>PPNF03000002.1:0-600000 GCA_003708105.3 Middelhovenomyces tepae | reverse complement strand
GATTTAGTATCGGACCTTTCTAAGAATCAAGAATATTCAGAAGCCGTTTGCGAGGCCATAATAAGGCACCAGGATTTAGGTACGACGGGTTTTATCACTACTTTAGGGCTTTTAATCCAACTGGGTACGATATTGGATAATGTTGGCCTTCATTCGGATTTAATTCATCCCGATACAATTTCGGATATTAATAAATCTTATTCTAGGCATCAATGGCTCAATTGTTTTGCTGAGGCGATAAATAAGGAGAATAAGTTGAAACCTTGGGGTCATACTTCAGCATTAGGAGTAGACGATTTTCCCAATGATGTTCTCAACAATAAACTAATGAAAAAATATGAGTAAAGAGACAAGCTTTCGTAATAGATAATATAATAGTTGATCAATAAAAATCTTTTAAAGTCGTATATAAGCCGACTAGTTTAAAACATTTGCCCATTCCAGGCTTTGACGCGTAAAAAATGGCTGATGTTGAGATTTTCGTTTGTCCATGGCACTGAGTTCACCAAAAATACAAGGAAAACATACAGCTTGTATGAGAAATTAGTGGTCTACGATAGATGGAATTCATTCATTTTTATGACCGAGCTTACATCGAAAAGAGGTGTGGCAAAAATGTGAGATACTTGGCCAGCTGGGCTGCTCTCAGTTACATTTTGGACTTTCTAATCAAACCCGGTATATTTCAAAATGAATCATTGATATTTTTCAAAATCAAGCAATCAATGAATCTTTATTCAAGTCGTATTATTTTGCAAGATGAATCAACTATTGAATCTTTGCTTTCTACTTTTGAGATGAATCAAGATTTTTCCTAACTGAAGAATAATTATATTCAAATGTCACACTTATCAGCTGCTCTTTGCTGTTTATTTGTGCTCATTTGAATGAATGACAAGACATTTATTTTGGATTTATTTTTTATTTATTTTTTGATTTTCGATTTTCCTTTTTCAAAAATCCTCTTATTTCTTTTTTCAAATACACACTATGGTTGACGATATGAACTTAAAAGATTGTTCTAGATGTGGTGGCTCAATGGTAGAGCTTTCGACTCCAGTGATGTTGTAATCGAAGGGTTGCAGGTTCAATTCCTGTCCATGTCATTTTTGGGAGAACTGAAATTTATTTTTCAAAATATTTTTATTTTTTATTTTTATTATTTTTATTCTTAGTATTTATTGCATTGACAGTCTCAATCATCATGGCTGAAAATAATACAGAAGATGTGCCAATGCAAGAGGCAGAGGATGGAACTGCTGTGGAAACAGAACAAACCGAAACTTTCAGAGATCCTGAAAAAATCATAGTGGTGAGTAGATGAATGTATTTTGGAGAAAATAATCGTTAACAGCTTCCTGGAGCTTCAGAAGATGGAACTGCTGCTTCATTTCAGATTAAACAGGAAGATCATACGTTAGGAAATGCCCTACGGTATATTATAATGAAAAAGTGAGTTATCAGAGCGACTCGGCCGTTCTAACTAGTCCTGAGGTGGAATTCTGTGGATATTCCATCCCTCATCCGTCTGAAGCTAAAATGAATATAAGAATCCAAACTTACGGTGAGCAAATATAATATTGATTTTTTTTATTAGCTGCTAACGAGGAAGTATAACAGCCATGGAAGCACTTACAAAAGGATTGCAAGACCTAGTGGATCTGTGTAATCATGTTGAATCAGTATTCCGGGAAAAGGTTGCATTAGGAGACTATTCGACCGAGGAGATTTATTGATATTTATGTATAAAGTTGTTTTGTAATAAACCTTTGTGATTGACTCCAGAAAACTCCTACTGTCGATGAATCCAGCCGATATTGCAATCGCCAGGTTATTGCGATCTGGCGGATATCCGATATCCACATCCACAGTTATATGATGCTTTTAATTTCTCGCCGATATTATTGATAACTCAATGTGACTCAACTAAAGCATTCGTAATTAATTGATCTCAGCATATTCTTTAATAGAAGCATGAGACTCAAATTAAGATCAAACTAGGGCAGTTAACAGTATGGGAATGCAAAAAATCGCCATCTTTGCGGATACTGCACCCCGATTTATGAGAATGTGAACGCGAATGAAATTCACATCCTGATATTTTGCGGATAAGCTATTCAAAATGGTCTACGATTTGTCTGACAACAGAATACATTTTTGGCTATCTTTTTGGATAACTACACCTCACATTTTGGGTAAACACACTTCACATTTTGGATAAATACACCTCACATTTTGGATATCTACACCTCACACTTTGAATATCCAAAAATGTAGAAACAAAACAAGAATTGACTAAAAAAAAGACAAGAATTGACTACTAGACGAAATCCAGCTAGAAAACGTACGAGAATTGACTAGAAAAAGGAAAAGGACTGATTAGAAAAAAGACAAGAGCTGGCTAGAAAAAAGACAAGAGCTGGCTAGAAAAAAGACAAGAGCTGGCTAGAAAAAGGACAAGATGCGACTGTAAAAAGGACTGGAATTGACTAGAAAAAGAACGAAATACAGCTAGAAAAATGACAAAGACAGACTAGAAAAAGGACAAGGATTGACTGGAAAAATGACTGGGTGTATTTATCCAAAATGTGAAGTGTGGTTATCCAAAGTGTGCGGTGCAGTTATCCAAAATGTGAGGTGTAAATAGCCAAATTGTGAAGTGCGGATAGCCAAATTGTGATGTGTAGATAGCCAAATTGTGAGGCGCGGCTATCCAAAATGTGCTCTGTGTTTAGCCAAAATGTGTTCTGTGTTTAGCCAAAATGTGCTCTGTGTTTAGCCAAATTGTGAAGCGCGGTTATCCATAATGTGCTCTGTATTTAGCCAAAATGTGTTCTGTACCTATCCAAAAATTGTCCTGTAGATAGTCAAATTATCTACTGTAGATCTCCAAAATGTGCGCGAAAAAACTCATTCTCTGGCCTTGGAACTTTTTCTCTAGCCAGACAACAAAATTTAGTCTGCATATACTGGCAACTTATTGTCGTATTAAGCCCATTGGCATCTCTAAATTAGTCAAAGAAACACCCATTTCAGTTAGACTTTTGTGATCTTTCTACAGGCAATCTCCTTGGGAAATCGGCCACTATACAATGGCCTAAACGACCTTGACGAACTGTCTGATCTTGTCTTCTGAAGGGAGGGTCTGGCATTTTGCAAGAGCATGGTCATGAAAAGTCACGAAGCAGCCACCGTTTCGGATCGGGATGGAGGTTTGTAAATCAAAACGATCGAAAAACATTTAGTTGATCAAATATTTGGTTCTGCTGGTAACTGTTAAATATCCTTCGACATCAATTGCGCCTTCTTTTCCAGTTCTTATCCAAACCTTGCCTTTATAAATAGGACCAAAGAAGCTGCATTTTCTCAGATTCATCATGATAGCCTTATTACAGCCTGAGATGATGATTTGTTGCTTCTGACGGAGTTGTCCCCATCTGATTGCCGTCTGATTGTCCCTGATTGTCCCTGATTGTCCCCTGATTGTCCCCTGATTGTCCCCTGACTGTTCTCGTTAGTCCTCGTCAGATGCGAAACCGTGGGAATTCCGTACCATGGAGTGCGAAAGAAATTCGGTCATCAGCATCGTTAACCTCAGATCAAACTAATGCCTGGATATCCGATTTTATTTTTTTTTTTATAAATTTTTATAATATTGTTTTATAATTTCATTATTTTACAGTTCATCAATTCAATTACGTAACATTTCAACTCGATCTGAAATTTAACCCTGGAATATCGTTATCGGATAACATCTATTTAATACTATGGACTTTCTAGCCAAAACTATCGGCTCCATTTCTTTAAAAGGGTCTGGAATCCCTTATAATATTGGGACGCGTATCAACGATCATGATCCCGATTTCCCCAGCATTTGGGCCATTCACGATGGAACTGTCAAGGTATGAGAATATTTATTATTTGCCAATTGATTCTGACATCAGAGCGACGGAACAAGTTGTACATTATTTATTTTCGATGCCAAGAACGATTCGAATATGGGGAAATTACCTCTTGCTCGAAATATGTCGTTGAAATTAAAAACTTTACGTCTTCCTGGAGTTATTAAAATCATAGAATCAATAGAGACCGATACGTCGTTGGTTATAGCCACGGAACATTTGACTCCTTTATATAAATACAAGGAATTAACAAGTGACGTGAAGATCTGGGGATTATATGCAATAGCAGTAAGTCTCTCTCTATTTCCCTCCTAGCTCTCTCTAACTAGAATACTGTAAAACACATTAATGAAGATGCTGCAAGCATACATGGGCATATAAATACTTCGACAGTATTTGTTAATGATTCAGGAGAATGGTTACTTGGAGGTTTTGAAGTGGTCACTAGTAAAAGTTCGGAAGAATCTTTCATATATACTTATGGAGGTTTAGTACCTGGTTCAGCTAAATATGCACCTCCAGAAGTGATCAAATCTGGTTGGCAAATTCTTCAAAGACAGCCCGTTTATGAACTGGATTCATGGCAATTTGGAGTCTTGATTTATGAGATTTTCAATGGCAATATCAATAATATAAACGACATGAGAACAAGAGGAAAAATACCCCCTGCGATATATAATGTACAGAAAAGTCTTTGTTCAGCACGACAACGAGCATCAGTTCAGACAGTGCTCAAATCTTCTATTTTCGACAATGAGCTTGTTAAAATTACTAGAGTTATTGGCAGTTTGAGCATTTCAGACGATTTCGCATTTTCTCAAATCCTCGACGGTTTGACCTCTGGTAAATGCAAATTTCCTTCCGAATATACTCGCATGGTTATAATTCCTCAACTTATTCAATGCTTGGATTTTGGAAAAGGAGGTGTTAGGACTTTAACTACTATTATCACTCTTTCTACCGATATGACTGCAAAGGAATTTCAAACAACAGTTTCGCCAGTGATTGTAAAAATGTATCTATCTCAAGATAGAGCTGTAAGAATGGAGCTTTTACAGGCTCTTCCAAGTTATATTGATCTTTTAGATCCAAAAGTTGTACGGGACAAGATCTTTCCTCAATTGACTTCTGGTTTCACCGATACTGAGCCTGCTATTAGAGAGCAATCGGTCAAGTCGATCTTGCCGATAATTTCAAAGCTTTCTGATAGACAGATAAATGGGGATTTGCTTAGACTTCTTGCAAAAGTGCAGAATGATACTCAACCAGAAATAAGGGCTAATACTACCATTCTACTAGGTCGTATAGCTTCCAATTTCTCTCCAAGCACTAGAAGTGGGGTCTTGGTGGCAGCATTTGGTAGGGCTTTAAAAGACCCGTTCGTAACCTCCCGGCTTTCGGCACTATTGGCTTTAAGCGCTACAGCCGATTACTTTTCTGCTCAAGATTGCTGTACAAAGGTTATGGCAGCTTTATGTCCAAGTCTTATAGACAAGGATAAATCTATTAGAGATGAAGCGTTAAAGACGTTTCAAATCTATGTAGACAAGATTCAAAAAGCTGCTCAAGCTTTGGATGATGATCCTTCAGTTTCTCTTTCCCGTCCTCCTTCTGTTGCTCCTGCTCCTGTTGCTGCCACGAAATGGGTCAGCTGGAGTTCGATAACAAGCATTTCAAAGTCGCTAACAAATAATAACACAAACACAAGCACTATAACTACGCAGAACACATCTATTCAGAACACATCTATGCAGAACACATCTATGCAGAACACATCTATTCAGAACGCAACAACTCAGAACGCTACCGCTCAGAACTCTCACGCTAGATCTACTTATACTCCTACTACTCCTACAGCTCCTTCTCATTTCGACCCTTCATTCCAAGATACAAGCGGATGGGACGAACTACAAGACGATATTGACTTTGATGAAGAAGACACTGTCAGTCAGGTGCCCAGTTTTGGGGCTACAAATGCCGCTTCTCATCGTAAAACGTCAAAGAAACTGTCTTTGGACGCGCCAGAAGCCGAAGGTGACGACGGATGGAATGATTGGTAATGATACGGCATAGCTGATGTTACGAATAGTCACTTGGTTTAGTCTATACTATCGAAGACGATAGCTAAGGATAAAACAGGTTCAATGTGAATAATAGGTCCAGGAATTGATGTGGCTGACTGTGGTTAACTCTAGCTGTGGATGATAGCCGATTCTTGACCGAACCGTGTGTCTGACGGCTGTTTGTTAACAAATCTGGCGAGCAAGCCAGAGGATTTATGGCCGATACGGACGTAAATGGCCATAATCACTCGCTGGTTTTTCGAGCATCGGGTTCTATCTGCTAACTACGAACATAGGGCCCTCTCACCCGTTGCAATGGACAATATCGGGAGTCCTCGCGGCATCTTGACGTAGCTCACTGATGTTTCTCATCATCTTGTGGATATCGGCAGGTCTCAATACAGATATCGTTTACTCGCCGATATCATATCGGTAGCACTAAAGCAAATAGCAATAACATTAAAAACTACAATCTATAAGGTTAAATAGAGTCTGATTCACAGACCATTTCGCTCAACTCTAAAACTGTCGAGCACGTCCTACAGGTGCAGAATTTGAACCACTGTAGCCTCCACCTCCACCTCCACCTCTACGGAAACCTCCTCCATATCCACCACGGCCACCTCCACCGTATCTACCACCTCCATATCGTGAGTTGCCTCCACCTCTAGAGTATCTAACCATTTCAGCCAACTTAGGGTCGACAGGTTGTTTGGCTTCAGTAAGCACAGTGACCAAGTCTCTGGCTTGCTTGGAGTTATCACCAGTGAACAAGGTGATGGCGGTACCCTTTTCTCCAGCACGTCCTGTACGTCCAATACGATGGACATAGTCCTCGGAATTATTGGGATAATCAAAATTAATTACAAAGTTAATTCCCTTGACATCTGTAATAGTTAGTAAACGTTCCTGTTGGAATGTCGTGGCGTAGCTTTACAAGACATAAATAAACGACTGTCAATTTACATTGGGTCATAATCCTCCTTGGCCTTGCTCTAATGAACAACGACGTTCACGAGAGTTAAACAGCTACCCTTCACACTCTCTAACGCGCTTAGAATGATTTTATACTCACGCGTTCAGAATGATAGATACATGGAATTACTGCAGAAAACATCCAATAATCCAGGTATACTTGAAGGGTATCTCAACCAAGGGTATCATAATAACAAAAAGTATAAACAAATAGCGGCCGTGCTTGGTATCTGGTTTCAGCACGACGAACTAGATCGTCTTTTATCCAATGTCTACGCTCCATGACTTAGGGGGGGAAATTTCTAATACTTACCAATACCACGAGAAGCCACGTCTGTGGCCACCATAATAGGGGATTTTCCAGTCTTGAATTCGTTCAAAACCCAATCCCTCTCGTTTTGTGCCTTATCTCCATGAATGGCTAACGCGGGCCATCCATCTTGTCGAAGGTATCTTGTAATTTCATCAGCGACTCTTTTTGTTCCTACGAAAATAAGAGTCTTGCCGTTTTTATCTTCCATGGCGGTTTCAAGATGTTTAATCAAACGATCTCGTTTTTCATACTCTGTCACAACTTCTACAATTTGGGTGATATTGTGACTGGCCGAAAGCTCAAGAGATCCGATATTGACTTGAATATAATCGTGTAAATAATCATGAGCCAATTTCTGGACCTCTTTAGGCCAAGTGGCCGACCACATGAGCGTTTGACGGTCAGGTCTGATCTGGTCTACGATTTTTCTGATTTGAGGCTCAAATCCCATATCCAACATTCGGTCAGCTTCATCAAGAACAAGATAAGTAACTCTGCGTAAATTGGTTTTTCCAGATTCAAGCATATCAATAAGACGTCCTGGAGTAGCAATACAGATTTCTACACCACGAGCGAGATCTCGAATTTGCTGTCCTCTAGGAACACCTCCATAAACACAGGTATTTCTGATTCTAGAAGAGCGACCGAATTTACTACATTCTTGTTGAATTTGAACAGCCAACTCACGAGTGGGGGCCAATACAAGAACAATAGGACCATCTCCAGGAGACAATAAAGGCTGAGCATTGATATGGACAATAGCAGGAAGACAATAAGACAAAGTCTTTCCTGATCCTGTAGCAGCAATACCAATTACATCACGTCCAGACAAAGCCATGGGCCATCCTTGAGATTGAATGGCAGTGGGTTTTTCAAATCCCTCTTGCTTGACCTCTTTAAGAACATAGCCAGGGAATCCAGCTTCATCAAAATTCTCAACAGGTTTGGGAATCTCTGTACCATGAACAGTCATGCCATGTTCCTTTCTAAAAGCTTCGACTTCAGAAGTAGTACGTGCTGCTACATGAGCTTCTTCTTTATAAAAGTTTTTCTCGAATTTGGGCATAGTAGCCAAATCCCAGGTCTGTTTCTGTAAATTGTCTCCTAAATGGCCCATTCTATCTCCTCCATGGCCTCCTCCAAATCCTCCACTTCCTCCTCTATAAGATTGAGTACCATTTTCAAATCCTCCTCGGCCTCCGCCATTTCTATAACCACCAGACCTAAGTTAGTACTGTATCATAAAACTCAAATAGTTCAACACTTACTGTCCACCTCGATCACGATCTCCTGTATATCTAGAACCGGAGTCTCCGTTTCGGCTGCTGCGAAACCCTCCGCTGGAGCCGTATCCTGAAGTACCTTCAAAAGTCATTTTATTTAAATATATTAATGAAGCAAGTGAAGTAGGAATAAAACAATTAAAAAATGTTCTGTGTGTGGCAAGAAGTTTAAAAAAAAAATATTTAAATGAGGGATAAAAAAAAAAAAAAAAAAAAAGTTAAAAAATCTTCCCATATTCCCAAAGGAAACAGTAGGGTAATTAAATTCACTATAGGGTAATGAGGTTCACTATAGGGTAACCGTACGCTCAAAAGCCTCGGGTTTCGAGGAAAAAAAGATCTTCGGTTTCATCGTGTAAACTTGCATTAACTCAATTAAGTTATATTAAACTTGTTTCATGAGAAAATGTTGCGAATTTCACATGCTACTGTGATATTAATATTAGATTAGTGCTGGTAATTAGACTTTTTCTATTAGTATATTGTAGTACAATATTTGTATGGTAATTGGCCATACTAATGGCTGTACAGCCTGTACTATTATTGCTCCTTGTCCGATGGTAGTCAGTTGACGATGAGTATTGACACCCTTGTCAGTTTCTTTGACTTTGTTTAGCTTATTTCTATTCAGCCTTGCTCTCGATCTCAAATTACTACGTCATATTCTTTGTTCAAAAATGACTAAATAATCTCGATAATCTAGAAGTTAACTCAACAGAGTTAGACCGTTAGCCAGTAACCAGTAACCAGTAACCAGTTAACAACGGAATGTTGGCGTTTGTAAACCAATTGCGATTCATGGAGATCGCTAACCAAATAGACTTTGAGAGTTTTCCAGAATAGAAATACTAAAATCTAGTGGATCGGCAACCAGGTGTTTTTTAATTCGTCGGATTGTATTAAGGTACAAATGAAGGTCATTATTGGTGCACAATGGAAGTTGTGTAAACAGTGCAGTACAGGTTGAGGGTTACAGCAGTACAGTACAAAGGTCTGTTGTCTGATTGGCTGATATATTCCCATTGTTATGGATTCCCCTAGCTGTCAAACCCAAGGCAACTTAGCACTGTTCTAAACTTCAGCTGATAGCAGCTGCACAATGTATTATGACGTAAGGTCGTCTTCGTATTGAGAAGACCGATCTCGAGAAAATCACTCAAAAGCCATATTCGGATTAACATCATGAAACAAGGGGATAAAACAGGAGTCAACAAGTGATGTAGAAGTTCAGATGACAGATGAACAGATGAACGTCAATGGATTCAAATTGAACATTCATACGCAGTTATATGACAGTTACACTAAGAGACAGAATTACATATAATTTATGCACAATATTTAGCAATACAATTAGCGTAGCTAGATTAAACAGCTCAGATCTCATCAACTAAACAATCAGCATCTTCCAATAGATCTTCAGTGTCGTCTAATTCATCATCATCATCAGAGTCATCCAATTCATCCCTATAATCATAATCCTCAAAGTCGTCGGAATAATCTTCAGACATGGAAGATATCGACGTTCTTTTCCTTCCCGAGCTAGCAGTATTGCTGAGCAAGTACGACAGGCCTTTGGACTTGCATTGGTAAGGAGGAGGAGTATGATACGGGCCCAGTTTCTTGTTCCGGGTGTTTTCTCGACAAGGTCTTGGACAAGCGAATCGAAGTATGTTTGAACTAGCAGCGTTTAAAGCTCCTAGATCCTCATGAGATGTTGGCTCTGAACATGAAGAAGAGCGGCTGGCTGCTTGTTGATGCAATAATATGGAATTTTGCCGGGAAACTGAGCCGGCTGGCTGAGAAGCACTTTCTCCTAGCTTAACAGTGAATAGTTTGGAAAGAGACGAGGAAGAGCATTTAGGTGCTGAGCTCGAGAAATCCCGTTTACAGAATCGATCGGTCGTAACAGCTTCATCATTCAAGCCGTGAACATCTTGTGATGCCGATCTGAAAAACGAGTCCCGGAATGATGAGTATTGCATGAGATATCCATGACTAGAGCTTTGATGTGTCATTTTGAGAGTAGAACTTTTAGTTTCCACTGTCTGCATTCGCAAGGTTATTAATGGATAAGCTGATAGACTGATATTTCAGTCGGTTTTTAAGAGGAGGAAATAGATGGAACGAATACTATATAAAAGAAACCATGATGATATGTAGGCCAAATAAAACAAAGATGAGACGAAGGGTCAATGGGTCAATGAATCGATGAGTCGGATGAACAGTCAAAGGACCTCCTGAACAAACCGTGAGGCCTGAATATTGTTAACTCTTGTTTAAATTCTGGACGTGAGAGGAAGAGGTCAGGAGAATTCGGTAATTATATAGTTGGGTCAAATTGATGGGCCAAATAGAAAATTAAAAGCTAAAAAATAAAAAAAAAATAAAAAAATAAAATAGCATGAATAAATCCGGAAATTAGGGCAGAAATCTCACTGTCACACTGGCCAAACTGGTTGAGCGATTTTTTGTTTGTGACTTGGGAGTTAAACTCAGTCCGACTCTGGAGTTACTGTGTTGCGGCCGATCGGAAAGTCTATAAATTACGCTTGTGACTTTGAAACAGCCCAGGTTAGTGTTGAATTCTTGGGAATTTATTATCCAAACAGGCTAGAATAGAAAAAATTGTTTGCCTGATCGTAAGGATTATGGAGTTTATGCGATTTTATGCTAGGGTCTTTGTTAGATCGATCAAAAATCATAATAATAACAAGGATATCATATACAGATCATAGAGTCAGATAGATAGATATAGATGAAGATAATGTTATTATTAGACTGGGTTCATGTGAAAGTCTGGTGGGCACTGGGCGGTCATTGAGGTGCATCGGTTGGAGAGCGGAACGGAACAACGGAACGGAACCACGGTAGGAAGAAATTATAACTGCTACATCTAAATCGTGCTGCAATGAACTGATGCATGTGAATCATGATGTGATTCAAATATTTTCTATAATCTCTGTAACCCTGAATTCTGTGATCTGCTGTAATTTCTTAACTGCAACATACTGCTACTCCTTAAATGTTAACATGTTTTTGTTATTTAAAGCACAGCCAAACTAAAAGCCTGCGCTCCTACACAATAGTCGATAGTTAAACTTACTGTTAAAGTTATTTACAGTTTTGTTATTTTAGATAAAAGCCACGGCGTTTATCACACATGACGATAAATATTAAACGGCTCTGCTATTTTTACCTGCCATACAACTTAAATTGTCTTCATATTAAAGCCAGCCAGTCTAATTTTCTGAGTTTCAATATTTCGATTTTGAGTCGTTGAAAGCATTTAATTAATTAATGAGTTAATTAAGGGAGTTAATTATGTAGCTTATATAATTTTTGTTGAAATTAAAAAAAAATGAAATTAAGAAATTGTAAAATAAAAATCGTAATGTTAATATTTCAATATTCAGCATAATTATTGGATTTTTGAACTCTTAAGGATGTTCTCGAACTGATCCCCTTTTTACAAGCAAGTGATGAAGAAATTGTCGGGGAATTTATGGATCAAACGGAGTTTTTCATAATGAAGGTCAAAACCTCTACTCTCAGCGGGAAAATCGGACAGTAGAGGTTCGTTTTTTCAAGAGATAGAATTTCCTACTCCATTGTATACAACTCCTTAGTCTACTTTATCTAGGACACTTGTAGCTTTGAAAAGTCATGCTCCATTGACCGAGTCAGAACGAAAAATGTTGCGTTACTTGAATCTGCTTACAAGTTTCTAAATGCTCTACACTTTCTGGAACTGCTCATACGAGATTATTGACACTTTAACAGGCGTTTAAGCTGTCATTATCGACTAAGCATGTGTATGGAATTGTCAGCTTCAATTCCCTTAAATATTGATGCGAGCAAGTATTCTAATAGGAGACCGAGGCGATTGCCTTTGATGGTATTATCTAAAGAAGCTGTCAAGCTGCGATATGAAAAAAGTCTCTTTCTGCGAATCTTCAGAAGAAACTCATGGCGAGTCCTTCCACTCAATACTTAATTCCGCATGAATCCTTTGACTGCTAAGTTACCAGCGATGTTTTTTACGACGGAAAGCTTTTAACAGCCCCAATATGGTCCTGGAAACCATCCGACGAGAATGTAGATCAGATCGAAGTGGTACGGCATTATCAGGGTCCTCGACTATTTATTTTATCATTTCGTATCGTCCATCAATCATTCCGGTATTTCGTTTTTTATTGATGAATGCCAAAAAATTACCATATTTGGAAAACAATACGGGAAACAGAAACGGAATCCGACCTGAAAATCCTTGAAGTTATAAGCGAGATAGAAGGTACAGTGTAAAACTACTAACTAGTGAGCTGAATCCAATGACTAAGTAGGTTGTAAGCAATTCTAGTTTCTGCTTATTTCTGAGCTAATCTGGTAGTCAAGCTTGCGAGAACTCATAAGCTTATTTATCCTCTGTAATTTCATAGCCGCAATATTTCATGAATCTTCTTGCCTCTTCTGCATTTAGATTCACATCTCCTCCCCATACCTTGTCTGCCCACTTCTCTTCAGCCAGCCAAGTATGTTGAGGATCTGAGCGTTCTCTTTCCCGTTCAAGCCATTCCTCTGTCAACGATTGCCCCTTTTGACCTTTCAAATTGCCTGACGTTCCTGGGCGAGAACTGTCGGGGCTTTCTTGACTCGTTTTCTGTGCAGACCAGCTGTTATTCAACGATTCTTCTTCATGGTCTAAGAGAGAACTATCAAGATTTTCCTGAACTTCGACAGACTGTGTAAAGCTTTGGGCTTCTTCATTGCCGTGTTCAGGCGATTCTTTTTCTTCCACAAAGTTTTGAGTACCCCTGGATTCGGGGCAATATCTTTGTGTTTGCATTTGCATTTGCTTTTGCTTTTGCGGATTCTTTTCTTCATGAACCCTGGCCTCTGGTTTTCTGTTCCTCTTCCTAGGATTACCAGCACCAGGCCCACTTTGTGAGCTCTTAGATGCTCTAGTGTTCTCAGGCTCTGTAGTAGCTGCCGAGGTTGAAGCCATTTGGGAATCGAGATTTGTAATATCGAAAACATGGTCGAATACAGTCCGAATAAAGCATGCAAAGAGCATTTCGGATTGTGGGCCAAATGGTTGTTGAACGAGGCGATTGTGAAGGTACAACAAGTCTGTTGCAGGTCGTACAAGATGTACGCAGAACTGGTATTTCGAGTCTTTTGAAGTACGCTTAGGCACAAATACAAACATTCCATTATCAAACGACAAATGTAGGTCAGGACGAAGTAGCACGGCATTAGCAGAGTCGTCCACAGCATTTTTGTTTGTTTCATTTCTGTTTCGCATGAAAAAGTTATATTGGCTCATTGCATTTTTTAGAAACCATTCCTCATCAGTTCGGGGGCACAAATGTGCAACCTGTGCCTCCAGTTCAGTTCCGCTAATCCTGCAAGAAACATCTCTCGCCCTCACCTCTTTGGAATAATTAGTGGAGGCCAGTCCAAACGTGGGATCTTCTACCATCCACCGTTGAGGAACGTCATCATGTGGAAATATCCATTCATCAAAAGAGAGATGATAGGAGAATCGTTTAGGACCGGGACCATCGAGATGGAAATAGTAGAATTTGGATCGCAAAATCGGAGTCTTTTCAATATCCACTTTTCTTTCATTTGGCACCTTAGACTCTGATAAATAGCTATCCCAACGATTACCAGCAATTGCTCCACATACCTCTAATGCGTACTCAGCCTCCAGACCTCCATTCGGTGACGATATGTCGTCAGGAGCGAACAGGACAAGGAAAACGTTTTTGCCATCTGGATATCCAGGATGGCGAAAGTTGATGTCATGTAGTCTTGGTGCTATCGTCTCTGGCTGCTGTAGGCATGGTAGCAAAGTCCTTGTGTCCTCACTGTTGATAGAAACACTTGGACTTGGTCTTTCCACACAAAGTTTAAAAACAGAGTCGCTCATAGTTAACTAAGCCGTGAGTTTAGATAGAATGTGCCCGCATGATTTGTTGAGGTTACAACAATGTGAATTAACCTGCAGCGTGCTTTATAGTTCTTGGATGCATGAAATTACTGAGTGAATAGGAAATACTAGGGGCTGTAGTTTATATGATACAACCAAAGAAAAGTGTTTGATCAAAGAGATATTGGAGGATACCTGGATAAAATTCTAGCAGTTTTAATTGTTTGAATTAGCTTTTACCTGTAGAAAGATTTCCAGCATGCTTATTTGGATAAAGATTACTAGTACTCTAAACGAACAAGTTCTTACAACCATTGTGAAAGCCCTACACTTATAGGATTCTATCAAAGTCAGATAATTTTCCTGAAAATTATAGGTATTTTCCAGAAAATAATCTGACAATTAACAGGAAAAAGGATAGCTTCAGGATGAGATGAAATGCTCGAGTTATCTAGACCCTTCCTCGATAGCTCTATTTTGAGCACTCCTTTAGATATCCTTTCAATTGGCTATGATATCATGACGATAAACGATAAAAGGCTCTACAATTTTGGTGAGTCAACTAACTTAAATGTCTTCATTTGAAGTCAGTCAGACGATTTCCAAGCGTTAAAAACTTCCTTTTTTTCTATTTTTTCTATTTTTTCTATTTGCATTTTCCATTTTTCAGTAACCATTTTTTTTGGCTTACATAATTTTTGTTGAAATTAAAATATTGACAAATTGTAAAATAAAAATCGTGATATTTAATATTTTAATAATCGACATTTTTCATTATCAGACCTCTTTTCACAATGAAAAGAACTCTCAAGGATGTTCTCGAACTAAACCCCGATTCTTTACAAGCAAGTGATGAAGACAATGTAGTGGAAGATTTGGATCAAACCGAGCTTTTTCATAGTGAAGATCAAAACCTCGACTCTCAGCTGGAAAGTTCGGTTATAATATGCGTTGAATGTGGAGATCAACCTGCCGAGAAAAGTTGTTTGGATTGTAAAGAAGATTTCTGTCGAACATGTTTTGGATTCATTCATCGGACAGGAAAACGAAAAAATCATAATACTGTTGAAATAGCAGTTAAAGATGAAATCATGCAAGATAGTCAGACGGTAGAGGCTTCGCCTCGAGAGATAGAATTCCCTACTCCATTGTCTACAACTCCTTCATCTCCTTCAAATAAAGCACTTTTAGCTTTGAAAGATCATGCTCGATATGTTCCAATTCGATTGACTCAACCGGAACGAAAATTATTACGATTACTTGAAGCGGCTTTACAAGTGTCTGAGTATACAGATAAAGTGGATATAGTATCGTATAGTTCACGATCTCGTCGGGTCATTGCACAATTGCAAGAAATGTGCTCGATTTTAGCTGGGCTTGTAGTAGCTTCGGATATGAAACAAGGTCAAAAGCTTTTGTCGGAAAAATCGTTTGCTGATAATAGTGAATGGTTTAAAACTGTTTTCGAACTCGGTAGACGCTACAAAATCATGAACCCTGGCAAAATGAGAGATACTTATGGTAAATTAATGTATATGGTGATGGATTCAAGGGATCCAGAGATTCAAGATGCATTGGAATTCGATCTATACAAACCTATTGTTACAGTTTATTCATACCTTGAGGATTCAGGTAGTGAAAAGGCTCTAGGCTTGTTGGATGATCCTCTAATAGTTACTGCTACAATGGAGATTGTTCCTCAAGGAAAATCAAGGCATGTTATTCAAAGGGAAATCCACGATAAAGAATCGGCAGTAAAAATCCTATCTAGACGATATTGCGATAATCTAATATCGGCAGAACAAATCTGTCAGGTCTTGTATTCATTAGGAGACTTTGCTGGATATATCCGTCAGAACCGTCAGCCAGTAATGAAGATGCTGAGCTATTTGGAAGAATACTTTGACGACAGTGCCAAAAAGACCTTCAGCAAATATACATTGAATATCTGTCATGGGATTCAAGGTGCCCGATTAACTCATCATCATCACAAGCAATTTCACTATGTAAAACAGTCGCTTCTTTTATGGTCGGAAATCATGCGAAATATCATCAAACTGTGGTATTTAGCCGATCAAGATCTTCTTTCGAACCAAGTTAAATCATCGTTTTTACCAACAGGTCAAGGCCGAAATCGTATTAAACCTTGCCCGCTGGTCAACCGGGTCATGCACAGCATTGTAGCGGCTGCTCAAGCCAACGCCGGATCGTGGATCGGCTCGAGTGTCATCCATTTAGGAGACAGGGCAGTCCCGAATGCGCTTTTCTTTCTTGACAAGTATTTACAGGTCCCGAACATCGTCACCCCTGTTTATATCGTCATGAGCAAAATTGACAAGCTGTGTTCAGGTCCTTATATTCATGACTGGGTTAACGCCCAGTATACGAGCGTTGATGATCTTAAAATGACGATATTGGCTGATTTCTTCAGACATGCTTTTGACGGCTCGGGTGCAGATAATTTCTACGATGCAGGCAGTTGTATTGACGGCAGGTTGACCAGTGCATGGAATTGGGCAAATGGCATTGAGAAGAAGGGGTATTATAACTTTTTTTTGCTATGCGGGTTTACTAGTTTTAACGGGGAGGGGTATTAGCGGAGAATAAGACGGTGTTCGGGTGTCCAGATGACATGGAGATAGACGGAGACCACCCGGAGGACTACGGAATAGGTATAGCAAATAACTCACTAGATAATATACACTGCATAATTATACAAACCAAATAAGATTCGGTGATCGCATCAGTTAAACCCGATCGGGTTTCCCCCCGCGCAGCCAATAGCTGGCTCTTTCGATATAGTATCAGCCATAGATTCACGTACCTGCTCTAGGTGAACGACTATATAGAAGAACTACTAAGGCTCTGATATCATTCGTAGACCTCTCGAGCCGATAATTAATGATAAGTTGGCTCTACGATATTTCATTGTTCTCCGATATTTATCGCTCTCCGATATTCATCGCTCTCCGATATTTATCGCCGATATAATACATCGTGGGCTCATTCGATATTATTCGCTCTTATATCGGCTAACTATTGCTGGATTGGGGAAACCGAAGGAGCTGAATATCGGATCTCAACTGTCTGATTTCACCCCTGAGCTGATTATTTTCATCCGTCAATAGTTTCACCTGCTGTTCCAGTTGCCCCATTCGTTCCATTTTGCGAGCTCTAGACCTCCTAGCAGCTTCTGTATTTCTGGCACGCCGAACAGCTGCTGTATCGGCTGTATCACTAATAACTACGGGATTAAGAGTTGTCGAGCGCCGTTTGCGGATTGGAACGGGCCTCATACCATGAAGAGACCCTGACGGGGACCCAGGCTCAGGACTAGATCCATAAATTTCTGTATCTCCATCAGCTGTAGTATCATAATTATCAGTAGAAAATGAAGTCCCTGCCGAAGATAAACTATCTGAAGTAATTTTCGAGGCAAGGCCTAATAACTCTAAAGACCCGTGAGCTTGGGCTTTGGCCGGTCCAAGTCCTAAAGACCGAGGTTCACTTGTCCATTTAGAGTCCGTTGAAGTTTGAGAGCTTTGATCTTGAAAGCTTTTTCTTTGACTTTCACTTTGACTTTGACTTTGATGATCTTTGGCATCACTTGAATCACTTTTCATGGCATTGGCCGGGGAAAACCCTTTTCCAAGATTTTTCGTCAGGTCTTTTGAAAGCCCAACATGGGAGCCTAATGAATCCACCATTCAATAATAAATAAATAAATAATCAACAATGACTTTTATATCTCGGGTACCTGTTATATCACGGGTAACCTGTTATATCACGGGTTTTTGGATTATTTTTTTGTTCATTCAGAACTTGATCAAGCGTGATTAACACTGTTTAGAGATAATTGCCGTGCGTTCGTTCGTGCGTCAGTGTCCGTGCTTGGTGAGTATGCTTCGCGAGATAGTGCTCCTAAATAACTGCTCCGTGATCACGCTTCGTAAGTCGGCAAGTCCGTCTCTTTCTTCTTGCCCGATGCTGGTCAATCCGTCAGTGCAAGTGGCAACGTTTCGCGTCAGACTGCAACTAAATAACAGATATCTGTATTCCAGACAATTACCAAAGATCCTAGAACTCTCAGATCGTAACAACTTGTAATCTCAATATCTTTCAACTGTTAAACTGCTTTGCTGGCATCAATTTTGTCAACCAGAAGCTTAGAATGGTTTGTTTTATAATAAATTTGAGGACCTTGACTTTAGCGGACCAAAAGCAACCCTTACCCTAGGGGCATTGGATGAGTCATCAGCTGCATAATTAAATGATTTAAATCAATCACGATTAATCCAGAAATAAAGGCCTTGGCAATAAATCGATCAAGTCAATATTCATCTATGTGTTGTAAATGAATATATGGAGAACAAGAATCATTCATATCGGAATGACTTGATCAAGTGGAAGACTTTCGTGTGAAAGAGCTTTGATGAGCATTGAAGAGCGTATATTGTTTGATCTTGATAATCTTACAACCCAATGCTGGTTAGACAGACGGAGTAAAGATCTCTTGAAGTTGCTGCAGTCTCCATTGTATGACAGTGCCTATGGTGTCTCGTTGGCGACAAATATCAGAAGAACAATGACGACTAGACTGAAGGGTATTGTCCTTCCGATATCGTTGGCCAGATATCGGCAACACAAGTTAGCCAGTTATCTCAAGCCAAACTTCCGAGCGTCTTGACAGATAGTTTGTCCTTTATTTATATTTCAGTCTCAAAGCATGTAATGAGTTGTTGCGCTTCTACATCTTCCTTATTTTCTGTGCGTAAGAGACACTAGAGTTGCCGATATGTATCGGCTAGATTAGACTATCGGCGAGAAGACATTAGATGATTTGTAATTTATATCAAGATGACCTGTCAATGACATGTTTACCTTCATAACATTCAAGATGACCTGTCAATGACATGTTTAACTTCATAACATACCGTAGGTTACTCAGACGAACTCACGTACTGCACCGAATCTCTCCGTCAAACACATCGGCGGAAGTCCGGACTCAAATGCCGAAATATCGCGACTGTTAGCATTACAATACTCCTGGTACTGCAACTACAAAGTATTAATTACTGATTCTTTTAACAAATTTATCAAATAGCAACTAAACATTTAATTAGCTCCATATAAAGCACGAAGACGCTGAATCTCAGACTTGAGTTTCTGATTTTCTGATTTGAGGTCGGAATTCTCATCCAACAGCTCGGTGACCTTTTCCTCAAGTTGGCCCATTCGCTCCATCTTTCGAGCACGCGATCGTCGAGCAGCTTCAGTGTTACGAGCACGCTTGACAGCAACACAGTCTCCATCGTCCTCTACAACTACGGGAAGCAGAGGAGCAGAACGAGGCTTTTTGTTATAAGCAGTGAACCCAAGAGAATCTTTCTTGTTCTCAGGCTCGTCATAGTCGACGCTGCTTTCACGAGAACGCTTCAAACTGGTTGGTTGAGGAGATTCAAAGTCGGATGCAAAGGTTTCAATAGGCTCTGAAGGAGCAACGTTTACGACAGAAGATTCAACTTGGATAGAGGCGTCGGCATTGAAAAGCGAGGCCCAGCTATTTGCATCTCCAAGATCAGCATCGTCAAACAAAGGAGAGCCGTCACCAGTACCGCTTGAGATCGAGGAACCAGATAACAGTTCCATAGGAGAAACTGTGGAAGTAGAAGGGGTGTTGTAAATCGCATCCAAGACTTGAAGGGACGAATTCAAAACGTCGGCAGGGCTCGACATTGAGGCTTTGGCACCAAACAAGGACTCTGATTCAGGGAGAGGAGTCATCATAGGTGTGACATCCCCAAGAGTCCAGAAGCTTTGGGCCGCGGCCTGAGAAGCGGAATAGGATTCGAAAACGGATTCCATTTTGGAGAAAGGAGACTTCTTGAAAGTGGGTTGAGATAACATATCAGGTTCCGACTTGATAGAGGCAATAGGAGCAATGACCATTTTTTTATATTGGTTGATTTGATTGATAATATTCAGTTATTTTAATTCAGACTGTAGTTGTAGATTTTGTTGCAAACAAAGAGTTGTTGACGACATGTTGACCAAAGGTTCAATGACATAAATGTCAGTTAGTAGTTTTTATATATGGGGGGTTTGTTGTAATTAAACAAAGAAAAAAAAGACGAATCTCATCGGTTTATGAAACACATTGTGAAGACTTTCTATAAACAATTCTTTAAAAGATTTTTGTTTATAATATTACTGTATTAATAAAATTAACAGTAGACAGATTGACGGATCAAACAGTAGTTTAGATAGACATTTTGATAACGCGGTATATAATAATTCTTGAAATGTCTGTTTGTATTTGTTTGAAGGTTGAAGAAACGTTTGGGTGTGGCAGACGGGGTTTTATATAAATCCCAACATTGAGTCATTGAGGAGGTGAAGTTGAATATTCCAGAACAGGGAAACTTTCCGTCTAATCTATGTCTAAAACTGGGAAACACATCCTAAATGTAGTTCCTTGATCAAGTAATGATCTGCTTATCGGCGAGCTTTTCACAATCATCTAACTAGATATGGGGACAATGCCGAGACTTGGTACGAGTAATTTTCTGTCTGACCAATCAAATAAAAAGCGCTAGACAAAGAATAGTTAGAAGATTTGGACAATATTTCCTCTCATTTAAAGATTTCTTTCATTAATATTCTTTCAATACATATGTTTATCGGTGTTTATCAAGATGTTTAACAAGCTGTCTAATTAATTGTTGTTGAAAGAATTTTCATTGTCGTATCTACATTATAATTCTTATTCGTTCAGCTTTTTTCCTCTCCGATATCGGCGAGACCGGCGTGGCGATCCATTACGTATTCATTACATGCACCTTTTAGGTTTCGATTTCGTCCAATCAGAAAATGTTATTTAATGATTAGATTATAGTTTACAAAGAACAAGGTTAATCAAGTTAAAAAAAATATTATTATTATTTAAAACTTTGATTCAGTTTGATTTTCGGGATTTGACCGTTTGGATTTGAATTATTTAGCAGTCACGGTAGAAATTCAACTGAAAAAACTCAGGGGAACAACTTGGCGCCTGGTAAGGCGTGTTAATAATAACTCTATATACTCTAATTATTATAATATTAGATTTTCAAATATTATCGCCGACTTGTCGGTTTGTCGGCATTTGGCTGTGAGTTGAGAACGTTTCACATGTAAAAGCTGTATCGTACTGGTTCGTACAGCAGTTCAGCTAAGTATTCTCCTTTACTGTAATTTACCTATATAAAAGAAAATTATAGTAAACCTCGCAGTAGTTTTGCATTTTTCCGATTAATCTCGGAAAATCATTCAACCCCTCAATCCCCTCAATTCTCATCCTTAATGAGGCTGAATCCCGTAAACTCACGTTCCGGTCTGTTCCATTTCTTAGATGGGTCCAACCTATGTAATAATAATATAATTGAAACTGCCGACTTCCCTCTGGACAGGAACTTTTATGATAAATCTTTATTGGTCAAGTTATCACGTGTGAAAAGCAGTGAAAAGAATTGATTCAACAGCTTAGGGCCGCAATTGTAGGCTACAGAACTGAATTAGCCTCTTCGTTCGAAGTTTCTGCTAGGTAAGGAAAGATATTAAAGAATTGAGCACTGTTATATAGTAGATGCTATCCGAGCCTAGATCTGATGCGCTCACCATTGTAATTATTATCATAGTTAACCTGGCTTGTATAATCGACTCACTCGACTGAGTCTCATTTCGCCGATAAAATCAGGAATATTTCATAGGGTTAGGATTATCGGTAGTTATCGCAAGTCCTATTTTGAAGTCTTGCTTCAGATTTTTATAGCCGTGAAATAGACAGACAAGCAGTCTTTATAACGAATATATCGATAGTCTTGCATCTGGTAAATGCGAGAAACTCTTTAGGAGCCCTAGAAGCTCCTGGCTACAACTCTACGGAGTAGGTTCTCTGTAATAAGGATATTAGTGAATAAACAGCCGTGTTTCCGTTAATATCGGTAAACTGAATCTAATGTGTGGTCTCTCCATGTATAAGGCGTCATAGTATTTTCAATGCTACAATAGCTTTAGAAAGCTAGCTATGAAGTAGTAGTTAACAGACACAGCATTCGAGCTTCAAACTTCTATGCACTTAAGTATCATTCAAGTGAATAAGCTGTTGATCTAGCCTGAAGATCTCCGGAGAGTGGAAAATCTCTGATATGAACAATCAGCTATCTGACTTTGCGCTGTGATTCATATTGATACTGGATTAAGCAGCCTTTTCATAATCCTAGAAAGTATTGAAAGCCATTAATCTGAAGCTTTATACGATCGCAGCCATTTCTTATGACTTAACCTAAGAACGCTCGAGCGTAAACATCTGCTCAGCCTCAAAATACGGAACTACAGTCCCCTATCCACGTACTCCATCTATTTGCTATCATCAAACCGTTATGAACCTCAGAATTCGTCAGATGTCTCCACTAAACTGGACATGCTGCGCCTGATGAATCACAAATTTGGGCACAAACCTTTACAGACAAGAAGCAAGTCATGTTGGTTAAAGTTCTAATGATTGATAACGGCATTTGAGTCCAATCGGGGCCATTCCATGGCAAACTTACTATTGAATAGAGTTGTCCGTTACCTGTTAATAATGCAGTCGGCGGCTGTACATGTCAAGTTGTAGCGGACATTCGGGCACAATTGCCGGATTGAAGCTCCGGGATATCCAGCAAGTGCGGCTCAACGTCAACACCATAACCCAACTTTAATCATGATAGATTGAATCATTCCGAAGCTCGGAAATTGGCACAAGTTACTATCTCGAAATACTGAGTAGCTCTCAACAAGGCTGAAGGCTGAAAGTTGTTGACTGATACAGTTCAGACGTTGACCGGCGTTTGAATGTTCATAGCCGATGACTTGAGTGGACATTGATTTATAACATGCTTCATTGTCAAATATAGTTGATAAAGTTAAGCTTTCTGCATTAGGATGATTGGTGGGCTCGCATTTTGCCAGGGAGAGCCGCACAAGCAGAGGCTCATCTTTAATTTTGTTTTCGGGCTAGCGTGTTTCCCCTTTGGGAGCCTCGGTTACTGACGGACTTACCCCTCTCCAACTTCTCCTCCTCCCCCTCCCAGACCCTGACCCGTTTCAGATGAGCTGCCTGTTATCGGATAAGTAATTGCCCACTTGGGAGTCGCAGGATTAAATAAATTTGCAAGGATTCATTATTCTCTTGATAACATCCTTTCATCCACAATGTCTGCCACAATGTCTGAAGCAATAGATCTCAGCTCGAATGATCAGTTTGTACTGTCGGCATTGTTTGATATGAAGCCGGATTCCAGTACTGGAGCGGGGGCAAATGGACCCGCTCATGTAGTTGTTGATGTCGACCGATATCCGGATTTACACATTACCGATATTCAACGATTACAGCAGTTGAACGAGAGGGAAAAGGCTGCAGTTTTTCTGGCCGAGAAGGAGAAAAAGTTTAATGAATGCCTTGAGGTATTAAACGCTTTAATAAAAGAAGAGCCTCTTTATGCTTCTGCTTATAACAATCGAGCTCAACTTAGAAGATTGTTAAAGAAACAAACCGAAAAAGACGAGCCGTTTGACAAAACTGACGATGTGATAATAGCTGATCTTAAAGAAGCTATTTCTCTTGCAGAACCACCTGCTGAATCAAAAGTCGTCACTGTATCCAAAAGACAAGCAGATATCTTGGCTCAAGCATATAGTCAACTTGGAGCCTTGTATCTTTCCCGAGTGACTCATTTAGAAACAAAAACCTCGGCAAATGATGCTTCTAATTCTCATTCGAATGACAAATGGGACCTACAAGAACGAGCCAGTCAATGTCTCTATTTAGGTGGGCTTTACGGTAACGAAGTGGCTCGAGTTGCATCCGTCAAAGTCAATCCTTATGCCAAATTATGTGGCAGTATTGTCAAAGAAGCTTTACTTCAAGAGTTTAATATTTAAAGCCCACTAAAAAGCTTTGTTTAATTGCGTACATGTCAGGTCTAAGCCTTCTAGTTAAACTTCTCTTGATAACTACCAATATACTTTAGATAAGCGTAATAAGCTTAAATAGCTTCTTTACTGTTACATCCAAACTGTTGTGGTTATGAACCGGTTGGAATAGATTCAAAAAGCAATAGATCAGACCATCGGTTGACCATCCGACCAATATCCCGCATATTAATGTTGTACATAATTTATGTTTTGTGCGGCATTACAGCAACATTGTTGCTCCACCCACTTTAGCTTTGACGGCGCTATTTATATCAAAGTTACTCAATACATCAAACAAACCTCTTATTACATTATATACGATTAATTATCAATGTAACAACTCAATTATTTTATAGCAGTCTTCAGTATTTGATTTATTAGTCCACAGAATTATTTTATATTTTTTTATTGTTTTCATTTTTTTTTATTTTTTTTATTTTTCTTTCAGGCAATAATTACTTTTCTCCCCCATCACCTAGTCCCAATCCGGATTATCGTTTTTCCACCGACAACCGACCCTAAATTCTCCACCCATAAACAACACTGTACAAGTCGTAATCCTAACGCTTATAAGCCAACATTTTCCCTGTGAATATCATTTTTCACTAACACTACAATGCCTCCCGTTGCTATTACAGAACAACTTCCTTCTCCTGTTGAGGACCAAGACATCTCCAGCTATGGAGGCTATGACCATGTCACTTGGTATGTTGGAAATGCCAAGCAGGCTTCTTCTTTTTATGTCACAAGAATGGGCTTCAAACGGGTTGCTTATCAGGGTTTAGAGACTGGATGCCGTACGGTTGCCTCTCACGTCGTGTCCAACGGATCTGCTACGTTTGTTTTCAAGTCAGCATTGAAGTCTAGATTCCAAGACGTTGACAGCGCAGACGTTGCTTTGGCTAAGGAGATCACTCAACATGTCAGCCGTCATGGAGATGGAGTCAAAGATGTGGCTTTTGCTGTTGACAACGTTGAGGCCGTGTACTCTGAGGCCGTAGCTAAGGGAGCCAAGGCCATTCAACCTCCCACTGTGATGAAGGACTCTAATGGCTCTGTTCTTTGCGCTGTAATTAGCACCTATGGAGAGACAACGCATACTTTGATCCACAGAGACACATACAACGGTCCGTTCTTGCCTGGATATATCTCGACAAATGCAGACCCTCTGGAGAACCTACTAGAAACCGTCCATCTCGAGGTCATTGACCATTGTGTTGGAAACCAGGACTGGAACCAGATGGAAGATGCTTGTGTCTATTATGAACGGACTTTGGGATTCCACCGTTTCTGGTCTGTAGATGACAAGGATATTCACACCGAGTATTCAGCTCTCAAGTCTATTGTCATGGCTTCTCCTGACGAGCGTATTAAAATGCCAATTAACGAGCCTGCTATGGGCAAGAAGAAGTCACAAATCGAGGAGTTTATCGATTATTACGATGGCCCTGGTGTCCAGCATATCGCCTTAAGGACGAAAAATATCCTAGAGGCAGTGAGGATCATGAAGGCGCGTGGCACAGAGTTTATTAAAGTGCCTTCCACTTACTATGAGGACCTCGATGCGCGTCTGACCCGTTCGTCACTGGTGCTAAAAGAAGACATGAAAGACATCCGTGCTTTGGATATTCTGGTTGATTTTGACGAGAATGGATATCTGTTGCAGTTGTTCACCAAGCCTTTAATGGATAGACCTACAGTGTTTATTGAGATCATCCAAAGAGAGAATTTCGAAGGTTTCGGTGCTGGAAATTTCAAGTCTTTGTTTGAGGCCATAGAGCGCGAGCAGGAAAAAAGAGGTAATCTTTAGTACCTCCAAAAAATAGAATTGTTTTGACTTTGAGCATTCCAAAGTCTTAAATTCAGTATATTCATCCTATAGATAATTGATTCACTAATCTAATACTGTAGTAGACTATCAATGTATTTTCTGGACTTACCATCCGGGAATGACGGTGACGATGCCGTTGAGCCCGAGATCGGTAAACACGAGCTTTACTTCTCCGAGAATAGAGGTCAAAGCGTCCGGGACTCCGGCAGACGTAGAAGCCGCATTGTATCGGCTCAAAATAAGGTTGATTGTCGGGCCGAGGTTCTTGGAAGCACTGAGAAGAGCTCCATTAGGATCAAAGTCGGTCAAATGGTCCTTGAAGTATGAAGTTACGCTAGGATAATTGGATCCTCCACGAAATGTTTCAAAGGCTCCAACAGCCTGAGATCCGACGGAAATGAACTGTTCGCCATTGAAGCCCATCTGAATATAGTGTGCCAGCGTGGTGAAGAACGGATACAAGTCCGAGTCTGATGCGACTCCATTGACAAAATGGTTTGCCTCGGAGCTTGCAACATCCGGGGCTACTGTTCCCACAACATTAGACGTGAACCCGCTGACAATGTTCTTGGAGATGTTGTTGACAATGAGAGATTCAAGAGGGCCAGCAGCAGCAACGGCAACGAGAGCCGTGATGATTGAAGATTTGAGCAATTGAACCATTTTTATTTATCTTGTTATAACCAGGTATTGGATGCCATGCTCAACAAGAAATAATTGTCTTTTTATACTTGTTTACCCCGCACTACACATGAATTAAATGGTTACATGAAATATTGACGTTTGTATAAAAAAATTCTTATTGGTGAGATGATTCATGCTTCTGAGTTCATGCTATAATTTCCCCAACAATGGATCTATGAACAAAATTGATTATTCCTACCAAATGAAGTTGTCAGATCTTTGGGCTTGTATTTAATCAGTTTTCACTTTTGAACGGCTTCTTTAAAATGGCAAGTCCAACAATCATCTCATCTTTAACGTTACCCCTTACACTTGTATATACTCAATTAATAAAGTTCAACCCCGCGATATTTCCAGGTCTTAACGAGAAAGTGCAAGAACCGTCGGAGTTCGTAGCTGCTAAGGTTACATTGCAAAGAATCTGTAAGGCGGAGAACTAATTTAACTGCACAACCTCTATCATGTTAATTAACTTTGAGGCTCTAGAGTTTTACTTAGATGGGAATATTATGGTTGTCTATTCATGGAGGTGTACCTCACCCTCAGAATCTGTCTTGTTATCATTGTTGCCTTTAACGGAATTGAAACATTAGCATGTTGCTACAGCTTCTGATCGATTATAGAGTCTTTGTCAACTATTCAAGGAAGGGCCAAGCTGAGAACTGAGACAATGTAGAGAAGCTTACGAATGTCTTAACTTAAGGGACCTACATCACCTCATGCTGTATGTGCATTTCTCTAAACTGTTTGCAGATTTAGGCAACTTGAGCCAAGTACACAATTTCCTGAAGACGTTCTCGGCTTACGTAATACATTCTATGCATGTTAATTCTTGGCGTAAAAAGAAACCAATTTAACACTTGCAAAACTGTCAAAATAGAGAAATCAATTTGATATTAACTGTAATAGGCATTGAACATTACCTGAGTATAGTGAAAAGGGTCCTTGATGCGTTTAGCTCATGTGCTTTTTTTTGAAGTCTGAATGCTACGTGATTACGCATGAATGTATGAACAAGTACATTCTGTATCGGGATTGCAAGCATTTGTAACAACTTATATCCTTATATCGGAAAGTCAGAATATCTTATAATTTTTTAATTACTAATTTTATATAGGACTGTATTTTTATCCATCTTCTATAAATGAAACTAACAAAATTCCGCTTCAAGTCCATTTTCTAATTCATAAGTTAGATTTTCATGCGGATGATGAAAGACAAATCTATGGGGGTTACTAAAATATAGCTGAATATCGGATATACCGTGCCATTATTTAATTATATATTTTATGTATGTAGTGGTAATATTTTAACACTGGCATGAACCGACTCAGACTGTCAGACCCACCATTGATGTCCATCACAAAATCAAAAAAATATTTGCAAGCCTATCTGAATACCAGACATTCTATGGCAACCCTTTAAGCATATGATCTTGAGAGAATTGCTCTCCAATGGCCTCTAAAATACAGATCATTGATAATATTAAGGTTACAATAATTGATCTGAAAGCTAAAGTAGTCAATGTTGAAAAAAAAAATTAATTTTGCTAATTTCATGCAATTCAAGTTAAAAACGAACAATTAACAGATAACAATTTGCACGAAGTTAGTAAACAAAATGACTAAAAATCAAAATTAGAAATGTTTTTAAAAAAATTTGGAAATATTTCGAATTTTCGAACATGTTCCGTATTTTAAATAATCGTACTATTGACCGATAGATTTTAAGCTGACTTATGCCTCAGCCCTATAAAAGTTCGCCTGAGTTCGATTAATTGGATATATTTCTGTCATGTGACTGTTTTTAAAAACCTGTTTTTTATATTTGTGTGGGTTTTTGTGTGGATTTTATAAAATACCAACGCTAATTGTTAGTGTTTTTTAAAAACCTGTTTTTTTATATTTATGGAACATACATTATTGAAACAGTTTTAAAAACAGTCACATGACATAAATATCCCAATTAGGCGAAAAGTCGGAGTTCTAAAGGGCCTTACAAAACAATTAAAATGCCGACATTTAATAGCATGATACGGAACGTGTTTCGAAAATTCGAAAATATTTTTTAAAAACCATTTTTTCTTTTCGATACGGTTTTTGTCAACAATATTCGAAAAAAATCCTGAAAAGAATCTTGGTTAGACGCCATTCCAGAACTAACAGATTATTGGTTGAAATATCTCAGAATGGCCCGGGCAGCCTTGAATATTTCCTTTTCTTTATAATATTTACTTTTCAGAGATCCGGCATATGCATATCGTTAATCAATAATGAGTAAAGTTATCTAGCAGTCGGTGAGCTTGATTAGAGCTTAATTGAAGGCAATTCCTTTCACCAATGCTCCAACTTAAACCAACTTACCATTATCATCCTTACGCAGGATTCTGGAATCATTATCATCACAGCTTAGCAACGCAGATCTTTCTAGCTTCTTGGAGAAAAATTCCCAACGAATAAGCAGATTTTTTCCTCATGTGCTTGAATTTCTTAATAACTATTCTTGAGCCTACGGAAATCCTAAATTCCTCAAAACAAAAAAGAAAATTTATTAAAGCGGTAGGATATCGTATTTATAGCTATAAACGAGAAGCAACACGGCCAAGTGAGTTCTACGGAGAATATGTTGGCTAATAAAAAAGCAACCTCATATAATAAACCCATTCAAGAGAAGAGAAAAGAAAGTATCCTGTGTGCTGTGCGTAGATCATGGCACTGTTTTAAGTCTTTTTCACTTTAACTGAAATTTTAGACTGCTGCAGATAATATTTGCCGATTCGATTTACTCAGAAAATGCCTATTTTGGAAGCATTAAGGATTGATCTGGATAATCTGCCTAGTCAAGTTTCTTGGCGTTGTGATTTATTCCCTTTTGGACATCCTAGGAATGATGTGTGAATTAAACCGATTATAGCCAAAGCCCAAGCGGTTAGACAATTGATAAATGCTATTTACCTTCTGAATTCAGCTGATGTGCCATAATTCTGTTTGGTTGGATTTAATTATCAACGGGATCCCACTAATTTTGACACTAACGATAATAAATACAGGCAACTGGTAGAGGCTCTCTAGAGAGTACTAGAGACCTTAACGATGCGTACCGTATTCGCAAAAATTAGGGACGCGTATTTCATTCACATAAGCATAAGCGTAAATCACAGTGTTGGCATTCTTAGCGCACTGTTGATAGCTCTAACAACTGGATGGTTGCAGGAGGGCGGACAAGTTAAGAAATAGTAACTACATACTACCCCCTAAGAACTAGGTTCTCTTGTTCAAGTAGATCTGCTGAACTTAACGAATTCGAATGCTTAAACGAAAGATGGTTAAATCTAGGTTTATTGACTAAAAGAATACATAAAGGTTGATTGTTCTTGTCTAGACCTAGTATCGCCTTTGTTTTGTGGCCAAGGTATTTAAACAAGGGAAAAAAGATTTTCATTTCTATAATTTTTTGGAATGGCCATAAAAGCCAACCTTGTCGTAGTTAACGGCAAAACTTCGTACAGCACAGTGGTGCAAACAATCACTACATGCCCAACTGGTTCAACAATCACTGTCACTCAAGCTCCTTCCACCACTTCGACCTACACTAAATCTGCTACTGCTTCAAGTGGAACAACTCTAGTTTCTTCTAGCACAGCAACTCCCGTTTCGACTCAAGTTGTTACAACGACTGCTCCTCCTGTGACTCCCTCTGGAACTCCGGTAACATCTGCTCCTGGAAGTTCTACCAAGACCTCAGCTTCCTCAGTATCCAATTCCGTGTTACCTCAGGTCAATGGATCTTCCAAACTGGCTTCAGAAGTTGTTGAATTACTGTTTTCTTTGTTGATGACGTTCGCCCTATTTTAAGCATTCACAAGAACTGTTGGCCCAGTCACTTTATTCCAGTGAGTTTTACAATATAGTCGACTCTATGAAATTCTTACTTTAGGAGAGGCTTTTATTCTGAAGAAATCCGACCATAGGAATCCTTGCTTTATTCTTCGTCTTTTCATGAAAGAGATTCTCATGGTTTCACCAACCTGTTCAGTGTTTTCGCCACATTCATGATTTTATCTTCCACTGATTTTTACCCTTTTAATATTATTCAATATGATGTAATTATTCTACAGAGCTACAATAAGCCTTAAGTGGGATTACAATAACCACCTTCAATTGAGGGACTCTTAAGAACCTTTTTAAGAAGGAGCTGAGCGCCGAGTAGGCGTTGTCGCGGGCTATATAAATGTAATGAAAGAAATTGCCAGTACCCTATAGCTAATTTTCCGATTTAATACAGATCGCTAACAAAACTTCAAAGAAGGTTGGATTTGGACGGGAGAATCAAGGCTGAATTTCAAAACTGGAAAAAACAATCAGAATGCAAATTTCAAGACAATTCGCATCCGTGACAGCAGACGTCTCTATTTAATGATAGACAACTTAACTACTGTGACAATATCACATCTATTGTGAAACATAAACGGAAATGTCGACTTCTGTGGCCTAAATACAAATGTAAACTTATAAAGGACAAGCTTTTGATGAACAATAGCCAAGCAAATAACGATTTATATCTCTTAACAAACTGTTGATGGAGAGCACGATGATGATCAACGTAGTTACAGTCTTCATAAATGTTAAGCAGATAAGTAAATAATCTTGGAGCATCTTAAATATTATATTTCTTCGATTGTCAAACTGCTATCTGAGATTCAGAATTAACAATCCATAGAATACAAAATACAGACAATTTCCAGCGATAAGAATCAATAGCGAAAATTCATTTTTTAATTGATATTTCAACCTGAAACCGAAACGATATATACAAAAATAACAGCGACAGAATAACGCCTTGACAATATTCATTCATAGTATTTAATGTCGAATAAACAGACCTAGATTATCATGATCTAAAACGCTGATTTCAAAAATAATATTTTCATTCTTTCGGAAATATATATTTACCCTACCTATCATCTGTGAAATTTTATTTTAAAAGGTCTCTTTCAGATCGGTCTGATTGATATTGGAGCCCTTTCAAGATCGGTTATTCTTGAAATTCCATCTTTTTGAGATCGTGTCTCTTTGAGATTGGGTCTGTTTGAGATCAGCTAATGCTAGTAGTTGCTAGATACCATGACTGTTAAATAAATATTTCCACTATAAATCTCTTTGGGATTCTATGACTCATAGGCTGCCCGAATCAAAATGTGTACAGATCATGTGATCTATGAAATTTGATATAGAGAGTCAAATTTCCTGATATCAACGGCTTAACCTAACCCTGAATTAACGTTTTTCATGAAGCTTGGTAATCTTCATGCTGGTTAACATTCAGATGGATGCTCTTGGTGATTGCGAAGGGGAGCCCAAAGATGTCGAACCCATTTTTGCTGATGAGTCAGAGCTGGAAAATATAGAAGCTTGGGCTGTTAATCAGGATGATTTGGAGCGGGATGTGGCTCGAAAGGCGGATATGGCCATGTCGAAAAGAGACAATGAACTGGACCAAAAAAGGCTTGAAAAGACACGCAGCAGTCGACAGAAGTTTCTGACTCAGGTCTCCAAACTGGAGGAAAAGTTGGTTAGCCGGAACACACGTATCAGTGAGCGGGAGCGGATAAGAGCTGAAATAAAGCGGATACAAGATATGGATCTAGCCGCTCTTGACCAAGACCTCAAAGAGATTTCAGAGCGTATGGCGTCTAGAAATACACAGGCTCCTGTAGAATCTGGTTCTTCAAGGCTTCCAGAGGAATCGGAAAGGGAGTTTCTGCTAAGAACCGGAAAAATTACTCCGTTTTCCAACCTTTCGAGCTTTGCAACATCTGCACCAGTTCAAGCCTCTAATTCTATGTCTCATAAGAATCTGCGGCTACCAGGGGTTGAACTACAGAGTATTTTTGAAGGAGAAGCCAGAAAACGGAGTACAGACGAGGAGACAACTAGTCAGAAGAAGCTTAAAGTGGCAAAGGAAATAGACAATATAGAAACTAGTCTTAGTGGCAGCGAGTATGCGGATTCTGAGGCCGAAGCTGAGGCCGAGGCTGAATCTGAAGCTGAATCTGAGGCAGACTCTGATGCATCTACACCTTTAGAAGACATTAAAGGGCTGGACGATGGGGATGAAACAGTATATAAACGACGTTTAAAGCTATGGGTTGACAAGCGAAAGGCGTATCGGTTGCAGAAAAACCAGGAACGCGGTATAGAAGACACTTCTTCTACAGAAGAATGGCTTAAGCCTCACGTAGACTTCCCTGATGCCGTTCTAGATGATGGGTTCAAAATCCCTGGCGATATTTATTCAAGTCTTTTTGACTACCAAAGAACAGGGGTTCAATGGCTTTGGGAATTATACACTCAAAGAGTAGGAGGGATAATAGGCGATGAGATGGGATTGGGCAAAACCATTCAAATCGCAGCTTTTCTAGCTGGCCTTCACTATAGTGGCAAATTGACCAAGCCAGTGATCATAGTTTGCCCAGCTACTGTGATGAGGCAATGGGTTAACGAGTTACATACATGGTGGCCTCCACTACGAGTGGCTATATTACATTCTATAGGCTCCGGAATGGACGTTTCGACCGAGTCGATGATCGAAGAGACTTTAATCAACCGATCTCCCGGTCACGATGAGCCTCTTAAAGGAATTCGGTCGCGTGCTGGTGCAAAATCAGTTGTAGACTCTGTTATGGCAATTGGACACGTAGTCATAACCACATATGTCGGCATGAGAATCTATTCCGATTACATTTTGCCTGCCAACTGGGGTTATTGTGTCCTTGATGAAGGCCACAAGATCCGCAATCCCGACTCGGAGATCTCGCTATTGTGCAAAGGCGTTAAAACTCCAAATCGGATCATTTTGTCGGGCACTCCGATCCAGAATAATCTCATTGAGCTATGGAGTTTGTTTGACTTTGTATTTCCTGGACGTTTAGGTACTTTGCCGGTATTTCAGAACCAATTTTCCACTCCGATAAATATTGGTGGATACGCCAATGCTACTAACGTGCAAGTTCAAACGGCTTATAAATGTGCGGTAGTGTTAAGGGACATCATCTCTCCTTATTTGCTACGTCGCATGAAGGTCGATGTCGCTGCAGATTTACCTAAAAAAAGCGAGAAGGTCCTCTTTTGCAAATTCACCAAAGTCCAGAGAGAAAAGTACCAGCAGTTTCTGAACTCCGATGAGATGAAGTCGATATTCGCCGGGAAACGCCAGGTACTTTTTGGCGTAGATATATTGAGAAAAATATGTAATCATCCAGATCTTATTGACCGAGAAGCTCTTCAGCACAAGGCAGGCTATAACTATGGAGCTCCTCAAAAGTCCGGCAAAATGCAGGTGGTAAAACCTCTGTTGGAACTGTGGAAGGCTCATGGACATCGAGTTTTGTTATTTTCCCAGACAAGGCAAATGTTGGACATTCTTGAGCATTTCATCAGAGGTCTGTACGATTTTAAATATCTTCGAATGGACGGTTCTACACCGATTGGACAACGCCAACAACTTGTAGACACTTTTAACGAAGATCCTTCTTTCGATGTCTTTTTATTGACAACAAGAGTAGGAGGTTTGGGTGTAAATTTAACCGGAGCAGACCGTGTTATCATTTTCGACCCTGATTGGAATCCATCAACTGATATACAAGCTAGAGAACGAGCTTGGAGGTTAGGCCAGAAAAAAGATGTTACAATCTATCGCTTAATGACGGCAGGGTCGATTGAAGAAAAGATCTATCATCGGCAGATTTTCAAGCAGTTTCTGACCAACAAGATCCTCAAGGATCCAAAGCAAAGGCGATTTTTCAAGACGAATGATTTACATGATTTATTCTCTCTTGGAGATGCTGGAGATGAGGGAACAGAAACAGGGATGTTGTTCACAGGTACAGAGGTCAGTTACGAGAATGAACCAGTTCAAAGACCTAGACCTCGACCCAAGAAATCTGAAGACGATCTTGCTCATGTGTCTGGAATGACAGGTGTAGCAGCTTTAGAGGATTTTCATGGAGAAAAAGAGGATCAGAACTCTCCCGCTGAAGAAGACCGTTTAATGGAGGGATTATTCGCAGCTTCAGGAGTTCATAGTGCTTTGGAACATGATGCTATTATGGAAGCGTCAAGGCCAGATACAGTTTTGGTTGAAAGAGAGGCTTCGAGAATAGCCAACCAGGCTGTAACTGCTCTCAGGGAGTCTAGAAGGCTGGCTAGAGAGGCTAGCATAGGCACTCCGACTTGGACAGGGCGGTTTGGGTCAGCGGGAAGGTTCCGAGCCCCTACGAGGTCTAGTCCGGGTTCACGAGCTAGCCCAGGTCCCAGGAGGTCTACTGCTTCTCCTTCTCCCGATCTAAGGCCAAACATGTCCTCCCAGTCTATTCTACAGAATATCCGCTACAGAAGGGAGTTGGAAGAGCAAGCAAAGTCAGATCAACCAGGCTCGTCTAAGCCTGAAGATTCTACTAAAACGGACTTGATTAAACTAATGAGAGACTACTTGGTCAAAGAAAAGGACCATACAGCCAAGTCCGCCGACATCATCAATGACTGTAAAATCTCGGCGTCAGATCCGCAAGAGGTCGCCAATGTGCGCCAGATGTTGAAGCAGATAGCAACATGGGATGCAGAGATTTCAGCATGGAAATTAAAGGATGAGTTTGTGTAAATAGATACTAACTGAACATTGAATTAACTATTAGCCGATATTCAATCTGTATTGGAAATTCCAATTTGGAATGCTGCTGTATCATGTATAGTCTACAAATGGAGCCTTAACAGACGCCAAGACTTTAAATAGAGCGCACCAGCTTTAAATAAAATGCTCCAGCACTTCAATTAGATTTAATGGCCTCCTCAGTTAGATACTAACACTCCCTCAACTCTTGAACGAGCAGCAAAAAAATCTTCCTTGCCAGGGGTCGAACCTGGAATCTTTCGCTAGTAACCCTAAGATCGTAGGCGAACGCCTTGCCATTGGGCCACAAGGAATAGTTGTGTGAAAACTTAAAGGTATCATTGACTATAAACGCATAATTTTCTGTTGCCATGGAAACAGCATTGATGTTAAAAAAAGAACACCAAACCTCATCTTTAAAAAATAATTAAGCGAATCGTTATTTACCCTTTATCGTGTCGTTCGTTACGCAAAGTTGAATAGAAAAACTCGGAGATTTGTCACTCGTTATTGTCAAATAAAGATTTATTAAGTTACTGCGGTTACGCTCTACTTCACAATGAAGGCCTTTTTCAGGATCCTTTTATGCCTAGCTCTTTTCCTAGCAGTTCTTGAAGCTGCCTCAAGTTTAAGTATGTAACACGTGCAGTGTCTATTCAAGTGCTTTCTAACCAGATTCTAACGATATACCGGATGCTTCACAAGTAGTTTCAGGTGCTCCTAAAAAGACTACAGCCAACACTCAAACAACTGACAACACTGACAATAACAACACTGGCGATAAAACGACTACTACCTTCAACTCGGACGACATTCCAGATGCTTCTCAAGTCGTTTCTGGAGACAATTCCAATACAGACTCTAACGGTTCAACTAATACAAAGAAATCCAGCGCTGACAGTACAACTTCTTCTAGTTCCATCTCAATAGACCCTCGATTACCAGCAGGAGGAATTGCTTTGGCCACACCTACTACTACATCGACTACATATATAAAAATCGGAGAGTTTGCAACATTCTCATGGTCTTATACAAGTCTTTTAGTGACTCCGACAGCATTGAACATTGAAGCATATTGTTCTTTTAACAAAAACTATTATACTATAGCGACAAATCATAATGCCACTGACCAGCAGTTTGTTTGGGACACGGAAAGCTTTGAAGCCAATGCTACTGTACCATTATTGACGTCGCAGTACACTTTAATCATGTACGATTCCAATTTAAACATCACTTCGGTTCCTCAAGCTGGTTATCTTGCTGTATACAACCAATTGGCCTTTGGAATGTACACTCCGCAATCATATACGCCATTAGCCGACTTTAAATGTGTAAATTGTAGTAAGGCCTCGCTTATTGATACAACAGTTCTTAAATGGATAACAGCCATGGGTTTGATTGTTGTTTTGTCCTTTATTCAGACTTTGTGGAGTTGATGAAGATCGTGGAGTCTCATTGGTTTTGATTGATGGCTCGGATCTTGCAAGATTGTCGTGTCTGATCACATTGCCTGTATTTTGTGATGTCAAGTGACAGCAGACGGAATTTTGGACTTTCGATTCCACGAGTTACACGAGCTACTAAATCAAATGGTTTAATGCATGGCAATATAGTCAATCGGGCAGATGTTATTGGTAATCTATTGGCGTATTTATAAATAAAATTCATTCTACAAAGTTGTAGTTACAATAGCGGTATCTATAATATACGATTAACAGTTCAGTTCAATAATTACTGCTGATATGGACAATAATGTTGACCGATATCGTCAAAATCGGTAGAATTAGGTTCACACAATATCGTTATGGTTCCAGCGCTATTGGCTAATTTATAGTCTATAAAATATCACTGCTTCTTCTTCAACAGCCCTTTCATCATATCAAATGAATTTCCATCGGGTTGAAGCTCAAACGTTCTTCCTAACAACCGTCCCTCTCTATCCACCTCTTCTACCAGCAACATGCCATAGTCCATTGTAATCCCTTTGATCTTTGCCTTTGTGTTCTCATGCTGCTCCAACGTCACGAATTTGTCACTATGAAGCCATCGCTTATAATAAAGCTGCTCGAAAGCTTTGAACCCTTGATATCGAAATACCGTCAGCATTTCCTCCAGAACAGTCATGAACTTTGCCAATAGAAGCTCTGATCGGATAGCAGCCAGAACAGGTTTGCCCTGTTTCTTGCGTGTTACGTTCAACGCTTCGAGGATGAGATTCAGTGATGTCGATGGTGCTGTGTTGGATACATTGACTCCTAAGCCAAATACCAGCACGTACTCGCCGTCGAGGATGTTGCTGTTAACTATGACTCCTCCTACTTTGAGATAGTCATCTTTAGTTTGCGCTTGGCCAACCTCAATGCCTTTTTTACTAGGGTTTTCTGCGTAGATATCGTTTGGCCATTTGAGACGGATAGGAAGTTCTTCATAGCCTGGGCCGTAGCCACGGATAGCCTCGACCATGGCCAGTGAGACCAGATATTGAATAAAGACAATAGGAGAGTCTGTAGAGGCTGTCAGAGGCAGACGGAGGACTGTGGATACGGCAAGTACTCCTTCGGGATTTACCCAGACGTTACTTCCCCGGCCACGTCCGGACACTTGAATGGTTCCTACTGCAGTGAACCCGTTTGGCAGGTTGCTTAAAATGTTGTAATTCTTGTCCAGCATCGTTGAAGTCGACGTGACTACTTGCCCATACAGCAGAGTGGATCCCAGGTCTCCTACGGCATATTTAGCACTCTGCCTATGCTGACCAAGACTGTTGAAATACAATTCATGGTTAAAATAAGGAGTTGTACGATGATCGGGATAACCAGAATAATAGACGTCAATGTCTTTTACAACTTTGTTGAGGTCAAGGAAAATATCGTCAATCGAAGGTCCGTCTTTTAAATGCTTCTGTTGAGCCTCTAGATCGATCTGTTGGCTATCCCAGATCCGAAACTTGTCGTTATTCCCTTCCAATATGTTATCAGAGACTCCGATTTTCTCCTTGAGGTTTTCAATTAAAAACTGTAACGATGGGGGATATGTTGACGAGAGGTAGAGTCGGGTTAGTAGAGGAGCAGGGCTTTCTTTAGCGTTGACTTTGAGGCCCATTTTCTCCAACGCTAGCTGAACGAATGTAGCTCTTTTTGAATTGTCTTGTTTAAGCTTGTCGATGACTTCGGAATAAACAGTTTCTGAAGGCTCACTTTTGAGCAAGTCAGGAACAAATTCAGGGTGGATTCCGGTCAGAATCACTGAGCCTTTATTGACTTTACAAAACACAGCAGCTGCTGGATTACAAGATCCCCATTCGATATCCGGTTTCTCATCGTAATACGCTAAAACCTCAACATTATCACGATACTTGTCTGCATCAATAAAGCAGCATCCTCCATTGAAATGTGATCGGAAATCGACTGCTTGTGAACCTAAAGCTGTCTTATTGACAGTGACAGGCACAGCTTTAGTTCCTTCGTGAGATCCATACTTAAATCCCTTGTATACAGGTCCCCGAGCGGTCCCCGGAAAGAATCCTAACTTGCGAGACCCAGAAACTTCCATCTCTTTATTGCCCACCTCAAACTCCACTCTAGCCGATCCAAAGTATCCTCCAGCACAGAAGCCAAGATATCGGCCTCCCTGACGTACAAAGTTCGTTATAGAGTCAGTTCCTTTGCCGTCGAGTTCTTTGCAATAAGGCAGGTCCGCCCCTCCGGGGATCACTAGTAAAGAGGTTGAGCCAGCCCAAGGTTCATTCACGAGAACTGAACTACCAACGTTTAAGACAGCATAATTCGGGCTGAGGAATCTCCGCAGAGTGTCAGTGCAATGTTTGACTGATTCCACTGTAGTTCCAGGCCCTGAATAAACAAGCACGTTCATGATAGTTAACAAGTCAAGCAGATTAATCGGAACCCCACAAAAATGTTGAGTGAAAATTCGGACCACAGTTATCGCTGAATCCAGTAATGGTTGAGTCATGCAACGACTCAGATTAAGGTTAGGGCAAGCTTTATTTGTCCCACCCGAGGAAAGAGAAAAAGAATCAAGCGACGGAACTTCCGCTTAAGTCTTGGTGGATATATTGCTCGGTTTCAATATAAATTATAGAGATTTCGAGTGAATTTTGAATTCTTCAATCTTCAACTGATGGCTGACCCTATAGATGATGAGCCTGACGAGTGGTATGACGGTTATGACTAATATTATGGGCATTATGAGATTAACATAGGGACGTTCGAATCAATGATACTGGCTGTTCTGGTGAGCATAATCTAGTAATATAAATCTAGTCTAATGATAGATCAGAATATGAAGCTCACAGATTGTTATGCAGAAAAAAGAGACTGGAGACTATGTAAAGACGAGGTGGGTCAATGTTCTAAGAGGTCGATCTAACAGAGATGAAAGCATTCAAGGATTGTTGGCAGCGGAATCAAAACGACAAGCGTGTCGAAACTGAAAATTCCAGAGAGGGTGATAAGCCGGACAAGCGCCAGATAAATAGACAGTGAGCTATAAGAGCCCAGACAGTCGGGCCATTGAACTGTAGTTGCAGAAGCTTGCTGTCTTGTATATATGTAAATAGACATTATTGAAATCACTCGTAGTATTGTGAAATATCCAGCAGAGGGGTCTTAACGTCAGACTGAAGAGATCCTATGAGTGTATGATCCAAGGCATTAATGAGTTTGCTGCTGATATTATCCGTAAATTGTAGGCAGATATAGCTTCGCTCGGCTGATATTGTGAGGCAATTAGATCGGATTGAGAACAAGACTTGCCGATACTATTCGTGATTTGTTGCAATATTACGATAATATTATGGTCGAGCTATATCGCAAGTATTCGACGAGATCGAGGCCTTAATTGTCGGAATATTATCAGCATATCTCAGTATTCGTCGCTGAAAAGTATCGCATATTGCACTGATCGCATATCACACTGGTCACTAGAAGGCTGCATCTTCCACTATTATAACAGCATCTGAATCCTTCAAAGCAACATTTTCAGCCTTGAGCTTTTTATTCTCCGGCTCTTGTACATTTTCATTGTCAGCATCTTCCTTACTTTGCTGTTCCGGCTGAGACTTCTTTGCCCTCTTCTGACGTCTCAAACGGTTCTTGTTGGTTTTCGCCTGATCTCTGCTTTCATGTAACTTCTTAGCATTGTCGAACTCCTCAACTTCCTTCAGCTTCTTCTCATCCTCGTCAAAATATTTCTGACGGTCATATTCCTTTCGTTTGGAGATCTTGAACAAATGGAATTCTCCTGATCCCGCACCAGAGCTTGACCCGATAATATTGTTGACGAGCTCGGGAGGAGGAGACACTTCTTTGCGTTTCGGCTTGATGATTTCGATAGGAATTTCCGGATGTTTCATTAGATATTCCATCTGCTGCCGTTGAGAGTTGACTGCGGAGGATGGCACTTTGGCCTTCGCAGCTTTGGCAGGTTTACTGTCAGTCTGACTTGGTTCCGGCATCAGTCAACAAATGTTATTTATAACCGTAAATTACTGCAGTCAAACAATCTACAGTCTCTATTTAAGAGTTCTAGCAAATTCTGGGACAAATATTTCACTCCAATAACCGGGACACAACCAGCTACAACCAAACAACCAAACAACCAAACAACTAACACAACTATCCACAACGATTCACTTAATTAATCTTAAGCTTGTAGATTGTAACAGACAAACACGATAAACGGCAGCACATAAAAACGCTTAACCAGCTTCTTTTCCCCTGTTTTTACGAAATTTTCTGAATTCCAATAGGTTACCCTACCGACCCGGGAGACAATCAATTTCATCTTTGTGCGTGTTCAAAAGTATAGCTTCAGCTCAACAAACTCATATTGAGATATCGATATTCAAGGAGATTCAATTGCCAGGTTCAAGCCGAGTAGTTAATCAGTTAAAAGTTCTTAACTCTTAACTCTTAGCTTTTGATCATGGTCAAACTAAAAGAAATTCCCCGAACTGCCACCTTTGCTTGGTCTCCAGATGTTATTGACCCTTTATTGGTCACTGGAACTGTAGCAGGCGCTGTTGACGCCAATTTCTCCTCCACCACTCAATTAGAATTATGGGATTTATCCTTGTTGGATCGATCGAATGAGGGCTTTCAAGCGTCTGCAAAAGTATCTGTTGACACCGATGCAAGGTAAGAAACTAATAGCTTAAAGGTCAATGATTTTGATTATTGCTATTTTATCCCTGTCTTTTGTTCATTTCTCATTAGATTCTATGATATTGCGTGGGGAAGTGTTTCTGCCGAAAAACCTAAAGGAATAATTGCTGGAGCTCTTGAAAGTGGAGTGCTTCAATTATGGGATCCAAAAGCGCTTCTTGCTGGGTCGAAAACGCCTATAGAATCAGGTTCAAATCACAGCGGAGCAATTAAATCAATTAAATTCAATCCGGTTCAATCTCAATTACTAGCGTCGGCAGGTTCGAAAGGTGAGATCCTCGTATGGGACATTAACAAGTTTTCGAGTCCTTTTGCACCAGGAACTCCTTCAAGTAGATTGGATGAAATCGAATGTGTAGCCTGGAATAATACTGTAGCGCATATTTTGGCAACTGGAGGCAATACAGGGTTTACTTCTGTGTGGGATCTAAAGAACAAAAGAGAGGTTTTGCATCTACATTATTCTGTTCAAGGCGCTAGAAACCCTGTCAGCAGCATCGCATGGCATCCGACAAACTCGACTAAATTAATGACTGCTTCCGAAGACGACTCATCGCCTGTAATTCTGCTGTGGGATCTCCGGAATGCCAATGCGCCTGAAAAGATTCTTACCGGCCACGAAAAGGGTGTTCTGTCTCTTGATTGGTGTAAACAAGACAGCGGACTGCTTCTTTCCAGTGGAAAGGACAACCGTACTCTTCTATGGAATCCGGAAACAGGCACGAATCTAGGTGAATATCCAATTGCAGCCAACTGGGGATTTGAAACTAAATTCAACCCTCTTCTGCCCGATATCTTTGCATCGGCTTCATTCGATGGTAAGATCATTGTACAAACTCTTCAAGATACCGGAGATGATACTGCTGCAGCTGCTTCAACTCAAGCTGCTAAAAGCTCAGAAGACTTTTGGAGCTCGCCTTCTCATGTAGACACTCAACACCCTACTTTCAGCGTTAAGCAGGCTCCACAATGGCTTGTAAACCCTGTTGCAGTGTCCTTCGGCTTTGGCGGAAAGATTGTATCTGTAACGAGCGATGGAAAAGCTTCCAAAGTCTCCATCTCCAACTTTGTAGCTGATGAATCGTTCACTTCGGAAACAATCAAGTTTGCAGAAGCTTTAAAGTCGGAAAAATTCTCCGATGTTGCCAAAGAAAAAGTTTCGGCTGCGTCTGAGAGCTCAGATAAATACGACTGGGAGATTCTCTCTGTTCTCGTAGGCCAAGATAAAAAGGAGCTACTTAAATTCGTCGGTTTCGAGGAGGTGAAGGAGAAGGAGGAGAAAAAGGAAGACGCGAAACCCTCTTCTGACAACCCGTTTGAAGGTGGCGATGATTTCTTGAGTAGCATCTCTTCAGCTCCAACTGGTTCTTTCTCGCTTTTATCTTCCGACGAAGCTGCTAGCAGCCATATAATCACCAAATACCTGCTGACAGGAAAGATTGAAGAAGCCGTTGACCTTTGTCTTGAAGAAAACCGACTTTCTGACGCTTTTGCAATTGCAAGCGTTGGTTCTGACGCCGTAAAACTTAAGGTACAAAACGCCTACATTAGTAAAAACGCCGACAAGCACTCTTTTGTGCGTGTGTTGTCATCACTTGTAAGCAAGGACCTTTCGGATCTTGTTGAAAACGCTGCTGTAGACCAATGGCAAGGCATTATTACCAGCCTGTTCACTTATGCCAAAGATGACACTCTTTTCGCAGAGTTGGCTACGAAGCTAGGAGACCGTTTGGCCGAGGCTCGCACTAGCACAAAATCCGATCTGCGAAACAGCGCTGTGTTCTGTTATATTGCAGCTTCGAATCTTCAAAGAGCTAGTTCTTTATGGCTAGGAGAGATTTCCGAGCTTGAAGCCAAACTGCTGAAGAACCCTACTGCTGATGCAAACACTCCTTATTCTGCACACGTCAAGGCATTGCATTCGTTTATCGAGAAAGTAACATTCTTTAGAAAAGTGTCGAAGCTCAGCGAGTTCCCTAAAGAGAGCATGGACCCCTTGTACGACGCATATCGTGAGTATGCCAACATCGTAGCAAGTCAAGGACATTTGGATCTCGCAGAACTGTACTTGAACCTCCTTCCTTCTCAGTATCCTGGCTTGACGATGGAAAAGGAGAGAGTTAGCAAGGCAAATAAGAAGGAGGTTAACAAGAAGGAGACCACTAGTGCTGCTGCATCTCCTTTGAAGCCCAAGACTTCCAGTCAGCCTGCTTCTATCTATGCTCCAGCTAGCCAGCAGCCTTCTATCTATGCTCCACAACCAGCACAGCAGCAGACAGCTCAACCCACTCAGCCATATGGCTATCAACCAGCCCAGCCGCCAACTCAGCAACGAACTGCTCCATCCAATGGCTCGTATGCTCCTTCTTATCAGTACCAGCCCGCAGGATTCGTACAGAATCCTTACCAATTCAATGGTTCCAGAACTCGTCCAGGTCCAGGTACAGTTCCAGCCCCTGCTCCGGGCCCTCCTCCTGCAGCAGCTCAACCCCCTCCACCGCCTCCTAAGAAAGAAGGAGGATGGAACGATCTGCCTGCTGCTGCACTAAGTGCTTCGTCCAGCAGAAAGCCGACTCCTGGGCCTACAGTGATCAGTCCCTTCAACAACCCTGCTGTCTCCAACCCTCCCATTACTTCGCCTCTGCTAGGAGGGGCTCCTAATTCTGTAGTATTACCTGCTCCTCCGCCTCCTCCATCAGGCCCTTCTGGTACTCATCGTAGAAGCCAGTCTGGAAGAACACAGAGCGTCAGTTCTCAAGGAGTGCCAGCTCCAGCAACTCCAGCAGCACCGAATCCATATGCTCCTGTGGCAGCTCCTCAAAGTCAAACTCCCTATGGTCAATCGTATGGACAACAACAGGGCTACTTTGACGAACGACCTCCTGCTACCGTGCGTAGCCCTCCTCCTGTAAATCCCTATGCTCCCAGTGCTGGGCAATCAGGACATCCAGGACATCTTCAACAGGCCGCAGTTTCAGGAAATCCCTATCTTCCTGACGTTCCAGTAAGTGCCCATCCTCCTGCCAACCAGTTTGCTCCTCCATCAGGACAGTTTGCTCCTCCTCGCCCTGTAGTAGCTACTTCGTCTTTATACCAACCAGGCCCAGGATCAGTGGTTTCTCCCACCAACACCACCGTAGCTCCGCCTGCGCCTGAGCCCCAGCCGGAGCCAGCACCTAAAAAGCATCCCGTCGGAGACCGTAGCCACATCCCTGAAGAAAGCCTACCGATCTTCGAAGTATTGAATGCGAAAATAACAAAAGTGCAGCCACAAATCCCCGAAAATTACAAACGTCAAGCTCATGATGCTCAAAAGCGCTTGAATATTCTGTTTGACCATCTCAACAATGAGGATTTGTTGTCGAGCGAAACGATAAACGATCTTTTAGTGCTTTGCCAGGCAATTGAAGCCAAGGATTACTTGACTGCCCACGATTTGCAGGTCAGCATTTTGACCAGTCGTAGTGAAGAGTGTGGTCAATGGATGGTTGGTGTTAAGCGGTTGATTGAGATGTTGAGGGCTTTGGATCTGTGAAGTATATAGATATATACATGACCAGTAGTAACTAGCGATACGAATACGATAAAAGGTCAAATCTAGCGATAAGAGTATATTATTATCTCACATATAAGTCAATTTCGGGTATGATCTGTCGTTATCGGCAGCAGAAGCAGTGCAATCGAGGAAATTGCAATACTTGACTGAGGAGCATTGAATCTGCTATTACTATAATATACATATGTGACCATCCTGACAACTGACATATAATGACTATCTATATATTAAATTATTTCAAGAGGTTAAATACTACGGAGTATTGGCAAATAAGTAGCTCTATTTCATCGAATCTCACCGATAGGATTGCTGCCAATGCTGATGTACAAGGACAGCGATATCCTATCACGATCCTCAGCTCCCCGTTATCGCAACAGCATAACTTTACACAAACATCATATCTACTCAAACTTCACCGATATCGCCGGCAAAACTTATTCACCCCTCCTTCTTAATAGCATTGCGGGGCGCAATTACATTTTATAACCATCCAATTTCAGTTCCTTTTCTTTCCCAATTTCGCCCAAGTAGCCGAGGCCTGCCTATTTCCCCACATCTCCTTACATAACGACATTTGTTAAAGTTCGGGGAAAGAGTGAAATGCCGGGGATTTAATATAAGATGGCCATCCGCTCATTCTGCTCCTTAACTTACAATGACCGACACTATTACGACTCCAGCCACCAAATTGTTTGGAATCAAGCATCCAAGTAGGTGAAATTACTACTGTATGACATACTAACTAGTCCTCCTTGCGGGTATGAATGTAGCAGCAGGCACGCGGTTGGCAGCTGCTGTTACCAACGCTGGAGGCCTTGGAGTTTTAGGAGGGTTGAGCTTTAAGACTCCGGAAATATTAAGGGAGACTTTGGAAGAATTGAAGTCGTACTTGGACGATCCAAATGCGCCTTTTGGAGTGGATTTATTGCTTCCGCAAGTTGGAGGAAACGCTCGCAAGACCAACAAGCAGTATTTCGACGGTGAATTGGCACCTTTTATTCAAGTTATTATCGATTGTGGAGCCAAATTGTTCGTGTCGGCAGTTGGAGTGCCTTCTAAAGAGGCCGTGGATATGTTTCACAGAGCTGGGATCCCTGTCATGAACATGATTGGCAAGCCTCGGCATGCACTGAAGGCTCTAGAAGTAGGAGTGGATTTAATCTGTGCACAAGGAGGAGAAGGAGGGGGGCATACCGGCTCAATTCCCACATCTCTTTTAATCCCTGCTGTTGTCGATGCTGTTAAAGGGCATAAAAGTCCTCTTACTGGAGAACAAGTACAAATAATTGCTGCTGGAGGAATCTACAACGGAAGAGGGCTTGCTGCTGCTTTGTCCTGGGGAGCAACTGCTGTTTGGGTTGGAACGAGGTTCGTGGCTTCTACAGAAGCTGGAGCGCCTCAAGGCCATAAGGATAGTGTTCTAGGGGCTGGTTTTGATGATACTATTCGTACCATCATCTTTACTGGCCGGCCTTTGCGAGTGCGCAAAACAGACTACATTATGAACTGGGAAAACAATCGTGCTGGTGAGATTAAAGAACTGACTTCAAAGGGAATCATTCCTTATATTAAGGAGACCGATGAGACGGAAGACGATGATTTCTTTGACAAATCTACGGCATATCTGATGGGAGAAACTGCTGCTGTTGTCAACGACATCAAACCAGCAAAACAGATTGTCGATGAGTTTATGGCTGAGGCCGTGGCTGCTATTAAAACAAATGCTAAATATTTAGGTGCAGGCTCGAAACTTTGAGTAGTGCAATTAGTTTTTTTTTGTTAGAATCTTTATCAGCTAAGGTGATAACATTGAAGTCATTAACAACGCAAGATGGCCCTTCGAACTTTATTCAAAAGGTAATAACATTAATCCGTTGATAAAATTGCCAAATAGTTTTGGATTGAATTAAAGCAGTTAACAGAACTCATTAGCCAGAGTCAAATATTTAGGTTCAGTTGAAAATTTTAGAGAGTGAAATTGTAACACTAATGTGATTAATAAAGTGCCAAACAGACCCTAAATCGAGAGCTACATAACAAAGACAGTGACAATGCTATTTAGAAAAATGCCAGGTAGGTATCGGGTCCAATATCAAAGTGAAGTGAGTTGAAGGTATTATCATTCTGTAGTTCTTCGAAGTTAACGATAAATCTGGAGGTTGTTAGTTGTTATGACAACTGATTACCCTCCCTGAACAAAGTTATCACCACCATCCTTTACACTAACAACTTTTTTGACCGCTTGAAATCGCATATTTGTTGAAAAGATCCTTATTTTTGTGATTTAGCCGATCCAGTGGCTTTGAATTCTATTAATAACTGCCCGCTTAATTTATATGAGTCGTGGACAGTCCAAGCGCCTGTACAGGTTGCTTAGCGTAAGTACATCTGAAGATGCGCAGACTTGCAGTACTGTTAGTGCTGATTACTGACTGTATTAACTGATTTGTACTGAAGTGCTGGCGATTGTGACAGCGCTGGCAGTACTGTTAATGTACTGTACTTAATGTTACTTGCTGTACTTGTATTTACTGTACCTAGCTGTTACTTACAGTCTGTAACTTTGATCTTTTGTATTGTGACAATGCAGCATTCTTTTATTCTATCTTCATCGCTAACAAGTATCAATATGTCTGAACCAGTCGATTCCCATTCAACAGGGGCATCTAATGGTCATGGCAATGATTTTCCAGGAACAGATCCGCCTGATGACCAGACCGACCTTTCTGAAGCGGAAACTATCGTGTTGAAGAACATGACACCTCCTAAACAGCTGCGAAGACTAAAACGCATCAGAGATGAGAGTCCTAATCGTAGTTCTTCCAGTTGGAATCATTCAAACGACCACGAAGAGTCTCTTTCAGATGACAATCTACCACCACCACAACATAAGCTTTCATATCGACCACCTAAACGGTCAACGACACCTCGAGCGTCGCATTCCAGGTCAGAGTCTCCTGCGCTAGCAAACTCTGCTAATTCAGGATCGATTATAGGTGTCGGACAAGGTTCTGGAGGAACAGCACGAAAATCTTCACGATCTGGCAGAGATGCTAATGGCAGGCAAAAGCTTCAACGAATGTGCGACAAAGGAAAATTTGAAGAAGCCAAAATCCTTGTAGAAAACGGAGCAGATGTCAATGACAGGGACTACGCTGGAAACACTGGATTACATGAAGCAGCTTTAAAAGGCCATTTCGATCTAGTGAAACTATTACTTGATAATGGGGCTATTATCGATATAAGATCAGGCCCTGATGATTTGGATACTCCTCTCATCGACTCTGCTTCAAATGATCACATAGAAGTGGTCAAGCTGCTCCTAGAGCGAGGAGCCGATCCAAGGATATTCAATGCTCATGGAAAAACTGCATTAGACTCAATTCAACCAGAAAACACTCATGCTCAAGAAATCGAAGCCCTTTTAAAAGAAGCGACTCTGAAATTTCGTAATCGCAGTGCTTTAGGTCTATCTGGATCCCCTCGTGGTAATGGAGAGCATTTGTTTGACGATGTAGATCAAGATCCCGCTAACTCAGTTCCTGGAACGTTTCCTGACCCAGAAGTTCACGGAATATATAATCACACTCATGGCAACAATGAAGTGCGAGCGTCTACTTCCAAAAAAAGGAGAGGTGCACGTTCTCAAGCTATTCGTAACGATCTTTTATGGATGGATTTAACAACTCGTACTGGCAGGGAAAAAGTATATCAACATGCTGCAGATGGCGACATTGAGTTTGTAGGAAATTTCCTTGAAAACGGATGGAAACCAGATGCTGATTGCCTTGTTTTGGCCGCTAAACATGGACACACTGATGTAGTAGGAATTCTACTGGCTTTTGGTGCTCAAGTAGATGGAGTAAATGAAGAAGGACAGACAGCTTTACAACAGACTGTTGGAAGAGGCCATATCGATACCGTTCGGCTGCTGCTTGAATCAGGAGCAGATCCAAGAAGAACAGACCATCACCACAAATCCTGTCTAGATCTGGCACGAGAAGCTGTCGGCAGTGACGATGAAGAATTCAGGCTGATATCCGAAGCTCTAAAGGCATTTTCGGGCCCTATTAATGAGCAATTAACTCCAAGACGACGGCTAGAGCAATCCGATTCAAATGAAAAACGTACTCAGAAAAAGAGGAAACTTGTTCAAGGGTTAAGAGGAGATAATATTCGCATCAAGACCGAGGAGAGTGATTCGCCTCATCACAAAGAGCACAAAGAGCACAAAGAGCACAAAGAGCACAAAGAGCACAAAGAGCACAAAGAGCACAAAGAGCACAGAGAGCTTAAAGAGCACGACATATTCCGACCAAAGTCTGTACGTGAAGAAACTCATAAGCCACTCAAAGCTAGAAAAGAGGACCGTCCAGACCGCACGGACCACGATGAAAGGAAAGCAAATGTAAATGGCAAAGTTGTTGATACTGATCGAATTATAGGACCTCATAATGACTCTCAAAAGGTTTTAGAGGGAACTACACACAACGTACAAGAAATACCACAAGAAAAACCACAGGAGAAACCACAAGAGAAACCACAAGAGAAACCGCAAGAGAAACCACAAGAGAAACCACAAGAGAAGACTCAAGAGAAGACCCAAGAGAAGACTCAAGAGAAGACTCAAGAGAAGTCTCAAGAGAAATCTCAAGAGAAGTCAAATGAAAAGACTCAAGAAAAGCCTCAAGAAAAGCCTCACGATAAGCCACACGATAAGCCACAAGCAAAAGAGCAAAAGGAACATAAAGAGAATGTAAAGGATCAATCTCAAAGACGGGACCATGAGAATCTTCAAAAAGCTCAAGTTAAGGTTTCACATGAAAAAGAAAAAGAACTCGCGAGTTCGAATCATGAGAGACCCGAGCGACCAGAAGGACGACCAGAACCTTCTCTTCAGCCAGAAACTCCAAATCATGTAAATGGTAAACCGACTATAGCTGCCAAGCCAGCTGACATAAAAGCTCCCGAAGAGCGAAGGCTTTCAGTTCAGAATGTCAACGGCATCAAATCTACAGACGAGAAACGAGTGAAGACAGAAATGTTACCTAGTGCTTCTTCTTCTATGCGGGAAATGTTAGAGCTGCAGAAAGAAAAGGAACGCAAGATCCGAGAAAAGCGGATGTTGCAGCAGTTGGAAGAAGAAGACAAGCGAAGAGAAGAGAAACGCAAACAGGATCTGGAGCTGGAAGCTGAACGTGCGAGGCAGTTAAGGGAGCAAAAAGAACAAATGAAGGCCAAAGAAGCGGAAATGGAAATGGAACGAGTGCGCAATTATAAATTGAAACTGGAAGCACTTGCTCGAAAGGATCTTCCTTATGGTCTACGAGTCATGAGTTATATTACACATTCTCCTGAAGAGTCTTTACGATATTTACCATTATTAGTGCGATCTTCTGAATCAACAGCCTCAGTTTCAAGCACCTTTTCGCCTTCCAACTCTCCAGGCTCTTCTTATCATTCTCTCTACTTTCTCGATGTACAAATAACTCTTTTTCTGGGCCTACAGAACATCCACGAGTCTTATCCTGATCTTACCAGACGCCTCGTCACAGACCAGGAGAAAATCAGACTGTGGAGTCTGTTGATTCCCTGGCTGTGCAGGCCTGTTGCTCCTTATTCTAACTTTGCAACTGACGAAATCATTCAAGAGCGAGCTTTGGACCGCAAGCGGTTCATGGCCATAACTGTATTTTGGCTCAAAGTTGACCAAATTGTCGATATCTTACGAAAGGACTTTGCTGATATGTATCCACTGTTGAAGCCAGAGAACTTGGTGACAATTGACCTTGACTACGACGAAGCTCCTTCTCCCATCCCTCCAACTGCTACTGATATCCGCCCGAAAATCCCGTTGAATCTACCGGTTAAAGTCCGTATGAAAATAGCTTCTGCTAGTCATAGGCCGTGGGGATGATGCGTAACAGATTGCTGAATGAATTGATGCTATATACAAAGCTATGCCGATACGATAATATGGCCAGCTAAATGAGATAATCGTACTAAATTTCGCTGATTGATAGTATTATCCGCTAAATCTGCGATATATCGCACGCTAGACATAACTCACTTTAAGACCCATTCCAATTGTCTGCGCCAGTTTAACCCAAGCATTGCGGATTACTCGCCTAACTCTTTTGCGAATTAACGGATTAGAAACCGTCAGTGTCAAGACACAGATTACTACTAGAAATCGAATCAGCGCAGCAGATTTGGCTGTAGCTAGTATATTTTCCTTCCATGTTGCAAGGAGGGCTGAGAATGTAGACGAAAATGTTCCTGGCCTTTTAGTAACCTTCTTTTCAGGAGAAGAGGCTTGCTCCGAGAATTGGTTCATTTGTTCATCTGTCCTTTGAAGCTGTTGTTGTAGCAGACGTTCGCTTATTGCTTTCTCGTTTCTTTCTATCTCAATCTTTTCTTTCTTTTCCCTCTCATTCTTTTCTCGTTCAATCTTTTCTCGTTCAACTTTTTCTCGTTCGGCCTTTTGCTTGTTTATTCGGTGCGATTCCTGTAGCTGGTCCAGTTTTGCAAGCAGTTTCTGCTTGTGTTCATTATTATAAAAATCATTAATAGAAACGAATTCCCTAGCGTAATCATATTCTTGTAGAGCGGGAAGAACTCCTAGCACATAAGTGTCCAGTAATTTGAAATAATGGGATAAAGAAGCAGATTCCAAAGGTTGCTCTAACCCTGAAATCGTAGCAAGATATTCTTCAATCTTTTCATTTAACAATTTTAAATCGGTTGGATGTCGGATCATTAAAGCTACAAGAGAAGACGCTAGCTCAGGAGGCATGAAAAGCAGTCTAGCCTTGATAGTTGATTGTTCCACCTTGGACCACAGATTTCCAGTCAAAATATCAGATATCATCATTATCCGTCCTTGATCTGACCAGGAGGGGGCTGCTGACCCGCCCAATACTGTATTGGCACTTGGTACATCAGGGTCAAGACCTGAATCGGAATATTTCTGTGCAGCATCTACAAGTCCAAAATACAGAATCCAGATGCGAATCCAGGCATATTGCGAAATCTGACCGTCTGCTAATTGCTGAGAACTTTTATCAAGCAATTGCTCAATAAGAACTCTTGACTCGGCAAACTGTTTGTTAAGATATAGCTCGAGAGCAGTTGAATAAGCTACTCTTGTAGATGGAGGAGGTAAGTTGCCCGATAAACTCAGCGATCCAATGGAAAGTGTGCTATCTTCAAGGCTAGAATGACTTGATTCCAAAGTCGAATCCCCCACCATCTCTAATAATGTGTTAAATGCCAAAGTCCAGTTAACAACGCTGATGAATATTGGATTGCCAAATAACCTCGGTATATGGAGTACGTGTTACCCGGGAGAGGTCACGAGACATGCCGCGGGGAAGAGCATATGAGTGATCAACTTATTATAGCCAGATGAGGTTGAAAGATAAAGCTGGCAGACTACTGTATTTGATTAGCGACTACATTCAGTAGGAATTTGGAGTCAGAACTATTGGACAGCAATGTCTACAATGTTACGGCATTAACAATCTGACTCTCAATTACCCTGAAGACGATTTTGGCACGGCAGGAACACGGCCAGCCGGAGGCAAACAGAATAGTGTTAGCTTCAATGGCAGCTGCGGCACCAAAAGACAAGGCATTCGATATCTCGAAAGAACCGTTGAGATTGTCATCTCAATAGTTCAACTCCAGTTGAAATAACGGTCACCCTGCGGCCGAACTGGGGATAAAAGCAGCGTAGCCCATAGAGGCATGCGACTGATACCGGATATCAGACGTCCTATCTCATTTCCTCCATTATCCTTCAGTGTACAAGCATTCAATACATCTTAACGCTCATCATTATCAGTCGAATGGCTGATAAGATCACATGACTTCCGGATTTAAATCCTCAATTGGGAAATTCATTTCCGTTATCTACTTAGTAATTGAGTAGGGCACGGGATCTGACGAAATTGCATGTCTTATAAATGTATGATTTGCGATAGTAGAAATATTGGTCATCGCAGCTTTAGAGCGTATTATAACTGTATTATTGCGTTTGCAATCCTGTATAACCTTAGAACTTCTACTTCACAATCAAACCTTTTCGACTGTGACTTTATCCTTATTAATTGCTCTGCCAATATGGCGGGTTCGGAAGATAAGGGTTTAGATATCGCCAAAGAGACATCACCACTAATAACCGAGTCAAAAAGAGGATCGGTTATATCGTCGACTACCGAATTATATGGAGGAGTATCTGATGAAGAATCTGCTGATTTTTTAGTCAATGCTAAAGATGAGCCTGTTTATCGCTACTCTCGAGATGACCATAAAATGGGAGTGTTGGATACGATGTTTTTTCTGCTAAACAAGATGATTGGCACCGGAATCTTTAGCACTCCCTCTGGAATATACGCCTTGACCGGTTCAGTTGGCTGGAGTCTTGTTTTATGGGTCTTTGGAGGCTTTTTGTCGTATTCAGGATTCAGTGTGTACCTTGAATTCGGGCTTCAGATCCCTCGCTCGGGAGGAGAAAAGAACTATTTACAGAGAGTTTATCGAAAACCGCGACATTTTACCATCTCGTTATTAGCAGTAATGTTTGTTTTATTTGGATTGTCTTCAGGAAATAGTTATGCTTTTGGAGTGTATATTCTATTTGTATTTGGAGTGACTGAACCTTCCGTTTGGCTATCTCGATTCATGGGTGTCGTTTGTATCTCACTGGCTGTGATTCTTCATGGCTTTTTCCCTAGAACAGGCCGTGCTGTAGTAAATGCCCTAGGAATCTTCAAAGTTCTGGTCTTACTGATAATAGTAGCTTGTGGATTAGGGGTAGTGTCTGGGGTGATTGAAGTCGAGGATAAGCCAGACAACTTCTCTAACCTATTTTCCAATGATGGCTTTGGTGGAGGAGTTTACAACTATTCAATAGCATTGTTACGAGTGTTTTATTCGTACAAAGGATGGGATAATGCCAACTATGTCATGGGCCAGATCAATCGCCCTTCTAGGACCGTCAAGTTAGCTGGTACTGTCGCGCTTAGCCTTGCCACGGTACTCTATACCCTATGTAATGTAGCGTATTTCGCAGTCATTTCAAAGACTGAAATAGCTCATTCTGGCGTAATCGTGGCTGGAACCTTTTTCCATCATATATTTAAAGGCTCGTTAGGAAGTTGGCTTCTGCCATTGTTCGTATGCTTGTCAAACCTTGGAAATGTTCTTGTCGTCAGTCTTTCTTGTGGCACATTGAACAATGAATTAGGACGAGACCATGTGTTGCCTTTCTCATCATTTTTTGCCTCTCTTCGGCCTGTTGGCACTCCTCTTAGTGGTCTAATGCTCCATTGGCTCATGACCGTTCTAGTACTTGTAGTCCCTCCTCCTGGTCAAATCTACGAGTTCATAGTGGACATGACCTCGTATCCATTTGCATGCACCAGTGTGCTTTTATCTGCTGGCTTGTTGTATCTTAAATACAACAGCGTCAAAGAGAACTGGGGAACTTATTCACTCAATGGATATAAGGCTCCTATTGTTCTTTGCATTCTTTATCTTGGCATAAACATTTTCCTAGTTGTTATGCCTTTGATACCTCCTCCTGCTGCACTTAAAGTCCCAGGATCCTTGCCATTTTATGCTGCGCCTATGGCTACTCTAGTTGTTTTACTACTTGGAATCGTTTACTGGCTGTATTGGAGGCATTCCGACGGAGCCAAGAAACTTCAACTGAAACAAGAGGGCGATATCTTCTAGCGCATATAAGTGAGATTTCGGTCACCGATGCTGTTTGCAATTATGTGGTCCAAGTTTGGCATTTAGAAGACGATATTAGTCGTTATTATATCGGCGGGATGTTGGATTGACGGATACACTGCGGTGGGATTTCCGATAAAATATCGGTGGGAATTCTAGATTGCCGATATTTATTCGTATTTTATCGGCAGTATCGGTTGGATTTTAGTATTGTTTTGTACTCATATCGGCGGAATTTTTGATGACCGATATTATTCGCAATCTCTATCGGCGAGACTTGGGACTCCCGATACAATATCGGTTGCACCTGTTGACAGCCGATATTATTCGTTAATATATCGGCTATCATCATGTGCTTAGCTATAGAAACCTAGACCATCACTAACTACTAATACCTTATTATTTATAGAAATAGATTGCATATATATTGATACTATATATACTTAATTTCAATGCAATAAATATGAGTTGCTAATTATCCGATGCAATCCACTCATGTTTGATGATATCATTAAGATCTGGCCGTTTATTAATGTCGCGAACAAGGATTTTGCGGATCAAATCGATGCTTTGAGGGCTCATAACAAACGGCACTCTTAAATCACCTTCCATAATCTCGTCCACATTGTAGAAAGGATTCTCCTTGTAGATCAGCGTGTACAAAAGAATGCCCAAAGCCCAAACATCTTGAGCCTTTCCTGCATAGAGTCGTCCGGCAAGAACCTCTGGAGCAGCATAGTCTACGGTACCGACAAACATATCAAATGGGCCTTGATGGACCTCTGCGGCAGACCCGAAATCAATGAGCTTGACCTGGTCATTGGTATCGACAATAATGTTCTCATCCTTGATATCCCTATGAACGATATCATGAGAATGAAGGTGATGAACAGCAGCGACGACTTGACGAAAGATGGTTTTACACTCGGCTTCGCTCATTTCAGGGCGTAGCTCAATAAGATCAAACAAATCTGTTCCTGGCGCTCCATGAGGCTCCATTTCAATATGATAATATTCGTCATCCTCAAAGAAGTCTAAAAGTGCGATGATATTTGGATGCGGGAACTTCCTTAGAGAAGCCATGATGCGGATTTCATTTGGAATCGTTCCAAGCTTTCTGTCTCTAGTCCATGTGGCCACCAGAATGCGTTCTTTAATAATACATTTGAGCACGACTCGGACTTTCGGGGGTTTCTTGTACTCTGCCATCAACACCTTACCATAAGCACCTTCTCCCATTTTCTGCAGGATGTTGAAATCATCGAGCTTCTTTGTACGCCGATGGGCCCCAAGTTCTTGTATGTGTGCAGAATAAAGCGTTTTATCAAACGAAATGTCTGCAGGCTTACGACCATCAACAGCAGGAACCACGCGTTTTGCTTTGATTTCAGCGTCAAGAACTTGCAAATCGACTCCACTACTGTTGGCACTGCTTGTACCACCGCTCGTGCTCGACTCACTGCTCGAATTGCTGCTCGTAGCTTTATGAGCAGCACGATGGCGATGATGATCTGTTTTAAGCAATGACAGTTGAGATGGTACATCATTAGTATCCACAGATCCTTGAATGTTGCGGGAGTATGTCACCCAAAGTGCTATATGTGAGGAAGAGATAACACGGACTTGCACATCCACAATAAAAGGAGAATCGTCCCGGTATCGAGCCTCTATCCCAGTGGACATAAGAAAGGCAGAGTACCGGTCAATAGCCTCAGGCCCTGAATCACGCCCTGGAGTCCCTGGCATTTCCGGGGGATAACCTGATTTGTGGAATGCTGCGACCTTGCGAATCAAATGTTCTGGAATAACCAAACCAGGAACAAAAGAATGCTGAGGAATGACCTCTTTACAAATAAAGTTGAAATAATCCACAAATCCAGGGATCAGAACGTCGATGCTTTCGTCAACAGGCCAATCGTAACCAAAAAGCGTCTTCATTATGGCTCGATTACAATCTTGAACCTTTAAATGCTCTTTGTTCAACAGAATGACCCCTGCCATATGAGGTAAGCAATAGATGTCGATGTGCACTATTGAAGGGTCTTCTGGACTGACAAAAAAGAGTCCGATACAAGGGTAAACAGTATCGTTTATATGCAGAGTAAAATGATGTCGCTCAGCAGCAGAGCCCTCGAATTCAGGAGAATCAAGTATATCGGAAAGAATTTTAGTTGCGTGAGGCACGAATTCAGATATATTCTTACCGACAGCGCTTTCAGAACTGTCCACATCTTGGAACAGGAAATCCTTAGTGGACTTTACTATTTCTTGTATGGTCCTTGTTGAAGTATTCACTTTGACCTGAGATAGATCGTGAACTGCTTCTTCAATGACCCAGACTACGAAATCTTCAGTCGAGTTCCTTTTTCCCCAGAAACTGGCGATACTGGGCTGCCCATTGCATTTAATTATCGGCAGTAGTTCTCCACAGACAAAGACATGGCCACTTTCTGAGGAATTATAATAAGAGAGCAGAAGTGATCTGGTGACAGGCTGAATAATGTCCATTATCGACAGTTTACGCAGTTGATGTTGAGAAACGCCAAAGACAAGACAAGCCAGATCATTAGCAGAATAGATATGAAAAGGATCAGAAGAAGAGGTGGTGAAAACAGCCTGCTTGCCAGCATATTTTGAAGATAGAGGATGCATAGGTGAAGAAGCAGGGAATATGCTTGCTTCATGAACAGACGACTTGAGCATCGAAGGAAGCGAAGTCACAGAACCCGCTCGCTGCATCAACGAAGGCCATGAAGCATCTACGAACGGGGTTGCTAAAGCTTCTAGAAGTTGGATCTGAAGATTATATGAAGCAACGTTTGTTGACGTGCGTTTTCGTGATTTAGCCGGAGTAGGAGAGGTCTTTGGAGGAGTAGTCGCTGCGAAAGATGCTTTAGTATCTCCTGTGAGGAATATAGGAGGATTTGAAGCTGCTCGAGAGTTCAGTCGAAGTGAAGATGCCGAGGAAAGATCCAAACCAAACGGAGGAATATGAGTCGAAGGAGATGGAGTAGGAGGAGTGTCTGGAGAAGGAGGAGTTGAATGCTTATATGGAGCGAAAGGTGTTGAAGCGAGGATTTGCGAATTATCCAAAAGTGACAGGATCGAGTTGATATTATCGTCAAAGGGGGTTGAAATGGGGTCGGAATTTCTGGCACGTTGAGAGGAGAAGTCTTTTAACATCGACAATGCGACCGAGGATGCAGACGACCGTAGAATTGACCGATTCTTGGCCGCGAAGAAGGTATTTAAAGTCGTTGTAGAAGAAGATGTCTCATGGCTAGAACCAGGATTATTTGTAAGAGAAGGATTGTCTCTTAGGAATTCTAAAGAACGTTTTAACATGCCAACTCTTGACGACAAGGAATTCGGAGATGCAAATGCATAAGAAAAAGAATAAAGTGACTCTGAAGAGAATCGTAGAACTGATTCTTCAAATTGCTTATAAGGAGACATCAATCTTGTTAGAAGGCCTAATTTAGTCATATTCTTTATACTCACTTGTGGGAATTATTGATCTTCGGGACCTCAGGCTCAGTTGAGACCTCAGGTTCAGTTATAATAGCGTCCTCAGGAGGATCTACATCCATGGCATCTTCATCTTCGGAAGAGTCTATGTCCAAGTGAAAAGACGGACGCTTCTGGGCATTATGAAACTTTTTCCCTCCAAAAGGATCTTCCCCCCTTACCGACTGATCGATATCAACATCCATGATAACAGATACCTGACTGTTGACTCACGAGGCGATTAGCAAAGCCGCAAAAGTATAGTCTATTTAACGATCAGGCATGGACGGAGAGCGGAGTGGCCGATAGCACGAATTAACAATTAGTTGGCAAAAATTGAGAAGTTTAAACAAGATTTTCTGAAGAACTAACGGTTGACGTTGAGCTTCTGGGTTGCCTTAAGGGAAGGCTATGGTTTGTTGATGACCCACCGTTGTTCTAGTTATACCCACACAACTTAGTAGAATCAAGCGTCTAGAGTCTCTGGATGTTGAAATTCAATATTAAAGAACAAAAAAATTAGACAATATAGAGTCGGTGGCAAGAATTCTAGAATCCTCAATAGATTTTGCAATTAGAGGTTAAAGAACTAATTTGTTAAATGCAGAAAAATAGAAAATTAAAAACAAAATAAGCTAGGGAACTTTACGCATTTCGTAGAATAATCTAACAGCGTATTAAAATCTGGCAGGGAAGTCTCTTTTCGGACCCCCAACATTTGTCATATAGAATGGCATATGTTAGTCAGAGATTTGCTGGAAAGTCACTTTTAGTCACCTGCAAAATCGGTTTTCTCTTCCATTTACTGCATTTTAGGTTTATACAAGGTTTCTAGAAAGTTCATAGATAGCTAATAGATAGCTGATTATAGCAGATTGATGATTTGTGCAGGCTGGGCTGAAGTTTAATCACGGATATTCTTCATGATATTCGCCAAGCAATTCCACTGCGGGCTTAAAAATATTGAATGACGTTGGGAAGGAATCGGAGCGAATAAATAAATAAATGAATAATTCGGAATAATATTGAGCTGAATCTTTAATTGGTCATTACAACGTATGACGCGTAACATTTATTACAAGAAATTAAAGAGAACGTTCATTTGCATATTGCTTATAAGATGCTGTACGTAGCCCTGTTTGTTCAGCAGTCGTAATCATGCTCTGTATAGATTTCCTGTGTAAGCTGAAGTAATAGAGGTTGGATGGCACCACGAAATGTGCGAAAAAGGAGCACGAAAAGCGCAAAAAAGGAGAGTAATATCCAATTGGATCTGATATGATTTCATAACATTATCACCTCCTTCCACTGGTTAACAGCTATGCTCTTGATAACTGCCGCTTGTTGAGCTTTGATAGTCCATCGCTGAGTAACATTTCATCAATCATGGCATAATCGCCATTACTAACATTAACCTCGATACTTAGTCAATCTTACCCTTCAGTAAACGAATCCATCAGCCTCCTTCGTTATGTTTTCATAGCAACCAAATTGGTCCATTTCTATTGGATGGAATCCCTAAGGAATTTTCGGGGTTTGGCAGGCTAAAGTGGTGTCACAACTAGAAAAGCGAATTTATCTTCCCTTAACAATCCTTTTATCTTTCTTTCATCTCTTGCAAGCCCAAGCTCAGCATTAAAACCTGAACTTATTTTTGCATATCTATTAAATCTTTTTAGATATTCGTTAGTTGGACTCTACAAAGGGTGAGTTAATTGTGATGGTGAGGTTAAACAAGCTTGTTCGATGCGGAGGAACATTGGAGGATCTTTTGATCCTATTTTATATTCGAATCTTTATATTTTTGTAACAATGTGTTCGAGACATTGTTGTTTCTGTTCACAGTCTTATTATCCTCGAGGATTTTACCTGACATTTACCAATTTTCTCATGTTGAATTTCTTTGACTTCAACGAACATGAATTGAACTAATTACACATGAATCTATCCTCAAATTCCATCGTGCTCTCTAGCTTTACAATCGCAGGTTTCAGTCTCTTTGAAAGTTACTTACACTTGAATTGCCAATTGACAAGTATATTTTATGTTGATTGAATGATTTTAAAGGGCATACTGAGCGATGTTGAATTGGCTGGCTATTTTCAATTCAATTGATTATTTTTTTAATATTATATTAATATTTGGATATTTATATTTTGAACCTTTCATTGATTATCCTGTTATTTATCATCTGGTACTATTATATTAATATTTTTTTAATATTTCTTGTCTATTATTTTATATCTTTACACTTTACGGTTATATTGATAATCGCTATATAAAATATTTTAATTCGTCTATTTGTCGCCGATATAATTAATTGTTCATTGGTTTGCATTTTTGGCAAATCGGTGAAGGGACCAATTGGTGGGGTGATATTCTTCATACTGCAAGCCAATTGGGTGGTCTGAACAAAGATCGAGGAACTAGAACCCCCTGAATATTATTCATTAATTCCGGCTATTATATGGACATGATAATTGCATGTCAAGACGTTGAATATTTTTATTATTTCAACGGTATTTTTCTTGTCAATTATTTTTCATTTCAATATTTATTCCTGTTTCTCCCTTGTCTTGGGTTAGCGGAGACAGTCTGGGCATTCTAATAATTTGCTTGACTGTAGATCCCTAACGGTTTCGAGCTAACCAGTTCTGCTATACTATCTGACTGTTATATTTATTTATTTTTATTTCTTTCTAACAATAGATGTTGAGATCGGTACGACCAATTGTGCGCCCTGCCATTGCCAGGATCGGGCTTCGAAATGCTCATGCCATCTCGACTCCCACCCTCATCAACATAGAGTCTCGATGGGAAGGAATGACTTCAGAGGAACAGGAAGATATAATCTCTCAATTGGTAGAAAGACAAAAGGGATCATGGAAAGAACTTACTCCTGCTGAGAAAAGGGCAGCTTGGTACATTTCATACGGAACTTGGGGTCCTCGTAAGCCAATCCATCAGCCCGGAGATGCTACCAAGATAGCCTTGGGAACAACAATATTTGTATTGGCTGGTGCTGGTTTGTTTGGTATTGCCCGATACTTTGGCAATACTCCTGCCACCATGACCAAGGAATGGCAAGAGGCTTCGAATGAGATTTTGAAGGAGAATAAGGCCAATCCTTTCTCTGGCTATAACCAAGTTCAATCCAAGTAACTTGTTAATCCAGTACTTGTTTTCTTCTTGCACAATACATGCACTAATAAATCATTTTAGTAGGAGTAGCATATGCTGTTAAGGCGAATATATCACCTATTATTGTCCAAAAGCTAGTCAAAATATGGATACTGCTTGACATTTATAGTCCGAAGAATTGTAAGAATGTTTGAAATTATTCAAGCTAGGCTCTATGAGCTTGTAGATCTTGGTGATTGCTAAAGTGCTCACTTCTAAAGTGCTCATGCTAAAGTGCTCACTGCTCAAATGCCAATTGATAGCGCAGTTATCGGCAGACTAGCTGTTGCCGATAATATTAGCCCACCGAAATCGGATCTTGACTTGTCGGGCCGAACATGCCGACTTTTCATAGGCTCCTTCGCACTCCAGCGTAATTAAGTAATTGAACGGCCAGCAGGTTGAATATTCATCTAAATGCAGATGATGATGGTACTGCTAAAGCATAGAGAATTGATCCTTTTCTAATAGCTCTCCTCCCTATAATCTTGACGCGGCATTGGAATCCAAACCTCCTTCGATCCTTATCATATATCTTTATCTGAAGATGTAAAAAAATAGAAACAATTCTAATCTATTTAATATCTCGCAATCGTCAATAGTTTCTCGGTCTTATCACGTTATCAATGCCCACCATTGGCATCGGCGATCTGAAGCTTAACTATAAGTGATGCACAACAGTTCAACTATTTCAAATAATAACAGCATTTATTAAAGTTGTAGCCTGTCGCTAATGCTAACTATAATTATAGGCATAATAATACATGCCTGCGGAACCCTGAAATCCGTTCTTAAATCATTCTGTGATTCTGTGATTCTGTGATTCTGTATATAAACCATCAAATGAATAGAAAAAACTTTAAGTCATTCCCAAGAGCATGAAACTAGTTGTGCTATTAATTTTACCATAATTACCATAATAATGTTCCTGAATATTAAAAACTTCATAATGAGCATCAGTACAGTTCTAGATGTTCAGCTATCGACAATCTGAACGGTGCCTAGCTCTGTTTTATCTTTTTCTGACTATCGTCACACTATAAGATATTCAAAGAAACAAAGGCCATGATCATCATCTGGCAAATGGTCAGATACTTTTCATACCATAATATTATAATAAACCTTGAATTAAGGCTGCAGTTACAGCTTCGCAACTATGCCATCTCTGGCGAACTCTATTAAACAAGCTAGACATGAGTTAACACTAAGGTAATAATATATAAATTAATAAATAAATATAGATAGAAACAACAGATTATCTTATAGAACCAAGACTTATCAATGGCTTTTTTTTAATTATTTTTATTATTTTCCTGATCTTATTCTTGTGATACTAAGAAAAAGAAACTCTGGCGCTCATTCCAAATATTCTTCAATCTTGATTAACATTTAACCTTCAATATAACTGACAGCCATTGACTATTAATCAAGTTTCAGTGATGATATTTTGGTATTTCTACGAATAACATAAACAGCTATTTTTTTCTGTTTTTAATATATATTCAACTTATCATTTATTCATATTCTTTTACTCATCAGCCTCTTTTCTTTAATTCATTCTTTTCTTTCTCATTCTTCATTCTCATCGAGTACGGACCACCTTTTTTGGGTTAGTAGTTGTTGCCGGATTGAGAGGGTGTAATTTGTCGCTAATCACGGCATAGCACAGTTGTGGCCCTTCTGGGTAGTGTTTAGTTTTAGTTCTGTTCTGTAAGTCCCAGATATCTCCACAAGCCCATGACCCTAATACAGAAATCAGTAAAACTCAAGTGAAAAGTGCGAACCTCCCTGAAAATACACAATTTACAACTGATTTCCCACTTTTCCACTACCACTACTAACTATTGAATCGGAGGCTATACGAATTGTCATTCCCCTTGTGAATGCATGCCTTAAATTCAAAACTAACTTAAGGCTATATTTAATATTATTATCAAGAGTATTCCTTGCTTAATTCTCGCTACCCCTCAATTATCTAATATCGCCGTGCAGCTGCTCTTCATTATTCTAATCTGCACGACAAAAGAGTGCTGAACAGAACAGAGCTTATTATAACACTCGATTAATACACTGTATACAGTCCGATTTTGTTGTCTGTTCGCCATTCTGCTTCAACTCCACTCAGCTCTATCTCCGTCCGCCTCCGAAGGCCACAAGACCCACAAGAATGGACTTCCAAGGATCCAATCTACAATATAACAACAATGGAGGATTAGGACCCGGAAACATCCCACAGGGCCAAAAGCCACCTCAAGGGCCAGGCCCCGGGCCTCAACAAACCCAGCAGCAACCTTGGCAACGCGAAGTTTCCGCTGAAGACAGAAGACGATTAGTATTAATATTGTAAGCAAGCTGATTACTAGGTTATTTAAAGTGCTAATACAGGGTCACATCGATCAAGAATTTAGGTCCGAATCACCCTCAAGAAAAAATATTTAATCTTGCCAAACAATACGAGAACCTAATTTATTCAAGTTCTTCTTCTAAGGCAGATTATATGGCGCAATGTCGTAACAAGATCCGTTCTATTCGAGATGCTGTCACTCAACAACGCCAAAAGCTTCAGCAACAGCAACAAATCCAACAGCAGCAGCAGCAAATGCAAGGGAATCCTAATATGATGCATTTGCAACAGCAGCAGCTTTCGAACCAAGGAATGATGCAAGCTCAGGGCCAAGGACAGGGTCAAAACCGCCCTGGTACAGCACAACAGCAACAGCAGCAGCAACAGCAACAACAACAACAACAGCAGCAACAGCAACGACAGCAACAGCAATCTTCTCAATTAATAGACCAGAATCCTCTTGATTTAAGCTTGGGATCTCTAGGAACTGGTTCCAACACTAATAATACTGGAGGCTCGTTGCTTTCTGGCCTGGAAAGCTCTGGACCGATGCAGGGCGCTGGAACTGGACAAGGAAACGCACTTGACAATTTAGCTCTTCAAATGATGATGCAAGGACGGCCTAACTTTAACAATGTCAACATGAATATGAATAACCTCAACAACATGAGCAACATGAGTAACATCAATATGAACAACATGACCATGAATAATATGAATAATATGAACAATATGAACGTCAACAATGCCAACTCCAAGGCTTCAGGCGATCAAATGAACCAGCAGATGATGCAGAACGCTATTAATCAGTTTATTACCAGTCAGCCTGGTCAGTCCAACTTTCAGTTCAAAACCAACCCAAGTCAGAACCAAGCTGCTCAACGGAATCCTGGTCAAGGCCAGAATCAAGGGCTGCAAGGGCAACAAGGGCAGCAAAGCCAACAAGGGCCGCAAAGCCAGCAAGGACAAACTCAACCTGGGTCTGAACAGTCAGGACCTGCAGTGTACCAGACCGTTCCAAGGACCGGGCAGCCGGGAATGATGACTGCTCATATGAACTCATCTGATAAAGCCAGTCATCTTGGCATGCTTCAGAATTTGACGCGAGAGCAGCAGATTCAGTTCCTACAGATGCAGAAGAACATAGCACAGCAGCAGATGCAAACCCAGCGAGATCCTAAGCAGCAGCAACAGCAGCAACAGCAGCAGCAACAGCAGCAACAGGCTCAACAGCAAGCTCAACAGCAACAGGCTCAACAGCAGCAGGCTCAACAGCAGCAGGCTCAACAGCAGCAAGCTCAGCAGGCTCAAGCCCAGGCAGCTTCAAGACAAGCGCAGCAGCAGGCGCAAGCGCAAGTACAGGCTCAACAAGCACAGTTTGGAACTCATCTCGTCAATCAGCAGCAAATGGCAATGCCTTCCTCCAATGTAAACCCCGGGTCGTCTGTCCCTTCATCTCTTCACAATACAGGTAGCTCACAAGTTCCACAACCGTCTGCTACGGGCATGTCAGGGCCTAATAATGCCCGCATCGATATGAAGAACATTCCGATTCCAGAACTACTACTAGAGAGAATCCCCGGTCTGCCTCCGGGTGTTAACACCTGGTTCCAGATCTCGCAGCTGCTAAAAAACGGCCAATTGCCCAAGACTTCTATTGATAACGTCAGACAGGTGCACCTTCTTCATTCTCAATGGTTGATTCATTTGAAAAATAACCAGCAGCAGAAACTGGCTCAACCTCAGCAGCAGCAGCAGCAACCGCAACAACAGCAGCAGCCACAACAGGTGCAGCCTCAACAACAGCAGCAAACTCATCAGGTTCAACCACAACCTCAGCCTCAAGCCCAACCTCAACCGCAACAGAACAGACCTCTTCAGCAGTCTCTTAACCAACCGGAGTCCATGACAAACTTTCAGCCTCAGCAGTTCCAGAACGACGCTCAACTACGACAAGCTCAGATGCAGTTTTTCCAAAATAAAAGTAGTAATCCGCCTCAGCCTGAGATCCAGCCGTCGCCGAAGCAGATGTATGCACAGTTTGCAAAGGTCCCGGAATCCAATCAATGGGATTTCAATGTCCAAGGACCGCAGAATCAAATGGTTCAAATGATGCAACCGGCGTCCATGCAGCCTCAGCAAATCCCACTGGGTCAAGCTCCTAAAGGTCCTCAAGGTCAAGTTCAGAGTCAAGCTCAAAGCCAAGGTCAAATACAAGCTCAGAGCCAAGGACAAGGTCAAGCACAAGGACAAGCGCAAGGTCAAAATCCTCAGCAAATGCCTGCGAGACTTGCACCTAACATTACTCAAACTCCTCAGCAAAAAGAGATCGAACGGCAGCGGCTACGTAAAATCTTTGAAGAGGCCACAAGTATTCCTATCCAACTTCAGAACTTTACCGATTCGTTGACAGCAGACGAGAAAAGACAGGTGCAAGAGCAGATGAGGGCGATGGTTCACATGTTTCAGCGAATCGATCAACTGGTGCCGATGTTTTACTTCATAACTAAAACAGTAGCAGCGACGAGAAGGTTAATCCAGCTTAAAGTCATGTTTAATGAACAACTTGAAGCACTTCAGAAGGGAATCTACTTGACGACTCCAGGAATTTTGGACAAGACCAAGTTCGAGATCAACAGGTACTTTTTGTTTGTACGGGATAATCTACAGCAGCAGTCACAGAGGACTAAAGGCCAACCGATGCCGGCCGTAGCTCAACAGGCAATTCCTGCTCATTTCAACGAGAACGCGCCCCAAGGACTTCCTGGAGCTGTTCAGCAAAGCCCGCCTGAAATCCAGCAGAGCCCACTTGTGAAACAACAGGCCGTAACCGATCAGTTCTTTGTCCAACAGCCGATCCCAGGTGCGATTCCCCCTCCGAATTTCGGTCTTCCGAAGCAGCCTACGATGGCTCCTTCTCCTGCAGCGCCTAAAGCAAAGCAGAACTCTCCGAATATCCCCAAACGGGGAGCACGGCAAACTCCAGAGACTCGGAAGAAGAACGCCAAAGCCACACCTGCTGCTGCCCCAGGACCCGGGATGCTTCCGTCATCACCATCGGGAGTGCCGACGTATTCAAAGCCCGGGCTGTCAGCTGATCAGCTAAAACTACCTGCAAACAGAAAACGTAAGAATGCTGCTAGTACTGCTGGTTCAGCGACGTCCGTAGCGACCCCTGGAACTTCCGCGTCCCCGGAAGACTTCCGGATCATGCCGTCTACACCGAGCACGGTAGGGTCAGGGAGCCCCTTGATCAATAACATCAAGTTGAAAGGTGAACCTCCTTTTAAAAGAGAAAAGGTTGAGAACGCGGTAGAAGATGCCAACCATAAGGCGCTGATGGACAAGATCCAGCGAATGAAAGCGCTGGCCAAAGCCCAGCCTCTGACGTACTACATCACGTGTCTAGGCGAGGCATTAGATATAAGTGAAGAAGACGTGCATAATATGGCTTCTTCAGAAGTGACGAATGAAACCCCGGTTTCAAAAGCTATTCAACCGTCGAAAAGCGTCACAGTGACCCCAAACGCTTTGCTCCGCACTCCTCTGCCGTTCTCTGCTGCTGCAAAGCCTGAAGATGATCACTCACGGGACTTGGTCAAACCTGCTCTACCGCTGTCTCCTCCTTGGACAGGCAATGTATCTCCCGTAGCAATTCGTAGTGCGTTCCGGGCTATTGATGCGGTGAAAATGACCGACACGCAGTTCCTGACTCCGCCTGATGAAACTGTAGCAAACACAACTGAAGTCAAGCAAGAAACAGACGATTCCGTCTGGCCGGTTGCGAGTCTTGACAGCGCGGACCCACTGAAAATCGAGGGACTCAAAGACGACTCGCAGTTAGACATCTGGGATTTCGACAACGTCTTAATGACGATTGATAAAGACGACGATACATTGAAGCGAGAGTTCTGGACTTTGACCGCTTGATGAGCGACACAGTCGCGTTTATGATATGTAATTTACGGGTATTAGGTGTTAATGTATTTCATTATCATTACTGTCTATGTAGGATAGCCGATATGGCTACATCGTAGATATGGCTATTTTAAGTATTTAAAGGAGAGACTTTATCGGCTTCTGACGTCGCCTGATAAACCAGTGACCAGAAAACCTCGATATCCAGATCCTCTGCTATCATGAGCCCTTGTTGATTACACTTCAGGATTAGCGTCCGACCCTGTTCCTCTCCTTCAAGCTTAACGTCAATGTTGTATTTATGATATTTCAGAGACAAACTTGGCAGGTCGTCAACGGAAAGATATTCTGAGTAAAGAGGAAGAAGAACGGCTATTGCTAGAGGATCATGAACGGGAGGTCCATCTGAAAAGCCAAAGACTTCACTATAAGTCTTTCCGAAAAAAGTCATTAGTTCAAAAAGCATTTGCCTGAGATTTGAAGCAGATCCTCGGATTGTTTCCAAGACTTTTGCTGATGCTATCGCTTTATGAGTCAAGTCTAAAGGTACCATGATTGTTTTCGACGATAGTATCGGATGTTGAACAACAGCTTTAGCGGCATGTGGATCAAACCAGATGTTGAATTCCGCATGCTTTGTATAATTGAAAGTATTTATTCCCCCGCCCATGATCGACAGGTACTTGATCATATCGGCGACTTCGGGATGCCTTTTGAGCAGATTGGCGATGTTGGTTAAAGCTCCTGTAGCTACTATAGCGATTGTACCTTGATATTGGTGAACAGCAGCCGCCATAGCCAGCACGGCAGAGTCTACACCTGGAGGAGATTCAGGAAGAAATCCTGGCTTCGGCAGCAACGCAGTGCCATCAAGACCCGAAATTCCATGGATATCCGAAGCTATATGAAGTTCATTTACAAGAGGAGTAGAAGCTCCCGGGAATACTGGAACATCGTCGATTCCGTATGCGGTGAGAATGGAAATGGCATTGGCTGTCGTATGTTGTAAACTGGAATTGCCTGCAACTGTGGAAATACCAACAAGCTCAAACCACGGCAAATGCGTGGCTAGAAGAATGGCGATTGCATCATCATGGCCTGGATCACAGTCTAACCATAAGGGGATTCGTAGGTGGGCTTCGAGTTTTGTCATCGCGGCGCGCTCGGGGTGAAAAAATATGTAGCGTAGTGTCAATGGTCGACAGTCTCCTTATATTAGTCCTCTATTCTCCCCCTTGACTGGGCATATTGATTACGCTTGTTGCTAGCAAGTTCGGGCTTAGAAATAAAATCTATTATTCTTCACAAACAAATTTAGTCATTCGGAGCCCGGTTGGGTCCCATTGGGAGAGCTTTCCTCACTCAAGGAACAGTGAAATCCTGAATAGTCTACCCCACAAATCTCCACAAAATCCTCTCCAAAACCTCCGAAATGCAACCGAGATCTGTCGGGTAGCGGCTATAAACCAAGCGATAAAGAAAAGAAAGCTTAAATAAATGCCTAGGAGGGTCTCTAACGGCGCGACTGCGCAGAAATGACGTAGTAGCAATCACATGCTTAGGAATTGCGGCGGATCGGTAACAGGGTCAGCTTCGGCTCTGTAGCCTTTCATCCATATCCGCACTGCTGGGAGATATAGGCTCACCTACTATTATCGGCAAATGGATGTTGAGAAAGGAAGGTGTTCGATGATAGAATCACTTCACTAAATTTTCAGTTCCCTAGAGATTTAGATCCTCGGTTTACCAGGTTGCTTGAATTGACTCAATTGTTACAGGGCGGTTCATGTTAGAGACTGATTTCTTGTTCCATTCCTAATCTAATCTGTACATCATCATCGGATCAACAGCGGCTTGCAATGACATTGCGCTTGGATCTATATGAATGAGATTAAGAATTATTCGCCGACAAATATCCATGCAACACTGCAGCACTGCAACACCCTGCACACCTTACGGAGTTTTCTTCCAGGATCTTCCATCGACTGTAATAACTTAATGTTCTTGTTAAGCGCTGGTCTATTCTCCGTAGAATGATTGCCTGTGAGATTGCTTGTGAGATATCTGGATAACTATATTCTTATTGCATCTTATTGCATTAATTGTTTACTTTCTATGAATCTAGTAACTAGATCTCGAAAGATTTATTAAAACTTTAAGTTCAGTCATCATAAATAATAAATAATAATTTGGACAGAATCATCAATAAACAGAATGGTCAATAAATAATAAGGCTTTGGGAGTCTGGTCAATATCGATTTTTACTAACATCCTCACTCTAACATCCTAATCATAACCTATAACTCGATGTCTAGACGTAAACGATTTTCCTTCTTGGAATTAGATACTCCTGGAGATTCTCTGCCTTTAAATGGAATTGTAGAACCCGAAGAGAATTCACAGTTAGGCAGCGGATCGGCCAAGTCTGGAAAGTCTCTTGTTAAAAGTGAACGAGGACGGTTGAAACGTTTAAATCCCGATCAACCAAACTTCTTTTACGGCCAACACGCAGCGGCCGCCGCTAGTGATAGTATTTCTGTAGAACCCTCATCCACGGGAAATGATCCAGTATTAGATTTCAGCGGAATAGACTCCCAAGTATTAGCAGCTTCTATAGATTCAGGACAAAGCGTAATATCTCGCCAATCGTATTTTAGAGATCAATTAAGTGGAGGGTCTAAAGAAGAATCGAAATCGGAGGCAACTCAGATTTCAGACCACGGGTCTGCAGCAACTAAACATACAGGTGGTAAACCTGCTAAACTTTCTTTATGGATCTTGTATTGCCAATTGATCACGATTTTAGTTGTTCCTGCCTTTTTATCATGGGCAGGATTGAAGACAAAGTCACAGCAATTGGCTTGGAGGGAGAAAATCGGCCTTATCTCTCTTATTTTACTTTTGACGCTATTTGTAGGCTTTCTAACATTTGCTTTTAATACCGTTCTTTGTGGAGCACCTCTTCCAAGACTTCACTTTTCTTCTATCTCAGATGACCTGACTGTCATTCATGGCAGGCTCTACAACATCAGCTCGTTTACTCATCCAATCATCGGAGATTCGGTAAAAAATGCAAGCAATATTATTTATGTAGCAGGAGGAAAGGATGCTTCATTGTTGTTTCAAAATGTTAACGCTCATTGCAAGGATTTAATCAAAACGCAGGTTGCTGGAAATCCTCCTCCTCATATTGATTCCTCATTCTCTTGGTATTATCCTTGTAAATTGCTTGAAATTAACGGAACTGTGGCAGACGTTCCTTTGGACTGCTTGTCTGAGGCGATGAAATCAGACCCTGCAACCGGTTGTCATTTAACCTGGCAATCTCGTAATTCTTTATACTCGAGAAAGCATATAGGAGATGTCTATTACTTGTGGGAAGATCTATATGAAAGCCCTAGGAATTTAGCAGTTTTCTCTGGAGATGTAATCGACCTCGATAGACTGGCTTTTCTGTCAAACAATAGCCTTTCACTAGACTCTGAGCTCATTAAAAACATTCTCACTGCTCATTTCAATCAAGGCATCGACATTTCGCCTCTGGTAATTGGAGATTCTCACGATGTTAAAGCTGCGCGGTGTTTAGTCGATATTGCAAAAATAGGTGTAATAGATACAGAGCCTGTGGGATGTATTGTCTCTCAAGCGGTTCTATATCTTTGCCTGATATTTATTGTTTCAATCGTCCTTCTGAAGTTCGCTTTTGCCGTGTATTCAGAATGGTTTCTGTCCAAACATAGAGATATTTCTCAATTGATCCCGGAAGAATCAGGATTATTCAAGAAAGGAAAAAATGAAATAAGAAAAATACTCGGACTACCTTTGGAAGAAGTTGAGGAGCCCGTCAATCGACTTGTGCGCAGTCCGGGGTCTTCTGCAGTATTGAGCGTTCCTGTTTATGCCAGAAAGTTAAAGCTAAAGCCTGTTGTCAAACCAACCGATGCCGTCAACTGCCTGAGTAAATATATAGTCTGCTTGATCACGGCGTATTCCGAGTCGGAAGAAGGCATTCGTGCTACTTTGGAGTCTATTGCTACCTGTTACTACCCCGATAGTCACAAACTTATCCTTGTTATTTGTGATGGACTAGTTAAAGGAGCAGGTAATTCAGACTTGACTTCAAACTACGTTTTGTCCATGATGAAGGACTATGTTGTACCTCCAGACAAGGTCCGAACATGGTCTTATATCGCAATTGCTACAGGATATAAACGGCATAACAGAGCACGGATATACAGCGGATATTATAAGTTCATATCTGAGGCCGATGGCATTGGCGTAGAAGTGCCTATGATTGTCATAGTAAAATGTGGCTTAGAGTCCGAGCAAAAAGAGTCAAAACCCGGAAATCGAGGTAAAAGAGATTCACAATTAATTCTCATGTCGTTTCTACAGAAAGCCTTATTTGATGAGAGAATGACTGATTTGGAAAATATGCTTTTCATCAGCATTTACAAGGCAACGAAGATTAACGTCTGCAATTATGAAGCGGTTTTAATGGTGGACGCAGATACTACCATCGACCGATATGCTCTTATGCATATGGTTGGAACTTTAGCTCGTGATCCTGATATCATAGGACTCTGTGGAGAGACGAAAATTGCGAATAAAACAGACTCGTGGGTCACGATGATCCAGGTGTTTGAGTACTTTATCTCACATCATTTGACAAAGTCCTTTGAATCAGTCTTTGGTAGAGTAACCTGTCTGCCGGGATGCTTTTGTATGTATCGTATAAAAGCTCCAAAAGGTCCGAAAGGATTCTGGGTCCCTATTCTTTCGAATCCGGATATCATTGAACGGTATTCATATAACCTTGAGAGTCTACATGGCAAGAATCTACTATTATTAGGAGAAGATAGATACCTTTCGACGTTGATGTTGAGAACATTCCCTCATCGAAAGCAGGTATTTGTACCTCAAGCGACCTGTTTGACAGTTGCACCAGTGCAGTTCAAAGTACTTCTCGACCAACGAAGAAGATGGATTAATTCTACTATTCATAACCTTATGGAATTGGTGATGGTTAGAGATTTATGTGGAATCTTTTGTATTTCCATGCAATTCGTTGTTCTGATTGAACTTATCGGAACATTGATCCTTCCTGCTGCTTTGCTCTTCACTATCTACCTTATTATAATCTCTATCATCCAGCAGCCAACTCCCATTATTCCATTGATCCTATTAGCTGTGATTCTAGGCATTCCCGGAGTTCTCATTGTAATCACAGCTCATAGTTGGTCTTATGTTTTATGGATGATCATCTATTTAATCTCACTTCCGATCTGGAACTTTGTGCTTCCTATTAATGCTTGTAAGACACTATTACTTGATTTTGAACTAACACAGTCTGGAAATTCGACGACTTCAGTTGGGGAAATACTCGCGAAATCGAAGGTGAAGACTTGGAAGGCTCGGGGGGAGAGTTTGTCAATGCTTTCGATTCTTCCAAGATTCGTATGATGAGATTACGGCATTTTCTATTAGATCTTCGTGATCATAGACTTGATACCACGATGCCTGATCCACCAAGAATGGGTCAACATAACCTCTGATCAGTATTTCTGCTTGCTAAATAAAGAATCGTGTGAATATTCTCAATACTTTTCTCCAGCCTTTTAATGCATCCTCTTTTTCATTTTCGAGTAAATCACTTTCTGTGCTGAAATATCGATCGGCTTCGAAATCCATTTCTTGAGATCCAAGGAATTTCGTTCGTTTAATCAGTTTCCAGCCAATGAAAAGAAACGGAAATACCAAAAGCTCAATATAATAAGAGAAGAAATCAGATACACTCCAAGGAGCAAATGAAGACCATCCTTGGACCAGAATAATAACTGACGTGCCTATTACGATTACCCAAGGACCCCAAGGATATGTCCAGTTCTTGAACAAAAGTCTATCTTCAAGGCCCTGCTTTTTCAATCCTTGTCTGAATCGTATAGACGTGATTCCAATACAAAGCCATGAAATTTGATTGGACACTCCTACAAGGTTCTGGAGCCAATTCCACAGTGTTCCAGCACCTATGAAAGAAGATCCAAAGCAAAGTCCAGATACTAAAGAAGTAGCCAGTAAAGCCACGTAGGGGACTTTATATCTAGTCAATCGTAGAAAGATTCTTGGAGCAAACCCTTCCAAAGCAAGAGTATAAAGCAGTCTAGTTCCCGCGAAAAGGGCATGATTTCCTGCTGAGATCACCGATGTCATAATTACGGCATTCATGAACGAACCAGCTACTTGAGACCCTGCCAATTGAAATACAAGAGTAAAGGGAGAAGTGGTCGTGGACTTGTTGGACAAGTTGGGGTAGTTATAAGGGATATTGATACCGATAATGAAGACGGAAAGGATGTAAAATAAGATGATTCTCCAAAATACAGTTCGTACAACTCGAGGCATGACCCGGGCAGGGTTTTTTGTCTCTCCAGCTGTAATTCCAATGGATTCAGTACCTCCGTAGGCAAAAGAAGCCGTGACAAAAACAGAAGCAAAACCTTTGAATCCGTTGACAAATGGTGCGTCGCCAACACTCCAGGCATGAAAACCAAGGTATTCATGAAGAGTGTTTGCTCCAGCATTAACTACAATTCCCAGGATGATAAATATTATGATTGTGATGACTTTGAGCAGGGCCAGCCAGTATTCCAGTTCTCCATACATCTTGACATGAATAACATTGATAACAATGAGGAAAATCCAGAAAATCAATGAAATAACCCAGGCAGGAAATGTTGACCAGTAGGAGAAAACTAGCTGCAAAGCAGTCAAGTCAGAAGCTGTACTAACAGCATCATTGAACCAATAATTCCACGTCAAAGAAAACCCAAACGCCTCATCTACAAACCGTGTAGCGTACGTGCAAAATGACCCTGCTACAGGCATATAAGTGCTCATTTCACCAAGTGCTATCATGGTCAAATAAACAATTACTCCAATGATTATATAGCAAATAAGCATTGAAGCAGGACCTCCTGTAGCAAGAGATTTTCCTGTACCAAGAAACAACCCTGTACCTATAACTCCAGCTATAGCAATCATCTGAACCTGCCTAGCAGACAAGCTACGACTTAAATTATCTTCAAGTACTTCTCGTACATACGCAGGTTGAGACTCAACAGGATGTCCCTCTACCCCGAAGGATTTATCCGACAATTCACCCACCTCAGATTGAGACTCAACAGGATGTCCTTCTACCCCGAAGGATTTATCCGAAAATTCACCGACCTCGGTTTCTGCCATGATATAAACTAAGAAGACTGTTTTTGACTCTTTTGAGATCTTTCAGCCTTATATTTATACCTTTGCATCAGCCGTTTACAAATTTTTACATCTCAATGCTTGATTATAGCCTTTTTCCCAATGCAGAAAAGGTTGGTGATGACGTGCTTGGGATGAGACGTCCTAGGGATGAGACGTCCTAGTTCTCAACCGTTTGTCGATCTATACCGACGGATTTCCACGGTGATAGAGTTAAAGCAGCCTTATGATCTTAAATTTAACTATCTAGATAAGCTTATCAACTGTCAGCTATCAATCAAATACAATGAATTGTTATGAACGTTTGCATTTAAAAGTCCAGAAAATTTCAGGCGGATGATCGTCATGAAAATTTCCTTTAAAGCGAAATGCAGGGTAGGGTTGAGGACTATTCGAGTAAGAGAGGACATGAGATGCGATGCAAGAGAGTTTTCTAGCTCTCGTATTTAAAAATTAAAAGCCACAAATTTATTAATTAATTGTGCAATTGACCATTAAATGTCTCCCCATATTGATACGGCTAAATAGACTTTAACTAACTAGGCAAGTCTATCCCGATGGTTCTATTGGATGTTAGACTCCGCAATTGAACCAGTGGCTCGTGCTGCCTAGCTACTCTAGCTGCCTGGCTACTCTGGCTGCTCTGGCTGCTCTATATGCTCGATTTGTGAGTTTAATATTGCACCATGTCACTGTTATCAGTTGCTTAATACATAATTGAGCCTTAGTTTGACGAATAATAAGAAGCTATGGATGACGTTTAGGATATACTGAATACTGGTAAGGAAACTTTAGCTTATCAGAGTTAGATAGATAGTGAATCTTATTTCCACTGGTCGTATGATACCAATAAATATAGATCCAAAGAGCTCTGATACAGTATTTTGGAAAAACCAACTTGTTGACTTTTGTGCGGATAATTTATCGGCTGGATCCTCCCGATATCCGCCTTTAAACTTTCCGATATTAAGCCAAAATCTGTCACTATCGTCTACATTTTAACAGATAAGATCAAGTCTAATAGACAATCTTTTATTTTTGTTTGATAATCTCCTTCTCAGTGTCTATAATTGGACGTTGCATCAATATGAAAAATTCATATATTACTTGCCAACTGAAGTCGAAGGACGTCGGAACACAGACAGTGATGGTATAAGTAGTAGCAAGTCTTAGTAGTTGTTGTAGAGATTGTGATGCCGTCTCAGTAGCTGCTATAGAGATTGTGGTGGTAGTAGGATTCATAGGAATGGAGCCGGACGTTGAAACACTGCTGGTTCCGGATGAACTACTGGTCAAGATTGAAGTATTGGAAATTGAAATTGGGGTCGTATATATACTAGATGTTGAAGAGATGGAAGAGCTGGCCGCACCGGTTGCGCAGATTGAGCAGGGGTAACTTGCATTGATGAGGATTATCATCATCAATTCCTGAGCTGCACGATGATTGGCATTCTAATGTTGGACCTCATAGATGCTATATGAGAGTAAACGTGGCGAACAGAGTGAATAAAAGTTCTAAAACTCCAGAAAACATCTTGGAGGATCCATTGACTTGTGCGATCGCAGAGACAGGCACCGAAGAACCAGAAATTACCGAAGGATGACCGGTGACTCCAGTGAGGAATGGACCAGTCTGAGTAACTGTCGAAATGGCCGAAGGAGCAGTGGTGATTATAGATGTCACTTTAGTTTCAGGGCCGGTGACTCCAGTGAGGAATGGGCTCGTCTTTGTAACTGTTAAAGTAGCGGCCGAAGGTGCAGTGGTGATTATTTCTACGATATTCGAGTAAGTAATTTTGCTGCCAACTACAACCTCAGAAGCTTTGGTGACTGTAAAGGTGAAAGTTGGCTTCTCAGCAACTGAAGGACAGGTGGTGATATACTGAGTTTCTGTTGACAATTCAGTTTTCCCACCAGTTACAACGACAGTTGGAACACAGAGAGTAATAGTATATGTGGGAAATATTGTTGTTTTAACTGTTGTGGTAGAATTCTTGAAATGTGAAGACGAAGCACTGGAAGATGAAGAGGTTGAAGAAGACTTAGAAGCTGTAGAAGATGTTGACGAAGTCGAAGTAGAGGTCGTTGAAGAGGGCAAAGAGTACGTGGAAGACGTGGAAGTCGGAGAAGACGAAGATGCTGAAGCAGACGAAGACGGAGACGTAGAGGACGTTGACGTAGAGGATGTAGAGGACGTGGAAGAAATAGGAGACGTTGACGTAGAGGATGTAGAGGATGTAGAGGATGTAGAGGATGTAGAGGATGTAGAAGATGTAGAAGATGTAGATGATGTAGAAGATGTAGAAGATGTAGAAGACGTAGAAGATGTAGAAGATGTAGAAGATGTAGAAGATGTAGAAGATGTAGAAGATGTAGAAGATGTAGAAGATGTAGAAGATGTAGAAGATGTAGAGGACGAGGAGGATGTAGAGGAGGATGCAGAGGATGTAGAGGACGTAGAGGACGTAGATGAATATGAAGATGAAGATGTTGAAGAGGTCGAACTTGAACTTGAACTTGAACTTGAACTTGAACTTGAACTTGAACTTGAACTTGAACTTGAGCTCGAACTTGAACTCGAACTCGGAATGAAACAAGTAGAGTCAGCAATCCAGCAAAATACAGGAGAATAATTAATCGTTACACCTACACAACCATTGTAAACAATCAAGCTATTATCAGGTTTTAAACCCGTAGAATAATTAATCTCGAGGTTGACATAAGGTGCGCAATACTGGCCACTTTGGAGGGTAATCATGCTACCCGGTAGAGTGAAGAAGAAATCAAAAGACGCTTCTGCTAGAACTCCACCGGGATAAAGCTGCTGTGTATAAGGCTGTTGTAGTACAATTGAAGTGATCTGTGAAACGTCAATACCTTGTCCAGTCAGCGTATTAATAGTGACATGATAAGTAATGTCATAAGCGCCATCTCCGACGTATTCAACGGCTCCAGGATTAACAAGGTCAGTTGGGGTATCGAACTGACATTTCGGCTGTACTAATGGTGTGCAAGTACTCCCGGGGATAGAAACTGTAACAGATGGGAAATCAGGCGCAGGAGCACTAACTCGACGCAATAGATTAGGAGAATCTTTTTTGTCAAGGTCGGTACATGCTACCAGTACAGGCAGTACAAACATCAAAAATGCCTGTAGTTTCATGTTGATATAGTATCTTGAAAATAATGTCCGGACTCTAGAATTTTTGTACTGTACATACAGCAGTCAAACAAATGACACGATGAAAATCTTTATCCAGATTCGGTGCAAATTTTTGACTAGCGGCTCCAAATTAATTACTCCTTTCCGAATAAAGATCGAATCGAGTCCAAAATCGAGCAGCATTTTAAATAAGACGGTAATATTTACATTCTGGGCCACATTCTCCCGAATCCAGTCTGGTTACCAATTTGTCATTCGCTGATAATCGTCTTAAGGGATCGTTTGTTGTGAAAAACTTTTGGTCGCCATGTGCCATTTCTTTTTTGTGTCAATTTTTCGTTAAGCTTTTTACTTAAATGCGGCTGCAATTTATCAGTCTAAGATCAATTCAATGAATTGTCCGAAGCCGAGTTAGTGAACAGGTTGAAACTACGTTTTCCTTAAGATAGCGACTCAATCTGACAGCGATGATGTCTCATTGTCAATCTTATTTAGAATTGGATTATCAATACTGGCAACCGACAGTACTCCCTGACTCAGATTAGAGTCGGCTTTTTTCTTTTTGTGATCGACTTAAAAGGCATTTCAGAAGGGTAACCCGAGTCGGGTTGTCTAGGTCCCAGACGGTATATTTCAGATGGATGTTTGGATGTTCCAGGCTCCGCGCATCTCATCATGAAATGGAAATTGAAGCATTTCAAAGCTAAACTTCAGAAGTTTCCATCTGATTATTCCTGAAATCGAAGATATAGGACCAAAAGACCATCACGTCACTGATATTCGGATGACCAGTTATCTGATAGTATTTTCCAACTCGCCTACAGAAGGTGCATATCGAGATTGTCACCATCTGTATCAAAAACTAGAAGTAAACAAAAACGTGGAACTAATTGAGTTATTGAACACGAGTCCCAGAAGATGGTATCTGCTGGTTAATCTAGTCAAGTAGTAGTCAAGTAATTGAATCAATTACTAGCGTCTAATGATCTAATAGTCAACAATATTTCAAATCCGAGGTTCGATAAGCCATCTTGACAGTAGTGAGAAGCTGTACATCATGCTCAAAGTCAGTACCCGAATTATCTATAGGCACAGGGTCTGTCGATTATAATGGTTTTGGAACGGTTCCGATTATCAGTTGGGAATTCGAGTCCAGACTCCAGCCGCATCGTTAAATTATCTAAATTATCGATTGAAAAATCAAAGCTTCAACTCCTATCAAAGCCTTAAAATTTCTAGAATAGATCTCTAAAAATAATCACAAGGTTTGTTTATAACGCTCTTCACTCGAAGTCTAATCGGCAGCCATTCATACATAATAATGGCACAGTAGATAACGGAACACTAACTGTATTTCTGCCGCGCAATATTCATGTAAATAAACTGCTGAGCCATTTAATAGTAGTATAATCTTTTTTTAAATGAATGGCTATATAATAAAAATAAGATATATGTCTGAAATGTGACTGCTTTCATATTTTATTCCTTTGCATAGGTGTTGACGATTCACCGTCCAGTCTAAGCCATAGATTACGACGCGATCATGCAAATAAAGAGTTATAGCTCTAAATTATTGGTGCTATTTTTGAACGCTACGTAATCGCACAACGAATATTTTCCATAATTAATTCATTCAATAATTGCCCGCTCCCATTATTTACCACCGAATAACACTGATTAAACTGGTAACACTGATAACACATTAATTCTTTCGTCAGCACCTTTATTAAATCGCGAATAACAATCAGTCGCTAACAGCTAACTGTAAACTTCCATGCGGACTTAAACTTCCATTCAACATGATTATCGTCATGCGGCTTACGTTTATCTACTATTATTAGTATTAGATCTAAGATCTTCATCACGAGGGGATGGTTAGCACTGCACTAACTTAGCAGCCCTGCTCAGCCATCTGTGAGTGTACTAATATCTGTGCGGCAATGCCATTGAGTTTGTACCAAAGTTTGTACAGCAGGTGGTATAGTTTAATTCAGCCAGCCCCGTTGCCTAATTATAGACAGACCAAATGAGGCAAAGTGTAAATAATAAAACGTAGTTTTAGTCAGTACTTGGTGTTTATGACATAAATTTTACATAGATATGACATAATTATTGTACTATGCTTATGCTTATATTACCAAATAATAAGCAAAGATCATCAATTCCGAAACAGATTTACAACCAGCTAATTCTTCTTATGCCTCAGCCTCGTTTAGTACATAATTAAATGGCTAGTTGCCAAGAGCAAGATATATAAATACGCCCTCTCGTAGCCTAAAAAAATTATCTATCATAACATTACTTTATTAACTTATCAACTACAATGGCTCTTGGAAGAAATTGTTTAATTATCGTCTTTCCTATCGTGGTGACGCTCGCGGCCATAATATTATCCCTTATGGTGATACTTGGAGGAGTACGAAATGTCAAGGTTTTAAATGAAATTTATTTCATGCGACTAGACACGTCGAATATCAAGGTCAGTGCACTTAGTTCTGAGGCTAATGATGCCATCAACTCCTTGACCTCAGCTGCAGGCTTCTCTCAATTCTATACAGCAGCTTTATGGAATTACTGCCAAGGAGATTTCACTGACAATGTTGCTGTGGTTAGCAAATGTGCTGCTCCCAAAGCCATGTACTGGTTTAATCTAGTGGAAATTATTCAAACTACTTTGGGAATAACTACTGATATTACTCTTCCTACAGACATTCAAAACTACCAAAACACTCTTCGTGTGGCTTCTAATGTCATGTTTGTCACTTTTATTGCTGGTATTTCTGTCTCTGGACTCGAACTTCTCGTTGGATTTTTTGCTTTCCATTCAAGAATGGCTTCATTCTGTACCGCTCTTGTAGGCTTTATTGCTTTCGTTCTCCTTCTTATTGCTTCAGGTTGTGCTACTGGAACCTTTGTTGTCTACAGCAATGTTTTCAATGACAATTTATCAACTTTCGGAATCAGTGCAAACACAAGCTCAATGACTTTAGGACTTGCTTGGGGTGCAGTTGCTGCCAGTCTTTTAGCCTCTATGTTCTGGCTCTTCTCCATCTGCTGCGGCTCCACTCGTAAATCAAGGAGCCACGATGATGAAAAGGAGCCGTTTATCGGCCATTCAGCGCCTTATAATCCCAACCATCCTGTTTCCGCTTATTAGGAAAACTAATAATTGCTGAAACTTATTTATTTCGATTATTCGTGACGTGAAAATGGGTTAATTAGAAGCATATAATGAAATGGCGCATTTAGAATTCTAAACTTGTAGTACATATTATCAGTTTTGTCTACAATGACAGAATATATCACCACTTGTCCTTTGTGTAGTCAGAAGTCTACTTTCACCATCACCGCGACTTGTCCTACTGAAGTTGTTGTTAGCGGTAAGACTTCGTACAATACAGTCACACTGACAATCACCACTTGTCCAATTACCTCGAAATTAACGGTCACCAAATCAAGTCAAGGTCACAAAAGCGGCCTCTACTGTCGAATCGACTTTTACAAAATAAATTTTGTCAAATCAACTTTGGCCAAAGCTACTTCTCCGGTCTCAACTTCGTCAACCACAAAAGAGTCTCTTCCCCATCAGTTATAACTGTCACACCGATCACTCATACGTCAAATATTTGTGCCAGAATATTTATAATTGACGCCTAATTAAGCTTTTAAACAGAATAACTTCATTTACAGTTGCAATATAGGGAGTCTAGATAAGTAAAATTATTATCCGATGAGATACTAGTTTGTGAATTACTATTTATAAGTCATAAGTTGGCATGTGCTGTTCACATGTATTTATCTTGATATTTTCATCTATTTCTAACCTCATCAATCTTCAATATCACGGATTGTCTCGGATATCTTACAGCCTATAGGATTTCATTGGATAATCTAAGATGTGTATGCACATTGGTATATCGATATTTATTTCTCCGTCATTAAGTCTTTTTCTTAGTAACATAGGTTCGGACCTCAATTCTCAACACAAAGGGGCTATCGGATAACTCGAAACTCAAAACTATAGAACATATCCTCTAACACTGCGTCGACTGCGAACTGTAGATGCCAATATTAACCTGAGAGTTCTTTTCGACAGGTTATTACAGTGGTTCAATTTTACACATTTGGAGAGAAGATTAATATAGGTCTTTGACCTCCTTAGAGAATCCAGTTCTCACACACCTGAGTATCAACTTGATCAACCATCTCGCAACAAAAAGTACAGCAACGAACAGTTATAGCCCTGTTGTCTTTAACAATAATGGGCAAGGCACAGTACTTCAAACTGCTACTCTCCTAATCTATATTTTACTATGTATCATGTAGCAACAGCACTTCATAAAGATCCAACTATTAATCACATCCTTGAACTTCGCTGGAGAAGAATTCGCTTCGAAGTCGTCCTTCAACACAACAGCGATTGGAAGATTTATTCCACATGACGTATGTCTATCATGATTCAAGTTTCTCTGCTAATTTATTGTATTTTGCATGTGTTTTCATAGCCTAGGTCCATTACAATTCATGTTGAAGTAAACTGCTCATTACTTTTTGCATTGAGGTCAATTCGATCCAAATAAACTTCTGCCCGTTGAGGAATGGAATGTCGCAGGGTAACACTTGACAATAGCCACTTTCTCTATTCACAAACCTGGTTAGCCCGGGAAAAAGAGACTGGATATCATCTGAACAGAAAGCTTTCTAAGCAACTTTATTTGCTGTCCTATTGAACGGTCGATTGAATATATTTCTATAGACTATTTGATTTCAGTTGTTGATATGGGGTCCTCTATTCAACCCCCTTTATGGATTCAAAATTTCCGCTTTGTTTATATTCTAATCATTCCTCTTTGGGCTTAATGAAATCTAAATCGAGATAAGACAAAGCAGATATGACAACTGACTAGTCCAAAGAGATTCCCGACCAATTGTGGCTAAACTCCGATGTGTGCCCAATGCTAGGAATGTTCTGCTCATGGATTGATTTGTTGTATGGGTAGAGAAAATTGATTAACGATAGGATTGACATTTTTAGAAATGCTCCATGCACAATTAAGCTTTTCGCGCATTAAAATTTACTGTATACATGTATATGCGTCTTGAGTCTGAATTCGGAGCATGCCAAGTCAGCGAATGATCGACATATAATACCCTATTCGAGATGTAAAAAGAATTCATAAAATTGGCATTTCAAACTAAAGAGGATCTGTCTAGATCATGCCGAAAGACTCTTGACTACCGAAGTCTTACATCACCGGTTCGGATTAATTGAAGGTTGTTTAATCTGTTGAAAATGCTGATCGAGGGAATTTGCAGGGTAATACTTCCTAATTAGAGATTTCTCAGCTATTGACTGACCCGATTAACGCAAGCAAAAGAAACGATGCATAACTTATAAAGTCGAAATAGGATAAGCTTTGTTTGTTATCTAGCTATTGGTCCAAAGATAATTACTTTTTCTGTACATTGAGCCAATTTTAAGCCACACAAACTTTTTTAATAATAGACATTGGTCCGATCTATCTAAATTCGACGGTTACAACAAGCGCTTTAACTGATCGACATTCAACATTGGAAAGAAGAAAAAACAATATGGGCCACTTAGATTATCAATCCAAAACAAAAAGAGGGGCCAATCGAGACGACTCTGGGAAAATTTATAAAAAGCTTGGTTAGCGCCAATTCTGGGTGATTTTGCGCCGTTAATAAAGATGAAAATAAAATGTTTTGGCATCGCAACGATAATCGCCTTGCTATCGACAACAACTGTAGCACAATTTTGCGCGCCAATAGGGGTGGATCTATCTCAAATAACAGCAAACGGCGCTTGCACTTCGGCCGCTACTGCATTCCAGTCCTATTTTGAAGGGATAGGTTGTTCCGGCACGGGCTGTCAATGTCCTATTATTCTCAGAAATAGTTACCAGGTACTGCAAATCCTTTATTGTGATCAAAAATATGGCACGGGTGGATTCACGGATATCAATAGTTTGTTATACTCTTGTGGCATTCCGAATTATATTCCCACTGCCCCGTGTAATGGCCCTCTAACTCCATATTCCTGCACTCCAATACAAACCGAGGAAACCTGCAGCAGTTGGTGTGCTTCATTATCAAATTCGATTGCTCTGTGTACTGATGATACATGCTCATGTACCAACCTTCAACAAAATTACGCAATGCTGAGTCAATGCTTGTCGTGCGCTGTTTCATATCCTGCAGAGGCTGCGGTTGTTGAATCTTTGAGTTCACAACTGTCAGTATGCCAGCTTCCTTATACCGCCACTTGCACTGGCTCTACAACCTCTTCCACCAGCTCGTCAACTAGCTCGTCAACTAGCTCGTCAAGCAGTTCTTCAAGCAGTTCTTCAAGCAGTTCTTCAAGCAGTACTTCAAGCAGTTCTTCAAGCAGTTTTTCAAGTTCCTCATCCACTTCCCCGTCAAGTACTTCTTCAACCTCCTCCACTTCTTCGTCAACCAGTTCGACCAGCCCTTCAATTAACCTTTCAACTAGCTTTTTGTCATCCAGCAGTATATATACCTCGATTCCACTATCCAACACTACCATCCTGACCAGTAGTTCATATTCCGGTACCAGTACCATTTCAACGTCAAGTTCTAGCATTGCTGTATCGTCAATTGCAACCAGCAGTCAGTCAGGCTCCACTGTCAATAGCCCTACCACAATTACCATTTCCAAAACGGCAACACAGACTGTTCCTACGACCTATACAATCACCGTATGCGTTCCTACTCTAGTTGTCACTGAAGGGACCACAGTTTTGTCCACAAAGACAGAATATATCACCACTTGTCCTTTGTCTAGTCAGAAACCTACTTTCACCATCACCGTGACTTGCCCTACTGAAGTTGTTGTTAGCGGTAAGACCTCGTACAATACAGTCACTCAGACAATCACCACTTGTCCAACTGCCTCGACATTAACGGTCACCGAAATAACATCAGAGGTCACAAAAGGGGCCTCCACAATCGAATCGACTTTTACTTTGGTCAAAGCAACTTCTCCAGTCTCAGCTTCAACAAGCACAAAAGGGTCTATCTCCACATCCGTTGTAACTGTCACACCGATCACTCATACGTCAAGTGTTTCAGGTAAAGTTGTTACAATTACTTCGACTCCTACCGTCACTCCTGCTACTCCTGTTGCCTCTAGCTCAACGCTGACTACGTTATCGCAAGTCAATTCATCGTCCAATATGGCTTCAGGATTTGTGGAATTAATGATTTCTTTGTTGACAATATTTGTAGTCTTATAGAGAAACCTAATAATTAATATATTGATCGATTGTCATACGAAATGTTTAACCGCGAGAGGTTTCACTGGAGCAAGCAAGGCACGGAATCATCAGATGAAGAGTTCTCTGAGAAGAGCTTCTTCAAAGTCAGATATCCTCCATGCCAGGCGGAATACTAGCTTTCTTTTGTCAGCTGCGTTGGTCATTTTAGACTGTCCAAGTAACCTCTGCTTGCGAATTGCCGATACGGTACGATAATTCAGACTGCGATTTATCGGAAAGTGGAAGCAGATGCGGATATCTGTATCTTCGCCATCCTGAGCAACACATCCTAACGGAATTTCGAGACTATCACAAATCAGGTTAGCGTAAGAAAAAGAAACGATGCATATTCTGAAGACAACACATCGAGTTGGGATCAGTAACTTTTCTTTTAACCAGATTTAGCAGTCGATTAAACCTATTAGTTACTAGTTGGATAATCTTTTGTACTGTCGAGTCCAATTGAGTCAACTATAAGCGGTACAAATATGAAAGCTCGCAGACGATCTTAAGTAAAAAGCTTGACCAGATTAAACTTAAACCGCGACGAAAATAAAAGCAAATCTGACAGCATCTGCCAAAACAACAATTAATACCAAATACTAGGAATTCATTTGACAATAGCTTGATCAAAAATGTGCATAGGGACAATAATATGATGAGACCTACATTTTAAGCACTTTCCAAACACCGCGATTTATGCTTGACTTGTATTAATCCTTCGGCCAATTACTCGTTGTGAAGACACTTTTTCACTCTTGTCGTTGCTTTTTCTGTACTAATAATTAGCGTCCCTTGTACTGAGTATTACCTAGAACCTTTTTTTTTCACTCTTTGTCTCATTTGTGCTCTCTCTTTCTTTATTTTTTAAATTCAATTTTCTGACAGAATTATAGCTTCATCTTAATATGTATCGGGATTACACTTGAATGAAAAAAACTCTTCAAAATTTAGAGATCTCTTAACTTTTAATTGAATTTCTAATCTACGCCGATCCCCTTTTCAGCCGTTTTTCTATCACCCATTTGGGAATAGCAAAAAGAAATATTATATAATACTTAATGTGCCGCGTAACAAGGGGGCCCATGATCAGGCTCAAAAGATACTATTCATAAGGCAAATACAGCCCAAATGTAGTTCTTTTCTCAACAGTTTGACATCAATCAAGATGAGAATAAAGTATTTTGGAATCGCAACCATGGTCATGCTGATAGCCGTGTTGATGGCAGCAACTGCAGCGGGAGATCCTCTGGTGTGTATTCCAGTGGGCATAAGTATAAATGACATAATAGGGACTGAAGATGTATGCGATGGTCTCTTGGACGTAGTGTTGAGTGATCTTGAAAACCAAAATTGTAATGCTGAGATGCTATGCACATGCGCCGTTATAGGCTCCAGTGCTTTCAGGATACTGCAAGTTTTGTATTGCTATACAATTTATCCCGATTCCGGTGTGTATGAGATTGTAAATACTTATGAAGGATGCAATATTGACAGCTCTGTTCCTACGCAGATGTGCGATCCTACGGATCAATTTGACTGCAGTCAACCACCTACGAACGATGCCTGTAGCTCCTGGTGTAATACAGCAGTAGCTGCGACGTCTAGTTGCGATGTTGGCGATGAAGTTTGCCCGTGTGTTAATCTTCAACAAATTCCTGTTGAACTGGGCGAATGCTTATTGTGTGCTGCTTTCTATGGGCCATCTGCTGCGGCAATTACAGCTCTGGGCCCTCAACTGCTTGCGTGTAATCTCCCTGATAAAACTTATTGTCCTGTAAGCTCCAGCTCTTCGTCATCTAGCACGTCATCTAGCACATCATCAAGTTCGTCAAGTACTTCAAGTACTTCGTCAACTACCTCATCTAGTAGTTCTTCAACAAGCTCTTCAACCAGCTCTTCGACTTCCTCGTCTACTTCCTCGTCAACCAGCTCTTCAACCTCTTCCACTTCTTCGTCTGCTTCCTCTTCAACCAGCTCTTCAACCAGCTCTTCGAGTTCTTCATCCACTTCCTCGTCATGCAGTTCGTCCACCAGCTCTTCAAGCAGTTCGTCAAGCAGTTCGTCAAGCAGTTCGTCAAGCAGTTCGTCAAGCAGTTCGTCAAGCAGTTCGTCAAGCAGTTCGTCAAGCAGTTCGTCAAGCAGCTCTTCAACTTCCTCATCCTTTTCCTCGTCAAGTAGCTCTTCCACCTCTTCTACTTCTTCGTCCACCAGTTCGTCCACCAGCTCTTCAACGTCCTCGTCTAGTACATCTAATACCTCGTCAACCAGTTCGTCCACTTCTTCGTCCACTTCCTCGTCAAGTAGTTCGTCATCCAGCACCTCAACTACCTCGTCAAGTACTTCAACCACTTCTTCAACCTCACCCAGTACCTCATCATCTGTATCTTCAACCAGCTCTTCAACATCCTCGTCCACTACCAGTTCTCCAACCAGTTCTTCAACCAGTTCATCTACCAGTTCATCTACCTACTCAACTATCTCGTTGTTGTCCAGCAGTACATATACGACCCCAATCCCACTATCCAATACAACAACTCTGGCCAGTGGTTCAGGTTCTAGCACTAACAGTTTTTCATCTTCAATGATGACCAGTCCGTCCAGCACTGTTGGATCGTCAATTGCACCCAGCAGTCAGTCAGCCTCCACCGTCATAAGTCCTACCACAATCACCATTGCCGAAACAGCAACACAGACTGTTCCTACAACTTATACCATCACATTATGCGTTCCTACTCTTGTTGTCACTGAAGGAACCACAGTTTTGTCTACAACGACAGAATATATAACAACTTGTCCTTTGTCTACCCAGAAGCCTACTTTCACCATCACTGTGACTTGCCCTACTGAAGTTGTCGTTAGCGGTAAGACCTCGTACTCAACAGTAGTTCAAACAATTACCACTTGCCCAACAGGTACAGCGTTGACGGTGTCCAAATCGACTTCTGCGTTCAATAAAGCAACTTCGAAAACAGTTTTTATAGTTTCCAAGTCAAGTACAGTCACGATATCGACTTCTACTATCAAATTGACATCTACAGTTGGACCAACTTCAGTTATATCTCCTTCGCTCAAACCAGCATCTTCAGTCTCAACTTCAAAGACTACAAATAAGTCCGTCTCCACAGCTGTCGCGACTGTCACATCAAACACATCCACATCTCTTTCGAGTACAATTGTTACGATTACTTCAACTCCTACTGTCACTCCTACTGTACTTCCTACTCATGGTCCCTCTAGCTCAACGCTGACTACGCTACCGCAGGTCAATTCGTCTTCTAATCTGGCTTCAGGATTTGTGGAACTGATGATTTCTTTGTTCACAATGTTCGCATTCTTGTGATCTTCTTCAGAGTTTTTAAAGGTTAATTCTACTTGGAGATTCTAGACAGTGAATATTAGATTCTCACCCTTAAACTCTAGATCCGAATTTCGATTCTCCTATGTGTTAACACTATTAATGCATCTCTTGCCTCGGCAGAAATTAGTATTATTGACTCTGTACTGCTACGAGTGGTTGATACAGACTGTCTCAGGAAATACAATATTACAGCTCGTTTTCTAACCACTTGAATTAACATTCGAAAATAGAATAGAGACGACTCTAATCTGTGTATTTCTAGCGGGAACAATCCCTAGACCTAAGTCTCAGATCTTAGTCTCAGATTCTATATATAGAAGAATGCTGCCTAGAACGACTTGAGTGATTCCAATTGGTTCAACATACTAGATGAGATTGGGAATGAGTATATGATAAGCTTGGCTTAATTAGGGTTTGCGGTATTGTGCTAAGCATATTTGCTTTTAAAAAGAATCTTTAATTTTGGATGATTGTTACTTTTTTGGACCACGTGAAAAATTTGGTTTGGACCAATGAAAATTATAACAATACGGTCAAAAACAAATATAAAATTACTCAACTGATGAAATTGTGGCTGCTCCTGATAAGATATTGGTGAAATCTGAGACCTACGAATTACAGAATGTGTTTCTTGAATTTTTAATAAACTATTTTCGGAATGAACGAAAATAACATATTCCCAGTTATGGTAAAAGATTTGGCAGCTCCAGTTCTGGGCTTCTTTCTGCTGTTCAACATTGATCAATTTGATAGTGAACTATTTTGGTCCTTGAGGTAATGAAGATCAGGATCAAAATTATCTTATTGCTGCAGCTTTGCTCTCCTCCTAACAACTCCGTAATTGGATTTATGAGGAATATTGAAGGAAATGATGTAATACATCAGAAAATCGCTCGTTTCTCAGATCTGTCAGGCTGTCACAATCTGGTCAGTGGATCGAAAAAACAACAACAGGGAATTGGTCTCTACAAAGTGTCTACAGTAGAAAAGAATTTGAAAGCTTTTCATAATAGAGTCCAGTTGGTGTAAGAAGATTTCTTTCTCACACAATTGAGACTATCATTATGAATCATTGGCATACAATTTGTTACTTAGACTTCTTCTTTTCTACCCCTCATTCTCAAGAGCCGACAAACAAGACTAAACAAGCTTTTTCAAACTTGGCTTTTTTGATGATCGTTCCTTTTCGGGTCAACTCAAATAATATTTGGAAAATTGACATAAATATGAGAAAAAGAAAACAAACAAATTTGCATACTTTTTGATAAGAACTTCCTGATTGATAGATTTGTACATATCTTTCCACTGTTTTGCGATAAAGTTCGAAACTGATCAACAATGGTACTGAAAACAGTAAATAAATTGACATTCCAGATCTGAGAGTGGCAATGGTCATCACTAGAAGTTGTCGAAGAGCTTATTGACCAGATCCATTACATGACGGCGCTCGCGAAATATTTTTCAAGGCCAGGAAGGATCAATTATTATTGTTCTTTTTCTTATACAACAGACATCAATATGAGATTCACCAACTTTTGCTCTGCAATGATGATGATTGTCTCTCTTCTGCCGGCAGCAATGGCATCCATACCTTTATGCAGCAATGGCATCCATACCTTTATGCATCACCGAATGTGTAGAACCGTCTTTTATAATAGGAACTCTTGCCTAGTGTACAACCTTTCTCACTGAAATTAATAACCAGTTACAGAACGCATGTGGCACCTCGACTACCTGTGCTTGCAGTCAAGTGAACGGGGTTGAAATTGGATATGGGGCGATGGGAGTTGTGTTCTGCAATTATCTTTATCCCGGTCCAGCAGACGATTTCGTGTATATTACAAACTTGTGATTACGCTATGACAACGATTTTTGCCGTCTGCGATCCTTTGCCCAGCTTACTTGCTCTAAATCACTTACAGCGGATCAGTGTAGCTCAGCGTGCGGTGACATGACAGGCTCCCTAACAAATTGTCAATCTGTTGCTGTTTGTTATTACTCCAAGATGCTATATTCTTCCGAATTGCTGGCTCAATGCTTGCTTTGTAGTACTTTTGATGCCCCATCTACCTCCGTAGTAGATTTCTTTGGGTATTATATAGACAATTGTGGGCTCTCCAATGTGCCGTTGTGTTGCAATGTGACCAGCTCCAGCGCTACGTCGACAAGCTCTTCAACCAGTTCATCAACGACAGAATATATCACCACATATCCTCTGGCCACTCAGAACCCAACATTCACAATCATTTTGGCCTGCTCTACTGAAGTTGTCGTTCGTTAGTGGTAAGATTTCTAACAAGAGTGTCCTTCAGACGATCACTACTTGCCCAACTGCTTCGACATTACGGTCACGAAACCAGCACCTAGTGTTGCTGGGCCAACTTCTACAGTCACAAAAGAGACAGCTGTTTCTACATCAACTGTAATTATCACGCCAAAAACTTCCTCGTCTCTTTCGAGTAAAGTTGTTACAATTGCTCAAGGTCCTACTTTGATTCCTATTGTGTTTCCTACTCCTGTTCCATCTGGTTGTTTGGTATCCATTACTGCGACTGCTACAGTGCCTCCCGCTCCTGTTCCATCTACCTCCTCAGTATCCACATTACCACAAGTAAATGGATCTTCTGGGCTGACTTTGGTATTTGTGGAATTGCTGATTGCTATGTTCACAATGTTTACTCTCCTGTGAGAATTTATGCCTGTAGACCAGATATTTTGAAGGATTATTAAGTTTTTAACCCGTAATACGCCGAGTAGTGAGCTAGAAATGAGGTTTCTGTCTCAAAACTTGGATTAGATTGTTCTAAATATTGCTGTCGAACTGATACGACAGATTTTCACCAGTAGAATTGATTCTCCGGTCCAAGATGTCCAGATAAAATGATTTCCGAGTGTTAGTTCAATTTTAAATTTTGAATTTGCGCCGCAGCTCATGCGGCTCACGAGATACGATGGTTGACTTCACTTGTTTGGCCTAGCCATTCGGATATGGTTCTTCAAAACTGTCTAGGAATGTGATAAATCAACCGTACAGACATGGATGCTTAAGATCCATGCCGCCATTTCGATTGCTGCAGGCTTAAGAAGTACTGTCGAGGTCACCATTTAGAGAATAGATTGCAATAGTATCCTTGGATGAAAGTGCACGATTTTCAAAATAGTGACTATTAGTCAAGAGGTAACACATGCTTTTGCGATTTGTTCAACCTTTAGATATTAGGTCCTCGCTTTTTTCGCACTTGCTATGAAGAACACCAAGTTAATTGTCTTCAACGGTCCCTAGATAGTTCTCCTGCCATATTTAAAGATCTCACATCGATGACTTGACTTTAATCTATCTACAACCAATCTAAAAAAGCTGTCGTTGCTCTTCTTTGATCGTCAATGTAAATGACACTATGCTTGCGCACATCAAGACGTTCAAATCGATTATTGTGGAGCCCAATTTTCCGGAACCTCGTTATAACGAACCTTTTTACATAAAACCCCTTACAGCGAATCCCCTTTATAACGATGGTTCTCCCAACGAAAGCTCAGCCGATGAGCCGCAGCGTTTGTGTATTTCACGAATTATTTACACGATCAGCATCTCATTTAATCGCAAAGGAATTGTCAAATCTTTGAAATGGCAGATAAAGATCGGTCGGATCAAAGTTCGCTACAATCGGTTTCTTTGACAGATTCGGACCCAAAAACACAGCCGCCAGTTGAATCTCTGGCTGAAGTCGATGAGGAGACTCTATTTATAGTGAAGCCACAGCCAGAAGACGAAGCCGTCGCTGAGGCGGCTGAAGTGGCTCAGGTGACTGAGAAGGAGTTGCCGGCGATTCCTTCAGAAGATAGCAAGTCCGATCTTTTGCAGCAACCAAGTGGGAATGTCAACAATGCGGTTGACGAGAACGGAGACGGGAACGAAGACGGGAACGGACAGGAGAAAGAATTGCCGTCCCCTCCTTATGTGGGTAGAAAATTCATACTATCATCCACAGAAGCAGAAGTCTACGTGTCATATCCTAGTGAACGCAGTTCTGCAGGCCTTCATGATCGTATGATTATTCTACTGACGAATTCTCTCGGTCTTGCTAGTACTAACAACCTTAAACTTGCCGATATGTACTCAGAAAAGCTACGATGTCCTGTAATAGTACCAGATTTATTCCAAGGAGACCCAGTGACTACGAGCGGAGCGGTTGTTCCAGAGGTTTCCAACCAACAATTGCTTGTAGAACGCTTGAAACTATTTGCTGTGTCGGCAGTTAAAGGATTCTTTGACGAAATGTGGTCAGCCAAGCATACATTTGCCCGAGTTTACCCGAGACTACAATCGATAATCGCCGAAATTATCCAAGTATATCAGCCAGAGAAAATCGCCGTCATTGGCTACTCATTTGGAGCAAGATACGTGCTTCATTTGCTTCGTGAAGGCTCTGGCGATGCCTGGGCCGCTGAGGATGATGTTATCACCATCGGAGTGGCCATCAATCCGTCGCTGATTGAATCTTCCGACTTTAAACACGTTCATAAGCCGTTATATTTGGTTTATGGAGAAGATGATGAACTTCTTCCAAATACTTTGCTACGTAAAGGGTTTCAAACCTTGTCGGAGAACCATGTAGAGTTTGAAAAGGCTGTATTTAGCGGTGTAGATACTGAAAAAGGGGATGTTCTTCCTCATGGATTTGCCGTGCCTGGAGATTATCCTGCTTCTCAAGTGGCTGATATGCCTTTGGAGGTGATCAATTTGGTCTCATCATGGATTCAGGAGCATAATTAGAGCCGGCAGACTGGTCTAGCAGATAGTCCGTGATTATATTGTCCGCAGCTCAAATCCGCACAGATGATTGAGAGGTCTCAAAGTCAGAATTGTAATGATGTCTCTTCTGACAGCTCTCGAACAGATGGACTCTATTGAACGGTTCTAGGTCAGCCTGCAAAGCCTACTATCTGCAAGCCTACTATCTGCAAGCCTATAATCTGCAAGCCTACAGTCCTCCAACCTACAAGCCTGCAACAGCAGCAACGACTAAGACCGCTGCTCTGATCAGCCCTATATGCCATTCTTTAATCACACTGACTATGGAGATCCTAACTTTAAAGGCTCCTCCTAGAACGCTTCTTTTGACGTCCTAACAAGCATCTAAACTCTTCAAACCTCCTTGAGGCTCTGAGACCCTCTTGAGCGATCCCCTTGAGCGACTCTCTTGAGCAACTCTTGCCTCGGATGACCTCTCTCCAGAATATCACCAGCCGTCGGAACAGTTCGTACGTTCGACATCTCTAAACACTCCTTTCTATAAAATTAACATTCCACAAGCTATCGCTACCTTCTTGGGTTTACTGAATCGATGCAGACAAATAACTATTATTCTAGCTATCTACAACTCTAGTTAATAGATCAGTATTGAAGTCCTGATGAAGTTTGAACAAATGTCAGACGCATCTCATTATATCGCTATATTCCCGATATTAACCTTACAATCCTTGGATATGCTATACGAAAGATCATCAACGTGGTCAAAGGCACGGAAAACACTTGGAATAGTTGAAACCAACTCTGAAGTCTGATCTTGGTAGTCAAAGTGTCCACTTGCTCTGAGGCTTGTGCTTCAAAAGTTCCCGTCTGTTTAAATGAATTGATCATGGCCTCCTTCTGATACCACAACTTGTATAACCAGGCCTCGAATTCCGTTTCATCTTGATAAGGAATATCGGCCAATTTGTATCTCTTCCAATGCATATAAACGTTCTCCGGGTGCTCACCAAGAAGATAGATTCTTTTGAGAGTGAAATAATCTTCTCCGTAAACCCCGGGCTTGATTCCAGCATAAACTATGGTAGCATCATATAGATATTCTACAGAAGGGACCAATTTCTCAATTGAAATCCTCAATCCTCGAGCTCGAGGTAATAATACATAATCCGGCACTGTCATGTCCATTTTCTTACCATAAGCTTCGGATTTGGCTTTACCATTGACACTGAGAGTCGTACCTTCAGGAAATATCATCAACCAAGCTGGCCAGTTGGATTCCTTGTTGATTTCACTAAGACCTACAGCCAAAGTCTTTTCATCGATTTCCCATTTTCGGGACAGGAAAAGAAATCGATAATTCTTCATTCCGAACCCCATTATGGGGATTTTACGAAGCGATTCTTTTAATACTATAAAAACAGCTCCATGGCATTGAGCAGTGAATGCCATCCACCATAAAAAGACCCAATCGGAGTACAATTGATGGTTGGAGATGACTACAGCACGGTCAGGGAACTTTGTCCGTAAGTTTCCTTTATGATCGAGGTGGAATTGTCCTTGGACAGATTGGTCTCCAGAGACATGGACTATTGTAGGGCTAAATACTTGAGTTATTGCCGTGAGAACAATTCCAAACGATTGTTTAGTACGATCAATCCAAGCGTGATATAAGTCGGGGGAGAGAAAGTAGATAGGAAATCCGATGATCTAGTTAGAGATGGAATAAGCAGCAGAGGCGTTAGCGTGAACGATTCAACAGCTGTAAAGCCTAGCTTGAGAGCGCACGTCTAGCAGAAACTCAAAAGCTGATCACTAGCAGTCATCAAAAGACGGTAAAGCCGTGACTAGACAGCAATTCAGTAGCGATTCAGAGTCTTTTCAGCGGTTCAAAGCCGTTCAGAGATTCAACAATCGCGATTTACAGTCATTCAAAGAGGCGTTAGATAGCTGTGATCAAGCACCTGTAGCCATGAAGCATCCGACAGCCCTTCAGCATCAAAGTTCGAATCTCAAACTCAAAGCTCAAGGTTAAAAAATCAAAACATTGATTCATCCAGGCCATTCAGAAGCGGTTATTCACGGCAGTTGGCATCATGAGACCCAAAGCTTGACTCAACGATTCAACAGCACTACCATCGCCGCTACCACAGCCTGCACAGCTCCTATCTACTCACCTGAGAACTTATAATCCTAAGTTAGATCAATTGGATATATCTCTTACACTTACAAGAAAACGGCAGTTATAAACAGGACTACCAAAGAAATGGCACGAAACACTTGAAGAAAGATACCATAATGATGTTTTTCCACATGGTCTTCAGCAGGAGATTGAGCAAACATAGCGATATTATAGTTTACTGCTTAATTGCAGTCCTTTGAATAAGCGCTGCTTGAAGTTCAGTCAATATTCGCCTTTCAGGGAGGAGACCCGGCATCCCGAAGCCCGATCTGTCATTGGGAGTGGCTAAATCGGGATCGCATGAGGCTATCTTGAGTCATCCCAACGACGCACGGGAAGACGGGATAGCGGGACGGGACACAACGGGATACAACGGGACGCGAACGGAAACAGGAAGAGAAGAGCTGCCAAGAACTGCTTGGAGCTGAAGAATGCGAAACTTTGTCTGTGACAACCTCCTCAACTGTAACATCGCCTCAGCTGGATGATACATACATTTGAGGATGTTTTCCTCGAGGTTTGACAGTTCATCGTGAGGCTGATGCTGAAACGTTTGACATCGCAGCCAATGTCGGTCATCAAACGTACTATATCTTAGCTCTATCTTGATAATAAGCAAGTGACCAGTAGCAGATGTATCAGCATGTCAGCGTGTCAGAGTAGCAGCGTAGCAGCTCATCGACTGGTTTCATGTTCAAGGCTCAATGCCTCAACTCTCTGCTATAAAACAGATTGACCCTCCACGATTCAATTGTTTAATTCTTCACTTTACAATGCTTGGCCTCGGTTTAGTTTCCAAACTCCCTCGATTCTTCATCATTCTCTTTCTCTCAATCTCCATCTTCCTGTTAACCTTCCTTCTCCTTGGAGCTACTTCAAATAGTACTACCTACTCTAATGTCTATGTAGTCTCCTTTTCATACAACAAACAATCAGCAATGTATTCTAGCATTCGTGAAGGTTATCAATCTCAGAATCAGAGTAATTATGCTTCAATGGAGATCCGATCGGGATTCCTTGGACTATGCGGGTTGGTAGGCTCCAACACCACTTGTGCTCCTATTTCCAACCTTACAGTTTTACAATCATTTGCAGGCCTTAATATCTATCAGGGCAATTCTACAATGCCTAATAGCAACTCTACAGTTGGTAGTTTGGACCCGTTGATGCTCGGAACAACCTTTTCTAAAACTGTCATCAACCCGTTTCCTTTATACTTTTCACTCTTTTTTATGGTAATGGCAGCTTTGACAACTCTATGGTGCAGTCTTGTCACCTCGTCGAACCGGTTACTACAAAGTCGGATCTCTTTTGGCTTTGTAGTAGCCTCATGGGCATCTTGGATGGTTGGAAGTATTTGGTTCCAAGTAGCTACGAATGCTACTACTCAGATAGTTTCATTGGCAAGTTTAGGAGTTCTTGTAGGAACTGTAGGAACAAGAGCTGCAGCAATGACTTGGGCTTCTCTTAGTTTTTTGTTTTTAACTCTTGGCCTTGGTACTTTACAATATGTTCGAGACGTTGCTTTGAGTCGCATCGATGAAGATGTCAAGGTTTGAGCCGCACTCTGTGAGGCTGGCCTCATAGTTATAAGAAAGCTCTAGAAAGGTTCTACAAAACATACATAATAAATATATAACTAGATCTGTGGATGGTTTATTAGATCTTAAGTCACTGACTGGTTCAAGATGTTCTTTAACTAGACGCTCATTGCTACATACCGATATGATATCGATACGAGAGTTCTACCGGCTGAGAAGACATGATGAAATAATCGAATGTAAATCTATTTGATACGAAGACTCTGCCGATAATGTATCATTTAACTTCAATATCGGCGATAACTCTCCGATTCAATTTCCATATTTCCTCGGTCTCTGATATGAGGCTCAAGGAATAAATAGAATAATTCTATAACCTGGCATTATACAAGCCAGTCGTATATCAATGACTATAAATAAGATCAATTATTATAAGTCAGTCGTATAGCCGATTCCGACATTAGCTGCGACAGTCCAGCATCCACTCGGCGCTCACGTCAAGCTTCTAAGGCGAGTCACACTTCTACGACGAGTCACGCTTACCTCGGCTCGACTGTTGTGTACAAATTGTACAGTACAACACCGCGTCCGCATTTATTCAATGAACATCCGAGCATCCGGCATCCGGCGAAATTGCACGCCCTAGCACGGATGAACGATTGCCCGAGCCGAATTACCCTCGCTGATTACCCTCGCTTACTCTCGCTTGCTCTTGCTGATTACTTCGCAGGATTACTCCCCGGATTACCCTCCAGTATCCCAAATGACACTTAACGAGATCATTCAGATCGCCACAGATGACCCGATGTTCACTTGTTACTGAGTCTGTATTTGGTTGATGAGATTCCTGGCTTATACTGCCATTAGTGCTGGGCTGGCTTGTGCCGTTGTCGGGCTGGCTCTGGCGGACCGTCCAAACTATTTTTCAGCTGCCGTGTCCATTTCCCAGAGCAGTGCCGATATTATCGTCATTGTCAATATGCTACTAATCATCGGCTTATTAGTAGGCAAAATGATTCAACTGACATTCTTTGGACAATTAAGAACCTTGGAGCTTGAACATTTGTACGAACGAGCATGGTATGCCGTTACAGAGACGTTTCTAGCCATGACGATCTTTCGAGATGAGTTCAATTTCCAATTCTCGGTCTTTTTCACTACTTTGCTGTTCTTACGAGTATTCCATTGGATTTCAGGAGATCGAGTTGATTTGATTTTTCAATCTGCTCAACCAGCTTCGATTTTTAATCATATTAGGCTCTTCACAGCCTTGTCTCTACTCATAATAGCTGATAGCTTACTTGTACGACATTGTATAATGGATGTGCTTGTGCATGGACCAGGAATGATGGTGATGTTTGCATTCGAGTTTGTTTTACTTGAAAACAGCGTTTTAGCAGCTTTTGGAAAGTATATTTTAAACCTCATGGAAATGTTTTATCTAGATAAACATCCTGATGAAGATACCTGGGAAAAAAAGGGTATTTGGATGTTTTTTCTTGATCTTTTCACTGATTTTTCAAGGCTTTTAACCTATGTGGCCTTCTTCGTAGTCATGTTAAAACCACATGGAATACCTTTACATGTACTAAGAGATGTATATATCACGGTGATCTCTTTAGTGACCAAAGTAAGGGATTTCATAAGGTCAAGAAGAGCTCATGCTCAAATGGATAGGCATATTTATAATGCTACAGCCGAAGATCTTGTTCGTGATAATGTCTGTATTATTTGCCGAGAAGAAATGTCGGTTCAAGAAGACAATGCGGCTCAATCTCCAAGATACGTTCCTAAAAAACTTCAATGTGGTCATGTAATTCATTTCGGATGTTTGAAAAGTTGGCTTGAACGTTCTCAACGATGCCCAACTTGTCGAAGACCTGTATTAGAAGATGGGCCAGAACATGGTCAAACTCCTCCTCAAACGCCTCATGTAAATCAGCCTCATCATGACAATCCTCCTCCTCAACATCTAAATCAAGTTCCTCCTCCTCCTCCACCTCATCCCGAATTGATTTTCAGAAACAGATATACCGATCGAACCGAAGCTGCTGATCCAATTCCTTTAAATAATTCCTCTGCTTCTACTTCTCAACCTATTTCTACTCCTATAGTAGACCCTTTAAACCCCCGAATCGTCATGGAATCGGGGTTCACGATGCCTTCAGGCTGGTCGGTATTTAAAACCAGACAAGTTGATGGAAATCATGAAATTCAGCTTAATTCGGATCTCTGGGCTACAATGTCTAGATCTACTCAAGTGTCCAATTTGGATGCTGACTGGTCGGGCTCGAATCTCCCTAGTCAATCCATTGGCAATGAAAAAATTGTACAAAGACTGGATGAATTGACCAGGAGAATAGAAGCCTTGGAAAGTTCAAGGCATCCTCCAAGAGATGTCTTTCAAGAAGAAGATGATGGTTGATATTGATTCTATTTATTCCATAGTTAATGCATTTTGTTAGTCAAGAGGAGATGGCGATAGCTTGCTGATACTGAAGCCAATAGCAGCTGAAGCCATAGCAGTTAAAGCCAATAGCAGCTGAAGCCAGTAGCAGCTGAAGCCAATAGCAGCTGAAGCCAATAGCAGAAACTAATAAGCGACAGAAAAGCAGGGAGCGATAGCTGAAGCAGATAGCTGAAGCAGATAAGCTGTAACCGATAGCTGAAGTAGGTACCAATAGCTAATGTAGATAGCTGAAGCAGATAACGACAGCTGAAGAAGATGAGCTGAAGTAAATGAGCTGATTAACCGATATGATGATAACCGATATGATGATTAATCGATATCGGTGATGAACTCATAGCTCATAGCTAATCTCATAGCTCATCTCATAGCTCATCTCATAGCTCATAGCTCATGCTCATAGCTCATCTCATAGCCGATAATAGATTCACATATCTGTAGATGGCCCATGAAAAGAGAGCTCACCGATAACGAATTGACCATAAAAGTTCACGTATCGGCGAGTGTATCCTCATATCTCAATTTACGGCGATTCAGTTTGTTCTTCCGAGTCGGAACTTGAATCGGAGCTTGAATCGTCAGTTTCGACTTGAGAAGCTTGAGAAGCTTCTTCTTCTTCTTCTTCAAAAGCATTCAACTGCTTGTCTAAAAGATCTCTCGGTAATTCTCCTCCAAGCTTTTCAGCAGTATCGAAATATGCTCTTGCTTTAGACACTAAATAGCTCATAGATTCTGTCGAACTTTTCGCTTCCATCTGTTGAATTAAAGCAATTCCACAAAGACTATGAAGAAGTGGATCATCACTATATGGAGGCTCCAACATGATCTCTTGTAGTCGATCCAAAGCCTCTTTGGCTTCAAATCTGTTTAATTTACTCATTATAAGATGAGGAAAGAAATCCGGGGCTCTTGGAAACTCTTTCCATGTGGATTTTGGAGCCCGAGGATTATATGGATAATTTACAACCAACCATTCCAAGAAATCTTCTGGACGAGAAGCAGGAACTGAATCGTCAGGCCGGTGATTGCGAAGCAAGTCGAGTGCAATTGTCCAGATAACTCGGATATCTACATGAGGCATTCGGATAAGTAGGGCAAAAGCTCGAAATGCCAGTTGATAATCTCGGTTGAGCAATGCCAAATAAACTAAAGAGCTTACGATATGAGTATGACGGATTTTCAAACTTCGAAACCTCCAGATATCCGATCGCATCTCGGGACGGATTACAGTTACTCCTTCAACACCCGAATTCTTCGTCACCAATCTCCTGGCTTCTTCACTAAGCTTATTTCCATAAAAAACAGTCAAAGGACTATCTCGAATGACTCTTAATGGAGATACAGGCCTTGGAAGAGGTTCAAGTCCATTCATATAAAGGTCATATGAAGTCAAATGATTCCACAGAGATCCTCTATTTTTCGGTTTGCCCTCATCCTCTTGCTCGGGATCTATCTCATATTGAGGATTATACAAGACATGATTCTTGATATCTCCAGAAGGAAGATATTGAGCAGAAGAAAACAGTCCTCTAAATGAAGGGTCCTCTACAGCTACATCTTTTACATCTCTCTTTTTCCTCCTCTTTGGCCTGTCTTGAGGAGTTATAAAGTCGAATGTTTTGGAGCCATTTTTTCGTTTAGACGAGCTTGGATTGTCTTTTGTTTCGAGGATTTCTTTTCGTTCTTCATATATGAATCGTGATCGTAAAGTAGCAGCTTTACTTGAGGAGTTGAACTGAACAGTAGGAAGAACTGGAGGTTCAAACATCAGAGATGGCAGGCTGCTACAGCAGGCTCGACGGAGCTAGAGAGCAGCAAGAGTTAAACCGGAGATTGTGGCTGAGGCGGCGGCTAAGCGGCGGCTGACGTACTGCGGCGGTAGACTGGTCTGCGACTGAGACGGTAGACTAGACGGTGACAGAAACGGTAGATTGCGTCGACCGATTGTCCCGATAGTCCCGATAGTCCCGATAGTCCCTAACTCAGTCTTCGACCCAGACTTGTATCAGTAGAACTAAAAAGAGCGTCAAGTTCTCGAGAATAGTCGTACTAGTTAATTGACGGACGCGATAAATGTTCACCCCAAGTTACCCTGTTGTGGATAAAATCTGATAAATCTACAAATTAGCTACAAAATCTGGTGAAGATAACAATTTTTTGTTCAATTGTGCTTTAAATAAAGTACATGCTATTACATGTTACATGTAACAAGTGATAGACTCCCAGATAAGATCAATCGGCATATTTGATAAAGTGGACAGGGATATCACCTGAATTTCAATTGAACTTGAAACACCATAGGACTTTGGCAGGTATCAGCTTCATTAGAGTCCACTGTCAACGAACAATTGAATTCAAAGCAGAAATAAGAAGCCGAATGGACATTTTCTCAGTCAAGATGGATCCAGCAGATAAATCTCCCTATTCTCCCACATTATCAGCCGCATCTAAAGATACCCCTGAATCGGAATTTTCCGCCCTGTCGATCGAACCGGATGTCGTACGGAAACGAGGTTAAATACACTTGTAGTAAAACCGGAATGAACTTTGTGAGGAAGAAAAATGTGCATGAGATTTTTCCTCAATTAATATATGATGAACAGTAATTGTGTCAAGAATATGATGACACTACAGATAACCTTTTCAATGTTAAGAATATTCTGGTAGCCTTTGATATTGCCTCGGATTTAGATAGCTATTTATTCAAGGCATATGATATCAAGGATCTTATGAATGGTACAGGACCATATCTGGTGGATTTATTGCTAAGGATTCAAAACATTCTGGTAATTTGTCGAGTCCCTTACTCTAAATGGGTGAATCTTTTCAAGCTTGAGGTCTCGAATGACGTCGCTCAGCGTATCATGAACGTTTCAGAGACGTATCCTAGCCCGTCATGGGGTCTTATTTGCCGATATTTACTCAGCTCTGTCTATCGGGTTCGACTACATCAAAAAGCTGGTCAAGCTTTGTATGAAATGCGTCCCAATCCTGGAGAGACTGTATTTGAATTCCTATTCCGTTTTCAAAGAGTAACAATATTTGCGTATCTGCATACTCCTCGTTTATTGTATGATATCTTGATAAATTTGTTCCGCAAACCTGTCTATGAAGCCAAATTACCGTGTATCGCATTATATTCGATTCTCGACGATAACAACACTTGCTATTACATATTATTAAATAAATTAGAGTCGATATACGAAGATGTGGTATTGGAGCCTCGAAAGAAACGTGATCGTGGATGTTTTTATACCTCGGGCATTTTCCCCAGACCACTGCAGCTATGCGCTGGACCTGATTTCAAATGTGAAAACAATGCTTTGGATCTCTTTTTAGATGGAAATATCATTGCCACAGCTCATAGAGACGAAGTAGGAATATTCTTTTCTGATATTCTTGGTGATTACTACAAGTATTTAAAAAGGCTAGAACTTGACCCTAGTTTTCTTGAATATTTCACCGATGTTTTCCCAACTGATGGTAGTTCTTGATCCAGTCTCTCAGTGTTGGTTGATGATGATGTGATGTAACGATGTGATGTGATGATGTGATGTGACGATGAGATGTGACGATGTGATGTGACGATGTGATGTGACGATGTGATGTGACGATGATAGTTGTTGCTCGATATTCGGGTTGATTCTCGATTTCTTAGTACGTTTAGTCGGTTATTTAAATTGGTTTAACTATTCAATATCTCTACAACAGTACTGAAATACTGCAGTTTAGTACTGCAGTCTAAGGTGGATTCTAGTTAAACTAGTTAACTATATAGGTCAACAGTTAACTATATCGGTCAACAGCTAACTACTATATCGGTCAATCGGTTAACGTATAATATCGGCTATTGCCAACACTAAACAGTAACCATGCATTGTACCTCAAATGGCCTGAAATTCACTGCTTTACCAATTAAGGGGTTGTGCATTCGAGGTCATATGAATGATCATCTTCTTTAAAAGGCAAGTTTGTTCCGGGTTAAATTGGGTTGAGCAACCGAGATTGTTGCTCAATTGAAACTTATTGTAGAAATTATCTAGAATATAATCAACTATAAGTGTATAATAATCGTAATAATCTACAGAATATAGTATTTAATATACTTCAATGGCATATTTATAGCTAATTGACATGGCACTAGTTATTCAACGACTTGTAATCCCCGACCAATTATTGGTCAGAAGCCATCAGAAGCCAGTCGGAAAGGGTCAACTAATTAAAGTGAGATCAGCGCGTCTTGCCCTAACCTTGGTGAGTCTGACATTGACAATTCAAGCTGATTCTGCAAAATTTCTGCTCAAGTCTCCTTCGGTCTTGACTCTAGCAGGTGAGTCAGTCTCAAGATCAAGAGCAACTGTGAGTCAGTAAGAAATATTAGAGCAATATTGAAACAAAACTGAGAGCAAGCTGAGACCATCAGTTAAAAGCATATATCAACGTGATTGCTGTGACTGCACAGCAATGTATTCACAGCAACAATGCCAGGGTTAGAATAGGAGAATTAGTAGAAATCCTAAATAAATGGCAAGTAGATAATTAGAAGTAAAGGAATGTAAGCATTGCGTAGATAATTAAAGTCTAGTCAATTGTGATGGTGAAATTGACAGGGTTCCTACGGCTCGCACAGCAAAGAGTCTGCTCAATACTACAAGTGGCACTGAACTACAGAACGGTACAGTACTGCTAGAGGCACTGTACTACTAGAGGCACAGTACTACAGAGCGGTACTAAGAGATGACAACAGCACTTGATCCTGACAATACCACAGAGATGACAATACCACAGAGATGACAATACCACAGAGATGACAATACCATAGAGATGACATATTAGTAAATAATAAATCAAATCATTAGTTGCTCTAATTAATTGTTTATTAATTGCTAATTAATTGCTAACACGGAAATACTGATTATTCCACCCAACGTGCTGACAAAAAGATTGCAAGTTATGGACTAATTTGGCAAACTAATCAATAATTATGTGGGGATTCGGCGACGGTCGGGCAATAAATCAAATCAAATCAAATTAAATGCAGTAATTGAATAGATTTTTTATGGGACATCACAAAGAATTAATAACGTGACAAAATCTATTGATATAGCGATATTATTGATCTATTGTTAATGCTATTGTTAATGCTATTGCTAATGCTATTGTTAATACTATTATTATTATCATTATTATTATTATTCTATTATTTAATAAACCACATTTAACTTATAAGGCAGCGTTATTAATTATCAATTGTTTTGTCGGGTTCTTTAATCGCATTGTTGTTGGCTAATTCTTAGTAATTTCTTTGATAAAAAGGCAACAAAAGGCTCAAAAGCCAAAAGGCCATACTAAAAAAGCCTTATTTTTTATTTTTTCCAGTGGCAAAAAAAAAAGTACTACCACAATCTAACCACCCAAATTCCCTTGCCTCCCTCTTTTCTCTCTCAAGGGATATTCACAACACCACAAACTGCACGACCCAATCTCCCCTTCTCCCTCTCCCCGTCCGTTTGAACCAAGTGCTCCATAATTCATTTATAACCGGGGGAAGCCATTCTTCATATTATGAGAGAATTGAATTTTAGATCCATACCCTCAAATAGGGCGTCTGTTTCTATAACCACTTCTCTATATGACCGTCGGGCATTGGATTGCACGGCCGACAAACCACTGATTAATTCCTTGAACCATTTGACATATCTTGCTTCGTCTTCGGCTCGAGTAAGAGATACTTTATGTGTTGATGGAGGTTTAGAACGACTAGTTTCTATCTTGAAACTGTGTCAAGAGTCAAAGAATTGTCATCGTGGCGAAAATTGTAATCATGACAACCTTGATGAAAATATCAATCATGAGTCCCAAAACAATAATAATAATTTATATTTCGACGAGAACGAACTCGATGAAGATGATAGTGAATTAGCTATGGATATTACTGACGATGATTTGAAAGGTGGCGAAGTTATAACGTCAGAAAAACCTTGTGAAAAACATGACCATGAGAATCGATGTGCTATGAGAAATTTATACACAGCTTGGAAATGGACCTTGTCGTTTCAATGTCTTGTTTTCATTGGCACAAGAGGAACCGAAGCCATCCGACGTAGAGTAGTAGAAGCTGGGCTAATTCCCGTTGTAGCCACCGTTTTAGACAACTTTCTTCAAGCTGTAGAACGAATGAAGGAGCAACGGATACAAGCTCAACATGAAATTCAAAAACGAATATCCTCAACTGCTGTTCGACAAAATATCCCCCCTAATCATGGCGGAAGGCCTCTTGTTTCAACCCTTGGCCATCAACCCGTAACACAAACTCGAATCATCCTTAATGGCTCACTTATCTCAACATTTCCTTCAGTAATGAACCCTCCTTTCCATCTTAATCCTGCAACCAACTCCGACACCACTTCTCCTCCCGATCACTTGCAATTACGTCCTGTTCCTTCAAATACTTCTTCTGTAGCCTCGACTTTCTCTCATTCGACTGCTTCTTCAGTCGAAACTGATTCCATGACCGCCTCGACGTCGCCAAGTTCCTCCATAATCTTTGACACATCAGACCTTAGTTCCGCCTCATTACGGCCCTCTGTCATTCCTCGAGGCGGACATTTCCATTCCCAAGCCTCAAATGCAGTTTTCCGCGCAAATGTGCACGCCAATCGCGAACCTTCAATATTAGACTCGGCAGAACCTTCGATTCCATCTAACAATGGAGGAGATATTGTAATGCGGTCGATTTCTCCTGAATCTCAACCTCGAGTTCAACATCATCTTCGAACTGTACAAGAACAAGAGCGAGATCTAGAACAAGACCAACAGCGAGAACTCGAACAGGCACAGCAATCTATAACAGTTGCTCCTACGACTATTGACGATGCAGTAGTCGGTGCTGTCACTGGAGAATTCAACAATGTAGATATCACCAACAATACCGGTGAAGTGGACTGGGCTCAACGTGACGCGATGAGACAGCCTCGGTTCTTGCGACCTAGCGACATTACTGGTGGCGCTCCGCAGAACCAGGCTCAACGTCTAGGCACAATGAATCCTAACGCCCCTCTTCATGTATCCGGTACTGTAAGCCCTCGATATTTCCATAGTGGAGTTATAGTTCCAAGGGAAGAAGATGTTATATGGGCGTTGGAAATCCTGGCGTTTGTTTCAAAATACGCCTATTTAAAGGGATATCTACAAACTTCTCATCTGATTCCTGCCATGTCAGTCCGAGATCCTACAAAGCCTCCTCTAGTTCGTGAATGTCATTCAGCCTGCGGTCAGCACGACCGTTCAGCTCATAAAAAGCCTCTAGGGCCTCGTGTTTATGATGACTATGACTTTGAAAACGACGAGGATATCGACGAGGAATATCTGGCTGATACAATTAACGTATTCCCATTAGTTGAGAACTTCACTCAGAAGCATTTCCCTAACGAAGTTCAATACTGGGCAGGCGTCACGATGAGGAATTCGTGTCGAAAGGATGAAACACGAGGAGGAATTCGACAATGTGCTAATTTCGATTGCGGCAAATGGGAAACGAAACCTCGAGAATTCGCCAAATGCCGAAGATGTAAACGCACAAAATATTGTAGCAAAGAATGCCAACTTGAATCCTGGCGGTTCCATCGACATTGGTGTGTTCCTTCAGGCCCTGCATCTTCCTCATCTCGAACATCCGCCAGCTCCAGCGCGACTCTAAGTCAGCAGCAACCTTCCATCCCCATTAATCAACAGCAACAACAGCAAAACGACTCTATGACTCTTTCAGCATGACAAAAATTTGGAGCCCTAAAAGAGCCCGTAGGCTCACTTACGATCCTCCGCCACTTCACACACTTCATACATTTCATGACTTTGTCCTTTTTGATTTTTTGTCCCCATTTTGACTCTTTTGAGCGGAGGTTTATGTGTATTTTTTTATTGTATTTCGCATGTTTTTTTCTTGTTTTTATTTATTGTTTGAAGCTCCAAGCATGTTAAGGGCTGATGTTGTATAGTTCAAGAATTGGAATGGTATAATATTAGCAATGTAGCTGTGATCAGCCGATATTAGATGTTCGTATAGAAGATATCCGTCATCAGCGTTATTATATTATCCGTCATGAACGTTATTAGACTATCCGTCATGAGCGATTAGATTATCCGTCATGAGTCGATTAGATTATCCATCAGAATGAGCCGATATCGGAATCGATATCCTAGCCGATATTCGAGCTGATATTCGTATGACAGATTAATCTCATGGCTGCTCAGAAAGAGATATCTGCCATTCTAGAGGCATATGCATTCGTATCGGCTACTAGCTGACATTCGTATCGGCTACGAGCTAGCATTTTTATCGGCATTATCCGCATATCGCGATATCGGCATGTACCTACATTAGACTATAAGCTATACTATATGGTTGGCCGATATTTACTATCAGCCGATATTTAATCTGTACTAGCTACTACAACCTCTTTGGTTTAAGCCATTCATCAGCATCCTTGAAATTCTTGCAAGCTTGAGCAGTCAAAAGATTGAGTTTTTCAGCCTCTTTGATAACTACAATGACAGTATCCCAGAAACTGAAAGCCTTGGAGATATCGCTTTTAACATCAATTGCTTGCTTGAACATTGAAGAAACATTGGTCATGGCTTCATCAGAAGAGACCTTTTTATCGGCTAGTTCGTCGAGATATGACTTTACAGCAATTCCTGTACCAGCATTTGGAACAGTATTAAATGGCAACTTGACTACAAGCGAATGCCATTGATCCGGCTCTGTTCTGGAGACCCTATCGGCATCTCCATTAGCAAGTAAAGACACTAGAGTTGCTTCGATAAGCCACCGTAATGTGACCGTTTGAGCGGAAATAGTACTGTGAAATCTGAGCATAGTTCGAGATAAAGGTCCTGTGAAGCCTACAGGATTGTGTTTTAAAGGAATATGACAAGCGATTCTTGACACAAGTAAAGATTCAGTTTCGATAAGAGCTCCAGATCGGATAAGCGATAAAACCACAACTAAAGCTTCAATTGATTCCGAGTCTAAAGAACCAAGACCAGCAGCTAAAACCCTACCCCAAGGTGATAGTTTATGATCGGATTCAATATATCCAACAACAGCTAAAGCTCTTAAGATTGTAGTCGATACGATTTCAATGTCTGAAGAGATTGCAGCAGTAGGTTTGTCGGGGGAATATTTAATACAAGTTGAAGCAATCCATTCCGAAGAAAGTGAATTGAGAGCAGTTACGAGGTTGCCGATTGTAGGAGAATCGATTTTTCCTTTTAAAAGCTCATTTGAAAGCCTCCAATTGGAAACTAAATGATAAGTAGGAGGATTAACCTTGGCCAGAGTATGTTGAACATTTGCATCAAACCAATATAAACATTTGATTTGTTTAAAATGAAAATATCGGTGAAGAGGTTGGATTAAAAGTGACAGGATTTTACTTTTCAAGCCCTCTAATTGAACGACAAACTTGCGATATTGTTCATCTCCTCCATCTAAAGGAGCCTTTTCCACTAGGAAACCGCTGGTGACTACATTTAGAATATCGGCGCCGATTAATCCGTTGCATAAATAGAGGAAATATTCGTCAGGAAGTCGTTGACCGATGAAATCATGAATATCATTAGGATAATCACCATCTTCAGGTTCAACTCGACCGTTTTCTTTAAGGACCGGCTGAAAAGTCACTGCCATAAGTGCCTTTTGGAACCGTTCTACGTATCTAGGGCTTCTTGAGTCGACGTCAGGAAAAGATAGGACTGCAGCGTAAACTGTAGGATATGAAATGAGCATTTCCTGAACGACTTTAAGTGGAGAAGACATTGGTTGTTGAACCACAGCAGGAAAGGGTGTAGGACTGACGTTACATCCAACTGCTAGAAGAGCCTCGGTGAATTGTTCAGAATTAAACCCGAGCTCGGTGATTAAATATTTGCGATTTATCCACTGGAAATTGCTTGATTTCCAGTCAATGGACGTGATCACTTTATCTATGGGAAATAACAACATCTCCTCGGGGCCGTAGATAGCATCGATATAGCTTTCAGGCTCATTGGAGAGGTAGGCAAGCTGTGAAAGTGAAGAATACGGCGCTACAGTGAACTCGACATCTTTGGCAATGAATAGGTTGATCAATTGTCTTGCTTGGAACGAGTCGGTGACGTCGAAACTTTCGGATTCATCGAATTGCGCCACGGCCTGTTCTCCTTGGCCTTTGTCGTATAAATCCCAGGCGTAGGAGAGTTTGCGAGTTCGTGAATCGGGTTCGGAAAAGGGCGTGTCTACTGACGAGACGTTTAAGCCTTTGAATACAAATAGGGGGGTTATTCCATTGGATTTGAGCGTGGCCAAGTCGGAATCGATTATGGATTCGATAGAGAAGGGGAAGCCTCCTAAGGCGTGGACGAGGGGTTCTCGACGGTTGACGCTAAGGGAACGTTTTATATAGTGGTCTACGTCGATTCCGAGGGTGGCATAATATTAGCAATGTAGCTGTGATCAGCCGATATTAGATGTTCGTATAGAAGATATCCGTCATCAGCGTTATTATATTATCCGTCATGAACGTTATTAGACTATCCGTCATGAGCGATTAGATTATCCGTCATGAGTCGATTAGATTATCCATCAGAATGAGCCGATATCGGAATCGATATCCTAGCCGATATTCGAGCTGATATTCGTATGACAGATTAATCTCATGGCTGCTCAGAAAGAGATATCTGCCATTCTAGAGGCATATGCATTCGTATCGGCTACTAGCTGACATTCGTATCGGCTACGAGCTAGCATTTTTATCGGCATTATCCGCATATCGCGATATCGGCATGTACCTACATTAGACTATAAGCTATACTATATGGTTGGCCGATATTTACTATCAGCCGATATTTAATCTGTACTAGCTACTACAACCTCTTTGGTTTAAGCCATTCATCAGCATCCTTGAAATTCTTGCAAGCTTGAGCAGTCAAAAGATTGAGTTTTTCAGCCTCTTTGATAACTACAATGACAGTATCCCAGAAACTGAAAGCCTTGGAGATATCGCTTTTAACATCAATTGCTTGCTTGAACATTGAAGAAACATTGGTCATGGCTTCATCAGAAGAGACCTTTTTATCGGCTAGTTCGTCGAGATATGACTTTACAGCAATTCCTGTACCAGCATTTGGAACAGTATTAAATGGCAACTTGACTACAAGCGAATGCCATTGATCCGGCTCTGTTCTGGAGACCCTATCGGCATCTCCATTAGCAAGTAAAGACACTAGAGTTGCTTCGATAAGCCACCGTAATGTGACCGTTTGAGCGGAAATAGTACTGTGAAATCTGAGCATAGTTCGAGATAAAGGTCCTGTGAAGCCTACAGGATTGTGTTTTAAAGGAATATGACAAGCGATTCTTGACACAAGTAAAGATTCAGTTTCGATAAGAGCTCCAGATCGGATAAGCGATAAAACCACAACTAAAGCTTCAATTGATTCCGAGTCTAAAGAACCAAGACCAGCAGCTAAAACCCTACCCCAAGGTGATAGTTTATGATCGGATTCAATATATCCAACAACAGCTAAAGCTCTTAAGATTGTAGTCGATACGATTTCAATGTCTGAAGAGATTGCAGCAGTAGGTTTGTCGGGGGAATATTTAATACAAGTTGAAGCAATCCATTCCGAAGAAAGTGAATTGAGAGCAGTTACGAGGTTGCCGATTGTAGGAGAATCGATTTTTCCTTTTAAAAGCTCATTTGAAAGCCTCCAATTGGAAACTAAATGATAAGTAGGAGGATTAACCTTGGCCAGAGTATGTTGAACATTTGCATCAAACCAATATAAACATTTGATTTGTTTAAAATGAAAATATCGGTGAAGAGGTTGGATTAAAAGTGACAGGATTTTACTTTTCAAGCCCTCTAATTGAACGACAAACTTGCGATATTGTTCATCTCCTCCATCTAAAGGAGCCTTTTCCACTAGGAAACCGCTGGTGACTACATTTAGAATATCGGCGCCGATTAATCCGTTGCATAAATAGAGGAAATATTCGTCAGGAAGTCGTTGACCGATGAAATCATGAATATCATTAGGATAATCACCATCTTCAGGTTCAACTCGACCGTTTTCTTTAAGGACCGGCTGAAAAGTCACTGCCATAAGTGCCTTTTGGAACCGTTCTACGTATCTAGGGCTTCTTGAGTCGACGTCAGGAAAAGATAGGACTGCAGCGTAAACTGTAGGATATGAAATGAGCATTTCCTGAACGACTTTAAGTGGAGAAGACATTGGTTGTTGAACCACAGCAGGAAAGGGTGTAGGACTGACGTTACATCCAACTGCTAGAAGAGCCTCGGTGAATTGTTCAGAATTAAACCCGAGCTCGGTGATTAAATATTTGCGATTTATCCACTGGAAATTGCTTGATTTCCAGTCAATGGACGTGATCACTTTATCTATGGGAAATAACAACATCTCCTCGGGGCCGTAGATAGCATCGATATAGCTTTCAGGCTCATTGGAGAGGTAGGCAAGCTGTGAAAGTGAAGAATACGGCGCTACAGTGAACTCGACATCTTTGGCAATGAATAGGTTGATCAATTGTCTTGCTTGGAACGAGTCGGTGACGTCGAAACTTTCGGATTCATCGAATTGCGCCACGGCCTGTTCTCCTTGGCCTTTGTCGTATAAATCCCAGGCGTAGGAGAGTTTGCGAGTTCGTGAATCGGGTTCGGAAAAGGGCGTGTCTACTGACGAGACGTTTAAGCCTTTGAATACAAATAGGGGGGTTATTCCATTGGATTTGAGCGTGGCCAAGTCGGAATCGATTATGGATTCGATAGAGAAGGGGAAGCCTCCTAAGGCGTGGACGAGGGGTTCTCGACGGTTGACGCTAAGGGAACGTTTTATATAGTGGTCTACGTCGATTCCGAGGGTGGCATTACGGAGGACGGAAAGGGGGAGGGTTTTGGAGAGTCGGCGTTCGGCAATGAAGGAGTTGAGAGAGGGGACTGGTTAGACGAGTCTGTTCGAGTGACAAGAATAAGCGAGCGCGAGCGAGCGAGTGATCATGAAGTGCAAATGAGAGACGAGTACTCTTCGAGTGACAAGAGTGAGAGCGTGCGCGAGTGAAGAGGAACGAGTGAAGAAGAACGAGTGAAGAAGAACGAGTGAAGAGGAACGAGCGAAGCGAGAGACGAGTCTGTTAGAGTGACAAGAATGAGGCGAGTGAGAGTGAGAGTGAGAGTGAACGTGAACGAGTGACGAGGATCGCGTGAAGCGAGACGAGTATGTTCGAGTGACAACAATAAGAGAGAACGAGTGAAGAGTGAAATGCACAGAATCAGTAAGCGACAAAGTGAGCAAGCAAGCAATTGAAGAGTTATCACGAGTGACAGAGAGCGACGAGGAACGAGATCAAGTGAGGGCAAGAGAGCGAGAGAATGAGCAGATTCGTGAATGAGGAGTCAAGACGTTCACGAGAGTCAAGACGTTCACGAGAGTCAAGACGTTCACGAGAGTCAAGACTGAACAAACGAGAGAATTGGTGAAGTGAAGAGTCAAGAGTCAAGAGTCATGAAACAAGAGTCATGAATCAAGAGTCAATTAGTAGTGCGAAATAGTGAGTGCATCGAGCGAGGTCGAGCAATCGTGATCCAGTGAAAGGCGTCATGAAGAAATCATGATAACAAACAAGAAGGAAGTAGAAGAGTGTGAGAGAGTAAATGAGAAGTAAGATAGCAGAAGAGTGTGAAATAAAGTGATGATGAGAAGTAAAGATAGACAGTTATATCGAGACAATATAAAGTCAAGAGAAAGATCAGGAGAAGCGGAGAGGCAAGGTCAGGCTGACAGTCAGACTGCCAGTGACTGCCAGAGGATTAGTGTTAGAGAGAATCCAGGCGAAAGGGCGAAGATAGTGAAGGAGCACTGAACTAAGAGAAGAGCAAACGAGAGCAATTGAGAATGGCAGAATTGAAAGCGAATCGTTGAACGAACGAGCGTACGAACGAGCGAACGAACGAGCGACGAGCGAACGAACGAGCGACGAGCGAACGAACGAGCGACGAGCGAACGAACGAGCGACGAGCGAACGAACGAGCGACGAGCGAACGAACGAACGAGCGAACGAACGAGCGAACGAACGAGCGAACGAACGAGCGACGAGTGAATTGAATGATCAAGAGACAGCGAGTATTTAGCGACGAGTGAATTGAGCGACGGTGAATTGAATGATCAAGAGACAGCGAGTATTTAGCTCAATCCTGAAGATTACTTACTGGTCATTCTATTGATTTATGAATCACAAGCGTGGTAGTCGTGGTTAGATAAATAACCGATATATGACAGGTATAAATTTCAGTTTATCGGCTCAAGGGTGAAGTAAAGTCATGTGATTCAAGTGATCTCAAGTGGTCTCAAGTGAACTCACGTGATAAAGACCTCATCTTGCTATCTGTGAAAGCCCACAGATCTTTGATTGTCACTTGACTTGCAATGAGGCCAATTTCAAGGTCATTAAGACTTTCAGGGTCTAGACTTTCAGGGTCGAGACTGTCAGGGTCGAGACTTTCAAGGTCATTTGTACATCTTTCAAGGTCGTCTTTGCCTTTAAGGCCAGTGACTTCGGCCTTGTCCCTGCCTTCGACCTTGCCACTGCCTTCGCCCCTAGTATTATCTCTCTTCAAGACTCAATTACGATTCAATTCCGTCAGTTCAATGAATCCAATCGACTCGGCCAATGCAATCGAGTCTCATGAGAAAACCATCGTTGAAGAAGAAACAGAAGAAACTACAGGAACAATTGAAAAACAAGCCCGAGAAGGACTTTTATATTACGATAACGCATATCCTCTTAAAATATGGAGATTTAAATTATCACCATTAAATTACCTTTTTGGACTTACAAATGAACGAGTGATTAAAATAATTGAACAACATTCAATTCCTCCAGGATATGGAGTTAAATTAACTAAAATAATCCCTCGAGAAAAAGATGGTGGAGCATTTGCTTGTTATACAATTGAAGATGAGAATCTTACGGTTAAAGATACAGAAGTAACAATGGCCAAATTCTTAACCGATAATCCTTATCGACCGATATTTAATCCATTTGCGCGAATGAGAGCCTTCCCGGTTAAAGGAGAACCATGGATTGAAGATTTAAGAAGAAGGCATAATAATATTGTAAAAGTGATTTTTGAAGGAGAAGATCTTTCTCAAGAAGTTGTTTATCAAACTTTAAGACGTTATGGAAGTATTGTAGATATTATACCTCCTTCTCCTTCTTTAAAAGAATTACCTCGGTTTGCTACTGTTATTTTTTCTTCTATTAGAAGTGCAGTAACAGCTAGGAATTGTGTAAATGGTCTTGTTGTAGAGGGGACAAAGATTCATGTGAGTTATGTTCCTCCTGTTAATCAACATGTTATTTGGCAATGGATGGCTGATCATTCTCGTATCACCATTCCTGCTGTTTTAGCACTGTTAACTGCTGTTGCTGTGATTATTTTTGAGCCTATTAGGACTTGGTTTATCAAGAAAAAAGTCTGTGGAACTCCATTATTGGAAACAATCTTTGGAGTTTCTTGGGCTCGAGATTGGATTTCTCGAATCTTGACAATGTTTAGAGGTTATTTGAAGATCTATTCAAGAGATGATACTATAGATGTAGGTCATCTATGGGAAGAACGAAGAATTTCTGTTCATACATTGAAACAATGGATTGAGGAAAATGTAGGTACTTTTATAGTCATTCAAGGGCCTCGAGGAAGTGGTAAACAAGATCTTGTCCTTCGACATGCTTTAAAAGACCGTCATAATGTGCTTACAATCGATTGTGAAGCATTATCGAAACCTCGAGCAGAAGCTGCATTTGTAAAAGCTGCTTCTGGACAATTAGGTTATTTTCCAGTGTTTCCTTGGATGAATAGTATCACTACATTCCTTGATTTAGTTGTTCAAGGTTTAACCGGACAGAAAACAGGGTTTTCAGAATCAAGTGAAACTCAATTCAAAAACATGCTAAATACTGCAGCAAATGCTCTTCATGAAATCGCTTTGGAGAAAAAGCATAAACTGGAGAAAGTAAATGATGTGGAAATGTCTGATGAAGATTTTCTTCAAGCTCATCCGGAAGTAAAACCCGTCGTAGTTATCAACAAATTCCTTCATCGATCGGAAGGAAATCAATTCATCTATGCGCATCTATCGGAATGGTGTTCAATGCTAGTTCAATCAAACGTTGCTCATGTGATTTTCATCACCAATGATGTTTCATATGATAAAGTTCTTTCACCTGCTCTACCGAATCAGATTTTCAAGGTATTAACAGTTGGAGATGCCAATGCCCAATCGGCAAGATCGTTTGTACTTCAACAAGTGCAACAATCCGATGTTGATCTTGAAGATGGAGAGGATAAGTCAAAAGCTATTCGACATCAATTATTTGGACTTGATGAAGCTTTAAAGCCATTAGGAGGCCGAATGACTGATTTACAAGCTTTTGTTCGTCGTCTAAAGTCTGGAGAAACTCCTACAGGAGCTTTAAAAGATATGATTGATCAAAGTGCTATGGAAATCGTTCAAATGTTTTTATTAAGACAATCTCCTGAATGGACAAGAGAACAAGTTTGGATTCTTATTAAACTTCTAGCTAAAGGCGATGAAAATCAACATGCAGGATCAACGAAACCATATGAGATTCCAGTCATGAGCCTTGTTCAAGATCCAAACTTCAAATCTTATGAACAACAACAAGCTTTAACTGCTTTAGAGCATAACGAGATGATTACTACAAGGTTAGAAGGGGCTCGTCCAGTAGGAGTACGAGCTGGTAAACCTTTATATCTAGCCGCTTTTAAAGCCATTTGTCAAGACAAATCTCTTGAAGCACTTTTGGAACTTCAACTATTGGAAAAGCTTATTACTGGAGAAACCGCCAAAATAACAAAAATCGAGGATGAAATGAAAAGTTTAACCGAAGTTCCATCGAAATGGCAAGTCAAAGCAAGACTTGATTATTTGGCTACAAAATTGTATGCCAGTCAAACCAATATCGACAAATATGAAAAGTCCATAATCGTTCAGAAAAAGGCTTTGAATCAGTGAGTTAATAATTTTTGATTTAAGATTTCATAGGCCATTCTTCGTCGAAGCATTGGCATATCCGATTGAGAGAATTTTAAATCCTTTTCTCGAGAAAGTAATTCAACCATTTTACAAGTAAATACTCCACAATCATAACCATTTTCTTGTTGAGGACAAGGTTGACGATCACAGATAGTATAATCCATAAAACCAAAGTTTTTTCCTGGATGCATTTTACCAGCTTCTTTAATCATATAATTTTGAAGTAATTCCAAAGATGTTTGACCAGGACCATTCATAGAATCAAAGAATTGGAACTTTTTCTCTTTATTATTGACCATAGCAAGACACCAATGTGTACTATGACGATTAATAGGAACAAAAAGATAATCCAAAGTCGTAACATCGATCTTTTTACGTTTGGCCCATCGGGAAACTCCATCATAACCTTTAGGACCTTCTAAAGTCGAGAAAAAATGAGTTGAAAACGTGAAATATTTCGGATAATTAGCTTGATTCGACCGTTCTGTGACTAGAGATAGATAGAAATCAATGACATTATCATTAAGCCATCTTCTATCGGCCAAAGTTTGAAGATCACTAACGGAAATATCGATTTTGAATCCTGTAACAAGAGTAGAATTAATATCTCTACGAGACCAAATACCTTCTACGATTTTAATAGCCGGTTTGTCCAATAGTTTAGTCGTCTCTGTATCCTGTCGAATGAGATCGATTTGATCATGCATTTTCTGCCTTTTGGCAATCAAATCAAAATAGGCCTTAGCATAGACTTCTGCAGAATGAGTTTCTGGAAGTTCTACTTTACTAAATGTCAATTCCTTTCGAGGTGGACCAATTACAGACGATTTCCTTTGACGTTGAAACATTTGGAATTGACTTTTTCGGTCGGGAATTGTCAACATAGTAGAAGGAGGAGGAATTACAAGTTTAGGAGTATAATTGCCTGTAAATGCCGTCCTTAGACGATCTGTATATGAAGAGCATTCATTCATTTGTTTTTCTGGCCAACAAGTTCCATATGAATTTGGGGTATTTACTCGAGTGAATAGATTAGGTTTGAATAGTTTACGAGTGTCGGGGTCGAGGGACTTACTGTCGATGGCCATAGAGTCGACGGCCATAGGAGACTTCCTTAGAGGTGTGAATCCAGACTTGATAGAGGCATTAGTAAGGGTTTTTTTCAGCAATGATACAGACGGCGTCGCGGTCGTCGTCGTCGCGGTCGTCGCCGACGACGTCGTCATTCTATAAGAAGGACTGTCTATATCCATAGGATCAGATGGAGATTCGGCATCAGGTAGAGAGAATGAAAACTGCTTCATTTCAGGTGGATAATTAAACATGATGGAATTGCCTGGTGATATAGGTCCAGTAGGAGATGAATAAGTTTTGAGGTTTGAAGTTTGAAAAGGTTGAAATTCGTCTGTCGAATTAACTGGACTTGTTGGACTTGTTGGACTTGTTGGACTTGTCGAATTTTTTCGACTTGCTGGACTTGAATCGAATTTTGTCCTCGACTCAATCCTCCTCTTTTTCCTGGCGTAATCTGAAGCAACAGAATATAAACCTTTAAATGCAGTAAATAACAATCGAAGAATCAATTGTGCGCCAATAAATGTCCCCCAACAAATATTTAATGAAATATTCTTAACCCACTCGATTGTTTCGTCGTCTAAAAGCTCTGAAGAGGATTGATTATCGAAAGCTTCACTATGAGTTCTTTTTAATTGAGTTGGCCCGGGTTCTTCAATCCCCGGGTCTAAAGCTTGTACCGGTAAAGGCATTACTTTTATGTCCGTGAAATCATCAATATAGGAGTCTTGAGTTGTTGTACAGTAGAATGCGGCTGGTAATTTAAATAATAATAATAATAATAATATATAATTCGAGATGTTAAGCGGGATCATGGTAGGGTAATTGGAGTGCCGATATTGAATGCCTGCCGATATTCGATGTCGTCGTCGATATGCTGTTAAAGGACTACTCTATTTAAGCGATAATATTGAATTATTGATATTGTTAATGGATGATAGACTACTTGGTAGTTGAATAAAATGAGTTTCGACAGAATTTGAGCATTTTAGGCTGAATTAGAGGTCAAGATACGATATGGTGACGATATAGTCATCCCGATATGGCCTTCCGATATATCGGCGGAGAAATCCTAGCAAGTTAGCATATCGGATGTCTTTTGACTCTTTCTACGCTTCTAAAGTTATTTGATAATTTTGATTATAATATATAAGTTATAATATAACACAGAACGTTGATACTTTTTCAATTAAAACATTTATATCTTCTATTATGGTCTCTAATTACTATCCCTGCCGTGTTCTAGAACTTCTGGCTCTATATCGGCAATGAGTGAAATATCGGGAGAAATGAAGGGTCATCAACAGTAAGTGCTTTGCAGTTTAACTTTAACAATGTATCAGTAGACTTGAGTTTATACGAAAGAATATTGGATATCATCATTCTAAATCGCTTAATGGATATCAGACGTCAACATAGCTGAAATTCAGCTGATAGGGGGGATCTGAAGATCAGACATCAACATAGCTGATAGGGCTCTGAAAACTGATATGAAGTATCTCCTGAGCCGGGGCCGGGATCTATATAATTCTATCTATAATACATTGATGAGTATAAGGACTGATGAAGCATAGGTTTATCTTCAACAGCTGTAGCTTCGTTCAGAGGTCGAGAGAGCGAGCTATGAAGCAGATATAGCAAAACTGACAAGAAGCACAGGCCGGGCAGTTTATATAGACCCAGTTATGATACCTTCAGATAGAACGGTTTCACATCATATATCCTTTATATCTCCTGCAAACAATGCGAAATCACAAACCCTCTAGCTTGTTGCTACACCAGTCCTTCAATTAGTCACGATTACAACTATTGTGGTCGATGCTCAAGCCGTAGTCAAATTGCTGAGCTCCGAGCACAGAGCCTGAACGAATCCATTACCATATGCAATATCTGCAGAGTACAGCTGAACGCAGAGTACAGCCTGAGCAGAGTACAGCCTGAGCAGAGTGCAGAGCTTAAATACAGAATGCTAGAAAGGCTTTGCACACTTCCTTGGTTCTATCAACCCCGTTTTTGACGATTTCATTGTCTGCCAATCTAAAGGATACATCAATTCTCCCGTCCGTGATCTAGCAAATACCACTCCTAATTCATTCCGAGCAGTAGATAAATAATAATTGGTACCATCACCTAACGAAATGACCAAAGCTCGTACGATATCTCCAGGTTTAAAACTTGAAGCAATCTTTACTTTATCTCTTTCAGCAGCTCGAATATCTTGAATCCTAATTATACCTCCAAATCCTTCACCAACATCAGCCGAAGCATTCGAAGAGCCTTGCGCTGAATTAGCAGAAACAATTCCTTCTACAGCCCCATTTAAACCCACGCCAGAATCCGCCGAAATGGCTCCTTGACTCTCAACAGCAAGAATTTCTACATGAGCTTGACGTAGGGTCAATTTCGTCACTCGTGCAAGAACTACATTATTGATCTCGGGCACTAGAGCTGAACTGGTTCTAGTTACTTTGTTGTCAATATCTGCAGTTTGGAACTTGTTTTCAACCGAGACAATGAGGTTTAATCCGTCAATTGGAAGTCTCTTGGTATTATCAGCTCCATGCATTATAACATCGGAATCAAGTTCCTTCTGTTTAGGTTCATTCTGTTTGGACTCGGTTATACAAACTTTTCCAACTACTGAAGCAGTTAACGCTATAGAACCATTTGAAAACTTGGACGATATAACTCCGGGACCAGGATGATATCTTCTTATTCCTTGATCGATTTTTTCATATAAAGGGCATATAATCTGTCCAGGAACGACATAACCTGCAATAGCCATAGTAAATTTTTAGCGAAACGAAATATTTCATATACAAGCAGGGTAACGTAGTTAATGTTTGCAGGGTAATTCAACAGTGTGCAGGGTAACTATTTTGCAAAGGTAATGTACGGCTATAGAGCCGATATCGGCGTTAGATAATCATATTAATAATTCAAAAATCTAATTTGCTGAATCTTTCAAACAAACAGATGAGTGCGATATTATCTGCAGATGATTTGAATGATTTCATAAGTCCTGGAGTCGCTTGTATCAAGCCCGTTGAAATCGTCAAAACAAGTGACTCGGGACAGGCTCAAATCGAGATTGGAGTAGGAGGTTTACCAGTTGAAATCGAAGCAAATGGAAACAAGACCAAACTTGCAGCTGCTCAGATCAGTTTATCCGATTGTCTCGCTTGTAGTGGATGTATTACATCGGCAGAAAGTGTTCTTGTATCATTACAAAGTCATAGTGAACTTTTAAGTGCATTACGAAGCCCCGAATCTCAAAATAAGATATTTGTAACTTCGATAAGTCATCAAACTCGAGTGTCTTTAGCTGCTGCATATGGAATCAGTGTACGAGAAGCAGATGCTAAACTACAGCATTTATTTGTAAATATTTTGGGGTTTAAATATATTGTAGGACTTGAAATAGGACGTGCTATTGCATTGGAATATGGAGCCGAGGAGGTTCAACAAGCGTTGAAAAACTCTTCGTCTACGTCTGGCAAACCCATTCTATCTAGCAGTTGTCCTGGTTGGACTTGTTATGTGGAAAAAACTCATCCCCATATAATTCCTTTACTTTCTACTGTAAAATCTCCTCAACAAATCACCGGAACTCTTGTAAAAGAACTGATTTCAAAACAGACAGGAACTTTGAAATCAGATATTTATCATCTATCAATAATGATGTGTTTTGATAAGAAATTAGAAGCTGCTCGGCCGGAATTCGGTCAGGAATCGTATCGAGATGTTGATTGTGTTATTACTACTAAAGAAATCGTTCAAATGTTATTAGATGAAGGGATTCCTTTTGAAACTTTGGATTCTAATAATAATCTGGATTATAAGGATTTAGCACCAAAAGGTTGGCCTGTACAAGAACAATGGAGTTCTCATACTGGTTCTTCTTCAGGTGGTTATTTAGAATACGTTCTTGCTCGGATACAAGAGGTTGCTGGAACAGAGACTCAAATTCAGGTGATTCCTGGAAAAAATGCTGATATAATAGAATATGTTATTGTTGATAAGGAAGGAAAAGTCCTTGGCAAAGCTGCAAGAATATATGGATTCCGAAATATTCAGAATCTTGTTAGGAAGCTCAAGCCTGGAAATAGTGCAATCCGCAATCGCAGGACTACCTCTACTAATTATGACTATGTAGAAGTAATGGCATGTCCTGGAGGATGTATTAATGGAGGAGGACAAATAGGACGATCTCAAGATATGACTGCAAAGGAATGGAATGTTCAAATGGAAGCTATATATTCAAGTATACAGCAGATTCAAGTGTCAAAACCTTTAGTGCAAAAGTGGATGACTAGTCTTTGTCAGTCTTTAGATACTGAAAGGCTTATTCGAGCCAGTTATCAAGCTGTGGAAGATAATACTCATGTTCTAAGTGTTGGAACAAAGTGGTAGAGGGTTATTCGGCAGGTTGAGTAGCGAGACCGGATTTCAACGAGGCTAGGTCAGCGAGGTTGAGGTCTGAAGTCAGAGAGGCAGGATTTAAGCGAAAGGTTAACGAGATCTAGTCAGAGGTCTGAGGTCAGCGAGGCAGGATGTCAGCGAGGCAGGATTTCAGAGAGGCAGGATTTCAGAGAGGTCTGAGGTTAACGAGATCTGAGGCCTGCGAGGTTGAGGTCTTCGAGGTCTGAGGTTAATGAGATCTAGGTCAGCGAGGTCTGAGATGTGAAGTCTGTGAGGACCCGTGAGGCTTTGCTCCCGTGCTCCCGTCCACGGTAACATTACAAAGCTCACGCAAGGATCTCAATGCACGGCATCTCATTACACAGCTAACCCGACAGCTGAACCGTCAGATGAACGCCCGACATCGCATTGACACAGACGGGTCTACCACCACAACTTCTCCGTCAAACCAGTATTGATATTGTACCACATGTGACAGAATACCCTGCCAGCTATCCGCCGATATTACGATCATCATTTTGATACCTGCCGATATTCTTATCTATTCTATCGGCAGTGAGTCATTCTACAAATATTATTGCATTATTCTATGCGAACAACTGAGCAACTCTAAGCCTCTGGTCTCTGGTCTGGCCTCCCTTTCAATTTACCGCATTATGCGTCGGGTACCTCGGTTAAAGGCAGTTGGGCTGACATAATTTTTTTTCCATTCCCGCTACTACCCTACCGACGGACTTGTCCAGCCCGAAAGCCGTCAATTAACATGAACAGCATTAACTTGATCATGAATATTTATTTAATAATAATAATTAATTCATTAGATTAAATGTTGATTATTGATTAACGTAGTAGTTAATAAATCGTATATTTAAAAATATAAGTCCAGATTGCGCTTGGTAATCATTTCTAGTAATCATTTGTCGGTAACACGTTCCGGGCTACAACGGCTTCTCCACCTTGAATTACACATCGAAATTATATGATTTTTACAACACCCCACTTAGTCATCCCCGGCCGCACTTAAAAAGCGTTTAATTTCACAATTAAAACGACTCTGTCTTTATTTAAACACTTGAACCTCCTCTTTGTTCATCCTTTGTATCTTTGATAGTTACAATTGTGTTGAAACAGGCTTTGATCCATTGAGTTGAAATAGAATTCAAATCGAATTTTAAAACAAGTCCTACAATCCCCCCTCTCTCTCCGCACTCCCATTTAGATTATATTTTGGCTTGCTAAAACAATGGCAAAAGGTCAAACAGATAACCATAATTTGCCGGATTTTTCCGATAATGCAGTGATTGTTGTTTTAGGAGCTTCTGGAGATCTTGCTAAGAAAAAGACTGTAAGTATAATCAGGATTTAGAGTGTTCGCAAGCAATTGATGCAGGCAATTGAGAGTGCAGGCAATTGCTGGTGTGTCTTTAAAGGCAAGGAAGGCAATTCAAGATTGTCTTGTGAGGCAGTTGTATTGGTCTAGCCTTCACTTAATATATTCTAACATAGTATCCTGCTTTATTTGGCCTTGTAAGTTGACATGGTATTTGACGTTCTTGACGGTCTTTGACGGTCTTTGACGGTCTTTCACATAGTCTTTATTGGTTTATTTTTCTAATTAGTTTCGAAATGATTTGCTACCGGCTACTACACGAATTGTTGGATATGCTCGAACTAAAATGACCGAAGATGAATATAAAGAACGGATTTCTTCTAAATTCAAACTTACTGACGACGATTCGAAAGCTAAAGCTCAAAAATTCTTGGATTTGTGTACCTATATATCTGGACAATATGATAAACCTGAAGGATTTATTGAACTACGGAAACATATTGAACAAATTGAAAATAATATAGGAGTTTCTCGAAGAAATCGATTGTTTTATTTGGCGCTTCCTCCTTCAGTATTTGCTTCAGTTGCTGATCAAATTAAGGCAAATGTCTACCCTGGAGATGATGGACATGCTCGAATAATTATTGAAAAACCATTTGGTCATGATCTTGAATCTTCAAGAGAACTTCAAAAGAATTTGGCTCCTATTTGGACCGAAGATGAAATCTTTAGAATCGATCATTATTTGGGTAAAGAAATGGTTAAAAATATTCTTATTTTAAGATTTGGAAATATGTTTTTTTCCTCCAGTTGGAATAAATCAAACATTTCTTCAGTTCAAATTTCGTTTAAAGAACCTTTTGGAACTGAAGGAAGAGGAGGTTATTTCGATTCAATTGGAATTATTCGAGATGTTATGCAAAATCATCTTTTACAAGTTCTTTCGTTAGTAGCAATGGAACGACCTGTTTCCTTTGCTGCAGAAGATATTCGTGATGAAAAGGTCAAACTTCTTAAAGCAATCCCTGTTATTGATCCTTCTGAAGTACTTTTAGGTCAATATGATAAATCTGAAGATGGAACTAAACCGGCTTATACTGATGATGCTACAGTTCCTAAGGGATCTAAAGCAGTTACTTTTGCTGCTATTGCTCTAGAAATCAATAATGAACGATGGGAAGGAGTTCCTTTTATTCTTAGAGCTGGTAAAGCTCTTGATGAAGCAAAAGTTGAAATAAGATTACAATTTCGAAATGTTGCAAAGGGAATCTTCAAATCAATTCCAAGAAATGAATTGGTTATTCGCGTTCAACCTGAAGAAGCTATTTATCTCAAGATGAATGCTAAAGCTCCTGGTTTAAGCACTAAAACGGTTGTAACTGATATGGATTTGACTTATCATTCTAGATATTCCGATCTTAAGATCCCTGAAGCTTATGAAGCTCTTATTCTTGATGCTCTTAAAGGTGATCATTCCAACTTTGTTCGTGATGATGAATTAGATGCTTCTTGGAAAATCTTCACTCCTCTACTTAAATATATCGACTCTGCTACCGACCTACCTCTTCATAAGTATCCTTATGGATCTCGGGGGCCAAAGGAAACAAATCAGTTCTTACAAGACAGAGGTTATGTCAGAGAACATGAAAACACTTATACGTGGCCTGTAACCAAGGGTAATTTGTGATGTTTTATGAGTCTATATTAATCATTTTTCAATAGAATAGATGATGATGATATCAGATGAGTCGTGTAGTTGTTCTAGAGATTTCCTTAGTTGCACAAAAAGCTTCGAGTTGCTTAATAAGCTCCTTCTAATGCTGACTACTGATCTACAGTTTTAAGTTTAATCCAACCCTACCCCTGATCGACATCCTCATTTCCTTTATTGTCGATCTGTCTCAGAATATTCAAAGGAACAAGGTGGAACAACACATGGTCACTTTAAACCTGCTTTATCGCATTAACGCCCATAATACCAGCGCTTATCTATAGAGAATCTCTCTGAGGTTGGGTTGCGTCACATTCTAGCTTTTTTGTTTGATAAATTTGCATCGCCTCGGTAATTAGTTTGGAACATGTAATATCGAAGTTCGCCTAGACTTTTATGTTGTATTACGGTTCCGGATTTCTGGCTCTTATACCCATTCTCATATCTGTTTAAGACGATCCTGTTTGACTCAAACTTAAATTCTGAATCATCGTGTGTCCAATGTTTCTAACATGTCTCAGTCAAAGAGATTTGAGTGTTTTATCGGTCAAGAGATTTGAGTGTTTTACTTGTTAAACACATCAACTAGTTGTAATATTGAATGGTTGAACATTACAGTAACTACTACAAGCAGAGATTTTTAAGTTTTTTAAACTAAAAGCTATCGAATTTCCTGAGTGGACCAACTGCAGTGGGACACTTTAGGGGAATAAGTTAACTAAAACACAAAATACACACACAAAAAGTAAAATTTTATTTAGAGGAAAATTATTGAAAAGTATTAGACGAGGGGGTTGTTTCAAGCAGTTGCAATCGACAGAATGGCTCCGTTGGTGGGAACGGGAGCAGTGACAGTCGTGAATCCTAAAGGAATGATAACATTGGCAGTTCCTAGAGGGAAGACATTAAGATTAGTTGTCTGGGTTCCCAAAACAATTTGAGAAGCAACTGGAGCAATTGTAGAAGTGAAAGTTTGAACGACAAAGGTATCACTGCTGGTCAAAAAGGTCACGGTTCCAAAGGTAGCTGTCAACACGGTGTTTTGTGTCACAGTGATGGGAATGGTTCTTACAACAGTGACCACTCCATTAGATCCCGTTACCGTGAAAGTTTGTGTGCTTCTTGCAGTAGATGGCACAGTAACGACGGGAGGGGTAGGAGGAGGGTAGATGTTGATGATAGAGTTGGTGATACAGGTTTGAGAATCTCCACCCCATGAAGGCCAAAACCATCTTTTTAGGAATCCCCCATATCCATAGGCATTTCCATTTCCATTGCTGTTTCCGTTACCATTGTTGTTGTTGTTACCGCCACAAGGGCAGAAAATGGGCCAGAAAGTACGCTTCACCCATCCATAGTTGTTGGATCCACAAATACTGATGGGCCAGAAGGTTCTCTTCTTAGGAGCAACTTCAACAACAGGGTCAACATAGTTGAGTAAAGTATCCATATAAGGCATCAAGGTATCAGGGACAGCTTGTGTTAATTCATCCTGGGCTCCAGAGTCGGGAGAGGCCACAGCCAAAACGCAGTGGATCGCAACAGTAGTTGCAATAGCAAGCTTAATAGAGACCATTGTATTGTACTGAAATAGGATTAAATGGACACTTAATTGATGCGTGTTCAAAGCTGGGATAGAGGGTCCTTTAAATATTTTCCGGTCGGCCCTTTCATTACAATTATTTTAAGGATTTTCCTCTAAATTTCCTTACTTTATTTTTCTTAACTTTCGTTTCTTTTGAATTTAAAGTTTCTCCTGAGCCTTACTAAGTCTCATTCTGTGAATGATAAAGTTGTAGGATTGGTCTACATTAGAGACATTTACCTTTTCTAAAGAAGTACCTGAATGTATGAGGAAATATCTTGGCTCTTTGTATGTAACTATACCGTCTGTCTGTACTAAAGTTTACGTCATGTTTCATGCGTGTCTCTAATATTGCTTGTTTGGCGATCCACTTCAACAGCAACAAATACGATATTTACCAGTGTAACCAGACCCATGATAGGTAACGTGAAATATCGAAAAATTTTTAAGTTCAAGTCTGGATCACCATTTTGTGTGACCACAAAGTGTTTCGTCATGGCTTGTCTGTGCCTGACATTGTCATGTCTTAAACTACACAATATTCAAGGCTGGAAGGTTTTAAAGTAAACTTGGCTAATAGTGTCGTTCTCTTGTAGGTATAAGTCTACAGAGCTGGGCTTTGGCTTCTCTATGGATCTAACAACTTAACTTACTCCTGCACAGATAGATAGCTAATATAGGCTGAATATTCTGCAGTTTTGCCGGCAGAATCTTTAAGAATCCTTAAGATACATTCCCGGTTGAATTCTTTCTCTTACTTTTACATTTGTTATCTTATTCAAATGTTTTAAATCAATTTCCAAAGGGACCATTTTTGTTTCGAGAATTTGCCTAACAAGGCAGGATATGCACACCATGTCTAGGATCAAATAATCGGCATAACCCAAAAAGTTCGGTGCGGCAAACTATAAGTTGTTACCAGACATGGTGGAGCTTTGAAACTAATATCTCATACTGATAACTGGGGATACGAGCTACAAGGTTATTACGTACTAACATGCGAATGTTTTGATTCAGATCAGTTTACAACAAATCTGTAACATCATTAACGTGGTGAATCACGTCTGTAAACACTGACAATTAATATCTATTTTTACGGCCCGTTTTAAAACAATTAGGTAAGTGCAAATGGTTGGAGATAGTTGATTAAATTGGAATCTGAGCTCAAACCTTAAGTTATTTGTGCCTTAAACAATAAGCACCAATTAAATTTTAGCTAGTTAATATTCCTATACGACTTGACGTTTATATGCAAAGAAAGAATAAATCTTAAGGGGTTAAAGCATTGCATATAAATGTGCAGCATTGCAGCAGCAAACGGCATATAGCAGGCTTTAACATCATGCTTCATTTAAGTCTTGAACTTGATAAGGCCCTGAAAATCGTTCCGAAATTAAGCCACATGAGATCTACCAACTGCGGCTACGATCCGAATGCATTGTAAGAGGATTTCCTGGTGACACTGCTATACTGCGGATTTTTCCATTCTTTTACAATTTAAAGATTTTCAAAGCGCCTGTGCTCTTTAAATGAACCTTAATCGATCCAAAACCGGTCAGACACTGATTCGTTCTGAAGCTGGACGAATGAACAGATGACTCAGGTTCTTGTGCAGGTTATAAATCAGCAATCGAGTTTTTTTCAGGCCAAGAATGTATTTAATATGCGCTGCACCAATTGTGCATTGAACCTAAATTGAAGTAGTATTGGAACGCACGGTTACATTAGTCTGAACTCTATGCAACGGAGTTGGTTCGTCAATGTTTCTGCTCGTCTAACAGACTCGTAATGTGCAACTTGTATTGAATATGCGAATGTCTCGGGGTTATTTCCGGATAAATAGAGCTTGGCATTTACCGATATAATCAGTGAGAATATCGGCCATAGAGCTTGGCATCTACTGATATAGCAGTGAGAATATCGCCGATAGAGTTTGGCATCCGCCGATATCGGCTGTGAGAGTATCGGTAGAGAGTTTGGCATCTACCGATATAAGCAATGAGAATATCGGCAAAGAGTTTGACTATATCGGCGTGGATATCGTATTACATGTTAATAATGCATATATTAGGCAACTGAATAAATAACGATGCTTTTCTAATTAATGAAATGACCAATGTCCAAATTTTTTTGTTTCAGAAAAAATGCGTATAGATCCTCGATTCATGATGGACCTCCATTTCCAACTTGAAATGGTTGAGCTCTTCCTTTATTTGCTGGGCTAGATAAGGGTTGAGGCGGTTGCAAGTAGCCGGTTCAGCTCGTCGATCATACTCGCCAGCATCATAAGTGTCATAAATAATTATCCTCGAAGAGAAGGACACATTGGCAGGTTTGTCATTGTTGAAAGTACGACGATCCGATGACGACGAATCTCCTCGAGAATGAGGAGATCCTGAAGAGAGAGAGGAACGTGAGCCTTGACGAACATATAATGGATGATAATGGAATTGGCGATGATGACTTGCGTTTCCAGTGTTGACAGACTGGTACTGAGTGGCCTGGTATTGATAGACCGGTTGCTGTTTGAGCGATGAATCGCGGCGCGTGACAATCTCCTCAACAGGCTCAAACGGTAAAGGAGATGCTTGTTCAGGCTTGTTGTTAAGTTGTACAGAGAATGGAAGATCCAAAAGAAGCTCATTATCAGGACTACTGAAGTCAATGGATGCAGGATCAATGAGTTTTGGAGATCCTTTTTCCAATTCATCCTTTTTCAAAATGCTTCTTTTAGGAGTGCCAGGAGTAGGTACAGATGAAGCAAGTTCTTGGTCATGTACATGGACTTCCAAAGGACTTGGTACGCTCATCTCCTGCTGCTCATCGCGGTCAGATGCGTTGGACCGGTTAGATTTCGTAGATCGCTTCGATCGTCTCCTCTCCAAAGATTTAGTGCGATCTAGAGATGTCCTAATGGACTCGACAGTCAAAAAGTCGAGATTCTTAGGGAATACCGTTTCTCCTGCTACAGTCATATCATCATCTAATTCCTCTGAATCACGAGAATCGTTGTTGGACGATTGAGATGTAAGAGACGGAATGCCGGAATCAGATGCCGAGGCAGACAGAGTAGATACTTGAGTAGACACTTGAGCAGACACTTGAGCAGGAGCTAATAAGCTATTAACAGACTCTGAAGTACTTCTAGAAACAGGCTCAGCTTCAGCTACAACATGAGTAACAACAGGAGTCACTGGAGACATGGACAAATGCTGAGTCGATTGCCCATAAGAGTCCGTAGTCAAAGTAATAGAAGATCTTAAGGATTCCTGAGAAGATTTGGACTTGAAAAGCTTCTTACCCATCTTTTTAAGAGTGACAAAGGAAGAGATAGATGAGGTAGAACGAATAGATTGAGCATCAAAGTCTCTTGAAGAAGAAGGATTCATTGACGACACTCTACGAGGAGCAGTAACAGGTTTTACTAAAGATGGAGTTGAAGCAGACTCCAATCGTCCAGTGACAGTCTTTGATCTTGTAAGAGAAGTCCTTGGTCCAAGTCCAAAAGCTTTACGGAATTTGTCAGAGAAGGCCGGTTTCTTTGTCGGTTGAGGCACAGGCAATTCAGCAATTACAGGAGGACGAACAGGAACAGGATCGGCAGGAGGAGGAGGAGTATTCACAGCGATTGTAGAGCTCGAGCTCAAAGAAGTCCTTTCCATTTGATTTACAACCGAGCGAGGACGAGGAGGGGTTGTGTCCTTCTTAACTCGAGCTTTGATCTCAGTGGACGAACTACTAGGAGAAGGAGAAGAAGAAGAAGACCTAGAAGATCTACGAGCATCGGAAGGTAAGACTAAAGGACTTCCCTTTGCAGGAGGAGCAACCTTTGATTTGGTAGTAGCAACATCACTACCGAACGAAGACACCGAGGTTAGAGAAGAATGGTCCTTTCTGGAGCCCGAACTGGTGCTAGAAATAGCCGAAGTTGAAGAGGAATGGCCTGGACTTTTATAAATAAAAGTGGTTGGGGACGTCGGTCGTGGGGACGACGATGACGCAACTGAGGGAATTGGAGGGGGAGCGGTAAGGGTTGGTGAGGAGTCCAAGGCAGGAGAAACGGAAGGTGGGTCCAGGTAGGTATTAAGAGCGCCAAGAGACCGACGTCGGTGATATCGATCTGGGACATGAGATGTTGATAATGGCAATGGCACTTGTTTCAACGATGTCGATGACAGAGAATAGGACCGTCCTTGAGAACTAAGAGATCTCCGGCGGTCATCGGGAAAGACACTTGTATCATCATGGCTACTAGATACAAAGTAGCCTGAAGATCCGTTCGTTGATGAAGTTGTTGACGGAGTAGAAGTAGTATGAAGAACGACAGGGCGCTGATACGGCGGATTGGCGACGTATGACGGAGAAAATATAGGAGAGGGATTTATAGTGGGAGAAGACACGGAACGATTGGTTTGTTGCTGCGAATTAAACGATAGAATGTTATTATGAGAATGAGAGATAGATCTAGGGATTTGTTGTTGAGATATAGCAAATTGTTGTTGCTGTTGTGAAAATGCCGGCATGGGCCGATATTGATTGACTGCTGGAGATTTTGACCTATTCATAGTGCAAGCGGAGATAAGCAGACAAAAAAACAAGAAGCGAAAAAAGACAATCACAAAAAGAACAAGACAAAAGGATTATTATTATTATATTATTAATATTATTATATTATCAATTTAGCGAAAGACTTGAAAAAAATTAAAACAAACATAAAAAAAATCGTGATAATTTGCAATTGTAACAAGAGAAGGAGAAAGAAACTTGGACTGCCAGGAATTTGGACTAAGGAAATTGTGAGACCAATTAAAAAAAAACGAAAGGGTAAAGAATTCACACCACGCACGCCAAAAAACTAATCGAAAAATGAAAATCAAAATGAAAATCAAAAATCAAAAACCAAAAATAAATCGAGGAAATAATCCTGTCAACTGATAATTAGACAATACAATGACAATGTAATGTCAAGGTCAGAATCGAATTGAAAGAATTGAAAATTGAAAGCTCAATGACTTGAACTATTATGAATAATACTTTGTTAATGGTTTGAAATAATGTTGAGTTGTGATCTACAATTGTTTAGCAAAAATAAAAAATAAATTCATCACCCACCTCGATTATAAAATATATTTATCGTTTTTGCCAAACAATATACAAATATTTCTATTTAAAATGAGCAACATTTAAAGACACAAATACGGTAGCAAGGCAGCCTTAATATGGGCAAAAAATCAAACTTATAAACTCCAAAACACCCACTTTAATCAGTCTCAATGTATCTAATAATAATAAAAATAATTATCAGCTTGTTCTTGGGTCATTAAATCCCCAATTTGGCGCAATTTTGGCATTTTTCTAGGTTAACCCTTTTCCCAAGAACAAAGAAATCAACCTCCTTCATTTATTATCACCATAGAAACTAATAGCAAGAAGTGATATTTGAAGTTTCGATTTAAGTTAACTAATAATAATTCAACCCTTTATGTTTAACATGACTAGAAATGGAGTCTAAACTTAGTAATAAGCGACTATAGTTTTATGCATGGAATTGATTTTGAATCATTGTTGCAAATTGGGACTAGGGTAGTCAAACTCTTGAATTTACAGCAGTGCTTCAATGCCAAAGTAAATGAATAATGAACGACATTTAAGTAGTTGCCATTTGTGGGTTTACATTTTCTAGGTCTTTATAGTCAATTACATTGCCAGACTAAGTCGGCTATGCTTGTTACAGCATGATTTTTACATAAATCAATTAAAGTTTGTCTCATCATCTTGGCGAGAAAAAGTAATTACTATCAATTGTATTGACCTCTTGTACTATATTATCGATAACAGCATGAATAACGATATCAGTCGGTCAGTACTAATCAGTTTCTAACATCTACTAGTTGTGCTAATACTACTACTGCTGTTGAAACAATTGAGCTAATTAAAACTAACTTAAGGTTATTATGGGACTCTATGGTTTCATACCCCATCAGCTAAAGTTGTCTAATAATAATTCCCAAAACATTTTGGAAATCAATAATTAGGGGAATTACACTAAACTATTTATGGAGGATCGACTGTTTATCGTTTTGGGCCTAAGCATTTTCGCGACTTTCACTATCTTTTACAAGCAGCCTTGCTACGTCAGACACGTGAACTTGGTGCAACTCTAAATAATATTTGTATCATCATCATTATAATGTTGACATTATGCAGATTTATAGTGCAGATCTTATCATTATCAACTTCCGCCTTGTTTTATTTTTCTTTTTCACGCTTTTATCGAGGTTTTGTATGATGCCGCTTGTTCTCAGACAGTTCTCATAATGTTCTCTGCCTGCTTCTCTAATAATAATGTATTTATATTCAATTGTATACAAACTTTCAAACTCCGGCTATTTCTGGATCCAACCCTCCACCCTAACCCTGATTCATGATGCTGAATCCATTACAAGTTAGGAACTTTCCAGCCATATTCCAGAACTTGTTTGAAGAATGGTAATGAGTTGTTTAAAGTAATTGGTATAGTGATAAAAGATTGACATTGAGTCATTGACTAACATTGACAAGGTATCGTGTAAATTAATCCAGGACTTCGGATCCCGAGTCTCGCAATGTTTTAAAATATTCTTCTCGTTTGCATGTTGTTTGCAGCCTGCAGCTCTATAATATCGGAAATAAAGACCCTGGATTGGATCTAAACTTGATCGAAAGCTTGATGATTTTGTCGAAACTTCCTGTCGTTTTCCATTATGAAACCTTCTATTTTTGACCCCCGCCTTGACGTGTACAAGGCGATATACAACTTCACCATTTGAATCTATGTAATTAACTTTCGCTTCATCCAGAGCTTGTTGGACCAACCTTGGTAGTGGCCCTACTGGGTATTAAAAGAACAAAACTATAATCCCCACCAAAACAAACATTGAAACAATGGCAACGGAGGTTAAAGTTCGTTCGGAAGAAAGAGTTAAACAAGGTCTTGTGCTGATTAAGACTTTGCTGATTAAGACTTTGTTGATTCAAGATCCCTAAAGATTCGGTTCTAAGTTTAGAACTTGTCATAAAACGGAGATCTTCGGAGCTAGAAAGTTCTAGTGAGGCGGCAAATGGACAGGTCGCAGATTAGATTAACCTTAAATGATTCTGTGCACCAACAAAGTCAACGTGCTTGGATCATTACCACTGAATCATTATTCCTCTAGTAAGTAGTATAATCTTTATTTAGAGTCGATGTCTACGTAATACAAGTATGAGAGGATCAGCAGGCGGCTGTTTTCAGGTTTTTGTCTTAAAGTGTTGATGAACTAAGGCCTAGCCAAGTGTTCGTTTGTGAGATGGTAAATCTCAGTCGACTGGTCAAGCGATCTAATAGCTAGCGATGTAGTCGATCTATTGAAGAATAATGCATCGTTGAGGTCCATGATATCGTCTTACAGTAGTTTACCATCTTATTCACTTGTAGCATATGGCAGAAGTAATAGATTCTTGGAGACCCTGGAGAATCTAGAGACCTTGGAGACCATGGACCCTCTCATTCGTTGCCTTAAAGCCATGAACATCGTGAATTCGAATGAAATATAAGTGATTTTGTATGAACAGTAATTAGTGAGCGCAGTTGACTTGTGAAAACTACTCTGTTGGCTGTCAGTACAATGTCACAACAACAACTAACAATGACTTAGAAATGACCTAACAATGGACTATACAGTCTAGAATCACTCTCAAATACATATTTTGCTCTTTATATGCCGATATTGCTGAATTATTCACGAACTCGAAGGATTTAGGCTACCAGATTTTACTCATATCTATTCCCATTTTAGTAACGATCGACTGGTCTGTTCTCAACTCGATTACCCGGCTTACCGATCGAGTGGTAAGCACGAAATGAAAAATACCCCTGTTTTTATTCGATAGTTGAAATTAACGCCAACAAAGGTCATAATCATGTCTTCGGTATCATCTATTAGTTCAAGTTCGACTTTGGCATCTGAATTTAACAATGCAGACCCTTATGCCGATATTGATGAGAACTTTTCACCCACAGAAATCTCCGATATTCGAGGAGCATGGGCAAAGTGAGTACAAGGACTAATAGGCCCTTCAATACACTCTAACACTCTAACAGAATGAAAGATGATCCTTCGGCTCAAGAAAAAACTGCAGTTCATGGAACAGCTACTGCATTCTTTTGTCAACAATTCTATGAAAATCTCCTCGGAGAATATCCTCATTTACAAGTACTTTTCCCTTCAATCAAGTCGCAGTCTTCTCTCATGGCAGGAATTCTATCATTGGTTATTTCTCAGCTAGATAACCTTCCAAGAGTCCGAGATGTATTGATATCATTAGGAAAACGACATTCAAGAATCATAGGAGTCGAAGTAACGCATTATGAATTGGTTGGTAATGCTTTGATTCGAACTTTGGCAAATCGATGTCAAGAAGCTTGGAGTATTGATATCGAAAATGCTTGGATCAAATTCGTAAGTTAAAAGATCTTCCATCTTCCCTCCTCTATCTCTAACAAGTACTCTTATATTGCCAATATCATGCTTCAAGCAAGTGAAGATCCTCCAATTCCCTCGCAAATCCTTTATCCTTCTTTGACTGCTTCATCATCGAATATGCTTATTGATTCCAACAAACTGAAGCAACCAAATCATGCTCATACCCCAAGTGTCAGTGTAGAGCCGGGCACTAAGAAAATGTCACATTTCAGGAGTAAAGTTTTGTCCAAGAAAAAGAGAGGAGGAAAGGATCAAGAATGTGTTGTAATGTGATAATAGATAGACAATTAACTAAATAACGTATATAGATTTAATCGATCAAGGCTAGGAATTTAATTACAGGATTAGTAGCGTTACTAATGATAGTAGAGAGCCGATAAGATTCAGAATGCTGATGATTGGACGATAAGGTATCGGCAGACATGGATATCGGATGATGCCTGCCCATCCATGATATCCGAGTATGCAACTCTGTAACCGTATTAATAGAGAGTCTATGGGCTCAGAAATATAGCGGCGTTTTAGACAGCCGATATCTTATCAGCGAGGCTAATCTGTCATATTCTTTGTCCGCTTCTCCGCAATCCGCTCTAGCAATCCGCCTCCGAGTAATCCGCCCCCGAGACAATCTCTGCCCTTCAATCCCGTTACTCTTATTCAAATGACATCCTGCTCCTTCCGCGACAATATCGCCATTTAACAATTCTCAGCTACGATCTTTCCGGCTGATCTCGCCGATATCTCATTGATACTGTATCCGCCAGGGCGAGGGTTCTCTCACAAGCACAATTCCCAAAAAGAAAAATTTCTAAATTCAAAAAAATTAAAAATTAAATATTGAAAAATCAAACAAATAATTATCGTGGTACCAAATGTTAAGATATGAAGCTTTTGCCACCATGTCGTCGAATATATCACATTCGGCCTGTGATGTCCAGATGTCGCCATATATATATGTCCGGTAGACCGAGCAAAACACGAAGTCCAAGGACGTTTTCTTACAATGAACGAAAAGATGGAGAATTGGAGCAGAAGATCAAACAAATGAAGGCATATTCAGACGCTTTAAAAGCACATATTCGAGAGCAGGATGAACTATTATCACAAAGGAAAGCTACTGAAAAGGTTTTGAAAGAATCGAATATAACCACAACTGATGTTGATGATGAAGATTTAACTCCATTTATGGAGGCTTTAGGCATTGAAGAAGCAATTAATAAGAATGTGGCAGATTCAATGACAGGTCTAGTGGCTGAAGGTATGATTAATTCGGTGGCTAATTCGGTGGCTCAATCAGAAACTAGTCTAGTGGCTAATGGTGCGGCTCGAAACCATAGATCAAAAGAACTGTTTGATTTAAAGCCGAAAGGTTTACCGTTGGAAATCGTTGATAGAATCGATGGAAATCTATTAAATATGGTTGTTCATAGACCTAATTATTGGATTCAAGTCATTGATAATCTTTATGAAGGAATTGGTTTTAAAGGACTTTGTCAATCAGATGTTGGAAAGATTATATCTGCTATACCTCTTGATTTCCGATCACAAGTGATGTCTAAAATACATGAAATGTTATGGGATGCAGATATAAAACCTTCTAAACTTATCCTCGATCTTACAATGGCTTCTTATGCTCATAATTCTGGAAATGTCATTACAGTCCAAGCATTTTTCGACCAGCTTCTTTATGATGGTCTTACTCCTGATAATTTCACTTATGGACATTTACTTAAAGCCCTTGGAAAAGATAAAGATCTTGCTCGGTCTGTCCAGGTAGTAAAAGATATGCAATCTAGGGGACTTAATCCATCTATGCCTGTTTATACAACACTTATTCAAACTTGTATTCGAGTTCAAGATTACGAACAAGCTTTTGAAATCTTTGACATGTTGAAATTCTTGTCTACTTCAACAGCTCCAGATGTCCGAATTTACAACAGTTTAATTCTTGCTGCTGCAAAACAATTCAATGTCGATAGAGCACTTAGCCTTTATGACGATATGACATCTCGACCTTTAAATCCTATTGTTCCTAATGAAGAAACTTATAATACCCTTATTTATGCCTGTGCACGCGACCCCAAAACCCATTTAAAAGCATGGCAATTACTTTTAGAAATGAAGGATCGAAATTTCATGATTGGAAGTAAAGTTATCAACTCAATGCTTTACCTCTGTGGAACTACAGGAGAGATTTTATTTGCAAGAGCCATTTTCAGGCAACTTTGTTCAACCGTTGAATCATGGCCAAATGCTTTTGCTTTCAATAGTCTACTTAATGCTTACGCCAATTATAAACCGGGCTTTTTATCTCCTATTTTAACCACAGCAGTTGGTATGAAATTGCGTTCTTCATTTCTATTTGATATCTCTCCTAATAACCAATTAATGCCGCCTCTTCTCCCTATTTCTGCATTAACATCTGCATCTCAAGTCATTCATGAATCAAAAGCTTTATTCACATTTATGAGTGAAAATGACAAAACAAAGAACCGAATGATTAATGATAGGACCTTATTGACATATATCTCAATTCCGGTTAAATTGAAATATTCTCTTGAAGAATTTAAACAGAGATATTCTCATATTGTTCATCATAATCATTATACCTTTGAAATGGCTCTTGAAGCTTGTATACAATTTCAAGATCTCGATTATGCACAAACAATCTGGAGTTCTCGAGGGAATTGGAGAAGAAGTCGAGAATTCAAGAGATTATCGAAACAAGATCGTGATGGTTCTGATTTCCGATTTGCTCAATTGATGGTGGATTTGTTTGCCGTAACTGGAGAACTTAATCAAGCTGTCAAGTTGTTACAATCAACCAAAACCCAGTTCCGATGGTCCAAACGAATGTTATTGACGTTGCTTAATAAAGCCACCGAGATTGAAGATTCCATCACGATTAAATCTGTTCAATCGGTTCTTTCTTCTTATTATGATTAATATAATGTACAGTCCCCTATGCCCTTAATTATCCGTAACCGTAGCGAAATATCGCCTAGAGCTATCTACACTCGATACCGACTGATTTCGAGGTAAATTTAATGGATGATGAACAGCATGAGGTCGATAAACTACCTCCACTGGTGGTAGCCAATAATTTAAAGGCATTGGGAAATATTCATAATCCATATTTGAATCCAAAGTGCCTTCATTTGATTGATCATCTGATTTGACAGCAAAAGTATTTGGCCGTTTGTGCTCTTGAATACTTGATAAATCAGAAACTGAAGCCTCTAGACTATGACTAGATTTGGCATCACCTTCGTCGCTATTCTCTTCATCAGAAACGCCCCGCTTAAGAGAAGTTTCTTGATAACTTAACAGAGTAAAACTTTCGGGCCCTTTAATAATAATATCCTTTGAGTCATCTTGATAATTTGTATTTGTAAGAGTTCTTGCCACTGAAGAACTTCCAGGAAGTGCTATATGGTCTCTGCTTTGATAGAACCGAGGGTTTCTTCCTCGAACTACTATTGGTCTTGAATATGTTTTTACAAGGCATACTCGTTCACCATTTTCCAGTTCGCCATATAAAGAAACGCAGATTGTATAGTAATTTTGCAATTTTTTCCGTCCATTATGAGCAGTTGCTGAACTGAATTGAAGTCGTTTCCAATCCACAACCTCGTCATATCCCGAGTTTTTAGGGTATATAGGTTTTACTGCCGGTTCTAGGACCTTTTGATCAGGAACTGCAAGAGCTTTAGGAGGACAGTAAATCAATTTTATCTGTTTTCCTGTTTTCGTATCGTCACTTCCTGATAATGTGACATCCAAGGACAGAGATAAAATGCGAGATCGAAGCATTGCATCGGCTGAATTGCCAGCATAAGATGCTGTATGAGCATTGGCAATGGTGGCAGTCACTTGGAATAAGTTGCGGCGGTAAAAGGTTAGTTCATAGCTGGATATATCATTACTGGAGTTGGAAGAATGGTCGTTAGGGACTGGAGAAGTAGGAGATGTTGGTAGACCGGGGTTTCTGCTAAGGAAAAAGTTTCCTGCTAAACTGGCAGCCAAATCAATCGATGTTCGGTTACCTCTGGCATCATAAAGGACGGTTTCGGCTAATGCCGGCTTGAAAAATAACACTTGAGAAGCATCTGTAGTATTTGGATCCTTTAAAAATGATACATTTCCAACCCCTTGATTGGATGAGTTACTTGTACTTTGTTGAGGTTGTACTGAAGGCTCTTCCAATGTAAAAGGTTCATTGGGTTTCTCTTGAGATTTGAGCTCTTGAGTGAAATTAGACGGACGATAATTGGACTGAGAAGAGAGGTTTGGAATCGAGGGACTCGTGGCTTGTTGTAGGAGCATTTTTGAATTCTGGGCAAATTGTAGCCGTTGCTGATTATTAAGACTTTGTTGATATTGTTGATGAAGTTGTTGATGATATTGATTTTCATTCGAGAATGCAGCTTGTTCTTGAACTTTAGGACTTAAGGCTCCTAGAGGACTTGGACCTTTAGAAGTACCTCCTCGTGAAGGATTAAAAGATTCAAAGCCTCTATTGAGCACTTCCAGACCTGCAAATCCTTCACCAACGCTTTCTAAACTGTCAAAGTTGGCAAATGGTGCACCAGAGTTGATTACCGCCGAAAACTGGTGGGCTTGTGTTGAAGAAAAAGTGGGCTGGAAAGTGCCAGGAGTAGAGGCCATTTGACTAGAATAATGACCAGTGAAATCGTTAAAAGGTTCATTATCATCAAATTTCGACAGATCTTCATTTGATTCCGAGCTCAAATCTTGTAGTGAAGTCCATACCTTGTAGAAGTCTTCTGAATCTGGAGCATTGTAATCCAGTTGAAGGGCGGATAATCCATCGTCTGAAATCGACGGCAACTTTTTCAGAGCCATCATATCGTGGTCCATTAGGTCACGACCATTAGTAAGTAATATAATAGGTGCAGTCTCCTCCTTTAATGACGTTATTAATTCTCGTGATTATTCGATTATACACAGAAATATCCACAAGGAATGTTAGCAAGGCTTAAAGGAGGTCTTGGGAAGGTAGGGTAATTATAACCGGAATGTGCGCAGCGTACTAAGCGCAATTAACCGACTCAGGTTGCTTACAGACATCAGACAGGCTGACAGGCTGACAGACAAGGCTTTGGCTAGAATCTCTATCTAGTTTAACTTTACTTTATGCAACAATGATCAGTCGATAATATTGACGTGACACTGTTACATTCTAATTAGGAAAACTTAAACCGCAGAATTTGACATTGACATTTTGACATTTTGACATTAATTTTAATTTCCTGGGCGCTGGGACTCAGCCCGGGACTCAGCGGAGAATTATTCTACGCCTCATCCTATTGGCTAAAAGTATAGACAAGGTGGGCAGTCTAGATCAAAGAAGTAGAGCTAGAGCATCAGCTGGAACATCGAGATCAATCAGTGACAGATCAGTGAGAGATCAGTGACAGATAATGACAGATCAGATCATATTGAGATTAAGAATATAATGACAGATCACGGTCAGATCATCGGCCATGCCTAGAGTGTGTACTACACAGTGCAGTACACTGCAGTGAAAGGCGTGCCGTTATACGATGGGACAACCTTAGCAATATCTAGACCTAATAGTCAGTGGATCCGACTCGAACGGCAAAGATTATCAAGATTATCAATTATTCAAGGTTCATTGCAGATTAATTTCACAATTAAAGTTGATATTTCATAGCTTCTCGAGCCTTAGACCATTAGTTGTAGGGTAATGGGTTTCAGAATTAAATGGCAATAAAACACGCTTTTTGGCACCACCTGGTAGCAGCTGGAAGCAGCTGGTTAACGAGAAAACCTTGTAGAAACCCTGGTAAATGCGGAAAAAACTCCTGATAAGATTCCACTTGAAACATTTCCCATAATGTTGCTAGCCACTTGATTTGCTTTTCCGAATTTATCACATCGACTAAATGCCAAGCTATTTGTAATAGTCAAGATTAAAGCCATAGCTGATTAGTGATGAATAGAGTGGAATAGATACTATTGAACATACCCACTAGTAAAAGCTTGTTAGTATAATAATAATAATAAAATCATTTTGCTCACCCATAAAAATTGGAATTTCAAAATGGCTAAAAATCCCAAAGCAAACCAACATGCAGGAGTTATATAACTCATGAACCAAAAGACCTTGGAGTCAATTGGATTAATATACCGTTGAGGCTGCATTAAAATTGATTCATTGATTGCCTTTCGGCACTTCAGTATTTCAGTACTTCAGTACTTCAGACGTTTGGTACATACATCGGCAGTTTCAAAAACCCATTTACTTTGACCATCTTCAGACGTTTCATTCCACCATCTTAAACCAACCAAAAGTCGACCAGAAACATTTTTAACATTCCAAAAATCCGCAGCAAGTAATAAAACAACCAACACAAATATTAAAACACTGTTAGATATTAGTTCAATTTTTTTCAAAAAAAAAGATATCGAATCACTTACAAATTACTTGTAAATAATAATCCAAATAAATAAGTAAGCAGTGCTCCAAACCGAAAAGATAGGAAAAATACCAATGCTACAGGATGTGAAGATTCAGATAATTTTTGCAATAACGTTCTAGGAGCAGAACCAAACCCATTAGTTGCAGTTTGATTGGAGCTTGAAGAGCCAAGACCACTTTGATCCTGATTTAAAGACTATATTAAATCATATCCTAATCAATGAATCAATTGGCTTACCATAATTTAATCTATCAATCAAGAACCGTGCAGTTTCGAACCGTGCAGTTTCAAACCTATTGAAACGTGTCTTGAGCTTGAATGTCTAAATACTATCTGTGTCACTACTGTGTCACTTTAAACCATATCACAAATATCAAAGAGTAAATCCCAGACTTCCGACCTCGGAAATTAATTATTCTGAAAAAGACCTGAAAAGTGTCTGAAATTCAGACTCTGAATTAATTGCAACAGCCTGTGCATTATTATATGCCTTACCTTTATGCCCTGTGCACAATTAATATTCTGTCTACAATGCTAAATTTTAACGTTGATATTATATCTCTGTTACCTGCATAAAATCTTCAAAATTCTGCACAATCTGCACAATCTGCTAATCTATTAATTCAAAACTGTGATCAGTGCAATGCGCCGATACCTTAGCATTGTCTAATTACTTTATATTTTTTTTATTTAAATGAATTACTTGCAAAGTTATGAAACAACCTCATTGTAGATGCTGTAACAAAGGCGGCGATCGCGAAAATCTTGGTGGATCGAGTGGGATTAATCTGCCAGTTTTATTAGCGTTTTACAGATATCAACAAAAAAGATTAGCCTATAATGATATTAAAGATACGGCCGCTGAGGTTTGGGGGGCATTAGATCTCGGTGTAACTAACCAATTCCATGTTTAAGGTTATGACCAGGATTTATAGAACCTGTGCCTGAAATATGTCCGTGCCTTGTTCCTGTGCCTGAACTAGCCAAAATGGGCCGAGTTAAAGAGCTAGAGCTAAAGAGCTAAATAGCTAAATGAGCCAAAATGAGCCAAAATGGACTGAAAATGTCTTAACTGGAGTGGATTTCTGAAAGCGTGATTCCTGAAGTCTGAACAATATCAGCAATTCATGAGATAATTGTCATTCAGCCATCACAACAGCGGAGCTTGCAGAGCTTGCTATCGACAGGACGATCTTTGTATTCTAGTCCACCAGTGTTTCCAATCTGTCGATCTGTCGATGAAGCCTCGAGGCCTTGCTTACAGGTCTTTGTGTTAAGGTTAAGATCAGCCCCGAGCTGCACAAGTTGTCCAACTTTGCAATTAAACTCTAACCAAGAACAAAAGCAAACCTTGACATGAAAAATTCCGACATGGCCATGAAATCGACATCCATATATTGCCATGGGTCTGCCCTTGAAATGGCAGCATTGTTGGACTCTTGCCTGTATATTTAAAATTCAAAAATCCCTCTCGCCGGTCGAGTTTTTATCATGAAGCTGGCTTATTCTTTATCTCTATTCGCCCTGCAGGCAGCGGCATTCAATGTTTTTAACCGAAGTCCTGTTTCTAGTTCAATTGATTCGCAGCGCGATACCATTCAACAAGATGTAAGTACCAAATGATGATAAAATTCCCTCCTTCTCTCTAACAAGACTGCCCAGGATGATGGAGCAACTACTTTTGTTTCCGATTTTACTTATGCTCCTCTTACCTTAACTGTGTCCATTCCTCTCACCACTAGCGTTGAGACTGACCGGTCTACTATGACGAGCCTTGTTCCTCACTTTTATACTGTCACTGATGTTGAAGGACAATATGTCACGGTGATTCCTTATACTTCGGCGCAGGTTGTCACGTCCACGATGTTTGGAACCATCATCACTCAATCCTGTCATGTTATCACCACTACTCCTACTGCTTCTGTTACTACTGATGCTGCTGGGTCTGTAGCTATTAGTAAGGAGGTTACTTTTACTGTCACTGTTCCTGTTACTGTCACTCACTCTCTTGAACATACCAGTAAACAAGCTGTTTGGTCCGATCATGTTGTAATCAATTCCAAGGGTGAGAACACTGTTGTACCTACAATCGTTGTTCAGAATGTCACTGTTACCGAGTATTCTACTGCTACTAAAGCTGTTACTCAGACTGTCACTGCCACTGCTACTGCAACTCTTGTGAGTTCTGATAGTGCGGTCACCAGTTCCAGTTCTAGTTCTAGCTCTAGTTCGAGCTCCAGCTCCAGCTCCAGTTCCAGCTCCAGCTCCAGCTCCAGCTCCAGCTCTAGCACTTCACCGGTTTCTTCTTCTTCTCCGGTTCCTTCTTCTCCAGTTCCTTCTTCTCCGGTTCCTTCTTCTCCAGTTCCTTCTTCTCCGGTTCCTTCTTCTCCAGTTCCTTCTTCTCCGGTTCCTTCTTCTCCAGTTCCTTCTTCTCCAGTTCCTTCTTCTCCGGTTCCTTCTTCTCCGGTTCCTTCATCTACAGTCACTCCATCGTCCTCTCAAAGCTACTTTACCGTCACGGTCACTCATCTTTCTACTGGAGTCAGTGCTCAGGAAAGCATTGTTACGGTCACCATCACTCAAGATGTCTACCTTTCAAAAGAAGGCTCTGTTGCTCCTTCAACTCATACTTTTGAGGCTGTATCTACTGGAATCGTCACTGTCACTGACCTGGTTACTCAAACCGTCGTTGCTTCTGCTGCCCGTTCTGATGTCACTGCAGGTCAACCCATCACCATGACTGTATGCCAAACTGCCACAGTTCTTAGCCCCTCTATCTCGGTCTATACTGCCACGACAGAACACTACAGTACCTACACTGTTCCGGGACACACCAGTTTGTTTGTTAGTACCAGCACTGAAACAATGCTGTTTACTTCCACTCACCTTCATACTGTCACGAAGGATAGGTATCTTACTGTTACTGTCACTCCTACTGGTCATGCCACCTTTTCTCGTTACAGAGTTACCCCTAGTTCGTCGTCAGCACCATCGTCGTCGTCAGTATCGTCAGCTTCTTCGTCGTCAGTCTCTGCTTCCTCGGCTTCATCAGCTTCGTCGTCTTCGTCAGCCTCTGCTACGTCGTCAGCTTCGTCGTCAGCTTCCTCTTCGGTCTCCTCAGCCTCGTCGTCAGCCTCTTCTCACACCAAGACCAAGACCAAGACTTCCTGGATCCCTATTGCATCTTCGTCCGTCTCAAGTTCTTCAGCCAAGTCTTCAGCCAGCTCTTCAGCCTCAAGTTCAGTCAGTTCCAGTTCATTCTCTGAACAGACCGAGACTTCCACCGTTTGGATCCCTGTTGTGTCAGCTTCATTATCATCATCATCCTCCTCATCCTCTCTCTCTTCCAAGAACTCCACTATTGTCTCCACTGTTTGGATCTCTCCTGTGTCAATCAGCAACACTACCTTGTCAGCATCATCTTCAAAGTCTAAAACCCATTCTAAACATTCTTCTGGCAGTGATACTGTAGATGGAAGTGATGTTCCTTTCTCTTCATCGGGCAATGTTGTATATTATACAGTTTGGGTTACTGAAGGTGATACTACCTCCTCTACCTCTACCTCAACTTCGAATGCTGCTGCTGTCACTTCGACTGTTGAGACTACGGTTATGACATCTGCTGCTCCGACTTCTATCGCTTCATCTTCAGTCGTCCCTGTTACCGTCCAGAGCACTTCTGATGGTTCTGTTGTCTATGTCACGGTGTTCCAGACTGTCGAAATAACACCTTCCGAGACTCCTTCAACATCATCATCAACGTCTACTGTAACTTCTTCTACTGTGACTTCAGTGACTACAACTTCAGTTGTAACCTTGTCAGTTCCTGTCACTACCTCGGCAAGCGTTTCCAATGGATCAATTGTCTATGTGACTGTCTATCAGACTGTTGAATATACACAAACACCCAGCTCAATCGCTCCTACTACATCTACAGTTGTCTCTTCTGTCGTTCCTGTTACTACTTCTGCAAGCTTCTCCAACGGTTCTATTGTCTATGTGACAGTCTACGAGACAATTGAAGTTACTCAAACTCCTTCCACCACCTCCACGAGCTCTGTCGTCACTGCAGTTGTCCCTGTCACTGTACAATCTACCAGCAATGGCTCTGTTGTCTATGTCACTGTGTACAAGACTATCGAAGTTACCGAGACCCCTGCTTCGAGCTCTATTGATGCCTCTACTGCTCATACTACTGTCCTTATCGGCCCAGTGACCAAATCTTCTTCCACTCCTGCCCCTACTACTGTCACTGCTGGAGGTTCTACTGTCGTTACCACTATCGAAAACACTGTAACACTTCCTCAAACAACTACAGTGTCCCTGACAAACAATGGTTCCGTTGTTACAGTCATTCCTACTACCAAATACGTCTATGTTACAGCCACCAACTTCGTCACTTTGACAGCTCCTCCTCAGGTCATCACGATCAATCATCCTGGAGTTACAATCACTGTGACTAATCCGGTGACTATCGTCAACACTATTGAACATACTTCTACAGGTACCACTACTCAGATGGTTACATTGTCAGACAGTTCAGGAAGCCCTATCACCGTGTTGCCAGTCACTCAAACATCTACTACTGTTAGTACCAGCGTTCAGACCATCACTACAACTGAAACAACTACAGGAATCGTCACTCCCACACCTTCAGTAGTCACAGGATCTTCCACTTTTACCACTCTCAACACCTTCACCGTCACTCATACCAACATAGTGACCGTTTCTACTCAAGGATCGGTTGTAACTGTACCTTCTACTCATACTCAAGAGTACACGGCTACAAATACTCTTACTGTTGTAACCTCTGGTACAAGTGTCATCACTCCTACTGTGTTTACTACTGCTACACAGTATACCGTCATTCCTACCACTCTTACAGTCACGCGTACGACCCATACAATGATCACTCAATCCAGTGGAACTTCTTCTTTTGTCACCAATTCTCCTGTTGTAATCACTGAGACCGTCACAAAGAATGAGACCTTGACTGTATCAACTCCTTCAACAACCGTTGTTCCTGTAACTTATACTACAACGCTCACGGACACAGCTACTTTGACCTATACATCAAGTAATAACCAGGTTACCAGAACTGTTACAACTACAATCACTTTACACAATACCGAGACCGTTACTACAGATACTACAGTGACCGATGGACATTATTCTACTAGATCTATTACTGACACTGGCCTGTACAACTCAACGTCCATGCCTTCTACGAAGTGGAGCAATTCTACCACCATGACACCTTCTCCTACCAACACCAGCTATCCTACGATTACAAGCACTGTTGAATTCAATTCTACCATCAGGTACAATACTTCTACTAGTACTCAGGAATTCTGGGGTAATACCACTACTGTAACATTTGCTCCTACTACTTCGTCCAATGTTACTGCTTCCTGGAACTCTACCACTACTGTTATTCCTACAATCACCGAGACTGTCAATTATAACTCTACTGTTTTCCATTCTTATAATTCAACTGTCACAAGTGTTTACAATGCCAGTCAAACCACTTATTTCAATACAACTGTCACCACAGCTGCTCCTACAAGCAATTGGAATACTACAAGCCATCACTGGTCTTCTTATAGTCACTGGAACACTTCTGCCTCGCCTTCTCACTGGAATACTACTTCTACTGCAAAGGCAACCTCTACAACTCTTTCTCCTGTCACTTCTACTTATACTTCCGACGGAATTGTTTATACTGTGACTTATATTCCTACAGAGACAGGAACAAATTCCGTTGAATCTACTTTCTACGTCGTTCCTACTTCTACTACTGATATCTATGGAAGTGATGTTTATGTTACAGTTGCTCCTACGTCTTATTTCAATACTACTGTCAGCCCTACTGCTCACAATTCTACCAAACATTGGTCAAAGAGTTCGGTTACAAGTATTTTCGCCAACAGTACTTCAACCACGAGCTCTTTCAGTGCTTCTTCGACTCACACAAAGTCTTGGTCCAGTATGAATAAAACTTGGACTCATACTTCGACTCCTGTGTTTAACACCACAAGTCTGAGCTCCAACCAAGTCAGCTCCAGCTCTATCCTTGTGAGCTCCAGCTCTGTCCTTGTGAGCTCTGTGAACTCTACAACCAGCAGCCCAGTCAGTTCCATCTCCAGCTCCAGCCCTATCAGCTCTGTGAACTCTCCAACTGCCATCAGCAGCCCAGTCTCCAGCTCGATAGCTGTGTCCTCGGCCAATTCTACGTCCAGTAGCTTGACCAGCTCCAGCTCGATCACCAGCAGCTCTATCAGCTCCAGCTCTGTCAGCTCCAGCCCTCTCAGCAGCCCTCTCAGCTCCAGCTCTCTCAGCAGTTCTCTCAACTCAACGTCTCCTCTACCAACGTCACTTATCACCAAATACTTGACAAAGACAGTGGATCCTAGCTCTGCCTGGAATGCTACAAGTTCAGCTATCTAAAGCCTATTTTAGGATTAATAATAATCAATATATTGTGAGTTAACTATATACAAGTACCATCCATCTCTCCATATCTAATCTCGATCTTGGTTCGATCTCCTGGTTCTATCTCCTGGCTCAATTACTCCTTTGGAGGCTCGATGTTTAAAAGTTTAGCCTTTTCTTCCAAACGCTTCCGTCGTTCTACTCGTTCAAGACGAAATCGTTCAACTTCTGCTCGAATCTCAACAGGATCCTTTGGAATTCTATTCAATCGTTCTGGATCAGGCCAAAAATCAGGTACATTGAGTTTAGAATGAGTGTCTGTTCCAACATAAATCATACAAGTAATAGGAGCCAAAACGTAGAAAGCAAACTAGTTAGTCGGAATTTAATTTAGAATATTTGAATATCTTACTCTAGCAAGCTCCATGTTACTCGTTCCTGCTCGGAACGTTTTAAACCACGACATTTTGAATATTGGAAAATATAGGAAATATAGAAAATGTCGGATGGTGATTTCGAGTTTGTCAAGTGATAGTTACGGTAGGTTAGGTTGGGTCGTTTAAAGGGGATTGATGTGGGTCAATGGGAGTTGACAGTCTCTTGCCGATATTGGCCGCCGATAATTCACAGGGATAGGCTGCTTTACAAGAGACTGACGATTTATGAAGAGAAATATTAGAAAAGAATCGATTGATAATACCAAGGACTGTATAGTAATTCCTTTTGAAGTCTCCTTACCTTATATTAACTTGTGGGGAGAAAACCACTGAGAGTGGGCTCTTTAGCTGTCTCCAGAGACTCTCATACAGCGTTAAGGGCAAAGCATTTTGAACTAGTCGTCTTCGGATTTATATTTTACTTGTATTATGTAGCCAGTGACTTTAAATAAAGATTAATTCATTCTTTCATTCCAGAGACTCTCCACTGAGGGAAGTAGTCGTAATATGTCATCAGTAGTAGTTGGATCGGGTTCCGTGTGACAGGCTACTTGTGGTCAGCATGGTCGTCTGTCACGCAGCCGTCAGGCTCGGGAGTGGAGCGATCCGGCCAGCCGCTCTCAGCCAAGACCGCTCTCCGGTGTCTCTTCTTGGCTGAGAGCGGTCTTGGCTGAGAGCGGCTGGCCGGATCGCTCACATTAGATAGAGAGCTGTCTTGGCCGGAGAACGGTCCGGCCATAAATAACCGGAGACTATGGTTCAGTTCTATGCCTTAACGCAGGCCCAGGATCTAGCACACCTATGAACCAGACATGCTCAGATAGCTAATGCACGCAATCAAAGGGCCTTTGGATGTCTTTACTTGCTAACTGTTATGTAGCCAATGATTTAAGGACTACAGCTGCTCGGCTGCTCCGCTGACAATGACGATTAGCGATTGCCAATATCCCTTACAATCTGCTCTTATTTCACCGATATGATTACAGATAATTACGGATAATTACGGATAATTTCCCTCCCGAGTCCGATGGCTTTATTCGTCCATTATTCGCCGACCCTCTACCCCACATCCTCGGCAGTACTACAGCAATGACCTGAGAAGTTCCAAAGAGATCTCGTATATAACAACAAATCAGTCGTAATTCAACTATTCATGAATATCGAATGACCTGAATGATTTCAAGGCCTTTAATAACTTTAATGACCCCATTGATGACCCATTTCAATCCGATGACCTTTTCAAACTTCCCATTGGAGATTTTAATTATTATTTTAATTTTTTTTTAATTTTATTAATTTTTCACTTATTATTTTATTAATTTTCACTTATTTTATTTATTCATGTCGGAACCAGCTCAGAAAAAAACCAAAATAATGAATAAAATAGGAACTCATAGGTAAGTAACCAATCCCTATCATCTCGCTCTCTAACTAGTGGAACATTCCATGCTGATGAATGCTTAGCAGTATTCATGTTGAAACTTCTTCCTCGATTTTCCCAAGCTCAAATCATTAGATCAAGAGATGCAGAAATCTTGGAGACTTGTGATGTAATTGTAGATGTTCAAGGACAATATGATGGAGAGAAACATTTCGATCATCATCAAAGAGGATTTAATGAAACATTTGGAGAACCATTTCATACCAAACTCAGTTCTGCTGGTTTAGTTTATAAACATTTTGGAAAAGAGGTTATAAGTGAAATTCTCACAGTTTCAATTTCCGATCCTGTTGTTGAATTATTACATCCGAAAATTTATGGAGAATTTATCGAGGCAATTGATGCTAATGATAATGGAATTGCTTTATATCCTGAAGATTTAGAAGCTAAACCATTATACAAAAGTCAAGCTATTACTTTACCTTCGATGATTTCTCGATTAAACCCCTTATGGACTGAAGATAACAGTGATAATGCACTTGATTCAAGGTTTAAAGATGCTTCAAAACTAATTGGAAATTCATTCCAAAGTCTTGTTCTTTCTTATGGTAAAGGTTGGTATCCTGCCAAACAATTTGTACAAGAATCGTTTGATAAACGTCTTGAATATGACGACAAAGGACGAATTGTAGTATTTGATCAATTTGTACCATGGAAAGAACATTTGTATCAGATTGAAACGGAAAACGATTTGTCAGGACAGGTTTTATACGTGGTTTATTCCGATGGTAAAGGATATCGAGTTCAAGCCGTTCCTGTGACGAGCAGTTCATTTAATTCTCGAAAAGCATTACCTGAACCATGGAGAGGATCTCGAGATGAAAAACTGTCTGAAATAACGGGAATTCCTGGCTGTATATTTATCCATGCTGCTGGGTTTATTGGGGGTCATAAAACCAGAGAAGGAGCTCTACAGTTGGCAAAATTGGCTCTAGAATTTTAATTGTATCTATATACCATCATAATCATGCTACATAAGCTGGAGGAGGAGGAAGACCATCTTCACTTTGAATAACCACCACGTTAGCGCTAAAAAAGTCTTTTAAAGACCCTTTTTTGTCTTTAATAAACATATTAGAACCGTAAGCTTTAGAGGGGGATGTAGGGATTTTTTCAGTCGGTGCGGCTTTGGAGGGTGCGGCTTTGGAAGGAGCGGCTTTGGCGGGTTCGACAGTAACGTTTAGATCGAGTGAAGGAATTTCAAGTATTGAGGAGGATGTGTTTGAGGAGGTGTTTGAGGAGGTCATTGAAGTCATTGGAGAGTTTGAGGCCATTGAGGTCATTGGAGAGTTGGAGACAGGGGAGTTGGAGGTCATTGAAAAGTTAGTAATAGAAACACTTGACATGTCGGTTGAAGTTGAAGGAACAGGAGAAGTAACAGGAGAAGCAGTTGAAGAAGTCGAAGTCGAAGTGAAAGATTTCTTGAGTTTAAGAACTCTTCTTTTTGGAGTTGTATGAGAATTTCGGAAATAATTTCTTGATTGAATTCGAACGATTTCAGATAAATCATCACCTTTAATTGTTTGAATGCCGAAATCCTTTTGATTAAAAGTGTCGATATTCGACCTGAAAACCGCTTCTGGTATGCTAGGAGTAAATAGACTTAAAGTCTTTTGACTGGCACATAAAGTATCGATTTTCAACATATTTGAAGGACTTAGAGCAGGTAAAAAAGGATTGATTTCCATCAAGGAAATTGGTTTTAATTTGGGAGAATTTGGAGTTGGAGTAAGAATTCCTGAAGGAGTCCATCTATGACTTAGACGATGTAATATTGCCGGTAATTCTTCCCTGAATAAATCTCGAATTAAATTTTCAATTTGAACTTGAATAAATCTTGCGATTCCTGGAACTCCATCAAAAGTCGAAGTCACTTTTATCGATTCTAGAGGGTCATTTCGAAATACTAAAGTAAGTCCTTTTGCTTTAGAAAACACTAGAATTATAATTCCTGATAGCCTTATTTGCGACAATGTTAAATGTAAAGGAATTGCCAAAGATGAAGAAGCTCCTATGAATTTCGGACGACAAAAGCTGGGAGAATTTTGACAATAAACATTAAGAGGATTAGCTTGAATCTTTGTACAAAGCGTCATTGAAGCATCTCCATTATAATTTAATTTGAAAATCCCTCTAAATCGATCATCAGCCAAATCTCCAATCTCTAGGATTTCCAACTGAGGAGGTTCTTTACCTAGTGATAAATCACTGACAAGAATTTGATCAGCTATTATCGATGGTCTATCACTTTTGTTTAAAGCATTCATTAACAAGGATTTGGCCTTGCAATAAAAGTTTTCATCATTAAACGAGTTCCAATCGATTGTAAAAGACATTTCAACGACGGTTGTAATCTCTTACTGATCTATAAACTCGTACAATAACTGCTCTGGTTCAGGTTGCAAAATTCAAACAGCAGATCTATCATTTATTACAGATACTCATCTGTGGCGTGAATAAATAGAAAAAATATGAAAAAGGCCAAAATGGATTAATTTGAAGGTGTTTTGGGTTGGCCAGAAATGGGTGTTTTCAAATATTTTGAACTTAATTATTCGGCGAAAAGCGGAGCAGCCCCTTTAATTGGTTTAGAAAGAAAGTCAGAATATTAATTGTTCCTTGTTATGTCAGCGGAAATGACCAGAAAATAAAAAAAAATAAAAAAAATAAGAAATAAATATCAGCTTATTCAAAGATCAGGAGATCGTTAAAAAGAATTAAAATGGAAAAAACGGAACCAGTAAAATAAGGTCATCTCAAACAGTCTAGTGAATATTGATTCGATATTGATTCGATATTGATTCGATATTGTTATCTATCTACTATCTATCTAGACTGATGCTGTAATTAATCGGAATAAATCATCTATTAGAATCAACTGAAAGAATACGATTCCAATTGTATCTGTAAATCAAATAATCAAAAATCTTTGCATTATTCAAGGGCATCTATTGGCATCTATTGGACTATTGGACTGTTGGATTATTGGACTATTGGACTATTGGACTATTGGACTATTGGAATCAGCTATCTCTGCGGCTCTGCGGCTGCCTAGCTCCAGCTGCTCCGAACTGAGTCCGCAGTGCTTAATTGTGGGGTTCACCCGCTAAAATTCAGGAATTAATAAACCCTGATAATTCCGAGTCGGATGACTCGACTCGTCATTGAAGATCCAAGTTGGGAAAATGATTGTGCCAGTCGGAACGCTGCCGATACCTCCCGATATCATATCGAGATTTCATAGATATCGGCAGCGTCGATCAGATGTCTTGCGACTGTTATCGATAACGATATCTCGCTGATAATTTCGCCGATAAGGTCATTGAGCATAGAATAGATTGAGTGCTGGTTATCGCACAATTTTATAGCACGATTTATAGCTCGACTTTATTGCACCATTTCATACGATTTCATAGATGTATATTATATCGGCTAGTAATAGCTCAAAGAAGGCCTTATTATAGTCAGTGACTAAGAATTATGGCGGATTAAACTTTATCGGCTTTCTCATGCCTCAAATCGGTGAATTTACACGGTCGGCCGTATATGAGCACGAATACCAGCAGCCATCTGTGATTGGGCCCGGGTTATCCCGTCCGTCCTCCTGCCGTCCTGCCGTCCTCCTCACTGCTGACTCTAGATCTTATATCGGCATTCACTAATAAACCAGCTCCGAGAGAATCTACATATCATAACAAATAGCATTATCTATAATATTGCAATTGTAATCGTAACATCAATAAGCACTGACTTCGGCGAAACTATCGCGGTTGCTTGAAATGTCCTTATCCTCATCCACAATAATTTCTTCAGTTTCGGCTTGAGAAGAAAGTACTGCATTATTAGACGATCGCTTACGATTCTCTTCCATAGCAGCTATTGGCGATGTAGGAGCCGGGGCCGAACTCGACATAAATATAGGGATCTCGCCAGGTAGGGCCATCATGGAGAAGCGTTTTTTGTCGATTTTCCGGGGAATAGAAGGGAGTTCTGGCTCGGGTTCTTGAGATATTTCCTTTTCAATCTCGGGCTCAATCTCAGGAAGTTTGACCTCGTTTTCTACATGATCGTCCTTTGCCAGCGACTCATCATCGTCTAAAGTAGTATCGTCGAAATCATCATCGCCAAAGATCTGCTCAGGATGGAGAATCATTAGTTTCAAGATCGTCTGCATTGCTCCAAGGTCGGTTGACACTGATGATGTTGAGCATGACCGAGGTAAGAAGCTCATTGAAAAGACAATCGAAAGGTTGACGGCATGCATACGATTATTTTCCCGGTGCTCCGTGACGATTGCTAGATGTTCTATAGTTCGACGTAAAAGTTCGTAATTAGGCGAAGGCAGCTTTGAAACCAATTCTCGAAGTTTCAATAGGCGTCCAGTTGTAGAGGATGTGTCTCTACCAGTTCCACATGCTACAAAATCTTCGAAAAGCTCTTGAGTAAGTAAAGGCTCTTGCAAGTCTCGAAGATATAGCTTGAAGCAGCCAGTGACAGTGTTGATATCAAACCATCTATCATCCTCCATATTGACAATATCACCCGAGTCAAAAGCTGCTTTAAGAGCATTTACACTGGCTAAAGAGCCCGGAATACGATATAACCCGATCTCATCAAGCCCTCTTGCTTCAATTTCTCGAATTAGAATGTCTACAACATGAGGAATAGAATTTCCTTCACGTTCACAAACAATTCGGATAGGAACGCCAAAGACTTTAGTAGATGTAGGAAGACTATGAGATAAGTGAACAGCGTATTTCTTGCCGTTCAAAAGTGCTTTCAGCCATTCGTCAGCTTCTACAGGATTGGCAGCTTGGAACATATACTCGGCGCCTTGATTGATGATTTTGAAGACAAAGCTGTGGAATTCCGCTGCTCGGCCGGGTCCAGACGAAATTTCGGCATCTGCCAAGTTAACCGACGCTTGGATTTTACATTTGACATCTCCAAGAGAAACGATTTCGGGAAGATCATAAGGACTGACGATTTTATCTGCTTGAGTCGTGAATGAATTTGTAAACGCCATGGATATAGGCCTTACGGCTTTAAGAAGTCCTCCGAATCGTGTTTTACCGGGCTTCTTCTCGGCTATCGACGCTGCTGTAGATTGTACAGCCGAACGGATTCTACTACTAGATAATCCATTATTGCTTACCTTGCGGATCTCCTTTGATTGCCGTTCAATAGGCTCTCGTTGCCTTGCATCACGTTTGATTTTATCCGCCTCGGCTACTACATATGAAGTAAACACACGGGTTTTCGATCCTGATTTGGGGAACTCGCGTGTCTCTCTAGACGCCGCATCTCGTACGGCTCGTCGGTCGAGATGAAAAAGGTTCTTGACTGGATGAACAAGGTATGCAAAGCGACGAGTTCCAGACAATGTTTCTCCGTCACTTTTAACCTCGGAAATATTGACAACAAGATTATAAACATATCTTCTCTTGTCGAAATTAATCAATCGTGAGTTCTCAACAGACATATTTGGAACATAACAGACGATCTCAAGCATACGTTCAATAAGCCATCCAGCACAAGGTGTCAAAGCTTTAGAACAAGATTCCGATTTAAGAGAAGAATAAGGGATATCGGGAATAGCAACGTCAAGGTTTGGTAGAGTGCCAGTGAAAGTACTTGAATACATTCGACCTACCTCTTTCGACCCTTGAATCCAAGTGTTGGCAAATGCTCTTGATTCCGGTCGAAGAATTGCTTCACAAATAGCCGATTCAAAGAATGAAGGGACTCTAGGAGATTCGCCTCCAGGGAAGAGCTCTAGATTTGTCATTCTTCTCTTCACAATGCCTAGCATTTTAAGCACGGTACTGACGCGAGCTATACGATCATCTCGGCGTAAAGAAGGCTGACAGATTTGAGCAGTTAAATAGGCTACAATTCTTAAATGTAATCGGAACAGGTCTTGAACAGCCGCAGGGAATGCGGCGATAATTGGACCTGCCGAAGTGCCGTTTTTGCCGACTTTTTGTAAACCATCTAAATAAGTGTAGATGTTTTGGATTATAATGTCTTCATCAGCAGTCGCTGGAGCTCTGTAGTTGAAGAAACCTCCAATATCGGTACTTTGGAGTTCCAAGACCTCGAATAATTCCATCCAATCTTTTAGCTGAATAGCGTTGAAATGTTCACCGATGACTCTATCGATTTCATCGACAAACTTCTCCACTTGAAGTAGATCTCCGTTGACAGGAAGGTTCTCCATATGAGAGCCAAGAGGATAAGAAGGCACGAGACTGGCGGCTTCAATTGGTCTGTAGGACTTTTTAATAAACAATTTACGCACACGTCGATGTAACGCCTCAATTGACTCCAAATAAAGACTGTTTTCATCTTTAAACGCCACAGGGTCTTTCCATTTTACGATTTCCGACTCGAAAACTTTGAGTAATTCAAGGAATTTGTTTCGAGCACTTAGACTGTTGACGAAATCGGTGAAATATTGCGAGATCCATAAATGACATGCTTCTAGAACGCCGATTTGGATCTGCGCCACGATTCGAAAGTCGATTTGCTCAATTGAAAGATCACAGTCGGGTTCCCAGTTGGGCAGTTTCGTCCAATCATCAGTAGGAGTCTCGGTGGACTCGCGTTGCTCTTTAATCGATACGGCTGCCCATCGTGCGCCTATGAATCTACGATGAAGGCTGTCTAATAAGGCTTGAGGAGAGCAGAAACTGCGGAATGTAGCGAAAAATGTCAGAGTATGAGCATCCATGTCGATTTTAAGAAGGGGTGTAGCAGGGCTCTCAACTTCATCTTTCTTTACAAACTTGCCGAATTCACGGACTCCAAGAACAAGGATATCTACGAGCCTTTCAAGGTTGGCAGCTTTGACTACGACGTTTATTGCTGCTCCCATTGGTTTATCAAAGGCATTGGCAAGACTGAGATAGTCCGGGGCTCCACCTGCGACTCTAGGACTGCCGTTTGTGAACTGAGCAGAAACTCGTCTTGAGTTTGAGTGGTTACTTAGGCGTTTCGAAGGGTTTTCAATGACACTTGAAGGACGTGAAGACTTTGAATCTTCATCAAACGACTTTAACACTATGTCATCGCCAATGTGATAGAGTCTAGCTCCTACATTCAACACATCACGGATATTGCGCATTAGAACGTGTCTACTGGCATATTTGGTGACGAATTGCCTTGAAGAAGAATCGATTTCAGAATAACCGGTTGTAAGGGCAACGTTATGTCCAGAAGGGGGAAAAGATAAAGACCGTTGCAACGGAGCCCCGGCCACGGGAGGATTAAAACCGAAGCGGCTATTTCCCATAAATCCCCGATCTCCGCCTGAAGGGACTCTAGCTCCCATAAGACCCGACCGTTTAGGGTTGTTTTGAACGCCGCTGGCTGCTATTAACACTGAACTGGCGAATAGCTGATAAGATTGCGTCACCGGAGTGAATATAAGAGGTAGATAAGACCCATTTGTCAAAGGAGACCTCTGTGAGTAGTGATATTGCAAGTATTGACCTGTAGCAGCAGGTTCAATAGCTAAAGACATGTCCAAAACAGCTTCTGGAGTCATGACTGCACTGTCATAGTGATAAGCTAATAAAGAGTATAATAGCTTTTGTAAAGAAGGAATTGGGTCTGGAGCAGGATCAAAAGTATCATCTTGAGAGATTTGAGCCATATAAACTTCCCATCGGTCGAAAGCTGTTCGAATTCGAGTTAATCGACCTTCACATTGCCTATAACTAGAACCTTCTTCGAATTTTACACATAAATCACCAAAAAAGGGTACTACGCGTTCTTTAGGATAGGTCAAACCGATTCCCTGAGGAGCCAGTACATGATAGGTACTTTTCCGGCTCATATCCGAGATCATAAGTCTTCTTTCAAGGTCAAAAACTACAGGAGCCCATTCTTTTACTACTCGCTCTTTCACATCAGGAGATACATTCGACCAGCTGTTTTTCAGCCGTAAAACGGAAACTGAACATATAACAGTAGCAATAGCCAGCCAGCCAACCATATCTCCATAATTCTTTAAAGCATTGCCAAGATTAATCCAATAGGTCAATAATTTGCCTCTAAAGTCTGCAGAAGATGAGTGATTCGGATTAAAGAGATGATCTAGAAGTAGAGAACCTAGAAAATGGATATTTGTAGAGTCGAAAACAAGCGGACTATGTCGATAATAGGTATATTTGGTAGTGAATAGCAGCGACATGTCGGTTGTAGGAGACCATTCTCTTGAAAAGGATAAATGAAAGAAATAAATCTGTTGAGACAAGATTTCAATACTTAATTCAAGAATCAGATCTGGAGGAATAAGAACATTAGTGTGAAGAGCGGAAATATTCGTTGAAGCTTGGTCGATTTTGTTTAGAAATAAATGTAATCGATCCGACATATTATCGGCGATTTTTGGTTGTAAACTCCATAATGTAGGGTTTTCTTGCTGGTCTCTGTATGACAACAAGTCTGTCATATGACGCTGTTGTTTAAACACAGACATTTTTAGATCCGTTGCAACAGTATCGTCATGAATACTGATACATTCAATTAGTCGTAAAAGAGAACTAAAGATTTGAGTATCTAGAAGCATTCCCGGGAATTTAGTCTGCACTGTATCCACTACTAGACGTAGTCTTGGGACGGGAGAATTCGTCCGGGGTGCACATCCAGCATATTCTGCTAACAAATCAAAAGCACTACAAATTTCCGTCAAAAGAGGTAAAAGTTGAATAGAAGTCTCAGCAAATGTATCACTAGGTCCATAAAGGATTGTATGACATATAGCTTCATCAGAGCCTCCTATGATCTTTCCTGCTTCATTATAAACCAGATCAGGATGAGGATCAAGGCTTTTATGAGAGATATGGAATGCTGAAGCCGCGGAAGATTTAGGAGGAAGAGATATTGAAGAATGAGGAACTAAAGTTGAAGAAGATGCAATGCGTTTATGATGAGGAGATTGAGTTGAAGAAGGTGTCAAATTAGCAGCAGGACTCATGGAGATATCAAACGCCTTGATTGCTAAATCTCCTGGAGGTTTACAAATCATTAGGACTCCATCTTTAAGTATTGCCCTGCAAAGTTTCCAATTATAAGAACTTGAAACTGAAGAAGAATGTCGATTTAACCATCCATCTTTGTACACGTTTACAGACTCTTCAGGAGGAGCTACTGCTGTGAAGAGACTTGGAGCCTCACTAAGAGATCGTGAAGACAAGGACGTGTTTGAATCCGAAGCTTGGATTACTGCCGGTCTTGCCAAAGTATGTGAAGAAGAATTTGGAGATTCATCTATTGAGCCAGCTGACGCATTCAGCGCTGCATTATACATGCGAGAATCGGGCATCTAGGGGTTAGAGGGGAGAGGGATAGAGGGATATATTGGAGAATACGTTATACATACCTGGCTTGATTCAAGCAAAAGTCAAACCAATTAGCATTCGGATTCAGTGAATGAATAAATGAATATAACAACAAATATAATTAAAAAGTTCAAAGATCTCGTTGAAAAGTTTGAATAGAATTTTGATGTTCAGGTCAAAATGTATGGGAATATTTAGGGCTGATAAGGGGTAAAATAATAAGGCCTCCTAATATGGCGCGACGGAAAAAAAGGAGCTGAAAATGAAAATGAATAAATAAAAATAAAATAAAAAAATAAAATAAATAAATGAAATAAATAAAATAAATTAAATGAAAAAACAATTAACATAAACAATGAACAATCAGTCAGTTACGCAATAAACAGTCAGTTACGCAATAAACAGTCAATTAACGACAATAAACATCGGTCAATCAATCAGTCAGTCAGTCAATCAGTCAGTCAATCTATCAATCAATCAGTTCATAATGTTAACTACTCGATAACTAGCTAGAGCTAAGACATTCAGATCATCAGACCAATGTTTAGGTTTATGCCTTACAATTGTACAATTTAACTGTGCAGCACTGTGCTGTGATTAATATGGTATTGTAATATCCTGCAGAAAGTTATTAGCGTGTCAGAGAAAGTATCAGAGGTCAAGGAGTGAACTTTGGATTGGTCGGGCCCTTATGCAGTGGCTGCTCAGCTGTAAGTCGTCAGGAGCCTGACTGGTAGCTTTAGTAAACTGATCAGATACTGGCCAGTCAGTAGATCAGTAGTGGTAGTGGTAGTGTCAGTGTCTGGTCCGTCAGACGTCATAGCTGCTAGATCTCTACACTTACATTAATTTACAGTATCTGCTTTAACTCCAATTGGGACTATGGCAAACCATAATCACGGAATTATAGTGTGTTTCAGGTATTATTAACCTGCATGCGGCCCGATGATGCCGCGCGACCATATGCTTTGATTGTTAATTATTCTATTATACTTTAAACAAGCAAACCTTGCAAGCTGAAGCTCTGTGATCTTAGATTGATGTGAATAGTCAAGTTTAAGCGCGGTGACATGTGCTGACTAACAGATCGAGAGATGACGTCATAGTTAATTCCTAGCTCCAGTTCAGAGTCCATAGAGTCTATAGCAATGAATTTATCCACTACAAGACTGTGATCTATACTCTTTGGTTAATCAATCAATCATCAATCAATCTGCTGTCTTTGCAGCTCTCGACTCTCGACTCTCGACTATCCACTTAGTCTATAGACTCGGACATTCGATCTACAACGCAGGTCCTGATCCAGGGTAATTGATAGCCATAACAGGCCCGAGTCGGACAGTGGAGTCGCACTTTGGCTGTTTGTATACAGGAATGTAGCCAAAATGGAAGATCTATTAGTGTCTACTTATAGCTAAAATAGATGTTAATGTGTGTTCTGCTGTGGAAATGACTCATATTCGTAGAAGAGAACTAGCAGGAACTAGCAGGAACTAGCAGGAACTAGAGAATTAGCAGGAACTAGAGAATTAGCTGACAACTAGCAGCGAACGCATATGCTCTGACAAATGGCAGCAAACGCATACGCTCTGACATCAGATTCTATATTGGAATGTACTTAATCGCTTGACATTGACATTCCTATGTATACGTGTAGTACTAGTCGTAGGCCAAGATACTTAGCAGCTGCTTGCTAAGCCGGCTCATCTCTTAACTTTCTGTAGTTGATCCATTAGACATTACAGCGCTACATATGATCGCGCTCCGAACTATACAACCAGATCTCCATCGATCTTATTGATCTTACAATCATGTGCGTTATCAGCCAATCGCTTTTAATTAATAATAATAATAATTTATTTACTTTATTTGTCAAATATTTCTTTGTTTATTTTAAATCGCGTCGAATAAGCACTTACTAATCACATTACCATGACAACGCCGTCATCAAAGATTCATCACGTGTGAAATTAGAATATTTGACCTCCCCTCACCTGACCTGTTACATAACACTATCTCCAGGAGATTCTCATCTGTTGAGTATTAATTGATCGTAACTGGCGCTGTTGAAGGTTTATTATATATTTTTTGACAGTCAAAGTTGTCTTGAGTTGTTCTTGAGTTGCTTTGATACTTTACCAATATTTCAATCAAGTGTGGTCAAGTGTTTGGTGAGTTTTTTGTGTTTTAAACAAGGTCCCATGAATATCACGGGGTTTCATAGAGTCCCGTGACAACTAACGAGATATCCAGAAGAGACTGTTGAGTCGAGAGTCGAACAAATAGTTGACCTTAGTCCATTTGATCCTTTGATGCAGGTCAATCGACAAGAATCAGGAGCAAGCCCTACGTTGGGCTCTGCTATAGCGGCTAATTTAGGCCCTCCATCGAGAAGATGGCATGAAGAATCGGATGAGCCACGGTCAAAGAGGATTAAAACTTCTCCAGACCGTCATTCGAATGAGACAACAGACCCTTTGTTGTCGAGCTCAAAGTCGTCGGATACGGCTATAGACAATAGTTTATTAAACCAGAAGAGAAATGGAGAAGGAGATCGTCATGAAGCAGGAGAGTCTGTTGGAGATGACCGGTCGGATTCTGCAGGGTCTGTTTCTCCTCCAGGACTTTCATATGTCCAAGCAGGTTCTGGAATCGGCTATGGACAGACAATGATATCCAACAAACCTACTGTTGGTACGGACGAATGGCACCGTTTACGCCGTGACAACCATAAAGAAGTGGAACGAAGGCGACGGGAAACTATTAATACGGGAATAAATGAACTGGCCAAAATCGTTCCTAATTGTGAGAAAAACAAGGGCCAGATTCTAAGGCGGACTGTAGAATATATCAAGCAATTACGCCAGGATGAGACTACAAATATCGAAAAATGGACTCTGGAGAAGCTGTTGACTGAACAGGCCATTGCCGAGCTGTCGTCGTCAAATGAGAAGCTCAAAGCTGAATTGGAACGGGCTTGGAGAGAAGCTGATCAGTGGAAAAAGGCTTGTTCCAGTGCCGGAGTCAAAGGCACCGAAGAGTCAAGATAGCGTGCTATGTTGGTTATTCTTGTATTTTTATCTGTTGTTATGTATCATGGGATATTAGTAATTTATGTTTAGTAGACTGCCACAAATAGTGGCTTCGCGGTGTATTAAGTAGGAGCACGGCCACCACCATAGAGTAAAACAGCCACAGCCACCACCATATCGAGTGACAGTAGCCCTGTTTGAGGTTGAATATGATACCACCAATCTGAGTTGATACCACTAATCTTCGATATTACCGATAATATCGTCCATCGTTTGCCGATATCTACAGCTCGTCGATATCCTATCGGCAGCCTTAAATCGATCAGGTCGGCTATTAACTAAACAGGCGCAACCAGTTAGTATGCATTGCCTTAGAGTGGGCTGCCTTGGAGTGGACTGCCTTAGAGTGGGCTGCCTTGGAGTGGACTGCCTTGGAGTGGACTGCCTTGGAGTGGATTGTCTTCACAGTCTTGGTCATATCGGCCAGTTCACCGACCGCTCATTCTATATCCGATATTATCGCGAGATCCTGTCAGCCCTCTGTTATTGACAATCATTTATGCAGGGAAAAGAATAGTGAAGTGGAGAAGTCACAATCTGTAGCCCAAGCGCTAAGATATTAGCAGAAGCGGCCCAAGATTCCTATATAAGCGCGATTACCAGCGATTCGTCGTCTGCGGTATGTTCGGCTCGGTGAACCGATTAATCCATAGCTTAATCTACGTCTATCTCTTGATACAATAAAGCCTCTTCTAATTGACCAAGTGACGAATAATAATCCACTCCTTTAAACGAAGGATCTTCATCTTGTAAAACTCTGCCATTGAAAGCAAACAAGCTACTTGAACCGGCAAATAACGTCAGACCTTCCCATCCGGCACGATTACAAACAGCAAAAACCACTCTACGTGCAGCATTTGTTCCTCTATTAATCAATGGAGCCATTCGAATCAACCAATAGTTGACTGTGGAAAGATCAGGGTCCATATGATGAGAATCAAGTAGATCAAGCATCTGAGCCTTTTGTATAGCTTGATCACCTATCGGAGCCAAATTAGGCGATTTGGTATGTAGCCAAGCCATAGGACATAACACGACATTGACCTTGTTGTCTTTAACACTATTTGCGAATTCATAATCAGCAAAAGGGGCTTTAAATTGATAAGGATTAAGATCCATACAGATTCCGACCTGGACTTTGACAGGTTTATCATTCTGTCCTAGGTTGGCTTCAAAGCTTTGGAATCCAATTGGACTCTCATCACATCCCCATTGTTCATCTACTTCGTATAGAAAAGTCTTGCGATAGTTGAATACAATTGAACCAGAAGGACTGATGAGAATAGCCGAATTGTAGATTTTAAAAGTGCTTTCTCCGAGGTTTTCTCCGGGGCTTTCTCTAGTTATAAACTTTTCAGGATATCCTACTAATGTATGACAAGAGAATCGACGACTAATATCCTTGGCCCATTGACTCGAGATCCCTGATCCTTTAACCTCTAAATAAGGCTCGATTTCAACTGGTGATTTGAAATTGTAGCCAGTAAAGGCGAGTTCTGGAAGAATTACAAGATCTGGTTTATGTCCTTTAAGATATTGACTAATAATTCCATTTGCACGTTCGATATTGGCAGCGACTTGACCGATTTGAGGGTTCAATTGAAGTAGGGCTATCCGTAATTTGGTATTCATGATATCGGTTAAATATCGGGAGATTGAAAAATCCGTTCTGGAAAGTTCTAGTAAAGGTTAGAACCGTTCTGTAACTTCTGTTGTGTTCTGTTCTGTTCTATTCCTTCTAGAACAGCATTAATAATAACCTATTGATCTCCCAACTGCTAGAATATTCTGGAATTACAAATAGACTAATAATCCGTCTACCCCGGACTTTAATTGTTCCGCATTTATCATCATGTAATTGCCACTGGAGTCGGGCTGGAGTCGGGCTGGAGTCGGCTATAAAAGGACCTCGATCCCCTTGTTGCTCTTTTCATCTTATCTTATCAAGTATATTTCTTTCTGTTATATTTCCTTCATCTATTATGCATCCATTCGACTACTCATTTCGAGGCCGTCAAGGTCCAGTAGATTCCTACTATCTACCTTATCAGAATGATCCATTCTCTGATTATTATCGATTTCAAAGACCCCAGGATTATTTCTATCAACAACAACTTCAGGATTTGGAATATCAACGGGCCAGATATGTGGAGAATCAAAGGATTGCCCGTCAAGTGGCTTTAGAACGAGCTGTTCAAGAACGCCAACGACAGGAGAGGCAAGAAAGGGCTTTACATGAACGTATTTTAAGGGAAAAAGCTCGAGAGGAAGCTCTTCAAGAACAGGTTAGACAGGAACGAGCTCTTTATCGTCAACAGTTGCATGATCAGTTAGTTGAACGGGCTTTAAGAGAGCAGGCTTATGGAGGACATCGTAAGAATCATAGACGTAAGCGTCAGCAGCAGCAGCAGCAGTTGGAACAACAGCAGCTGGAACAACAGCAGCAACAGCGGCAACTAGAACGCGAACAACAACAGTATCTTCAACAAAAGGCAGCAGAGCAACAACAGCAACAACAGAGAGCTCAAATGGAAGACAGCAGAGCTCGATTGCTTGGCCAGAATCCTTTTGAGTTGTTGTTTTTCCGACCTCAAGAGGCTGAAACTGATCCTGATACTTCTGTTCCTGACGATGAGGAATTATATGCAACTCCTCAGGAGCAGGACGCTCAACCAGAGACTTCCAATCCAAGGATCGTAAGACGACCGGTGTTCTTTTCTCGTCAAGAACAGGCTCAAGAGCCAGAGGCAGAGCCAGTGGAGTCTTCTTCGTCTTCTTCTCCCTCTGAAGACTCTGACCTTGTAGAAGCTCGGTTACAGTCAGTCAAGTTAGCTGTTCAACATCATATCGACACTTTTGATAGAGTTGCTTTAGCAGATTTGGATTCGGAGACTCAGACCCAGATCAATTCAAGGGTTAAGGTATTACGACAAAGCGCGTTACAATTAGAACAGCTTTATACCCAGTTGGACAGTATTGTGATTCCCAAGGATGAATCTAATTTGGCCAGTCTTGATTTGAAGAAGGAATTGACTGCAAAGGCTGTTTCTTATGCCGATAAGATTGATTCTCTTGTTCAAAAGTTTCTTGCTCATAGAGAGGTGGACGAGCAAGTAGAAGTTGCAGAAGTTCCCGAGGTAGCTGATGCACCCGAGGTAGCTTCTGAAGAAGAAGTAGCTTCTGAAGAAGAAGTAGCTTCTCCTGTTTCTGCTCCCGTTTCTGCTCCCGCTCTTGTCTCCGCTCCCGCTCTCACCTCTGACTCTAAATCTCATGTTGTAAAGGTCAGAATTATAAGAGGTGACAAACCTAAAACCAAGACTGAAGATGTCTCTGAAACTGAAGGATCTAGTTCAGAGAAAGAAACTCCTTCGGCAAGCAGGTCTTCTAGTCCTGTTCGTCATGTTACTATCGAGACTGTTGAAGAGCCGGAGTTTTAATGTTATTTATAATTAATGATGCAATAAAATAATTAAAAATCAATAATAATCGTACTAGTAGCTTTGTAGAGGTTGGTGCTAAGTCTTGCCTTTTTCATGATCCGTAGAGATAAGCCACAAACCTTGTGGCTCATGATCGGCATTTATATTTCTATTTCAGACCGTGCGGCTCAATTAGTCGTTCATCAGCGTACGGCTCAAACGATGGATTTGCTGCTCATTTACTTTTAGATAATTCTAATCACTTGTAACTATTAATACTACTCAGGTTTCTTTCCTGTAGCCAACATTAAACTTAACTTGATCAAATACTTTTCAACCCCATTGAAATCCTTTGTATCATAGACCTTTAAACCATCAAGACAATCCTCATCACAAGTGGAACTTTTATCCAAATGAGATCCAAATCTCGCCAATTTCTCCTTGGTAACCCATAATCTCACTTTAAAAGGCGTCTCGATAACGATATCGGTTAAACCAGCGAACTCAAATGCTTCTTTAACGACTTTAGGAGACATTCCTCCAAGATGAGCAATTGGGTCATCATCAATAGCTTTTCCCGGAGCTTTAGGTGCAGCATGATGACCTAACTTATGAAGGATATTAAACCCATGCTTATGATGATCATGAGAATGAACTATGGGCTTTCCTTGAGCGTCGATGGTGTTTGCCGAATTCTCATGGCCATAATTACACATATCGGCTACAAATAACACTCCTCCAGGTTTCAAGCATCGGGCTAAAAAAACCGTAGTCGATTGAATATCGGCAATATGATGATAAGACATTGAAACGACTACAGCATCGAAATCATGAATATTCACTCCCTCGGGCACTTTAGGGTCTTCTTCTAGAATATCCAACACATAAGCATACATCTCACTAGGATCAATTCCTTGATTATTGACTTTTTGATTGAATACATCCACCATATCGTCGGAGATATCGATTCCCACGATCTGCTTGACGAATGGGGCCAAATTCTAGGTTAGAGCACATCCAATTGACGCCATCATCTTTAATTCATCCAATCCAACTTACCTGACTGATCAAACCTGTTCCACAGGCAAAATCCATGACTCGAGTATTGCTCGCTTGCCAGAATGAAGATACATTTTCGAGGTTCTTGTTATCCGAATCTTCTCCGAACTCCACAGCAGAGGAAGAATTCTTGGGTGAAAACTCTAGAATATTCTTGGAAATCACTTGAGCAATAAGAACTGACCCTGGGTTATCGAATTGAGCCGCTACCTCTTTGTTGAAATGCTTTCGATTGGCTTCTTTCTTGTCCATGTTGAATTGTGAAGAGGGGTAATGTGGAGATCTGTTTGGCGGGGGTGGCGCCAGTTATAAATGTCCCAAAACCTGGGGACCTTAGTGGCTGACTTCCGACCACGCTTATATGTCCGGAGCCGCACCGCTTATGAACTTGAGCATGCGAGGGAGATAAAAAAAAGTAAGCAGAATGCAATTGATGGTCTTTGAATTATATCTGTCTAAAGTCTATGATGATGATAGTCCTATTTAGAGTCATTATGAAAGCTGTTCTGCGATGGAAATGTCTAACTCGTTCGACAAAGTCTTCTGAGTCAATTACATTTACCGAGCAATTTAAGTTACATAATGGAATATAAACAATTGAATAGTACATTGAATGACGTTTTCAAGCCAATTCGGAGTGATTCCGGGGGTAATTCCGGGTTCGGACTTGGCTTCGGATCTGGATTCCGCAAATGGATATCACATAGGACGATTCTCGTTATAACGATACTGGTAGTAAGGGTTGTATAAACGGTAGTAGTAGTAGCTAGCATGTCATAGCCGAGAGCATATCATACATTCAACCTCTTATTACAATATAACAATACATTTCATCTATTATTCGATTCTGATCTATTATGCGTATGCCTAGAATTGCAATGACCTCACTCGCTCATCCGCTTGTTCACCTCATCTGAAGAAGCATGCGCTCGGGGTTCTCGATATATGCCTTCCATTCTTCAGCCATTCGGGCCATGGTCATTCCATCAATAACCCGATGATCTCCACTCCATGAAGTGTTGATGATCTGCTGAGGAACGACTTTAAAGTCCTCTGCAAACCTCGGAACAGTCTGAGATCTTCCAATGCCGACAATTGCTACTTCACTATCGACAATTACAGGACCTAGATATGTTCCTCCAACGTTGCCGATATTGCTGATGGTTATAGTGCCACCTTTCAAATCAGCAGCTTGTAACTTTCCAGTAGCTCCAGATTGTTGAAGTCTAGTTAATTCAGAAGCAATATCCAGAATCGACAGAGACTGGACGTTTTTAATGTTTGGAACAATTAATCCCATTGGAGTGTCCATCGCGATTCCAATATTATGCTGAGGACGGTGGACAATGGCGGGTTTTCCATTCTCGGCGGCAGCAATGACCCGAGAGTTCAGAGACGGATATTTCTGTAGAGCTAACGAAAGTGCTTTTATGAAAAATGGCATATATGACAATTTAGCAACAGGTCCAGCACTCTTTTTAAGCTCGGAATTGATGCGGCTGCGTACTTGTACTAGAGCGTCGATCTGGATCTCGTCAGTGTACAAAAAATGAGGAATGGCCAGAGAATTGGTCATTGTTTTAAACATCTGGTTCTGGATAGGTGTAAGGGGAATAATCGTTTCTACAAGGGGGAGAGCCGAAGGAACAGCTGCAGGAACGGCAACAGGAACGACTTCAGCAGCAACTTCCGAACCTTCTTTAGCTCCGAATGTCAATACATCCTCTTTAAGTACTCGTCCATCCTTTCCAGTGCCTGAGACTTGAGCAATATCAACTCCTAGCTCTTTACACACCCGTCGTACAGCTGGTGTGGCTAATGTGGCGTACTTTCCAGAAGGAGTGGGAGTTGGAGCCGCAGCCGTTACAGGTACCACCGGCTCAGGTTTAGGTTCAGATGGCGCCACACTCTGTGGCTCCGCACCCTCCTCCTCAGCTATATCGATATCACATAAAGGCTTTCCTACTAAAGCCATTTCACCAACATCGTAATGTAAAGTCTTAATAACCCCATTAAAACGCGATGTGATTTCAACCGAGGCTTTATCTGATTGTACTTCACAAATAGGATCAAACTCCTCGATCCGAGCTCCGGGTTCTACAAACCATTGTATCACTTCACATTCTTTGATGCCTAGTTAGAAATTATTAAATAGATCCGCCGACAGCCGAGAACTTGGCTGCTGGACGATGCATTCTCAGCAAAGTAGCAGACAGCAGCAAAAGAATCAGACAGAACAGTATAGGCATGCCGAAAAGCTTCACAGCACAGTCACAGTACAACTAAAGCCACAGCTCATAGTCCCGCTACAGTCCCGCTACAGTCCCGCTACAGTCCCGCTACAATCCCGCTATAGTCCAGCTATAGTCCACGCGAAGCCTTAACAGCAGCGACCGTACTTCACGGAAGCTTTCACAAGTACTATTCAAAGTATCTTTACTCACCTTCTCCTATATCAGCCAACATAAAAGGTTGTAGCTTCCATAACGCGGGGACCATGTGGAAATGGCGAGGCACAGCGAACCTTGCCCTCGGTAAAGCTCTCAAGGAGCGAGTATAAATCGAACGAATCATTCTAAAGCACAAGAATAATAGATACGCCCAAGTGATCTTTAGGAAGAAGAAATAGAAAGCCCGGATGAAAATAAATATGGGGACTCTTCACATAATCTCGGTTAACGGTGGAGTTTCTATGCGGGCTTAGTCATTGTCCCAGTAAAAATTAGCAATCGATAACCGAGATGTGGAGATAAAAAAATAAAAATAAATAAAAATATTATTTAAAATTAAAAATAAAAATAAAAATAATAATAAAAATATAGAATATTAAATATATACCGAGCTCATTAAATAACTGAATATCTAACGTTATTCTACTTGATCTATGCCAATTGAATGACCTTTTGTTGCAGCGATTCGCGCCGAATCTACCATTAACCGAGCTCCTTATTGTCGTGATGTAAATACCCGGACGTCGCGGTTATTCAGTGCACGGCTAAAACGGTATTCACTTCCATCCATTCTACCGCCAATTCAAGAGCTCAGTATGCTAGCTCAGTATTCTCAGCAGTCAAGTTGTTGTCGATACGGATATTGCGAGGTTCGACATGAATATATCTGTAGTGACCTAACTTCTCGGTAAATAGCGGAGACGATACGGTAACTACACGGGATTCACGTATCTAAACAGCTGAATGATACTATGTGAGTCACAGACTATGACAGCAGAGATGGATAGTGATGACAGTAGATGAGCAGAATGTCGAGCTCTCCACTGTCCAGATCCTCTGCTCTGTTGAAGCTCTGTCAAAGTCTGATTATGTGACTACCCTCCTCAACATTACCCTACCGTCTACTGTAGTGCCCTCCAACTTCGGGCTCCTACTTCGGCTCATACTTCGGTGCTTGCCAGCCTTATTCTTAATACAATGGCACTGTTCTTTAAATCACCCCTTGATATCGAAATCCGATTGGATGGAGAGGATTCAAGGCAGACAGTTGATGTTAAAACAGATAAAGGTAGACGTGATAAATATCCTTTATATTTAGATGGCGAAACAGTTAAAGGATCCGTGACTATCCGACCCCGGGACGGCAAGAAGCTCGAACATACGGGAATCAAGGTACAATTAATTGGTAGCATTGAAATGAATAATGATCGAGGAGTTCATGATGATTTCTTATCATTAGGTCAAGAATTAGCTGCTCCTGCAGAACTCAGGCACCCGGAAACGTTTGATTTCGAGTTCAAAAACGTAGAGAAGCAATACGAGAGCTATAATGGTGTTAACGTCAAACTACGATATTATATACGAGTAACAGTATTCAGGAGAATGGCCGATGTCGTTCGAGATAAAGAACTTTGGGTTTATTCATACAAAGTACCTCCAGACTCTATAAGTTCAATCAAAATGGATGTTGGAATCGAGGATTGTTTACATATCGAATTTGAATATTCCAAATCCCGTTACCACCTTAAAGATGTCATTGTAGGACGAATCTACTTCCTGTTGGTACGATTAAAGATAAAACATATGGAATTGTCTATTATACGGAGGGAAACTGTAGGAGTGCCTCCTAATCAATTGAATGAAAGTGAGACTTTAGTTCGGTTTGAAATCATGGATGGGGCTCCAGTTCGAGGTGAAACAATTCCAATCAGATTGTTTCTTGGAGGATTTGATTTGACTCCGACTTTTAGGGATGTAAATAAGAAATTCTCCACTAGAACGTTTCTTTCTTTGGTATTGATTGATGAAGATGCTAGAAGATATTTCAAGCAAAGTGAAATTATTCTTTACAGGCAGTAGTTAATAATGATATGATGATTAAGCGCGATATCGTAGTAGAGTCTGATCGTAAAGACTGCTGGCAGAAGGTTCTGATGGCTGTAGAGTGATTGGCCGTAGAGTCTGACCTGCTCATACAAGAATAGGACGAGTCTCAACGTCATACCTGTAACGCTTATTGAACGCTTAGCCCGCTCTCCCGGGCGACTCTGCACTCGAGTCAAACAGCAGACAGCCAGCGGGATGCTTCTCTCTCAGGCTATCGGCGGGCACCACTCCGGCTGATTCGTACTCCCTCAATGGCTACAGTACGATTGCCCTAGTAGGATACCACTGTGTTATGGGGCAATCGCACAGTGGAGCAATGGTACGGTGGAGCAATCGCAAGGGTATATAATGATAGGAGCAATCCTCATGAGTCTTCAAGGAAGTAGTGCTATGGATTCATCTACTATTGGACACCATTTGTGTCTGTATATTACAGTTTAAGGATCGCACATCTCGATATTACTATCAATTAGCTAAAACATTGCCTTGACCATTAAAGAAATGACATCTTTCATCGACATCAGGATCGCGAATAACCGAAATAGTAGTATAAGTAATATCCAATACACTAAAACCTACACTTTCACCATTAGCAACGGTTCCATTTCCTCCGGCTTGATAAGGAGCCCAATGAACAGCATTTGGAGCTTTCATAGTATTAGGATCCAAAGTAATTGCAAAAGACATATAATAGCTGCTGAGAATATCGCTTATTGTCTTGTTATTTTGGCCAGGATAATCGGTAGTAGCAGTCCATAAGAAAGGACTACTTGCACCATGAAGTTCCGAACCAGCAGCAAAAATCATCTTGTAAACATTTTGAGGATTCCTACTGTTTTCCATAGTATGAGCAGCCATAAGAGTTGTAGGACAGACGATAATAAAGTCTCCAAACCAAGTCACTCGTTGGAAAAATGATGAATTAAAGTCGGCAGCAGGATAAAGATCATATAATTGAGAGAAGAAAGCAGGACCGGCTAGAGGAAATAAAATCTCAGCATCAGCTTGAGTTTGAGCTTGAGTTGTCCAACTACTATTTGAGAAACTAACTCCTTCATATTGGTTATGGTCTACAATAAGAGCCACATCGTAGAAGTTTAAAGGCTTGATCAGGAAGTTCTCGAATGAATTCTCCATCAATAACTGGACCATAATCATAAACCCCATAAGAATATTGATCTTGATCATAGACACGATAAGAAAGAGCAGTTGTCTTATTAAGAGAAGCCTCATCAAGGGCTCGAAGACATGCAACATTAGTACAATTTGCAAGATCCAAAACCCTTCTGAATTGGATTTCTTGAGTGGAAGCTGTAGCCATAGGTTGCCACCAAGGATATTGAGCAATGACTGCTCGAAATGGAGGAGTATCAGTTCCTCCAAATGCCATCATCTGATAAGTAACACTACCTCCTCCTGCACTACCTCCAGTAATTGTAACTTTGGCGGGGTCTCCTCCAAAAGCACTGATATGTCTTTGAACCCAGTCAAGAGCTGCTCTTTGGTCCAAAAGCCCGGCGTTTAATGAACCATCGTTGTCGATTTCCGCTCCTCCAAGGAATCCATAAGCACCTAATCGATATTGGATTTGAACGTAAATGATTTGACCATTAGATCGGTTGACCATTCCATCTCCAGGTGCTGACAGAGCATAACCTCCTGTATAACCTCCACCATGGATTTGAACAATGACAGGAATAGCAGAAGAGGCCGGTTTCATGGGAACAAGAATGTCGAGTAAAAGACAATCCTCATGCTGATTAGGACTAAGAGCTGCTGCACTATAGGAATGTTCATGAAAGAATGGAACTCCTTGAATACACATAGGACCTTCTTGCGTAGCATCTACGACTCCGGTATAATTATTTTTACGTTCAATTGGTTGAGGTTCTCTCCATCGAAGGTCTCCAATTGGAGGTTGAGCATATCGAATACCACGATAAGAGTTGATTCCAGAGGTAGTATTCTGAAACCCTTGGAATTTGGCATATCCAAGGTCCGCTACAGGAGCTTTCTGAGGGAGACAGATTGAGAAAAAGAGGAACAATAAGATTGTTTCAATCATTTTAGCTTAAAGAGCAGTTATAAATGGAGAGGCCTGAGCTTTAAATACACTAGATGACCTTGTAAGTCCTTTTGTGCGGCAGTGAAATGATACAGATGCTGCAGATGTTGCAGATACTCAAGAATCAATGAAATGCTGCGAGCAACGCAAATGCTAAAGCAATTCACACCCGTAGGGCCGAAGAGATGTTTCAGGATATGAAGGACTAAAATCGCCCTATTTCGCTCCAACTACGCCCTAACTTTGCCCATTTCAACCCCGCTTAGTTGCCGTGATCCGAACTGGAGATTTGACCAAATGAAACCGCAGATCCATGCCAAGACTGAGCTATTATATTTCCAGTCAAAACTGGGGTATGAAGTATGTCAGCTGGAATTTATGAGCTTATGCACATTAGAAAGCCTGGCTTGTAGCAATTTAGAACACAATATAATCAGTCTGACTGAAGACGTTGTGAGCTATTGATCTCGAGACGGCAGATTGAAGACATCTGCGAGCCATCGAGCGGGCAGCAGGCAGCAGTGAAGACGTCTGGCCACCGTTCAATCGTTGAGCTCAAAGAGGGGCAAGTTAACAGCTTTCCAGATTCCAGATTCCAGCTTCCAGCTTCCAGGTTCCCACTTTCCAAACTCTTAGAGCAACACCCGTTAGTCCTTCACCACAACCATGGATCTATTAGTCAATTGAGCAGATATAATGATGCAAGTCTCAGTCAGACGACAGCAATCGGTCCAATTAGGAACGAGGTGTTGCACACCTGAAAAATTACTGAATTAATCCAACCATCTCGGCAGGTGAACCGAACTTGAAACGGTTAATCAGCCTCCCGATTGGTCATGGATTGACTAGCTAAAATGATGCTTAATTCTACTTTAGTTTCCAAATGCAGCCAAATAAATCTTTAAGACTTGCCATAGATCGTTAGTTAGGTTAGAATTAATTATTGTAAAGGGCGTGATGTCTGCTCGAGTTTGAACTTAGCTGCTGTTTAAACTTAGCTGCTGTTTGAACTTAGCTGCTGTTTAAACTTGGCGAAGGGAAGTTGACTTAAGAATTATCAACTCAACTTAAACTTAGAATTAAATCAAATATTTAATATTTAATATTTAATTATAATGCCATAGAACCAGATATTGAATCTCTCTCTATTTCCTGCTTTTTACTATTTTTTTATATTTTATTATTTGAATAAGATCGCCGATATTTATTGGCTGGGCAAAACAATATTTGTAAAAATAAAAAATAACCGAATCGGCTTAAAGGATGCTGTTTTCAGTCGCTATTTCAGGGAAATATTTGTAAAATGTTTTACTAGAACATCACAAGCTCATTCAAGAGTTTATTAAGAGAATTATTGGTTATCATAGTGATATCACTGTTAGCTGGAATTATTGGCTGCATCTGTGGACAGCCCTTCACAGACCTTATAATTGTACTAGAGGGCTGAAGGTATTGTCAATTCCGTTATTTCAACTTGGTTCTTTTAACAGATACAATTGTCATTTAACCGAAATTGGTATTGTAGAATTCACTTTGTTTTTTGTTCCTTTAATAAAGGTTTATAATATCCCTTTATGCTGTCTATCCTTGGATCCAAGTCGGCGGGTACGTACTTTGAATTGTATCAACTGCCTCCTGGCAGCGGATCATACATGCGGTGTACATACATGCAGGTATCTATCGGGTTGCCTATAGTTGATATGAGTTGTAAATGTGCTAAAGAACGCAAAAGAAGTCCTTTTTTGAGATTCCTGGACTCTTATGCCCAGGAGTTAAGAATTTCGCTTCTCTGTAGCAATACATAAAGACATACAGAAGATTCTGAGAAAAATTTAGGAATCTAAAATCAATGCAAGGGCGAGAGTGGAATCTCATTCAAAGTTTCTGAACTTCTGCAGGCAACTTCGGTCCGAAGAAAAGGAGCATTTATAGTCTCTCTGGCCATCAAGCTTCTATATCCGAACTTGAAGTCCGAATTCGAATTCGAGGACATTATAGAATATTTGACTGAAAGAAGCAGTCAAAATCACTGTTCTCGTCGAATATAAGACTTTGTAGCTTCGAGAATACTATCGGCTTTGCATCAGCCGCACAAGCCGCACGAGCCGCACTGGCAACCCACTCTGACCTTAGAGATAGCCACATTTGAGACCTTCAATGGCAAAGGACTGTCATTAAAGACCAAGACCATCTTCCGATGCAGAGCAAATCGTCATCTTCTCGACGCGGCATCTAAAGTTAGATGATTATTCAAAGTCTCGGGCCTGAATGTCCAACAAAGTGAATGCTCTTCATGATTAAATCCGTATGGTTTATTCCACCAAACATAAATAGAAGATATCAACTACGATCATTCTCTGAAACTGTTAAATAGCTCTATAATACATAACATCTACCATGCGATTCTAGCAATAGGGCCCTTTGGCCAAGTCCTAACAACCAACTTCCTCAACTCATCCATGACAAGGATTCCAACTGCCAAAGGCAATGGAAGAAACCAGAATTCAAGAGGAACACTTGCAGTTTGGAAAATGGATTGAATACCAGGCTCTTCAGTCACAAAGATTGCAATGACCAAACTCATTCCGGCACCAGCCAATAACCAAGGATTTCTTCTTTCCTTGCGGAACGGATCAGCTTGGAAAATCGATAGCCTTTTGTTACGAATACTTAGGATATTTCCCCATTGTAAGATGACCAAAGTAACAAAGTAAATGCTTTGACCGACAGTATTAAAATGAACGAGCTCTGCTTCAGTATATCCATAAAAACCGTCCGAGAACTTTTCGAAAGAAAAGACAAGAGCATGGAAGGGGATTCCGGCGTGTTTGTAGAAGTAAAAGAAGAACATTGAATGAGCACAAACTGTTTGCATAACACCCACGAAAAGATAACTTTGAATATAGATTTTGAGGTTGATAAGATGATCTTTTTTAGAGTTACGAGGAGGAAGGCTTAGAAGGTCGAATTCCTCCTTTTCCATGATGAGAGAAAGTGATAGGAAAAGATCAGTGAAGACACAAATGATGATCATAAGGAAGGAAGATAATGGTAAAGGAATTCCAAAGTAAACATTCATCAATACAGGCCAGATTTCAGACCAAGAACCAGCTGGTAAAAGATAACTAATGACCTTTTGAAGATTCTGGAAGACAAGACGTCCAAGTCGGATTGCTTCGATGATTGAATCGAATCTATCTAAAAGTACCAGGTCGGCAGCTTCGAGGGCTACATCACTGCCAGATTTGACAGCAATTCCGACATCAGCAGCACGAAGAGCAGGTGCATCATTGACTCCATCACCAGTGACAGCTACAACGTTTTGACGCTCTTTGAATTCCTTTACAATACGAAGCTTTTGCTCAGGACTTGTTCGGGCAAATACAATCTCTTCGTATTCACAAATGACGTCCCAGTCGTCATCTTCGAGCTTTGTGATTGCAGGTCCTTCAAGTAAAAGACTTTTACGCGTCGTGCTTAGACTTTCATCCATGATGGCTTGTTCATCCGACCGTTGGTTGACAATATGATCAAAAGTATCAGGAGTTGCTGAGCTCGTGAAGATTCCAATATCTCTAGCTATAGCAGCAGCAGTAAGTCCAAAATCTCCAGTTACCATGAAAAACCGGATACCAGCCCGACGACAAGAGGCGACGGTTGAAGCTACTTCTTTACGAGGAGGATCGGTGATTCCAAGGACTCCGATAATAGTCAAATCTGAAATCCAATTGTCTTGAATTTCATCACCAAAAGCATTTGAACCAAGAGCAGCTTCAGGTGTAACATGACGTTGACAAAGTAAAATAACTCTCTCGGCATTCCTTGAAAGCTCCTCTTGAAGAGCTGAACATTTGGCCTTGGCAGCAGGGTCAAAAGGAAGTACACAGTTGCTTTCAAAAGACCAATAGCTAGTACAACGAGGCATAATAACATCAGGAGCTCCTTTTACCAGCATGAGAAATTTGGGCTTTTCAGAAGATTCATCAACTGTCCTATGCATTGTAAGCATCCATTTGTTTTTGGAATTGAAAGGGATTTGAAACGCTCGAGGATATTCTTCACTAATAGACTGACCAAAACCTTCTTGAGCAGCTTCAGCAAACTTAAGAACAGCTCCATCAGTTGCATTTCCTTGGATTTCTCTCTCCATTACAGGACGGTCCATAGAAGAGCCATCAAAGCTGGCATCATTGCATAAAACAGAAGCATTATGAAGTTCTTTCAAAGCCGCAGAACTTGCCTTTGAAAGAGTTGAAAAGGCTTCATCAACAGTCATCTTTTTATCGACAAAACCAACAGTGGTTACAACCATTCGATTCTCAGTCAAAGTACCAGTTTTATCGGAGCATAAAACATTAACACATCCCATAGTTTCAACTGTAGATAAACCTTTAGGTAGAATGTTATTATTCTTCATCTTTTGAGCAATGGTTAATAGAGTAAGAGCAACAGCAACAGGCATTCCTTCAGGAATAAACGCTACAACACATCCCATAACATCATCAAGCATGGCAATGACGTTCATGTATGCGAAATGATCTCTACGAAGCCATCCAACCCAGGTGAAGAGGATCAAACTGGCAAGTAAAGCAGTAAGAACTACAATAATCCTGACGAATCGTGAAATCTCTTGTTGAATAAGAGTAGGAGTATCTTTAACTGAACTTGTTGCTTTAGCAATACGACCCATGACAGTATTAGCACCAGTAAGAACGACAAGTCCTGTAGCACTTCCATTCGTTACGATTGTACCCATCAAGGCGATATTTCTAGTCTCGAGGTAGTTATTATCGGTCATATCAGTAGCTCCTTCAACTTCTTCGGACTCTCCTGTAAGCATTGAACGGTCGAAACGAACATCTCCAGAAGTACCAATAAGTCTCATATCAGCAGGGACTTTATTACCGATATTAATCTTGATAATATCTCCAATAGCAATCTCGGTACTGATAATCTTGGTAGGCTTTCCATCGCGAATCACTTGAGCTTCAGCAGGTAAAAGATTAAGAATTGAATTCATAGTCCTTGCTGTAGACCAATCTTGAAAAGCAGAAAAACATGCTTGTAAAAGAATTACTATGATAACCAAAATAGCAAGTCCAAGATTATAAGCAGCAGGATCAGGATCTCCTAAAGGTCTCCAACAAATGAAAAAAATAATAACACCAATCCAAAGAACTGAACAAAAGCCTCCAAATACATATTTCAGGACTTTTTTAACATAATTTTGACGACGACGAGGGAACGAATTCTTTCCATCACGAACAAGTCTTGCAGCAGCTTCTTCAGTACTAAGTCCAAGATCAGGATTAACTTCAAGTTGTTCACAAGTAGCTTTCGAATCCAAAGAATGGAATTTCAAATTGGCAAAATATTCTTTATCCTCTTTATCTTCCTTAGCAGTTTGTTTACTTGTTCTTTGAAAGGGATTTTTCAATTTAAAATTTTTAATCCTGGAAAAAAAACCTTCCTTTTCGCCCTTTTGTTCGCGTCGAGAAGATCTTCTCTTGAGATCTCGGATCGACTGGGTTTCCGAAACTTCAATAGAAAGAGTTCGGAATTCTATAGGAACTCCAGAGACAGATTGAGTACGACTTCGCACACTGGAAATAGAATCCCGACTAAGAGATCGATGAGTGATTCTATTTGTATGAGTATGAGTAAGTCGGTCATGACGTTCATCAGCTTCAAATTTGATTCGTTGCTGGCCACGAGGAGTAGCAGCTTCGACGTCATCTTCAAACGAAGAGATATTAAAATTGGGTTTATCCGTCATGAGATATCAGAGATAGACCAGAGATTAGATGAGAGATAAGAGATAATTCGCGCTTTAGGAGACAACTTTGAGAAACTTTGAGAAACTTTGAGCAAGCCTTGAGGGGAATGACCTGAGCCTTTCCCGTTAGAATGCAGCCAATTTGATGATGAATCTTTACACTTACCTTATCTGAGGGAATAACACGGCAGAATAACACAGCAGAATAGCACAGCAGAATAACACAGCACAAATGGATTGAACCAAGAATAACAAGAGAAACTTCTAAAGAGTTTTCTGATAATTCGAACAATAAATATCTATAGACGAATAGTTAATTCCTTATGTAGTTTGAAGTCGATTCTATGAGAGAATTTCAAAGATCAAAATTTCTTCTGTTTACTGGATGAAAAATCTGGAAAACAGTGGAAATGCCAGTAAAAGGGCACTGCAAGGCTCCGGGGAGCCATCGTATTACTATTTCCGTCACTCCCGTGGCTTTAAAATTTTTCAACAAGCCAGTTTAAGCTGATGCCCCATCTGTTAATGTTTACATGAGGGATTAAAACGTAACAATAGCAATCCGATTTGGATTCAAATATTTCAACCAATATTTGGTTAGTTAGTTTATCTTACAAGTAAAATAACTTTCAACCATGGGATTTTGAGAGATTTTTTTAACTGGTTGGAATGAATTTGAGCCGCGGCTGAACCTAGTAAATGTAAGGCTGAGGCTTGTTTTTTATGACGTCAGGAAAGGGACGAGAAGGAGGAATTAAGAATATTAAATATTAAAAAATTAAAAATTAAAAATATTAAAATATTAAAAATTCAAAAAACATAATATAATAATCCAACTGTTGATATTATTCATGATATTCGAATTTTTCTGTATTAAATTTTCTCAATAATATATTTAATTTGTCTATGAGGGATTAATGTCAAATGGCAGGGAATATTTGGCATGTTCAATGGGAGACTGGGAGTAAAAACAAGAATTTCTCCTCGATTTGGGCCAATTTTGGGCAGGAGGAGGGATTTAAAATTTGCCAAATGTGAATTTCTCAAACACAAATCACAATGTTAACTTGGTTAAGAATGTTAAAATATGTTTAAGGATGTAATAATCAATAATAATCAATAATGAAAAATCTTTCATCGACGTCATTTCCTTTTAGACTTATTATTTATTGTATTATCTTCCATTTGCGGTAATAACCGAGCCTGTTAATTCGTTGAATTCAATTGTTATCCCGCAGTCATCCCTTCAAACAGTTTCATATTTTGTCTCGTAATTAGACTTTACGATTTAGTGGAGAACCCATTGGATCTTTGTTCCCTACTTAATTTGAACACTATGAAAATCTCTCGAGCAATTCAAACTGTCTACCCCTATTTATTCTGAGGGATTTTTACTATATCAGATCAAGAAGTTGTATCCGCTAGGCGTAATACCATAATTATTATTATACCACACAATGAATAGCTATATATTATAGAGGGATTTAAGTCTAGAATCTGACTTTAAATTGATTTCTTGTAAAGATGATTGGTGTTGTCATGTTCCAACCAGCTGGCTCAAGGTCAAGTCAAGGACAATTGAAACGCCATATCCAGTTAACATAGAAATATATATTAATTGTTTTTAAATCAGTTCATTTATTATACCTCATTGACTCTTGAATTCTCATTAATAATTGTTGAAAAAATTTGTATCTTTACATAGTGGTCGAATGTGTAACGCATATGTCACGATATAAGATCAAGTCAAATCCCTCAATCCTTTCTTGTTCTTAGGGTATGTTGGTATTGCTTATACTTGCTATAGTGATATTTGGTCATTATAAACGTCGTCCTGATTATACACTCTATAGAGTTTCTTTAAAGGATTATAAATCTCCTTGTTGATTATTTGGTTCTTATGATGAAGTTTCTGAAATTCTAAAGTCGGTCGGTAATCACAATATGTTGAATTCACCATTTTTCTTGATTTAAGCTTCAGGAATCCTGAGGTCAGATTTGAATCACCTTGAATCACCTTTGAATCGCTTTATCTGAATGATATTTATGAAATATTCAGATTCTTAATATTTCATCCTCTGCACCTTCAACATAGTCCTACTTACCCATTATCCTCTATCGGTCGAATATCTTGATCCCTCTTTTGATTTCGAAGTGGATCTGTCGATATCCTCAACCACTAGATGAATTACCATAATTATCGGATTTAATGATGTGAAGTCGTGATTCCTCGGCAGGTTTTATCCAATCCTATGGACCTCTATCGTCAACTCTTGGTTACATCGTTGAACTATTCTTTGCTGAATTGCTATAGAATCCCGACTCTACTTCGTCAAGGTCTACATCTAATTCGAAAGCAGAATTCATTCAATCGATAAACATTCTCCGCATCGATTATGAGTAATAGGAGGTTTTCGAATACGTCGCTCCTCTAACTCCTCTAGGTCCTTTAAACTCCTCTGAGTTCCTCAAAAAGATATCCTCGACTACGCTAACTTCGAGGATACAAACATTTTGTAAATAGAATATCAAGGAATTATTTGAATTCATACTAACCTTTTCATATCTTTACCCACTCATGACGATCGCTTTGCTTTGTAGACTCTTTCATTCTTCTGTTATTGTCATCGTCTGCTTCTTCCTCGCCGTATCTTACATTAATTCTTACAACTCTAAATATTATCTTGTAACATGTAAAGATTTAAGGGTGCCTGATCTACTTTGATCACCTTACCAGTCGACTTGTAAATCAAGTTGTATCTGCTGTAATAAAGAACTTTCAACGACAGGATGAATATGAACTATTGGCGTCTTCAAAATTCTTATGGTAAGATGTTTCATAGAGTTTTATGGCTGATGATCTTGCAGAGTTACAGCCGGACAACACTGGCTCTCTAAGAGCCTCTCATCTGTCTCTTGACAGAAGGATTAAGAATTCTAAGAACTTCAATATTATTCATCCATATTACGAACTTGCTATTAACAAAGTCTGTAGAACTCCTAGAGGTCACGGCAGACATCCTGGCTCTGGTCTTTCTACAGTACAGTATCAAGCAATGCATCTTAGTCATCTAGTAAAATTTGATAATTTTAGAGAGCTCCGTTCGTGGATTGCTTTAGAAATGGTAACAGAGACAATAGTACTGTTTCCTAAGTCTTTACCTCTTAACTCATTAGAGAATATGATATCTGTCAGACCGAATTCCACCTGTACAGATATCAATGATCAAATTAATTAATAAACAAAGCTTTAATTCATATATTCGTGTGTTAGATCTCTAGAATGATCAACCTTTAGAGTTACTACAGTAGACTATTGAACAACTACCACAGCATCAATATACTTCTAAAACGAATTATAATTAGATTTATAGTACTGATGCAGTCTGATAGATAGCATCACAGGCGTGACTATTTAATTATAAAAATTACGAATATCTGCAACATTTCACCAATAGCTGAGTTGCCGATTTCGCAGTCCCAAATCTAGCCATTAGACGTTATGGATAATATCGGCAAAGCCCAATGTTGTCTATACATTACTTGCTAGCTAAAACCCGGAGCATTATCTACATATTATGTTAGTGTCGATTTGAACAGATCGAACTGTTTTGGCAGTTCAAATCCCGTAGATTCAAAGTACGAATAATATCTAGAAACTATGAATTCGCCGATAACCTATCGGCCCAGTCCAAATTTATGCAGATATCTTATTGGAACCCTTTATTTTATGTCTAGGCAAAACGTTCTGGATTTCACAACGGTTAACAATGACGAACGATCTTTATTTGGAGCTGTATGAAGGGTATTCAAATCCATTTAATTCTACACTCGGCCACTGATTAATTCCTTCTGTTAAGGCAATGACCTGTTTGCCCATGCAGTTGTAATTGCAATATTCGGTAATGTTATGTCGTCAAGACTCGCTTTCACCGATACGATATCGTCAGTCTTGCCGATATTCTGTAAAAGCAATAATGGGCAATATTTATAGCATTTATTAAATTATAACCTATTTATTGAATGAACACTTCACAATATAGTGCAATGACTTCACTTGAGTAATTTATATGAATTTATTACAGATAAAATCGCTGAGATTGAAGAATATGTGACAATTTAGAGTTTCAAAAAGCAATTTACTTACTAAGCAATGAGCCGCATACATTGCGGCTATGAATTCAACTGGAGATCCTCTACATAGGAGTAGAATGCAGAATATATAAGGTGTACATTTCTTCGATTTCAAGCCATTGAGATATCCATATAAGTATAAGATCTTGGATGTTACAGTTAGAATGCTTTCAATCAACGTTTTCTACTCAAGCAGCAAATCTTTAATTCCTATGTATTAAATATTCAATGTAATAGCATCTAACTGCTCGTCCACAATTCTATAAATTCCCTAAAATGACGCAACCGCAAGCTTGCCAGCAGTTGCAATGCTATATCCAAGTGTCGACAGCTTGGAACCTAGGAAGCTAGAACCTAGGAAGCTAGACCTTTGCAAACACGTAAATTCATTCCTTAGGTGTAAGGCATGACAGTATTATGATAATGCGAATCCATCCATTTATGAGTCTTTGAATGCCTTTCTAATTGATCTTTCCGTCCAAAACATTTCGTACAACCGGGAAACCTACAAACAAAAGGTTTTTCTGCTTTATGAACTATCGTTAGAACTGTAATATCAAATAAAAACTGGTACTTACCTTTCATATGCTTAGCTAAATTGGATGATTCAGAGAAACATTTTCCACAGCCAGGCCATTTACATTTCAGAGGTTTTTCACCAGTATGGACCCTTAAATGAACGGATAATGCCGTCGAAGCGGCGAATTTCTTGCCGCAAATCTTACATTCAAAAGGCTTTTCTCCAGAATGGACTCTGGCATGTTGTCGAAGTACCGATTCCTCAGCGAATCTTGAGCCACAGACTTCACAAACAAAAGGACGACTCTTTGAATGGGTTTGTAAATGACGAATAATCTTTTGACGTTGTTGAAAAGGTCGCAAACATCGATCACAACCTTTCCAATGACATATATACTCAGTTTTTCGGGATCCTACATGATCATCAATGACATGTTTCGATAATTCTTCAGGAGATGTTAATATTTTACCACATATCCCTCCTCCTTCATCCCATTGACAAATATGTTTTACCTCTGGTATGTGGCCGTGTCCCGGGTCGTGATCATGTATATGACAATGCCCCGGGTTGTGATGAGCATGCCCCGGTTCGTGATGATAATGACCATCTTCTATAAGGTTTTCTTTAACAGAAGGAGAACAAGAACTTGAAGGAGGCATTCCAAAGAATAAAGCAGCTACATGATCTTTTCGTACATGGCATAAAAACTGTTCGAAATCACCAGATTGATAATTACACGCTTTCCATTCACATTGGAACATTGTTACACCCGATTCTTGAGCCATCTGAGGCCAATTGATATCATCATGAGGTGATGGAAGTCCTACATATGAAGGAGGATTCATATGATCTTTTAGTAAATGATTATCGAGTATCGAAGTTGTATCAGCATAAAATCCACAGTCTTCCCATCGACATTTCAATTGATGATTTCCAGAATTATCTAAAGATTCAGCCGGAGATAATTCTGGTTTGACTCTTACACAATCATCATCATGAGGATGATGAGCAGAAGAATCCATATGATCCTTTTTTATATGATTTAATAATTCCGAGAATTCGGAAACTGATTGAGTACAAGAATCCCAATGGCAATCTAAAAGTCCTTCGTCTAATAATGAAGAGAATTCAGGGTGATGCTGATTAAAATCTTCATTTTTCAAGGCAAAATGGGTTGATTTCAGGTGTTTATCAAACTCCATTTCACTATGAAATGGCATTTTTTCACATTGATCTCCCCAATGACAATATAATAGCGAATTTTCAAAGTCATGATTATGCCAATCACGATCGGAACGACTTAGATCTTGATTATTTTGCGATTGGGCTTGTAATAATAATTGTTGTTGTTTTTTCCGTTGATTCTCCAAAGCTTCATCTCTGCTACTGCTTATTTTCGGTTGATGGAACCGTGATTTCAGCATATTTTGTAAGACATGATCATGATAAGTAAGGTTACAATTATCAGGATGAAAAGAAGATGTTGGACAATCTGTTATTCGGTCAGCGAATAAATGTTCCTTTTCTGCCAATTCACAATCTGCACAAGAATCAGTAACTGTAGAACTAGAAGAAGAAGAACAATGACAAGAGGATTGTGAAGATGATTTTATTGGTGGTTCACAGCAAGAAAGGATTAAAGAAGGAGGAGAGCCTAAACAACTTGAATCTTGAGTTAATCGACATGATTCATCACATTCAACATCTTGATCACAATGAGGCATTTCACAACAAACAACTGGAGAATTCCATAATGCTGAAGATTCCAAACTTCGCACTGAATCTCTTGAATCAAATGTTTGCATTTTAGAGGTAGAGAAGTGATAGTCAGGGAAGCAAGGAAGCCAAACGAAGTCAGAGGAGATGATCTGAGAAACCACAAACACTCAGAAAACAGCCAGGAACACTCAGTAAACAGCCAAGAACACTCAGAGAAACAGCCAGGACACTCAGAGAAACAGCCAGGACACTCAGAGAAACAGCCAGGACACTCAGAGAAACAACGAGGAAATACTCAGAGTCAGGTATTGTCAGAGGTTAAAGTCAAGGGTCAGATGAGTAATTCAAATGAAATCAACAATCTGAAAATAAATAATCAAAAAACCAAGGCAGTACAAGACAGTCAAGACACTTTGTATGATTCCAGGACACTTGAGAAGGAAATGAAGATGAACTAGAGTACGGGTGGAATAAAAGAGAATTTGGAATGAAAGAGAAGTAGGAATGAAAAGAGTAGGAATGAAAAGAGTAGGAATGAAAAGAGTAGGACTGAAAAATAGGAATGATCATAAGACAGTGAAAATATTCTACTCTGAAACAGAATGAATCACGGTCAAATAGATGACAAAAGTTAGACGACAAACTCGGGAAATTATGTTACTATACTGAAGCAAATGAAGCACGCAGTATAGCGTAATCCAGTATAGAAGCTCTCCTGATAAAAATATTCACCCAGAGCTCAATCAGATTACCAATAAAGCAGCCAAAACTTCCCACACAGGCACACGATGTGTAAAGTTGAAGAGATTAAGCTAGGCAAAAGATTAATTGTTAGAGATTAGAAAAATTAGAAAAATTTTTAAAAAGAAATCAAAAGGTCCAAACAGTATTTTGAATCATCCAAGCAATTCGGTTAATTTTTCAATAAACGTTGTATGAGTAAATGCTGCCTACAAGGCAACAATTTCGAAGCAAGATTGACTACAAAGGTTGGACAATATTGAGAACCTTTGAGGTTATTAAGGGATTCCAATTTAAGGCAAGTTTGGGACATCAAGTAAAGCCCCGTTACCGAAAGCCGCTCGACAGCAGGGTAATCATTGGAAATATTAATAAATTTATTGGATTGAAAAGAAAAAATTATGCTGATGTAATACGATAATCTGATTAGGTAATTGGCCGCATTCAGTTAGTTACGCGCAGGTGGCTGCGCCTAAACTTAAAAGATAATGTTATCTTATCGCTGTGGGGGTACAGGCGGCACAGACAGAGGCACGGAGAGGAGGCACAGAGAGGAGGCACAGAGAGGAGGCATGGAGAGGAGGACCTGGAGAGACAAGTGCACGGATAGGAGGCACAAAGAGGAGAAGTGTCCACAATTAGTTTATGGCTCTTTATACGATCTGATAACTGAAATCAAGTCATATACTAATAATATTGTCATCATAGTTAAAAATAGTTATAAAACAGGTCTTTAACAGCCTATGAGCCGCTTACGATCTCTACGATATATGATCCGATACACGTTAACAAAGATTATATTACTAAAATTGCCGATAATTATCGGCGACCTGACGATATGATCGATATCTCGTTAACAGGAAATACAGTAACTCTGAGCGACATGATAGAATTAGTACGATATATAAGTCCAGAATGAATATATCAATTAAATGCCAATCGGCGTAATAAATTGACAGCCTTATAACCAAAACAGTAATGAAAGAATAAATAGACAACTAACAGCTGAATAGCGAGGATAATCCGTTCAACCCGTGCTCAGCATAGTTGAATTTTGTGTTTGAGCTTCAAGCAATGCTCAAAGCTCTGTGTAAGTAAATTCTGGAATTGAATTGACTGCTGCTCAATTAAAAGATCGAACCCATTGAGGAGGTAAATAAGGCTCTTCATCCGACATGAAACCAATACTTTCAGAATCGGTATTATCAGGAGTAACAAGTTCGGAATGTGAATCAGTAGTCTCCGAGGTCATTTCAAAGAAACTATCATAAGATTGTAAAGATAACTGACTGAATGAAGAGGTTGTTTGATAGAAAGGACTTAAAGTATCAGGAGTATCCAGAGACAGTGAAGCATTTGAAGATATCGACAGTGTACGAGCTGTATATAGATCGTCATCGGAATCCGCTAGATAACGAGTAGAAGTAATTGACTCGAAATCAGCTTCTCGAGTTTCAATACAATTATGACATTGACACATACTATCCAATTCCTCAATCGTCCGTATACTGTTTGTTGATATATCACTTAAAAGATCTTCAGAGATAAAATCAGGAGATTTAATAGGTAAATCCTGTAATTCAGATCCTTGTTCTAAATTTTGGTCCCTTTTTTTCACCAGCTGGTCTCTTTTTTGTCCATGTTGAGCAAGTTTTGCTTCTAAAAATGCTACCACGTCCCTGTCATAGCCGTTATCTTTCAACTTTTCCAAATAGTCACACCATTCTTCTCTTTTTGCAACCCAAGCTTCCCATCGACATTGTCTCATTTGTCGATGTTTGGCAAGTTTCTCCTCAAGTTTGGCTTCTACAATTGAAACATTGTTTTCTACAAATGCCATGATGTCCTTACGGTTTTCGTAGATGGCTGCTCCAAGACCTAGAACAACCCCAGCTCCTAAAAGAATCGGAGTTTTGTATTTGGCCCATGTACAACATGTCGAGTTGGCCAAATTCTGATAGCCGAGTTTATCACAAAGCTTTGGTAGCAAAAATGAATGCATTCTTGAGATATCCAGTACAAAAATAATGGATAAATTCAAATAAACGTTTCGAATGGACAGCTATGACCACTGGAGGGTAAAAAGGCGATGACTGAGTCCTGCTGTTTAAGGATATATTAAGCGAGTGACTTAGTAATCGTAAAAGATGCCATATCGGCGAGATTCGAGATTGCTGGATTGATATTAACTACGTTGGTAGGTTGTGAACGGTTTCAGATGCGAATATATATGAGATCTTTGCAAGTAGTACAACAGACTCGATTCATACGAATGCGAATGTGAATTCGAGGCCCTGTTGTCTTCAATTTGATGGGCTCAGCTTGAACAAATCGTCTTTGGAATTCTATTTACCTGGACTATGTAGCCAGTGATATATATGGAGATCAAGAGTTATTATTATTATTATTATTATTATTATTATTATTATCTTTTCGGCTATGGTGAGGTTGGTGCTTGGATAGCACGGTGAAGTCAGAGGTGTCGCCGATATCGGAGTGAAATATCGGGAAGTGAGTATCTCGTTCCCGATATTATCCGGACCGTAGCTGTTGGCTCTTCAAGAATGCTACATAGAGTAATGTAGATCAAAACAGTTTGCTCTGAGTGCGAGGTACTATTTTCAACTGTACTTCCGAAGTATTTGACTGTAAATCATTATTATATACTGTTGCCGGTTACCGCTGTGATATAGGTATTGTAGATACCGTATCGTCAGTTGGAAATCTCGCCGATAAATTGCCCATAATGCCGGCTGGATTCTATTCAATTGTATATTATCTCTGGCCTTAAATCTTGTGATATCAATATTAGCAACAGAAATACCTTACTGTGTATCATAGACTCCACCGATATCAGGAAATGAGGCTGCCGATATTATTCGTAATACGTAATCTACAATATTAACCTTTTCGAAACAATCCATAGCCGCATAGACATGATTCAGATTCACAATGAAACTTATAATAATCTTGAAACAGAGGGCCCGTCGGTTTACGCGTCCCCAGCTCAAACGAGGGACCTACATGAAATTAAAATTTGAGTCTGGATTAGGACGAACTTAATTCAGAAGATCAAAGCTTAAATCCTCAAAGTTTTGAGGTTGTTATAACGAAACAATAAGTTGTTTCTAGTTCTCATTCAGGCTTATTGAGGCCAGCCGACTGATTCATAGACCCACTCATGGTGACGACTGCAATTGAGATTGATTTCCTATATGGTCAATCAAAGTTCGAGTTTACAAGATCTACAGGGCAATGAATGACAAATGCTAAATTGATGCTTATATACAATAAATATGTTTATAGTCTGATGTTTCTATAACCTCGGGAACTCAGATCTTAACAGATCCTTAAGGGTTTCGAGCTCATCAGGTCCAATGCTTGATTTCGAATATATCTCACGTTCCTTCTTGTTGATCATAGTCAGTTCGTGAGTAGAGTTATAGTCTTGCCAAATGGTTTCATTGTTACATGCCCCATAGAGAGTCAGATCTCCAGTTGAACTGAACTTGTTGAGTTCATCGTCGTCGTTGACATTTTCACAGCTCTTTGTAGGATTCCATAGCCTTAACCATTCAGAGAAGGAGTATTCTTTAAATGTTGCCAACTTCATGCTTTTATATTCCTTGAGTAGAATGGCTTCGAAATTATTTGGAATATGATGAATGACTCCTTCAAATAAAGTACGTCGTAGAGGAAGAATGCTGTCAATATCGGTAAAATGATAATTCTTACAAGTGACCCTTCTATCATGACCAATAAAAGCCATTCCTGTAATATCCAAGTAAAGTCCAGTCTCCAAATCAATGAATCTTGCATCAATGACATTTTGACCATTACCTCGTACTCGTTGAATATACCAAGGGCCAACGTCTAGAAAGAATCGACCATTTCCTTGTGAAGGATTCTGAAGAATGATAGATTGATTGTAATCCCTTGCTAATCGATCCAGTTCACGAACTGGCATTTGGACGTCAGCATCAGTATCCCAAGGAAGAGACATTCCATTCCAATACCATCCTAATAATGTTCCATGAGCCAGCCAGGACGTTATCTTTTCCTGTTCAAGGAACTGACCCCAAGCTCGTAACAAATTATGCAAAGCTTGATGTTTCTCCTCTCCAAATTTAACCGATCGGAAAAACCGCCAGTCGTAATGTAAACCATAGCCTTGGGGATCATGAAGAAGGCGAATTTCATAGAAATATTTGCTTGACCTTTCGACGTTGGTGATGCTTTCAATGGTTTTAATTGAATGAACTCTATCGAGTTGGGTGGCTCCAGTTAACAAAGATTCGGGTCGAATGAGCTTCAAAAGATCAAGTCGAAACATATCCTCATCCATATTGACATTTGTTCGCTCATCGAGAGGCTTGGATAGATCAGCAACAAGAGAGTTTGATGATGAGTTTCGTTCTGTTAATCTGTAAGTTTGGGGACCTTGACTGAAAAGAGGCCATGCAGAAGTGTTTTTAACTGGTGATAGAGTGGCTACAGACGAAGAGTTTTCCCCTAAAAAGATGAATCGTTGAGGAGGAGGAGCGAAAGAATCCAGATATTCGTCACCTTGAAGAGCTTGCAGTTGAGGGGTAGTTAATCGGACATGATTAAAAAGTTTTACTGTTTTGGCCTCGTTTACGTCGGTATTTAGCCAGTCGGAAATATCTTTAAGCTTCTGTTCAAAATTGAACCAACCAGGGCTTTTGGCTGGAGTTTGAGGCTTTGGAATGCTAGATAGATTGACCCAATCGCGCCAGTGAAATTGAAAGTTTTGAGGGTTTTGTAGAACAATATGAGGACCGTCGGTGCCAGGATATGAATTTAATAAGCTGTGGTCTTTATCAAAGACATCGTTATTATTGTCGTCTTGATCAAAAGCGGTTTTGAAATCTAATGAAAGAGTTTGTAAATTGGACAAGGAACACATTTGAAGTACCAAGGATCCAAATAAATAGGTGGAAATAACCACTAAAAGTAATTTTCCAAACATGCCTCTTCTTAAGAATCGTGATATTGACAAGAGCATATTCATAAAATAAGTTGGAATGCAGTTGATGAAATAAAAAGCTCGAGTCTTCCGGGCCTCCGAACAAGTTTGCTTTTCGTGGTCATGATAAATAGGAGAATAATGGTTAATTAGGTTGTCGTTATTTAAATGCCATGACTTCCATGACATCCATTCCTTTGCCATCGTATATGAACAGCCTTTGTATCTTGACTTTTAGAATCTAGGACATAAAGGCTTTTAAATAACTTTGACTGAGGATTCGTAAAAAAAGTAACGGCAATTTTGTTCCGAATTGTTAAAAAGAACCGAACGCAAGATAATCATCATTGATTAAGAGCACTAATTGAGGATAACGGTGGCCGCAAAAGAACTGTGAAGGGGGGGGGGAGGTGTGGTGGAAACTCGTAACAAAAAGCAATTTAACCTCCGGGTGAATACATGATACGGAGAGATCAAACACTGCCAAGGTTTTATTAGGGTGAAGATCTTTTTGAAAAAATCCGGCATTGCCAAGTAATAATGCTGCCTGCGCGACCTGGTGATAGCAATTATCTTTTTTTTTCCTGATAAGATGTGGAAAAACTCTCTCCATTCAGTCCCTGCCAAGCTTCGCGAATATAAAGATCGGCACGGATAGCATTAATTTGTCGCCTGAGCTATTGCCCAGAACGGAAATGCGAGATTGAAGTGATGAAGCCAAATCTCCTAAATAGGACTAGATTTTTGTATGAGGATGCGTGAGTACGTCATCTGCCGAATTTCGATGAGCAATAAAAGATATAAAAAAACATAAAAAAATACTGTTTATTACGAGACGGCGGAATGAGGTACAATATTTTAAAATAAACTGGATTCATATTAATATGAAAAGTTGAAAAACCCATTAAATCCCCACCAAACCTGTAATTAACTTGCGTAATCCATACAATATACAGAGGCCTCAAATAACCTAAATAATTATTATTATTTTGTTATCATTTATGATCGCCGCTTCATATGTCTTTAACTAAGCCTCCAAGGTGAATTTTACGGTTATTTTTACGAATCTTGGTCAACCTCTTGGTGCGTCTCTTGGTACGTTTCTTGGTGCCTTTTAAAAAATCAGTGGTGTGGCCAATTACCTAGTACAGCAGTATTTTTTTGATAGGCAATTTTCGGTGTGCAGATGCGGCATTCTTTTGGCCAATGGGAACATTGAAGGCGGAACTATTTACTGGCTTTTTGGGTTACTGATAGGGGGTGGGTGGCCTGAAATGATTGAACCTACTATTAATTTACTTTTATTTTTATTGTTTTACTCATGTTTTGGCGCTGTCTGTTGTAAAAGTGTAAAAAAAGAGTTTCAAGCAAGGGACGATATTAAGTTTGAGGTTTAAAGAGAGGAGCTACTGACGTAGCTTGTCGCGCCCCAAAATAAAGCTTTGGGATTAACTGACGTTGTGGTGACGTGCCACATTCCGATCTGCAGAACATTCTGGATTTGTAGCCAATATTGCTGCCAAGTCTGGGCTAATAATCTTAAATAAAAGCCATGTGAAACAAGGATTTTCATTGTAAAAACCTCCGTCTGAGCCACGATGAGGTAGACGTTAGGTAGAAGGGAGTAGCCTAGGAGGTGTTGAGGCACGATGATGAAGTGGGCTATGTAAATACATAATTAATTGCTCAAAATCATCGTGTACATTCGAGGTATAGTACGTATAAACGATAATGTGTAGTACGCTGTACGTTTGTGTACGTTTGAATTACAGCTTGACAAGTTGGTGCTGTCGTCAACTTAATTTAAGCCAAAGTTTGAACATCTGACTGAGATCAAACTCTACCTAAATTTACTTTGTCTCGTATCTCATTACCTGGTAAGCTTAATCTGCTTATTCTCATTGTGAATCGATCTGTGACCATCTGATTTAACTAAGTTTTCGTATTATGCTAAGCTTTTACTAAAGTCAACCTGATGACGAAGCTGTCCTATAATGAATATTCTAGCCTTGATAGAGACATAAGCAAGTAGATCATCTAACTATCCAGGGGTATTCTGGTTATTAATGAGAATCGTTACCGGTATAACCAATTCCAAGCTAACTGTCTATATATAACAGTTACAATATGTTTCAGTATAGCCGCTTGGCCGCTTGTTAACTGACAACCATAGCATTTCAAGGTCCACAGCCTATTCTGCAGACCACTTGCCTCTGGATATTAGATCAATTGACTGGCGTGCAACCAACACAGCCTATTCTAAGGTCAACATTACGTTGTTCTGCCAATATTTCTTACAGTGTATTTCTAATGCTGCAGACTACTTTCTTTATGTATATTATACAATTAATTGACTGTACAACCAATAACCTATTCCGAGCCTCCGAGATTAGCAGTCTATTATTCTGCCAAAATTCCTTACAATATGTTCCAATGCTGCAGACCACTTAACTGATTAACGCCATTATAACCTCTCCTTAGTTCACCAGCACTATTCTGCCAATATTTCTTGCAGTATGTTTCTTATTTGCTGATACTTTAAAGATATGTATCTACACTTCTTTCTTGCCAATTTCTTGCAGCATGTTTCTTGTTTACTGGTACTTTAAAGATACTGTATCTACACTTCTTTATTTGCTAGAACTTCTTTCTTATAGCATACTCGGAATTGCTGTCACGGACCAGGAGATTCAATCCAGCTACAAACCGATAAGCTAACCGGTACTATCTAGTTAGTACCAAGGTACTACTATTATCACACCTATACCGAGTCTCCGAGGTTAACAGGTACTGTCTGCCTTACATATATTCTAATCTACAGATTTATTCTATTTATCCTTCTTTGCCTCGATTTCAGGCTTAGACTCAATCTCAGCCTTGGATTCGTCCTCATCATCACCTCCTTGACCAAACTCATTGACTCTAGAATAATCGACTTTGTACAGCCAAGTTTGATACAAATAAAAGATGAAAATAACATCATCTCTCAAGGTTGCTAGACGATGTAATAAAGGCATTTTGATAACAAATGCAAACAAATCGTCGATAAAAGTATTCAAAAACTTATAAGCCATTGCTTTTCGAGGCATATGAGCCACCGATTTCAATCGATAGTTAATATAAATGCTTGGAACCAACATTAAGAATCCATAAGCATAAACACTACCGACTAAAGTCGAGATAATGAAAGAATACCAAGATTTGTGAGTATCATAAAGCACAGAATATACAGCATAAGCCCCTAATAAAGGTACAGCAGCAATATACATATACTTGAAAGCGATTTGATCATATTCTTGAGTCTTTTTCTCTGTTTCACTAAGTTCATGTTTATCATGAAAAGTGATTTTCAAACCTTCAACTTTGACATCAACAGTCTTTGTTATTTTCCAAGCCTCTACAAGAATTCCCATTCCTTGAGTGAATAGAATCATATAACTGGTATTGTCGTTATTGTCGACTAAATATAAGAAAATGATTGTTTGCATAACCACATTGGCAATAATCGTTCGAACACTGACTCCAATTGTATCCTTTTTCTGTTTCCAATGAGAAATATCATTTTTAAATGCCAACATTTCAAATAATGAATGTAAAATCGACACTACTACAGTAATTCCAAGTAAATATGGGTTGGTTTCCATCAAAACTCTCTTAATTTCATCCATTTCACTACCTCCCATAGCTCCTCCTGCTTGTTGTTTTTGAAATCCATCATCTACAGTGGAAATTATAGTAAACATCATGTTGGACATGGTTGAAATGTCGATATCCAAATCGATATCTGCCATTGTTTCATTGATTTCAATCATATGAGATCGAAGTTGCCAAAATCGATTATAAAACACTGGAGGATAATAATATCCAGCATTTCCTGTTGAATCAGATAAATTCGACAAAACGAAACTATCAGCTACAGAAGGATGAACAGCACTCATTTTCATCGCCGAATTTACCAAAGGAATAGCCAGACTGATATTTGGATAATAATGAGCTACAGGGGTTGAATAATCCAATTCTTCTTCTTCAAGTTCAACCTCTTCTTCTTCTTCATCAGATCCTAATAAATGCTTCTTTCTCACAACCTTTTTCTTTGGAAAGTAACTTGTCAACCTTCTGGCTGTATAATAGCTCTTTGTTTCATCAAATCCATTGTTTAAAGGATACCATTCTGCTCCTGGTTGAGATACAAATATATGAGCATATAAAGACCCATTTGATCTAAGTTTTTCCGAGGGAATAATCTGAACCTTTTGATGTAAATCATATTTAGAATCGGTTCTTATTCCTTTGGCAAAGACATCAGCAACCAATGCTGCGTTATACCAATCTTCTAAATGCTCGAAATCTCGCACGAAAACCCGAATATCAAATGTGGTATTGGCGCTCCAAATTGGATAAAGAACGGGGTCATTGACTGGATCCACGCTCCCGCTATCAGCAACATTCCCGCTACCAGTAGAACCAGCATCCGGGACATGAATCTCCGGGCTATCTCCTTTAGGTTTGGAGAAAAATTGGCCTATGTTAATCCAGTTCAAAGTATTCAAATTCTTCACTTACTGCTAACAAATGATGAAACGACCCATGCCAATATCACCCATTTCAACTGGCCAAAAATCGAAGGACGTTGCTGCTCCTGATTAGCAGGGGCTGCTTCTTGATTATCTGCCATTTGTCAGTTGTATCGGATAGAAAGAGGTTGCCGATAATAAGCGTGGTGGAAAATCGGTTGCCTAGGTGATGACTTTCTGCGGGGTCTCCAGTGAGGGGTAGATTCTGATAAGATTCCACTGAGTTCTACAGCAGATCAGGTCTAAAGGTCTTAAATTCAGACTCTGAATACATATAAGGGGTTTCAAATTGAACTGAGCAGTCACAATGTAACAGACGAATCAGATTGAGGTTAGACGTAAGGAAGCTCAATTTAGGATAGCCTGCAAGATTAAGAATGATACGGGAATAGCTACACCGGGAATAGCCAACTACTACAAGTTGCAGACTTTGACACCAGTCGCTTTCGATTTGATAAAGATTTACTACTATACTTCAATGTCTATTGATAGCCGATATGGATGGAATCGGGGAGATAATATCGGCAATCGGAGATAAATATCGGCAATCGCAAGTACTCAAGTTCTAAAGTTTCTGTCCATTCAGACGATCATCGTATTTTAACGACAAACGACAAAAGAAAGGAGCAGCCTCGACAGTCTTATAACAATATCGTCAAACGCGCAACACGATATTGACGGAGGGAACTCCGGAACGGGATTTCGATTCTTTTTATCACTCCAGGGTAACTCCCATCGCAATACCCCAACCCTTGAGACCGGTGAGAGCCGGAATAATCTCTTATCTAGTTGACAACACATTTGATCTCTAAACAACTTGATATAATAATGGTTCAATCAAAAGTTGATCCCGTTAAAAAAGTCTGTGTCTATTGCGGATCGGCATCTGGAACTGTCAAGGCGTTTACCGAGGCGGCTGAAGAACTCGGAGCTCTTTTTCTCAAGAAAAACTGGGGCTTGGTTTATGGAGGAGGAACGACAGGACTTATGGGAGCTGTGGCCCGATCGGTAGCTTCAAATGGAGGATACGTTCATGGATTCATTCCTCAAGCATTAATAGAGCGAGAACAGAATAATATGAAGCCCGATGAGACCGTTTATGGAAAAACTACCGTTGTAGGAGATATGCATACGCGTAAGAGACTCATGGGCCGGAAATCCGATGCGTTTGTGGCCATGCCTGGTGGCTATGGAACTCTTGAGGAGCTATTTGAAGTCATTACTTGGAATCAATTAGGAATTCATGATAGGCCTGTTGTTATTCTTAATGTCAATGGGTTCTATGATGGTCTTATCACCTGGATCGACGATGCAGTTCGTCTTGGCTTTGTTTCAAAAGGTAACAGAGAGATCATAGTCGAGGCCAAAACTCCTAGTCAGGTCATTGAAGCTATAGAGAACTATAAAGTACCAGAAGGACGATTGAATCTGAACTGGGATGCTCAAACTCCTGGGGTTAAAGATGAAGATAAGTTGTTTGATGAAATTTAGCTTCAAATTTATGATTGAAGGTAGAATAGACTTGTTATAGATTGCTAATTAATACTAGATATGCAGATATGAGTATACGCAGATATGAGTAGATATGCAGATATGAGTGGATATAGATACCGAGGAAAATGAGGGTTCTAGGCTGTCAAACGCTGTTGGAGCTCTTTGTCCAATAAATACGATACGGATACGGATGCGGTTATCAGACTTGAATATCGGTAGCACAAAGTATCAGATCAGATTGACGAATATCCCGAATTATCTTATGGTCATTCAATTTCAAGTATAGTTACTCTATAAGGACATTATTAGTGGATTGACAAGATCTATCATGGGTTTGTTGCATCGAGTTCGTACTGAAATAGAACCACACCTCACAGTTGGCTGTCCACACTACATTTTGTATAATCCAGCTAACATTTTAGATATCTAACCATCACATTTTGGATATCTACACCTCGAATTTTAGACATATGCACCTCACATTTTGGATAACCACCTCACATTTTGGATAACCACCTTACATTTTGGATATCCACACTCCATTTCGGCTATCTACACCTCACATTTGGATATCCAAAGCAGTTCTACATCAGATCTCTGAATATTACTTGTCAAATCGTCGAGATTGTATCTTGCTAACCTCATAACCTCACAACTTTACAACCTTCCTCACTTCGATTCTTCACTTTGATTTTTCACTTTCTGTTCTGTTGGGAACTATCTTTTGATCATCATTAAATAGATCCGATTCGGAAGCAACACATCTGGATCGACAACGATTTGATCTAAACCAGACTAAAACCATGTGTATGACAATGCATCAGTAACTAAAATATTTGGGCGTGAATAAATCCATCACCTTATGATTAGCAGCAAGAAATTGTAGGTCCAAATAATTAAAAAGCTTTCTAAGCTATTGAACAGTAGATGAATATCATAACAATTGATTAGATAGACGGCTATTTTATATCATAACAATAAATAATAATTAAATATTAATAATTGCGCTGATATTTCAATCTCTTATCTGAACTGATTTGAATAATTATTTATTTGTCATTTTGTCATTTGTTGAGCATCTTTGTCCTCCTCACACATCTTCAATGGCTTCTGCTGCAGTCTCATATAACGATGGAAAACACCATGAATCGGTGGAAATTGCTGGCGAATTCTCTTCATGGGCTGGAGTACCTTTGAAATTGCAAAATAACAATGAATATAAAAGCGTTATCGCCGATTTGGATCCTGAAAAGTCTTATATGTACAAGTTTATTATCGATGGAAATTGGATTTTGGCCGAGGATGGAAGACCTGTGGTTCAAGATAATGGAATAGAGAATCACGTGTTGGTCGCCGATAAGCCGGTAGATAAGCCAGTTCTCAATGGTTTAAGTGATAAGGTGGTCGAGCCAGTCAAGGTTGAGCCAGTCAAGGTTGAGCCAGTCAAGGTTGAGCCAGTCAAGGTTGAGCCAGTCAAGGTTGAGCCAGTCAAGGTTGAGGAACCTGTCAAAGTTGAGCCAGTCAAGGTCGAGCCAGTTAAGGTCGAGCCAATCAAGGTCGAGCCAGTCAAGGTTAAAGAACCTGTTAAGGAGGCTAAACTACCAGTCAAGGTTAAGGAACCAGTCAAGGTTAAGGAACCAGTCAAGGTTAAGGAACCAGTCAAGGTTAAGGAACCTGTCAGGAAGGTCAAAGAGCCAGTCAAGGAGGTGAAGGTACCTGCCAAGGAGATCAAAGAGCCAGTCAAGGTTGAAGAGCCAGTAAAGGTTGAAGAGCCAGTCAAGGTCGAAGAACCGGTCAAGGCCGAAGAGCCAGTTAAAGAGGTGAAGGACCTAGTCGAGGAAGTTGAAACACCTGTCAAGATCAAAGAACTTGCCAAGGAAGTAACCATACCTGTCAAAGTTGAAGAGCCTGTAAAGATTGCAGAGCCTGTCAAAGAGCCTGCCAAGATAGAAGAACCAGTCAAGGTTGAAGAACCTGAAGTTGAAGAACCTGAAGTTGAAGAGTATGCGGACCCTGAAGTCGACCCTATAGAACCCGAACCTGTAAAACTTGCTGATCCGGTCCTTGTCGAGCCCGAAGCCGAAGCACATTTCATCGAGTCCAAAACCTCTCATCCTCTGCCCAAAATCATTGGAACATTTCCTGAATCTAATGAACAAAATCCTTCATATGAAGAACATCAATCTCCTTTGTCACAATCCTCTGAAGAACAAGCTCCAAGCTCTGCATCTAGCTATTATTCTTCCCCTTCATTAGAAAGCAATCCTGTCAATGGCACAAACGGAGTGGTTCATTCAAGTCAAGGCCAAATCAATTGGTTTCTCTGGATCTATCATTACATCGTGACCAATTTCGTTTCAATATTCTCCAGAGCTTTTCGTCATAACAATTAATAGGATAACTCAGTGTAGATAGAGTCGATGTACATGCAACATTGCTAGAACGACATCTCAGCCGATATCGAGACAAATGATTCCTCTTATCGGTTGTATCTTAATAGCCAATTCATGAAATCAATTCATGAAATCAATTCATAAATCAATTCATTGCACTTGAGTCTACTTTCCACTGAAAGTTTCCAGGGCTTATTTGCGGGAGCGACTATTCGCTTATTACCCTGCTGTGAGCCGCTCGAACATCCCGGACCTACATTTGGCTTCAAGCTCGAGGATGATTCAATAACCGAGGAGATTTAACTGTTTAATAGAATGAGCTAAGTATTATAACTGAATATTATCAATTGAATTTATAGAGTAACGGATCTAGTTATAATTCTAGCTTTCTCTTGAAAAGGACGTACGTCACATATCCTAGGGACACCAAGGAACAGACGTGGGACACACTGTGACACGGGAACGGCGGAAACAACCTGGGACAAGCATTACATTGCAAGGGTAACAGTGTCTAGTTACAACATAGCAATTGTAGTGACCTGTGACACATCCATCACCTTTGAAGTGTAGTTGGATAAAGTATATAAACCCCCCTTTCCCCTCGTTATATTCCTTCCTTTCCCTCCTTTCCCTCCCCACATTTCCTTCTCCACTTCCCTTCTACCTTGCTTTCATTCCGTTGTTAGAAGCGTGTATCTCCTTTCCATTCACAATCCCTTTACTCCACGATGTCTACAGGAAATCCATTTGTTGCCATTTCAACAAATGCTCCTATAAGTCTCTTTCCTAATCAAGTGCATCCCCTTCAGCCATATGATGTGGATTATAATAACAACGGCCAGCCTATGGCTTATAAGCCAATTGCTACAAACACGTTCTATTCCAACATCTTGCTTTCAGATAGAACTAATTGCGCCTTCCCTGATCCATACTCTGTCTGGTGGGCACAAGTAGCTGGTTTCTATGGCCTTGGCGTATCGCAGGTCGTTGATAGCCAAAAAGTCTTTGGTCCGGCCGGTGCCAACCCTCCTACCTATTACCTCAATCCTGTTGGTATCATGTCGTTGAACTTGGGAGCTGCGGAATTCGCAAACAACGACATGAAGATGGAAACAGATACGTTCAGGCCCTTCTCGGTCAACTTGAACCTTTTGACAACTTCGAGATCAGGAAAGATGTGGTGTCCTATGGGATATGGAATGGGGTTTGTAACTGCGTTGTTTTTCAACTTGACGCCGATAGTCTCGTCTCAAGTGGGATTCCAGTCGGTACAACAACTGACTTCATTATCGAATGGAATCAACAAATACCAATTGATCCTGTTCAATGGAGTTACTTGGCTCATGTATGTGACAGTACCATCTGGGCAAACAGCCAATTTCTCCCTTACAGATAATAACCACTTTGCGTCGGATTCCGTAGCACAAGGCGTAGTTATTCAGGTTTGTAGTGCTCCTAGTGGATCCGAATCTTATTATGACCAATGTGCCGGCATGTTCGTCATAGGAGCAACTCTTTCAGGGGATATCAGCAATAATGGAGCCTCGGGGGTCTATCGCATCACATATGATGTAAATGGTAGTAGTCTGTCAGGAAACCCAATGGTTTTTGCCCGTCCACATCATATAGAATCATTTACTTCGCAGATGCCTCCTAAAGTGACGCCAATTACGTTGGGCTCGCTTGTCTGTGGAACTGTAACAGCTTATATTACCAATGTGTTTGAAATGCAGGAACCATCACTTCCCAACGCTATTGGATTCATGCCATGGACGTCTATTGGCGCAGCAGCAGATTCCGCAAGTACCCAGACCCCTTCCAAGACACTATTGAAGACAGCCACAAATGCGTACACCCCGGAGGTCCTTTCGCTGCTCAACACCGTAGCCACTTCGGAAATGAACCAGGATATCAACAGTCAAACGAATCTCAACTCCATGTACTTTTCAGGAAAAGGGCTGGACAAGTTTGCCTTGATTCTATTTGTGATCAAGTACATAATCCAGGATGATACCATGGCCAAGTCGTTATTGGCCAATTTACAGACTGCCTTTGCAGTGTTTACTTCCAACCAGCAAATCTACCCTCTTTGCTATGACACGACATGGAAAGGAATCATTTCAACTGGCGGGCTTGGATCCGATCCCATGCAAGATTTTGGCAACACATACTACAACGACCATCATTTTCACTACGGATATTTTGTCCATGCAGCAGCTATAATTGGACAAGTTGACACTGATTATGGTGGTAATTGGGTCGCGACAAACAGGCCTTATATCGAAGCTCTTATTAGAGATGTGTGCAACCCCGATGGATCAGTCGACCTATATTTCCCTGAATCCAGAATGTTTGACTGGTACTGTGGGCATTCTTGGGCTCATGGATTGTTCCCGTCTGGAGATGGAAAGGATGAGGAGTCTTCGTCCGAAGATTATCATTTCTTCTATGGAATGAAGCTTTGGGCGTCTGTGATCAACGATGGCCCTATGGAATCAAGAGCAAACTTAATTCTTGCAGTAATGAAGCGTGCTCTCAACAAATACATGCTTTATCAAGACGACAACACTGTGGAACCCGCACAGTTCATCCCTAATAAAGTCAGCGGCATCATGTTTGAGAACAAAATCGACCATTCAACTTATTTCGGGTTGAATCCGGAGTATATCCATGGAATCCATATGATCCCCATCACCCCCATCTCCTCGTACATTCGTGGGCCAACATTTGTAGAGCAGGAATGGAACGAGACCTTGGCTTCGATCATTGATGGAGTAGACAGTGGCTGGAAGGGAATTCTAAAATTGAATCAAGCCTTGTATGATCCTGCGACCAGTGCAGCGTTCTTTCAGCAATCAGGCTTCCCCGACAACTGGCTAGATCCAGGTATGTCCTTAACCTGGGCAATCGCCTACTCTGCTGGTGTTCAATAGAGTTATCAGAGGAGCTAAACCCGAGATGCTTTCATCAAGGATATCACAAGTCTTCTAGTATCGAGATACTTTCATCAAATATCAAGGATGAGCGTAAAATAAGTAAGTAATTGTAATTTGTAAATATAATAAATAGAATGTTATGAATATCGGCATGTTTCAAAATTGAATCGATTAATGACGGATATATTCGTATTACGTTAAGGTTATTCTGCGGACCGATATCACTAAGTTCAAGGCATTAAGGTATATCCGCCTTTAAATCTATTCTGCAGTACTTTCACTTGTATTATGCAGTCAGTGTGTTGTATATTAGCTATCAGCTTTATGCCTAGTTGTTGAGTCTAAAATGAGAACCAGCCAAGACGCCGATATACGATCTCACCGATATAAGTAGTTTTGTAACATTTGAATAAATATTGGCAACAATCTACTTTCAAACAATAAGTAAGGGAATATTGACGATACGATAAGGCCATAGGCATAGTGACTATAAAAGGCCAAATTGAAAGACGATCAGATATGTCATGACAACCGATAAAATTCATTATCACCGATATTATCGGCGACATTGAGATAAATATCGTAAATTACGATTCGTAATCGGCGGGAAATTAGCAGAATATCGGCTATATCGTCAACAACTCTAGTAAGACTACTTTCAAGAACTCAACTCAATTGAACTCAACTTAATTGAACTCAACTCAATGGCTCATTTCTCTCTCTACTTGCCGATCAAGACCTTAGATTTAAGGCCGGAGGGTAAATTTACAAGACATTGTAATTGCCTAAGTTCAAGGCGAAAGCTTAAATCGGAGCAACGTAAGCTCATGATGCAAGTAATTCGAGGACGCAAAGCTTATAGTACGATTGCTGTAGGATGAGCTCTAAATGATATCTGTAATATAAAACATCATGAAATTGTAAATTGCTATTTTATTAAGAGTATTAAAAGTAGTTTAACTAGAATAATGAAGAAATTACTAATATACCAGCGAATAAAGCTACTAACATATTAGCAATATCGGTTTGATTAAGAAGAGGAGCTGCTAAAGTCTTTTAGGCATTATTAATAGAATATCAAAAGATACGACGATTGACATATCTATGATAAATAAAGCAATAGGAGATGGTGGAGGTATCATGCTTAAGCAGGTAACAGCGGAGTAGAGGGGGAGAGGGGTAGAGGGGGAGACGGGGCAGTTGAGTGTTTGGACGGGAAGACCTTAAACTTGGGTCATGGTGGGAACACCTCCGGCAGCAGCACGGCGAGTTCTTACTCCCGGTAATGAGAAAGCTCCAAACTTGACGACATTGATAATGGAATAGATCAAAGTCAACAAAAAGGTGAAAAAGGCGAAAAACATGAAAGCAACAGTTGCTTGAGCCTTTCTGCATCGTCCTTCTTGTCCTTGAGCAACAGCATTATCGTTGAGGTAATCTTGGTCTGTGCAAGAGTGGACTCTAATGGCAACGGCAATAGCAGTAGCAGCAGCAAAGGTAAAGACAAAGTTAAGGAAGTCCAAACCAGCCAAAACCAAGGGGAAAGAAAGGACTTGAATAAAGGCAGCGGCTCCAGCATAAATAACACCGAAAACTAATCCAAACACCGAGGCGAACATTCCAAAGTTGACTTGAGGATTAACATTATCTTGAGTTGCAATTAAAGATCCGGTTAAGCCGAGGGTGATGACTAGGAAAACTAGTAAAACAATTCGAAGGACTGGGTCAAAAAAGCTATCCATTTTACTGAGTTAGTAACGATAAAGAAGAATAACTGCAACGGGCGTAGATTGACTGGTATCAACTGATGAGTGAGAACCGATATATAGAACCAATTAAAAGAATCTAACAAAATCCAGTGAATTACGCAATAAAAACGAGGAAGAAGCAACAATGAGGGCAACAATGAAGGCAACAATGAGAGCAGCAATGAGCGCAACAATGAGCGTAACAATGAAGACAACAATGAAGGCAATAGTTAAGGCACAATTAAAGGCAACAAATTAAAGATGACGAATTAATAAACTCGATAACATCTTCACAAGAGCACTGAATCTATAACAATGGATAACAACAAACAGAAGGTTCCCGGCGTCCCGGCGTCCCGGTCACTCTGACTGTGTTGTTTTCCCGGGCCAAATTGGTCATCAAAACAAAGGAAATAGCAAGCCAATAATCATCACAATTGTATCTTAATACTCACCAATCTCTATTCAGTAGATGGAATAAAAAATCTTTATAGTTAAAAAAAACACTTGATGTGAAAATACAAAGTTGGTTGAAAGAAGGAAGAAAGAAGAAAGGGCCAGTCGAAAAGTCTTTTCTTGCAGGGAAAGCTTGTAAGAAGCATCCCCCGTCTTCCCCGTTCCCCGTTTGTTGTTTATTTATTTTTTGTTTATCAAATGTCTAAGTTTGCACATATTATTGCTGTTTTGGGTAAAAGTTGCTGTTCGAAACAGCAATTGACGTCCCAATTGGGCGGGTCTGTTCTATTTAGGTGACGGATGCCCGATTCCTCCGAGGTTCCAGCCACCGAGCCTCAAAGCAGTCGATATCGTAATGCTCAATAAAAGACGTCATGCCATGATGATCATGCTGTTAATGGAGTTTACCACCATAGTCTATCCGATTCTATCGTATATAATAACACATCGAGAACGGCTGTAATGATCAAAGTGTGGATGATGCGGATACAGCACGGCATCAAAATATTACTAAGTTAATACTAACTGTACCGCTCCAATTATTAAGGCATGTTTTCAACTACTTGCTGCTGATGCCTGAACTTGATTTTAACATTGAATGCGCAATTTAAACTTAATTTAGTTCAGAATTATTCCAGCTAGTCAGTCACTGTCAGTGCATAGATAATTTACCAGCTTTGAGCTAAATTAACAATTTCATTTGTAAATATTTATAATTAAACGCCTGCGGCTCATCAGGAATGTGAGAGCAGCAGAGCTTGAGACAATTGCCGAGAATATGTACAATAGGTAAAGTTATCTGGTAAACTACAGTTTTATTATACTAAACTATTATATAAATAATCAACGATTGACTAATCTGACTGCTGTTATGATTTCATTTTAACAGCTAGTGTTCACATGCTAGTCTACTCTAGAGTCTACAGCTAATGTTCACATGCTCTAACTCATGATCAACCAATGGATTCAGCCATCAGATGTCGGCTCACGGCATTAATATTTCCGATTGCATGAATATTAACCGTACATTCTCAGATTTACTGCTGGCTGCTAGACAGCTGGAATTCAAATTCCTATCGGCTAGCGATTCTATCCGCCTCTTTTAGTTACCCTACTTAACTGAAATTAAATCAGATAGAACATAGAAAGAACATAGATAGAGCTTTCAGAAGCTCATTGAACTGATCGATACAATTGTTGTACGGTTGATCAAGACGATCTGTTGTTAGCTTTGTTTGGTAGCTAGCTCTTGACAACATGGCATATAACACCATTCATACATTTGCCAATTATATTGACCAGATAGCAGGTCCTACAAATGTAACCACTTTAACCGACGATACGACCGTCAATTCGTTGATTTCCATCCGTTCATTACTGGCAATCTCCGAGGCTCATCGATTGCCTTCTTTGCAAGTGGTTGAAAAAAGTTTAAATCAGTTAGTGGATCTATCTAAAGTTGAAACAGATACAGTCACAGCTCCTTCAGATCTACAATGGAGTATAGTAGGACTTTCTGCACTAACGGTGTTTCAGAATGTTGTCGATGGCCTTGTAAAAGATACAGTTCCAATGTCTCAAGATCTGTTTTATTGGGATGATATCATTTCAAATGACCCTCGCAATCTAAAGATCTCACTTTATATGATCCAAAAGTTCCCCAGCCAAACTTGGCAGAGTTTTCTACATGCTCGGAGGAATTTTCGAGACAAAATCCATAATTTCCAGTCAGAAAGCACCGAGGAATTGCCAAGTTTTCGATCTGCAATTATAGGATTGATGAATCGATTTATAACTGCTTTACAAGAAGCTTATGGTTCGGCAGTCAAAGTCAGGCAGAGATTATCTACAACTGTATCTTCACCTTTAGCAGCTTTGATTCTTTTATACTCTCCTTTTACTCAAGCTAGAGCTACGGTAAAGCAGAATCGTAAAGAACTGGAGAAGTTACGTGATTCAACTGCTCATGATCTTGGATTACTTGTATCAAAAGCTTTTCTGTTGAATCCAGACCCGAATCTAGACAACTGGAAACTATCTATAGCCGATAGTGTCAAATTACTGCGTAAAACTGTAAATTCAGAGGATTCTTCTTTCGATCTTGATCCCTCAGAAATTGCAGTTGAACTTGTTCAAGTGATTGAAGTTTTTAATCAAAAAAGAGCTAATTCAGCTGCTGTCAAGTGGTCTAAACCAAGCAGGACAACTCGATATTGGCCTCTTGTTTTAACTGGTTCTGTTGTAGGGATTTATTCTGCTCGGACTATTGTCGGCAATTGGCAAGATATAGTACAATGGTTTGAACAGTCAGTTGTAGGCACTTTACAATTATTCTATCGAAACTGGATAGTCGAGCCTCTTCAGCAGATATATCAGACAATTCGACATGATGACAATGCCGAGATCGCTTTGATGAATAAGCAAAGCTTGGAAGCTGATATGCAGAGTCTTGAACGAATGGTTTTGGATTTCGCTCTGGATAGTTCCTATCAAGACCTTAACCCACTATCTCCTGAACAGCTTCGAATTCAAGTACAACAAGGAGATATCAGCACAGTATTGAAAGCATATGAACAACAGATCCAAACTCCTGTCAAATCTCTAGTCCGAGGCGACTTGATCCGCACTCTTTTGATTCAAGTCCAAAAGACGAAAGTCGATTTAGAAGTGGCAGTGAACGGCATTGACAAGATGCTGAAAAGTCAAGAACTGGTATTTGGAATTGTAGCTGCTCTGCCAAGCTTCTTAGTAGTCTGGTGGAGTTTACGGACTATGACAGGACTGTTAAAAGGAAGGTCGTATGAGATTACATCCAAACCTGTACGGGAGAACATCAGTGCTACCTTGGGCAGTGTAGAAAGGCTGTTGAGCTCTGATGAGACTTCACAAGAATATGTCAAGTACACTACTCTAGGTCTTGTACTATGTGAAACTGAGCTGCTACGTACTCTAGGCAGAAAGGTCATTCCAAGATCTAGATATAAGGAATGGGAACGAGATCTTCAAGATGTGGAACTGGGAAAGGTTGAAGCTGTTAGGAGAATATGGTTTGTCTACGCCAAGTATCTTCAATAAGTGATGATCGCTGACTGACAGGCCGCCTGGCCTTGCTAATAGTTAGCTAGCGGAATGAGGTCATGATATATTTATGAATAAGCCTGACGACTTCGACAACATAGTGCCGACGAAATGCCGATATCTCGCCGATATATCGTCAGCTCTCTAGTTACATATATTTACGTTGTCACTGTATATAACCGAGAACGGATAATTGATACTAACGGCATGATACTTGAGCTGTTTATAACATTAAAACTCATTCTTAGAACAAGCCTCTCGTATGCCAGCAGTAGTTCATACAATCGAGATGACGGATAATATCGGCAGATGTATTTGTTTGATCAACAGCAGGGTAACTTTCCGGGGCGGTAAAAACATTTGTCTCGTATTCTTCGTCTTCATTATAATGACCGACAACATTGAAAAGCCAAAGAACGGTAATATTATTCAACTGGACATCCCGCGTCCTAAAAGACGGTACAAGTATTCCATTGATGACGACGTCGTGGAAAGCAACTCGTTACAGGCTGGGCCATCGCGAGAACGGTATACGGGAAAAAACGGGACGGGAAAAGAAGCTACGGGAAAACCGTTTGACAGCAACTTTGATCTTCAAGTATTACAAGATGTGCCAGATACAAGAGTAGAGATTACTCCAGTGGACGGAGCTTTGATTAAAATCCCCCGGATCTCCAATGTCGACTTATGGGCTCAATACACGATATCACCGATTCCGAGCTCGGTGTGGACTCCGAAGCGAAGTACTTTGGCCCGCGAAGACCGTCGCATTACTTGTAAAAAGTGTGATTGGAGCACGACCGATTCTCGCAGAGACACCTCGACTTCCAGCTTAAGAAGACATTTGGCAAGTCATTCAAAGCCCAAAGGCAAGGATGGAAGTGTTCGAATTGGAAGACCTCCAAAAGCCAAATCGGTGGTCAAATCCGAGTCAGATAGCGACTTGTATGGCCAGTTGATTCGCTGGATAGTCAACTATAATGTACGATTTGAAGCTGTAGAGTCTGAATTTTTCCAAACCTTGTTTAAAGACTCTTCTGTTGACCTTCAGAACCTTTTAGAAAGCGAATTCGAGGTTCAACGGCTGAAATTGATCGAGGAATTGAACAACACTTGTCGTACTATTGCTTTATCTTACTACACTTCTAAATCCACCATTGCTATTATAGGCCATTGGATTACAGCCGATTTTGAGTACAAAGAGTGTGTTTTAAATCTTGGACATTTTGAAGCCGACGAGGATAGTCAAAGTGATGCTCTTGCTGGGTTTATTAGTGATACCCTTGAAGAGCTTCAAATCGACAGTAAACTGCTCAGTTTAACTGCAGACAGTTCCTCAGGCACAGAAGCTCTTGCGACAAAATTATTTCAAAGCTTTGATAGTAAATTCTTCAACGGTGTAGACAGCTATGTCCAATGTGTTGCCGATGTGCTGAATTCAATAGTGGAAAATATTCTCAAGGCACTAAATAGTGGAGACAAAGGTTCTGCCGAAGCAGCTCGTGAAAAACTCGAAGACTCACGGGCTGGAGATCTAGCGGATATGTCTGCTTTACAACGGATAAGAACTCTGTCACTTTATATAAGCAGTTCTGACGAACAGAAAAAGCTGTGGAAAGATTTATGTAGATCACGCAACCTTAAGGATCATATTCCTCAATGTGATGAAGATTCCAGCTGGCAATCGACTTTGCAGATGGTTAACGATGCAGTAGAAGCCCGTCAGCAGATTACAGCCTGGCTGGCGATGCAGAGTGTCTTTCCGGTCTTTTCACAAGACGATTGGAAACATTTACAACAGACAGAAAAGATCTTGAATATCTTTCGAGATCTTTCGGTTCTTGTTTCAAATAACGGACCTCAAGTGTGCCTTGCAATTCCCATGTATTATGATTTACACGATATGTTGCAAGATGCCAAATCGAACTCAGGGATATTTGAACGTTTTCTACCAGACGTTTCTGCTGCGGTCTATAAAGGTTTACAACAGTATAATCAGTATTTTTCATTCATGGGCAATCAGGACTTGTTTTATATCTCATTAGTGCTTGACCCTCGGTTAAAAACAGTGCTTTTACAAGAAGGAATAAACAGTCCAGGAGTATCTGAAGCTATGAGTCGAATTGAACAGATCTTGTCAAAGCAGTATCCTCCAGTCGCTGGCCAGAACCTGGAAATCCAAGGAAAGCCGGATATACAGAGCCCTGCTATGAAAAAACGTTTAAAGCAATTTACTGAAGCCGACGGAAAGGAATCCGATATTAAATCGTACCTGGAAGGAGTCACAGCACAAAGATCCGAGCTGACGATTGAAGGATTCAGTTGGCTTTTGAATTGGTGGAAAGATCAGAAATCAAATTACCCTCGAATGGCAGCTGCAGCAAGAGATTTCTTGGCCATTCCGGCGTCCAAGATCTCTGCTGAAAGACTGTTGAATGATAATGAATTCGATGAATTGCGAGCTCGTGGTTTGGACAATAATACTGTAAGGACTATGATTTTGTTAAAGGCTTGGTATAAAGAGCTGGATGGCTTGGTATGAGGAGCAAGATAGCTCGCCGGTATTACAGCCGATAGTGCAGTTGATACGATTTAAATATATGAGTGACGCCGATATTCTAGCCGATAAACTGCTATTTACATCCAGCTATACCAGAAACTCTGATATTGCTTCTAATAGAACCTCTATTCGCAGTCAAAAGAACACATTCGACTGTCACACACTGCAGGTCAATCGTCTTTATTTGTATGTATTCGCGACCCTATAAATATCAAATTGAGGACCGCCGATATAAATATTATCGGCGACAGGGATAAACTTTTGACATTTCTTTTTTAACCTGCTGCTTATGACGTCACAAGAAGGACGCGTTTTTGTCTTTCATTTGACGGTTAATTTGTAGAATTATCGGCTAGAAAAGTGGAGCATCCTATACCGATAATCTTTCGCTCTTGTATTGAATATCTCCGGCAGTTATATAGGCTAGTCAACGTGTTCGGACTTTCCCGCTCCGAGCGATCAACTCTTGCCCATCCGGACATTATCCGGACGTTAATATCTTCATATTACTCTAAATTTGACACTATTCTTAACTCCTAGAGCCAATATTCACACGTATCACCGAATAATATTTACGATCCACGTATAATACCGTATAATATAAGGCTATCGCCGCACCGTCGCTCAGGGCCTAAAAATAATTTATTTTTCTAAAACATTCTTCTTATTAACGACTGACTAATCAAGCATTGCCTCTTCAAAATGCTTAAATTATCCCTCATGGTAAAACTTGACATCTTGGCAACATCTTGATCGCTACATTTGATAACAAAATGAGTGCAAATACGGCATTTATCAACCGTTCATTAACTACTATACATAATGTAAGTAACAAGCAAACCAGTCTTTTGTATTTGCTAACTAGGAACTGGACTTTCTTAAAGATTCCAGAGTAATAACCGCCCGACTCTATGAACATTTGAATAAAGAGCTTCCTTCAAGATATAACCCCGATTCTGCTCCTTTAGATTTGATGGATGGAGGCATAGTGAGTCAGATTCCTAGTCAAACGAGTCAAGTGCCTCCTCCTTATGGTGGTAGCCAAGGATCTGACGATACTGTAGAAGCTTTATATGATTATCCGCAAAACCAGCCTAATGACCTCGGATTCATCAAAGGAGACATGATAGTGGTGGTGGAAAGGACAACCTCTGAATGGTGGAGAGGTCGTAACACGCGCACGAATGAATTCGGCTCATTTCCAAGTAATTACGTCAGGGCTGAAGGCCCTCCTTTTTCTGGACAACTTGAAAAGTCCTATGCACAAGGTGGACAAAGTGGATATCCTGGCTACTCCGTACCCAATTATGGACCTCCTCCTCCTGGTCCTGCTTATAACCAAGGATATCCTGGAGCAGCGTATGCAGCGCCAGCACCTTTTCCTCCTCAAAGTACGGGCTATTATGGACCTCCACAACAGCAGCCTGCTCCAGTTCAAGTTGCTCCTGAACAACCTCAACAACAACATAAAATGGCTGATGGAGTCAAGAAATTCGGAAGCAAGCTTGGAAATGCCGCCATTTTCGGTGCAGGAGCAACCATTGGCTCAGATCTTGTCAACTCCATTTTTTAGTCTCTCACAGAACCATATTTATTAGCTAGCAAGCTGTGGGCTGTATTCGTTAGAGTTTAACAGGTATTATTCTAGTAGATTATTTGTAATGAGAAGGTATTCTCCTTGAAATGTTAATTAGATTTTACCTAATTGCATGACTCTAATTCAGCTTTCTTTAATTACTATCTTCGTCGCTCCAGGCTTGAAATTCTCATATCCTCAGATCCAGAGCCGGAGGCACCAATATTGGAATTTCTAAATATCGGCGAGACTTGGCGATATAGGGAGTCAGCTACTCATATCGGCGAAAAGAGGTCTACCGATATTCTCTTAGCCTGACTCAACCAAACACCCTTAATGTACAGTTCAGGAGCACTATATCCACATTTGCTTTAGAATTTCTGTTGCAGCTTCTAACAATTGAATATACCTAGATTATCTTGCACCTATAGCTCACTGTTCCAAAAAAGTTATCTCCTTTGCTTTCAACGCTAAGGGTACAGCACTTTGAACCACCCACCTTTGGATCTATATTTTACTTGTATTATATGGCCAACGATATAAATAAAGATCAACAATTATTATGTTTAGACCCTTTTAGCTGAAATCCGAGTTTCTCAAATGTCTCAGCCGCTTGACAGCCGCATCAACGATTTCGCATCACCGGCCTCTTAAAAAGGTGCACAGTAGTCTACTTAAACGGACCATTGAGTGCGACCAATTCTGCTAACTATTCGATAATCTGATAATAATATGACTTGATTGGGTCTACAAGCGTCTCCTATATAGGAACTTGGCATTGCAACTTGCGCAATTATCATAGATCGACTCAGAACTTGAACAAGATGCTGCCTTTGGTTTGCTATAACCACATCTCGAATTACCGACTTTAGCCACAAGCCCAGGCAAGGAATTCCTCTCGAAAGCAATTGAAGTGCAAGCCAGTCTCATGAGATGATAGAGGATTCTATGATTTCGTCATGAAGGAGCCAGGACGTTGCGTTTGTCAAGAGATAAAATATCACTATTGGATCGAGAGTCTGTGAATCTTGACAATGTCAAACTTGTGGATTCTTTCTTGAGAATTCGTCAGACAATTATGAATATTTATGAATGATTTATTGTAAATGTATTAAGACGGAGTGTTAACCCCTTGCGAGTACTTATATACTCTCCGTTTGACTGGCACGGATATGATGTCAGATACTCAGCCGATATCTTACCTATTTTTGAACTTATTTTGGAGTCAAAAATAGGCTGGTGTAATACGATGACAAACGTAAATTGCTCATTGTAATCTGTGACGGAATGATTGACCTTAAAATTTATCTTTTATTGACTTTATATAGCAGTGTTACAAGAATGGTGGGCAGCGCTTATCTTGAAACGATAGACTATTTATTGGCCAGTTAAAATGTGAGATGGAGCAGAAAGGTGTTTAAGAGCGTTTAGATGATGAGATTTAGCGATTCCAAAGATATTCAGATTGAATATGCTGCTTCAAGGCTGATGTCTTCAAGGTTCTTATACTCAATAACTATGGATCATGCGATGAAGCCTGCTGATTGAATCAGCCTAATTCTGATTGGGTTTTAACATAGCGAAACCGGCGTCAATTTGATCCTGAACTTATCCACTCTGACTCAGATTTTCTAACCTATCTGTCCTCTGGATGACCTCGTATATTAGAATGATGAGGTCAAGTGAACTCGTATAGTTTAAAAACTGCAATTGTCTTTGATCTACTTACTGGAACGAGAGACAGCCGTCAAATACAAATCTTATCGCAGGAAATAAATTGAAATTGAGCAAGGAGCCTCACTTTGAACCTCACTTTGAACCTCACTTTGACATCTTGGAGTGAATCTCTCTTCATGATATCGACATCTGAAGTCTACTCGTTAAAACAAACTTCTTAAATGGAGGGATCTCACAATTCCGTCTCCGTATGAGCAGAATATTGCCTTTGAAATTCGGTACCTCTGAAGAAATCCGACGTATGATAATTCCGTCTAGAATTGATAGAGTAATTAAAATCAATTCTGGGCAATACCTCGCTGTAGCTCACATTTTTCAAGCTCTAAAGAGACAGGATAGGAGCGCTTCACAAATTAGTAGCTGCTGCAATACTATAGACTTCGCTTTTTGACATTAGATTGCAAGTCAGAGACTCTATGAAACAACAACCGAGACATTTTCTGCACAACTCTAACAATCTATGCACCCGCAGTTCAAGTTAAAGAAATTAGGTCGACGAATCTTAGGACTTAAGAGTGATGAAAATTAAATTGATTTGCAACCAACAGCACTTTTTCTCCAGAATCAATCAGCCACTTCCTAGCCGCTTCTCAACCGCTTCTCAACCGCTTCTCAACCGCTTCAACACGGTGATAAAGTATTGATACAAGCCAGACCAAGTAGAATAAACGTCAAACTAATTTGGTCCAAGGAACCGAATAGACGATTGGAAGAGTTTCTTAAGACAGGCTGTAAAGAAACGGCAAAGACAGAGCCAAAGGCATGAGTACAGCAGTTCCAGCTGATCAGCGGCTGCAGAGCCCTCAGTTTTGAACTATCATGGATTCAATTACCGGTCAGTGAAATTATCCGGCTCCAGGCGATTTAGTATCAACTTATAGCTACTGGATCAACTAAATGTCTCTAACAAGGGACGTTGAAGCTGAAACAAGAACTGTTTGAACGAGAAGAGACTAGTTGGACTCCTCTAGGTCCCCATATCCCGTGTTCTCAACGTTCTTGTTCCATTCTAACGATTGAGATTTCAATCTCGACTTACAGATGTCCACATTCATGAATCTATGATTCAAGGATTGAATTACATCTACTCGCTGGTTGGAACATCTTGTCACTGGTTGGAACGAGCCTTCTTATTGAAGTGCTGTCATATACGACAGGTAACAATATATCTAACTAGAAATCTAAGCTCTGCTACTCTAGCCAGCTCGTACGTTGACTTTAAGATTATCTCTAAATATGCCAAGAGGCAATTGATCAATCCTCAGCTCAATGAGCACTCGGTTGAATTCAAACCCCACTCATTCAACTGTAATTCCAACCCCACCCATAATTCCTGCGTTGGGATTTCAATCAAACAAGAGCGTGACCAGATTACAGTCGATCGGCCGATCGCCGCCTTTCCGTGCTGTTGCAAAAGTCATCAGGTCTTATTGCTTTTGCCAATCATAGATTACGTGCACTATTTAGTCAGCCGTTATCAAGCATATGTAAAACATGTTTCTTGATTTCGTCAACAACAAGAATCGTGATAGGCAGAGCTGGGAAAAAGTAAGTGGCGTGGAGTAAGAATTAGAATTCGCTCGACATCCCTACTCGATCTTGTACACTAGCTAGAACTTAATTCTGTGGAACACAAAGCTTAGTTCGACGCTTGTCCCTTAACTAAAGGCAATTAACTTTTGCATTGTTGTGAACTGAATTCCTGAATTGACTCTATCAAGTCTATTCTAGCATGTTGTCATATAACCCCTTTTTTTTCGTTATCTATATCAACCAATAAGGATTCGCCAGGAACAAGCAGCAAGTTAGAATCGTTTCTTTTTTTAACATTGTCACAAGGATTTTGGATTGCTTTTTTGCTAGCTTCCAACCTACCCAATCACTCTATCGGTCTGACCCACCAGCGACAAAGAAGGAAAGGATGGGCCGATAAAAACTGCTAGCAGCGAAATAAGAAATGCTTCCTAGCTGGATATGTGATTAGTAGGATTAGGTGCATTGATTGGGGTTTAGTGATTGAATGAGGCTGAAACTTACTGCTGTTCTATGCTTTAACAGTCATAGATGAGTACGAGTTTAATATTGGTGGGGTGCTGAGGAATGAGAGCAAATAGAAAGAAAATAGAGAAGGAAATAGAGCATGCTTATTTCTACCTGATTACGGTTTAATCCAATTGCAAAGAGCGATTTTCAAGCCGACCGCGCAATTGTCTGTTCGGGGGACACAAACTGACTCAGAGTTATATAAAAAACTCTTAAACACCTGCTCCGCCTGCTCTCTTAGCTGCCTGGATGAATTGACTTTGTCTCTTGCTGTCTTCTGTTCTTTGTTGGATATGATTTTTTTCCAGACAATTTCACTTTTCTTTTGCTAAGTTGATTCTTTTTTACTTTAATTTTGGCATTTTCTTTTTATTTTTCAATTTGACTTAGCGGAATATTTTTTGACAGGAATTTTAAATTGTTGTGCTCAGTAATTTATGCATTTTATATCGACAGAAGTTTGTTATTAAAGTTCATATAGTTTGCATTGTTTAAAGCACAATTCCTGGGCTAGTATTTATTCAGAACGTTTTCAAAAAACTTTCTAAAACATAGAATGACAAGTATTTAAATCGCCCTGTTCTGACCAATGATCCTTTATATTGGATTCCTTAAAGTAGTAGGATCGCTATCTGAATGTCTAGACTTGTATCTAAAGATACCCACATCATGTTATCTGAGCAAAATAAAGTAAAAAGCAACGAAACTAAGAGATAGATCTTTTAATAATTTTTCTTTATTATGGTGAGCCCAGCCGAGAGTTGTAGGGTTAGGGGCATTCCATGATGCTAAAAGCAATTATATATCTTAGCTTCATTTCGGCATTTGAGCATGCTAAGGACTCCTAACGAGTCATTATTGTGATCCACGAGTCATTACATTGACTTTTTAATAATGGAATGTTTAGCAGTCCAGTAGTTTGTCTGGTATTGACTGTTCACTGAGAGATTGTTACTATCACTTTTCGTTTATTGGCCATAATGATAAAGATAGCTTTGAATTTACAAAAGACAGCAAGCCAACATAATTGCTCTGAAGCGTGTTTAAGCGTTTATCTAGCGTGTCTCGAAAAACTGTCAAACAGGATATAGCTCTAAACTGCAAACTTAGATTAACATGACTTGGTCTAGACGCTAATGTCGCCGTGCGCTCCAGTGGTGGCTGCTGTAGTAAATGAAATTTTTAGTCCTACAGAGGCTAGCCCACTGCTAGTACAGGCTTGCCTGGTGCCTGCTTACTGCGAAGAGACTATCTTTCCGGACTTGTTGCCAACATTGGTTGCCTTACTAGACTAATCTAGGCTAACCTGGAGTAATCTGGGCCAATTGGTATTAACTTGCAACTACACCATGCGGCTGCAAAACTAGAAAAAAAATCGAATACATGATCGACGCCTTATTAATACACATGAAAAAATGTAATATTCAGCAAGAATTTGGGCAAAAAGAACCTTCAAAGGTTTATTCATTGTTAACAAGATTTTTTTAGATAGATGACATTACGGGTTTAGCTCAAGAGATCATGTCAAATAGAAAAACAAAGATTGTCGGTTATCTTCATGATCTCCCCATAATAGAGCTGCAGTGCAGCAATTGATAAATACCTAGATGCATAAATTCGTGGCAGTTAGTGTACAGGAGCCAAGGGCCCTAGGTCTGAGCTAGAACCACTACATACACGAATTAGATCAACTAGTATTCAACAGCTCAAGCTTTGAAGATATTTAAAGTTGGGTGATTGTCATAGTAAAGCTTAAGGACGACTATCCCTGTATTTTTACCGACACGTTATTCGAGTTCGGGTTAATTAACAGTTCCAAGGGCGATTGCAGCATTTTGTCTAGAGATTTCGTGAAAATTATTTTTGCGCAATCTCTTAGCATCTTTTTCACATTGGAAATTTATTTAAAGTTATGAAATTGCTTTTTATGCTTGCTTTTTAAAGCTATGATCAGTTTAGCAAACGCTTCGAAGCTAAGTCTAAGCCAACTAGGCCCAGAAAAGCCGGCCTGTACTGGGCTTTTCTTAACCCATGTCTATGATAACAATGTTAAAGTACAAGGTGATTGACTTGTAACGACTTAATAGATTGAAGTAATGCATCACAAGAAGAAGCTTTAAAGCCTTCAATTTTGCAGAAGTGGTCTTGTTTTCATGTTCTGCTCTTCGTTTTGCATTTTGCACATGCAATGTGTCTTTCTCCACATAATATTCAGCACATTATGGTTGTTCTTGTCTGTCAATTTGGATGACCGAACAGATACAACCTAATGCAGAATTGAAGCTTAGATTGGTATTTTGAAAGTTACCCTGATTCCCGAATGAAATTTTGCTGCAGTAGCCTGCACAAATAAGCATCATCACCACAACAACTGCTAAACAATGTTCTATTTATTCATTTATTCGTCCATTTTATCATACTCCGCCCAGATGCTTCTAGTTGCCATTCTATGTGGAGCATTCCAGCGATTGAAAAATGGTTCGATTATTATTAGGGGATAAAAAGTAAATCGGATTTCTTATTTCGATATAATGCTAGATAATAAAATTTTTTAGAATTCTTGTCATGTTTCCAAACTAAAGCAACCACTGAATACCCTTAACTGCCCCTGAAATAAAGAAACAACAAAGTGTAATCCTAGCCGAACTAAACTACAAACCAAACTTCATGTATGATGCTTTGGTTTTCGTTTTAATCTGTTCAACTTTAAAATGAACGAGGCTCTATTCTTATGATCACTCGGTATCAGATGGTTGAAATACTGATTGATATATTTTCATATTACAAACAGACAAACCTCGTAAAAAATTCTGTGTTTAATGTTTGGTCTTTTTGTGACTGCTTATGTGGTCTGTGCGTGAGATAGATGGTCTGTGCGTTTGTTTTCTTTTTATCTTTCTTGATTACTGTTTTTTTTCTCTAGCATGTTTTCTATTTGACTCTCACTGATTCCTTTTTCTGTTATATCCACTTCATTCTGTTTTCTTTTGATTCTGATTTTGTTACTTTGCACCAATCACTTGCACTTTCTTGCTCATTTCGCATATAGCACATTTGTTTTTTTGTCCTTTGTTTAGAGTGAGGTACCGTTTCTTTTTGTTATCCATAATTCTCAAAGTTTTTATTCTATACCCTTCAGCATTGACTGCAGGACACGATAGCGATAATAGTTGTATACTAACAATTTTAAGTTGAATAAAGAACTAGTTAGAACAGTCTCGTTCAGTCCGTTCATGGTTGCTGTTGTATTGCTTCAAACTCAGCTTCTATTATGGAATTTCTCGCTTCTAGGAGAGGTCGTTCGGTTCTTTGCTTGTTTTATTTTTTCTTATCCTTATATTGCTTTTTGTATACTACCGTTCCAATTAAGGTATAAGTAGCGAGAACTAACCCAAATGGTCAAAGTGTCTCTAAATCTAATCCTTATTAGCTCCCAATATATACCCCGCCAACCGCAAAGATCAGCCACATATCAACAAAAAGCAATCGCAGTTAAGCGCACAGTGGGTTTGTAAATATTTCCCTTAATTAAATATAACCTGGGAGCTATCACCAAGTCCTGAGGTTTTTTATTTCTGTCAGCCTTCCAACCTCAACAATAAAATCACAAGTGGTTAAACTTGTGTAAGGAAAGCGTCCTACACGATTCGGTCTCAATCGGCATATTTCCCTTCCCCTAAATCCTCGACGGATCTTTATCCCTCAATAAGGGCGTCCCAGTCCTCCATCTCCTCGACGTCCTCGTCCTCCTCGGCGTCCTCCGTGTCCAGTCTTGACAGCAGTAGGAGTAGTGTTAGCAGTGTTAATAGTACTGGCATCACTGCTTCGAAGCTAGCTAACCCTCAACCGTCGTTTAATCCCCATTATGCATATCCCCAGTCTGCTCCAGTATATTTAGATTTAAATCAAAGTTCTTACTCTCAGCTGCAACTGCAAACCTTACGACCTCAACCCCCACAAAACTCACAAACCTTAATTCAAAACTCGGACCAGCTACCGCCTTCAGAATTAATGATAAACCGGCGCCGGATCACCGACAGGGGTCCTGGATTTCACTCCGCTGTCCCGACTGTATATTCATTTGTGCCATTGCCAGGATGCCAGCAACAAAAGCGCCCAAGACGCAAATATGAAGAGATTGAGCGCATTTACAACTGTAACTTCAACAACTGCCAAAAGGCTTATGGCACTCTCAACCATCTCAATGCCCACGTCACAATGCAGGGCCATGGTGCAAAGCGCACTCCAGAGGAATTCAGAGAAGCACGACGTGAATGGAAGCTCAAAAAGAAGGAAGAAGAGGCCCGAAGATCGGCCGGTCGCGGCCCCGCTGGCCCGGGCATGCCTTTAGATGCCGCCAGCCTCTCCTCCGCTAGCTTAAGTTCCACTCCTTCCATTTCAAGATCACACTCAACAGGAAGCTCGATATCAAGTGTGAGAACTCCACAATCGGCCTCTAGCTCAAGGCCATATCCTCCTCCTCCAGAATTGTCCGATCAGCAGCATTATTATAACCGTCCTTATACCCAACCGAGCATGTTGTATTCGCTTCCTTCGCAATCGCAAATGGGTTATCCTTATCAACAGCAACAATATCCTCAACAGCAGTATGATTCTAGTTATACTTATTATCAGCCTGCAATTCAAGAAGATCGTGCTGAATAGGAGGATTGTGTTTGTCCTAACATGCTTTAGCAATTAATTGCTTTCTGGATGCTTTTTTATGTGTATATGTTGTGTAATTCGAATTTATGTCGCTATTGGGTAATGTTCAAACAATTATACGTAGATTAAACTGTCTTCCAGTAGGTTTTGCTAGCACTGCAGGTTATAAACCTCTTATGGTCATGATTTAAACTACTAAGTTCTTAGCTGTAGGATAGTGGAGTATTTACGAGGATATCTCCGTTAAGTGCTCGCCGATATTATTGAATTTGACAGATACACCTATCGGCAATTTTGTTGGGAAATCGGCATTCTTCAAAATCGTTATCGGCAGATTCCGAAATCAGACGATATTATCGGCAATTTACATATCGGCGGAATTTATTGGATAATTTCGACTCTATTATGTTTCAAGTATGAATATGAGGCCTGCCGATTTCACCGATTTCACCGATATTTTATCGCAAGATAGTATACCATATCGGTTATCTATTTGGATAATTTTGACTATATATATGTATCGAGTATGCATATGAAGCCTGCCGATTTCACCGATTTCACCCATAGATCTCACCGATATTTTATCGGCGAGTAGTAAACGATATCGGTTATCGGCAGGAGATTTTTAAACAATAAAATCATGTCACCATATTACAAAACTTTTGTACAAATGACCGTATTCGTAAAATCTACCAAGTGCCTATAATGACTGTTAAGTGAGATAAACTTTGCTTAGAGGGATTATAGCCAGAATTTGGCGTTTATGAAGAATATATATATGAATAAATAATTCTGTACAGAACCTATAATTACAACTATAAACAAAGATTGATCATGCTGAAGATGGACAGTTCAAAATGCCTTTGCAAGATAACTGGGAAATTCGTGTCCGTTGCATATTCGGCAGTCTTCCAGAAAACCGAAGCCAAACCGAACTTTTAAATGTTTTTGCTCCTGCCAGACATGAAAGATCACTTTAAAGATCAGAAACTAGGTTGGAACCATTCAGAGCGCGCAGATCGCAAATAAGACGTCCGATGGTATCGGGTGAAACGTCATATGGCGTAACTAACTTGGCACATGATTGCATGAAGGTAATGAAATCTTTAAGATATTTAGACATGGCTTACCATTTCCAAAGAGATCGCGTGCAGCACATTGGAAAATATCCTCCTCGGGATAGTCAGACAACTGGCTGAGCTGTTGCTTGGGGGCAGGATATTCCAACTCTAACGCAAATTGATCAACTGAGAAGTCAAACTAGAAATATACAAGTCAAGACCGACATTTAAAGCCGGTAGCTTCTGGACTTTTACGCTCAATAAGCGATATCTATGATAGAAACTAGAAACGCACCCCGTCCTCGATAGAACAACTTTTGGAAGAAGTTAACTCTGAGAATCGAATCCAACCTCTCCATATTTGACTAGGTATGTAGGCTTGCCATTGGCTCGAGAGGGAAGCCCAATTAAGTTTTGCGAAAGACATCAGTCATTTCATCCAGAGACTGTTTGTATGGCCAAGAGTTCGGCAATTGATATTCAATTTCGTAAACACCGGAAGGTAGTATATCAGCCTATCAGGGGCCCTCAGACCTTTCATAGCAACATCAAGCTTTTGTAAGTAATCTCTTGGCGAGATCTTCGGCGGAACTGTCTCCAGTTAGAACCTAGAACCGTGATCTTGCTAAGCCATTACGTGATCATTTTTTGAGGGTAATTACAGAATGTCAAGTTAAATCTTCACTCTTCATGGAAAAGATCCCTAGAGCCATTATAATCACAGCAGTAGCCTCGTCTGCTTTATCGATAGCTCTTACTCTTTGCTATCAGAGTCTTGGACGAGTCGCTCGAAGAAAAGCGCTTGAGTTGGAGCTGGAATATGGTGATCATCGACCGGATAAAATTAATAATTATGGCATCCCCGACACTCAACCTGTTTCGGTTCCGGTATCAAAGCACCGGTCCCTAGACCCGGAGGACTATGATTATGAGCTTATAGAGGAGCAATTGACTCGGAACAGGGCGTTTCTCGGTGACGGTTTGGACAAGATCCGAAATGCTAACATTGTAATTGTAGGAGCAGGAGGAGTTGGGTCATGGGCTGCTACAATGCTTGTACGATCAGGAGTCGGACGTATTCGGATCATAGATTTTGATCAGGTGACTTTGAGCTCTTTGAATCGTCATGCTTGTGCTACTTTAAGGGATGTAGGTACCCCTAAGGTTACAGCTATTGCCAATTATTTGAACCAAGTAGCACCGTGGTGTGTTATTGAACCTATAGTAGCTCTATGGGATAATGATAATAGTGATTTGCTATCACGACCTCTTAATCCTAGCGATAAAGAGGTGCCCATTACTTATGTCATTGACGCTATTGATAATGTCGATACAAAAGTAGACTTGTTGGCTTATTGCGACAAGAATATTCTGCCAGTTATTTGTTCAATGGGAGCTGGATGTAAAGCGGATCCTACTCGAGTCACTATAGCTGATCTTTCAATGTCACTTGAGGACCCATTGGCACGTTCTGTCAGGCGTAGACTTCGTCTGAAAGGAGTTGTTACTGGCATTCCAACAGTGTTTTCTACTGAGAAACCCGGCAAAAACAAGGCTTCTTTACTGCCATTGGATGATGAAGTATATGAACAAGGAGATGTAGATCAATTGGCAGTTTTACAGGATTTTAGGGTCCGCATTCTGCCTGTTTTAGGACCTTTACCAGCTATTTTCGGCCTCACAATAGCCACCCATTTAATAACTACGATAGGAGAGTATGCAGGAGGTGTAACCGACCCTCTACAAGGAGGTTATTCTCTTGCTGGCAAGTTCCGTATGAAACTTTATGATACAACCTTGCAAACGTTAGCAGGTCAAATCGCAAGATTGGCTAAACGAAAGTGTGAATTACAAGGTCAAGGAGAACTTTACGATAACGCCAACTTGCCTAAAGTTCCCCTTGACCTCAATACTGTCGGCTATTTAATTGAAGAAGTGTTTAGAGGGAAATCAGTGATCAGTGGAGAGTCCAGTCGACTAGCTCTAACGCAATGGGATCCTTCTAAGCAACTACAATTAGGCAACATCGCAGTGGTGACTAAAGAAGAGCAGAAATTACATGAATTAAATGTATTGAGTGGGAATGTTCCTCTTGAAGAGTTCTATGATGCGAATGTTATAAAGGTTTCCAAGGCGAGGTTTGAAGAGGATGAATGGTATCAAAAGTTTAGATAGATGTTTAGCTCTGCCCAGTGATGTTTGTTAAGCCAAAGTTGATTCAACATATTGCATCTGCGATAGAGTTGGAAATGATGTTAGAGATGCTGAGGGCTTGTATATAGTATGTTATATTCCTAGCATCAGTTTTGCTCGTTCGTATACAAAGAATGAACAGGCGACCATCGGAGTCACTTTTATGAATCCAATAGACAGACCGACGAAAAAACCTCTGATTCCACTCTCAGCAAAAATCAGCTTTGCGGTCTGGGCCATTCCCATGCGACTGCCATCACCAATAGCTCCTCCGACTTGCATTCTTCTTCGGACAACTTCAAGAGGATATGAAGCCGTCTGAGAGCACATTCCTGCTAAACCTCCTGCTGTTAATTGAGCCCAAGCGTTTAAAGGCACTCTTGGCCTATTCTCTGCTTTACGGATCTTCTCAGCCTCTTCTTCTTCAAAAATCAGGTCAGGAAGCTGTTCGCTTACTGCATATGTGGCCAGGAATGGAGATCGGAAGATGTCGTGGAATAAATCATGGGCCCAAAATGATACTCCTGCATAAGGAATCATTCCTAGAATTGTAGGGGCAAAGCCTCGGTAGAAGTTGGTGAGGCCTTTGGCGGTGGAAGGGCGTAAAGGTGCCAGAGATGATGGCTGAGGGGAAGAGGACTGGGAAGAAAGTATTGGCTGATTTCCTTCATGAAATATTAATCGACAAGTTTGGACAAATCGTCCTCCTGTATAATGATAATGATGTTTGTGTTTATAAACTGAAGGTTCCAGTCCAAAATTAGACTTTGTTTCGAATGCTAATCGGACTCTGATAAGATCCAAAGGATAAGTGAAGAAAACTGAGGTGATTCCAGCTAAAGATCCCGAAATAAATCGTCTGGCTGAAGTCTCTTTATCTTTGTTTGGAATCAGAAACGATCGGATCTGTTCATAAGCTACGAATTTGATAGCTGCGTAAGGAAAAATACGCACTAATGTTGCTGAATGGCCTTGAAATAGTCCTAAAATGCCTTGATTCTGGTAGATTTGAACCCCAGCACGATAGAACCCTATCCAGGATTTGGTGTAGCGTTTGAACTCGGGATTCGAAGTCTGAAACAAGATCTTAACTCGATCTAATGGCGCTATAAGTGTTTTAGCAGCACAACCAGCCAGTCCACCTGCTAAACCACTCCGTATAATGTAGTCCAGTGATTGTTTGTCTATTTCAAGAGTGTGGATCCTCGGCAAAGGGCGCTTTGGTCTCGAAGGAACTAGTGTGACTGTATCATGACTATCATGTGAAAATTCGTCTAAAGGAGGGGTTGTAGCAGACAGCTTCTCTTTTGAATATACACTCATACTTGCTGGATAGCCGCTTAAGCAGTCTCACTGAGTATGTACTTTCTCCGCCAACAGCCGTGTTTTTGCCTATCGAATCATACAAGACTGATTAAGATGCAAAGCAGATGAACAAGAGCAAAGTTCTAGATTCAAATAAATAACTGAAATGCCACAAAACCAAATACAAAGTCTTATCTATTTGGCGATGATGAAAAATTAAAATTCGATGCAAATTCCAATCTCGGATATTTTCATGTTAAGTGGAGTAGTGTCATCGCTGACGTCAGCCAAGGTCGGGGTCGGACATTTCACGGAGCTTTGATTGGTTTGAACATGAAGAACCATATAGTGCTATGAAGGTTCTTAGGCAGTAAAGAGATATTATCAGTATGATTATTTGCTGGATGTAGATGACTAGTAAATGAATCTATGTTCAAATTCTCTCCAGGTTCTCAGATCTGGCTCAGCTGCATACGCAGTTCTCCGAAAACCGGGGATCAAACAGGTTCCCCTCCTAAATGGATAATTAGTGGTATAAATGTTCAACCCTTGTATATCAGTAGTAACTTTTATGGACTGATGGCTGAAGAAATAAATATCATCCTAGTTAGGTGCCGAGATGATCTGAGTTGATCCGGGACTCGGGAGAACTTCCTTCTACCATCTTGAAGAATCATCTCATGGACTGCAGTCAGATTGTAGCTGGACCATTGGATATACGGTTAATTTGAGCAGATCAAACAGCATACATATTAGTCTTGCTAATTTCGCTGGAGATTGAAAAGTCACGATATTGAGCGCATGCACTTGATATTGGTCAGCTCTAGGAGTTTATACATTGCCTGAAATCTTGATTATTGAACTTCCCCGAGGACATCTATTCAATGACGTGAATCTCAGCCATCATACCCTTCAAGATCTAAGGTATATTTAAGAATTCTTTACTTCACTTTACTTCAACTTCGTTCAACTTACAATATCTTCTAGATAACTATTCCTATTATAACTCTGTAACCTACTGCTCTAGATCGATGTCGCTCTTTTTATCATCCAATCCAAATTCCCCATCCCATCCATTTTGTCTCAGATACAAAGCAAAACGCTCATCCTCAGCACCAAGATCATCTTGAAGTAAATGAGGAATAAAGAAATATGTGACAGTTACACCGACAAGTCCTACGATGGCAGCAATAATAAATGTCCATTGCTTTCCAAGATGGATTTGAATAGGAGTAAACACTTGAACACCAATAGCAGCACCAGCTTTTCCTACAGCAGCAGACAATCCATAACAAGTTCCTCTAACTCCAGTAGCATAACTCTCACTGGATACAAGACCCAACATATTTCCAGGTCCAAGATTTCCCATGGAGTTCATAAGACCGTAAAAGATAATGAAAAGAGGGATAATCTTGCTGATTTTGCTATAAGAACATCCAATGATAAGACCGAAAACAATGTAGCCCGAGAATCCCAACATCATAGTATATTTGCGGCCGATTTTCTCACATGTAAAGGCACCAACAAATACACCAGGGATAGCGAGCATTCCTAATAACAAAGTCCAGGCTGCTACAACCTTCAAGTCCGAACTGTCCTTGACTACCGACGATATAATTGTTCCACTGAAGATTCCGTTAGGGAAGGTGACGAAATCATAGAGAAACCAAGCCCCACAAGTTCCGATAAGTCGTTTCCAGTAGTATTTTCCAACCAACAAATAAGGCACCTGCTTCTTCATAGCACCTTCTTGATACAGCTTGGAAGTAGCCATTTTCAATCGGAAGTAAAACACAGCCAAAGGCCATACAGTTCCTATTCCGAAACACACACGCCAGATTGTATTCAAATTGTTAGGCCCATGAGCAGCAGCCCATACAATGATGAACACGATCAAAGCAAAGGGTCCTCCTAATGATAGAGGAAGATTTGTTACTAACACAAACACAGTTCCCCTTCGTTTAGTAGCGGCATTAGCGGCTTCAGAGGCAGAAGTGGATGAAGCAGGATATTCTCCTCCAGCACCAAAACCAATGATTCCTCGAGCAACAATAATCATCCAGAACATTCCAGTAATGGTATTTCCATGAGCAGCAGTAGCCAAGATGCTTCCAATGACAATCAACAGGGTCGTTGTGACAATAGCCCACTTTCGTCCCATATAATCACAGGTCAATCCAATGGTAATTTGCCCAATAACTTCTCCTACCAATAAGGAGTTGGACACCCTAGTCTTCATGGAAGCAGTATACTCCTTGGGGTAAGCCAAGGAGAAAAGAGGGTTCATTGCAGTCATCAAATTATTCTGATAACCATCACTGATAAGAGCCACACCAGCACAAATGATAGTGATCACATCTGAGAACGTTTTCAAGCCTTTTGTCTGGTGGACAATAGCATTGTTATCTATAGGAGAGATAGCAGTGGTAGGAGTCTTGTCAGAATCGAAACCATCGTTGTCAGAACTTTCCATAAGGTCTTCTTCGACCACAGGACCTTTGTCAATTGACATTATTAATTCTAGCTTTGCTCTTATCTACAGTCCACCGGAGTACGCCTTCTTATATAGAGAAAAATCTCAACGAACCATATTTTTTCTCAGGTATTTTTCTCAATTAAATTTTTGCCGGTTCGGCGATCTATCTCAAAGTTAACACCACGTGCCCCGCATTTTGCTAATATCATTGGCCTGGTTTAAACTTAGATAGCTAAGTGGAAAAAAAGGTTTCAATCCTGTAGTGAACTATTACATAGGTTTAATTAATTGAATAATATTTCATCTAAATTCCTAGCCCTGATATCAAGCTTTCTGTTACCGAATTCGTCTCGCGCGGCCTTACTCCTATTTAATCTTGACGATCATCCCAATTCTCCAATAGGAGCCGTTGACCAGCTCACACGTTGAACCTCGCTAATCAACTATTGGGTTAGTAAAATAGTCAAGATTTTGACCGGGCCTTACGCTAAACCGTTTTCAGCCTTGCGTTGGTTCCCATCGGCAATAATTTATATGGTCCAATTTTTCCCTGATTGATAGTCATCCGGTCTTCCCATTTAGGCCCATAGTTCCGCGTGGACAGTGAAAAATATATCGTGCTAAGGTCGAAAACGACCGTTGAATTTTCTGGTCACCCCACGATTGGACCTATAAGCATTGAGGCCTTGAACATGAGCTCAACGGCTGAAAAAAAAAACCTGGAGCCTAGACAATGCCGGTTTGTCAGATATCATGCACATACTGATATTAGTTCAATTCACTTCGGAGAAGAGAACAATTAGCCGAAATTAATCAATAAAGCGTTGTAGATCTCAATAAGATTCGCTTGTCATTGCCAATATAAGCACGTTTCGGCACGAGTGACGTTATCGTCTACATTTCGCGGACTTTGAGAACACAATTGCGTCGAGGAAAGGGGGACAAACATAGTCTGCACGGATTCTTGGTACATCACTTCACAAAGCTATGTGGTCAGTCTCAGCAGAGAACCATCAGAACAATTGAGAACCTGTATAGGTTCAGGCCTTAGAGCTTACCGTGAGAAGCAATCAAGTCAGTCCGTTCCCCAGGCGTCATGTCCATTGATAGTTCAAGCCATGCAAGAATCCAATCTAGTAAATCTATTCCAACAAACATTCTATCAGGCCATCAAGACTTCAGCCCGATGCGGTGGAACTCCAGCAAATGGAAACAACGCTTCGCACACCCGTGCTGGATAAAAAAGTTTAAGAAAGTTTCATATCGGAGGTAGAAACTGAAATAAGAATTTGAAATTCAATCACCGCATCTGGAATTGTGGTATCAGCAAACTTCTGCTCTCGAACTTTGGTGAAATTCTGGTTAGGATTGTCAGGAACGTTTGAACCTTCTCATTTAAGTTTCATACTAGAGAGGAGGCAATTGCCAATGACTTTAAGTTTAAAACAGCATGGAACTGGCCGTTGCAGCAAATAGGAACCCTGTCGCATAGCGGTAGGCAATCTCCCGATATTTATCGATTATCCGACGATACATTCCACTATTAATGGCTAGGTTTGGGAGTGTGGTTACATATTACTTGATATTTCCAGTTTAACGATTTATTAACTATAACTTGGACTTGGTGCGGCCAACGGTGCACTTAATAAGTCCATTAGGATCGGACTGAGGAGCATATACTTCAGCATTCTTGCCGGTATTGTCCAGACCTCCAAACCAGCTCAAATTGATCTCAAAGTAATGCTTATTGGGTAGGGAATAAGACACGGTCTCCAAGGCAGGAACGAGATTCAAGATATCCTCAGCCATATTGTACATAGTTGCTTGCACACTGGCACTGTTCTCAAGAGCAAATCGTTCCAGAGTAACTGTTCGAGCGCTGTCAAGAGCCTTATCAAAGACCCCAGCAGCAGCCATCTTTTTGATTTGGTCATAAGTAGCAGTTTGTTTAGGACACCATTTCAACGCGGCATCGATATCAGTAGAAAGAATACGGTCCGAGGTCTCCTTTAATGTGGTATATTCATCCTTATTATAACCGTAAAACATAGATCCAGTGGACTTAAGAACAGTCAAATCACGGATTCCCGAAGTCACTTCAAACGGCGTGCCGTCATCATGTTTAACTACTGAAACAAGTCGTTTCTCGGCACCATCCTTGATAAAAGAATGAGGATGAAGCTTGCCTTTGACAGCATATCTAGTCCATCGATGCTGGATGATATCCACGTAAGCAGAGTGAATATGAGAGTACTTTGTAGTGAAATGGTTGGCAAGAGTGGCTCCAAATAACTCTATGGGCCAGACCTCTGTTTGTTTGGCCAGAATATAAATAGTATTCTTGACTGTATCAGTGGGAACAATACTGGCGTTATCAGCCTTAGTATAAGATTCATCCACTTCTCCTTCTAACAGAACGCGAACAATGAGCTCAATTACCTCTTGCTTGTTAGGGTCCTGAGGATCCTTTTTGACTTTGAGCACTCGCACATTGTCTTTTCCGTATCGTGAAGTGTTTAATACTGCCATTGTGTATATAAAGTGGGGGGTTTACAAAAAGTGGTCCAAGATGCAGGCAAGGTAAGGGTTTAAGAATCTAATGTAGAGATCTAGTAATGATGGAGCTTTACAGGATATCATGGCTTTATATACAAGATCGAGCAGTAAGCGATCAAGAGTTGGCGATCAAGCATTCCGAGAAATGCCACGGGCTATGATGTCATGATAATGCGGGTTTGAAGCCAGGAGGTATTTTATCGGACATGCCCTTGATTGATATGTCGATTGAAGCGTTTTGGCTAGTCAATAAACCTTCTTATCTAGTCAAAACCTTATCGGAGTGAACAAATCACCAGATTTTCCAAACAAGGTAAAGACTTTCTAACGTTTAAGGCCATTTTGATACGATTGATGTTGAACTTTTCGGAGATGCCCGACAAAATGCTATGCGGCTTAATAGAGTTACCCTGTCCATGTGTCATTTCGTTCTTGATATGGAATTGATCGGCCGACGATGTCCATAAGTTACAGCTTTAAGCGTGGTGAATTAATATTAGCAAGCATTAGAATTGTATTGTGTATTGAACTCTAATAACTAGCAACTTCGGATATAACCCAATATTTACGTTAATTGTAGGTGTTGCCTCAATCAAAGCTGAGGGGAACATACAGCAATCAATCGACATGTGTGCAATAGCAATTCTTAGAGTCTAAGGCGTCGAATCCGTGATGAACGAAAGAATGGGATACGAATGCGGTCCGGAGGCGGATTCCGCTGCCTATTCAGAATCACTGATCCCGTCTAGATTTAACAGGAATGTAGAATGATTATGTGAAACTTTCGGAATATTCTGAAATGGTTGATGAATTAGAGATGCCTCAGCATGATATCACAAAGTCCCTCGGTTCCTCGATTTCTCGATTTCTCTATTCCTCGATTTCCCAGCGTTAACGGCCGTCCGTTAAGGAATATTTTCCCGTCCTGGCAGGGTTAGGGTGGACGGAGAAATATTCGACTCTGAACCTCCGGGCAACAGACTTACTTCGATTAGGATAACAAAAGTCAAAGATATCGACATCAGCATATATCTTCTTAACTATCTTCTTAAAATGTTTGTTACAAATATAGAACGGCTTAAGCTGAACCGTAATGAGGGCAGTCATGTGACTGGTGAAATTTGACAGGCTGGAAGATTCTCCATTAGATTCTCCGGTAGTGAATCAAAATATATTCAATTAAACAGATATAATTAAACAGATATAACTATTAAACTATCAATTGATTTATTCCTGTTGTTAGTTAATTCAATTGTGCCAATAAATTACTTACATAGATCCATCCAAACAAAGCAGGCTTGTAGGTGACAAGTTCCTCCTTCTTGAACCAAAGAGCAATCTCCTTGTTGGCCGATTCAACGGAATCGGATCCATGAGCGCAATTGCGACCGACATCAATGGCATAATCTCCTCGGATAGTTCCAGGAGCGGATTGAAGAGGGTTGGTTGCTCCAAGGATAGCACGTCCTTGCTTAACAACATCCTTTCCCTCCCAGACGGTAGCAAGAACAGGTCCAGATCTCATATAGGCCAAAAGACCAGGGAAAAAGGGCTTGGCTTGAAGATCGAAATAATGATCTCTCAACAATTGCTCGGAAGGCTCAGCCAATTTGATTCCAACAAGCTTGAAACCACGTTGTTCGAATCTCGACAAGATAGGAGCAATTAATCCTCTTTGGACTCCATCGGGCTGATTAGAAAATCACATGAATATAACATAACTATCATAATTCAATGATTGTTCTCAATTATAGTCCTTTAAAATTGTTCTTACCTTGATAGCAATAAAAGTACGTTCGTCAGCCATTTTTGATTTGAATGATGCAAAGTTTCAAAAGTTTTTACCAATTACAAAACGTGATGGGCTGGGACAGGAAATACCTAGACCCTGGACTACATCGAGTCGAGCTGTAGAACAGGAATAATGTTCACCAATAGCTGTGAGTATTTGGAAATAATAAATACCGTGTTGTTAAAGGTGTCAGTCGATAGTGTTGTTTAAGGTGTACCAGTCGATAGAACAGAAGATAGAACCAAGATAGAGCAGAAGATATAACGGAAAATAGAACGGAAGATTGAGCGGAAAATAGAACGGAAGATAATCAGAGTACTACAGGGTCCAACACAGACAAAGGGCTCATATAACAGAGTAATTGCAGCATTCGGACAGCATTCCCATCACAATTCTCTTCAACTGCTTACCGATCGATTGTATTGTATATTCAGATGTTCAGCTCGTCCTCAAATGCTGTCTAATGTTTAGAGATGTTCCCGATGTAGATCGACAATATAGTCTGGCAGCCGATAATATTGGCAACATTGAGCGATACATATCGTCACTCCATATCAGCATTGGCTCTAAGTATTCATACAATGTCTTGTAAAGTTCTAGAAGTCTTCTACTCTTCATTCTCTATTCTTTATTGACCTTGTAAGATGCCAGATGCCAGTCTTCAGGGCAAAGGCTATGAGAATAGAACCTCGTCTATCCTCCACAGGCATTTTATCATGATACCTGTATAAACATTCGCAGTTTCTTTGGTAGAATTAACGTGAACCCTCATGCGCGACTATAATAAAGATTGATCTTCATCAACCCCTCCACTGACACCCGTTCATACCGGTATTGGGACTGTACATAAAGTCTTGCTCGTTTTGTCTAGCGGCGGGGTTCCCGGCAATTGCGGGGCACATCGAATCTTAAAGATCTCCTGACGTTATACTCTTATATTCTCAAGGACTGACAATTTGCCAACAGTTCAAAAGAATAATATAGCTAGCTGTTGTATGCGAATTACTTGTTGACTATAATTATATTCACCTGGTGTAACCACAGATCTGTAGACCAATATCTAATCACTGACCCGCATAATCACATAACTAGCAACTAGACAAACAGCTACTACAACTACAGCTCCCAATGTCTCACCCAGCAACACATGCTTGGCAAATTATGGCATATAAACCATAGGATGATGTCTAGTCGATCAGGACTTGAAGAGCTGGTCGGTGATTGCCCAGGAAATTGCCCATTTAGTTACTCACGTGATCAGTAAATTACTGCTTTAAGCATTGGATGCAACGGCACGGTTGGGAAACATCCGCTTACCCAACGGCTGACTCAAAGATTGGACGCATAATGGACGCACAATATATTTTTCTATTTAACTTGCCGGCTTGCAACTTGTACAACTGATTAATTTATAGAATAAAACCTATTAGATTATTTCAGCTTTTCTCGGATTTTCCTCAAAATGATTTTCAGCTCAGATACTCCTTCTACCAATATTCAATGGTTGTCAACTATTGACGTTGAGAATCTTCCTACAAGGAATTATCGTCGTTCTTCTATTATTGGAACCATCGGTAAGTGTGCAGAGCAGGCAAAGAGGCAGAGAGGCAGGCAGAGGCAAGCAGAAAGAGAGAGAAGCAGAAACGGAGCCGGCGGGAAGCAGAACAAGTAGGAAGCAAAGCAATGCCTCTCCTGACAAGCGATGAACAGGCCTTGACTTTGAACTACAACAGTCAGGCAATTGAACAGCCATAATGTTAACCACTCTGGTAATTGCCAAAAGAATAAGTATTGAACAATTGTCGACAATTGAATCTCATTCAATTCTTCAATGCTGTTCTCTGCTTGTTCCATGGCTTCCGCTCTTTCTCTTGCTACTTTTGCTGCACGCTCCCAAGCAGTCCCAACTGACAGCTACTAACATTAGGCCCCAAGACCAACGATGCCAAGGTTATCACTGATTTACGTAGAGGTGAGTTCAATGAGGTTGTTATGATTTTATTGGATCAATTGTTCATGATATTACAACTATCATTATATTATTGCATATCTTGATTTCCTCCTTAATCCTTTGTTGAGTCCATAATTATGGATATCCGTTTTGGGTTTAGTCGAGGAGGGGCATAGGGCTGAATCGGCCCGAACTGTTCTTTCATTGATGTCAATTGAGTGTATTCAGTCAATTATCTGATTTCGTGCTTTAATCAGTGATATCAATTGCTGATATTACTGAAATCAATCAATTGCTCTATTAGCTGGATGCCTGTACTAACTAGCCGGACTTAACATTGTTCGTATGAACTTTTCTCATGGAACTCATGAATACCATCAATCAGTCATCAACAATGCTCGTAAATCCGAGGAAATGTTCCCTGGAAGACCTCTTGCCATTGCTCTTGATACTAAGGGACCCGAGATTCGAACTGGAACCACTGTAGGCGATGTTGATTTCGCCGTCGCTTTAGGCCATGAAATGATCTTCTCTACTGACCCCAAATATGCTTCTTGCTGCGACGACAAAATCATGTATGTTGACTACGGCAATATCACCAAGGTCATTGAAAAAGGCCGTGTTATCTATGTTGATGATGGTGTTTTGTCGTTTGAAGTACTTGACATTATCGACGAGAAAACTCTTAAAGTCAAGACCTTGAACAATGGTAAAATCTCATCTCACAAGGGTGTCAATCTGCCCAAGACCGATGTCGACTTACCTGCCTTGTCTGACAAGGACAAGAGCGATATTGCCTTTGGTGTCAAGAACAAGGTCAATATGATCTTTGCTTCTTTCATTCGAACTGCCGATGACGTTCGAGCCATTCGCAAGGAGCTTGGAGAAGAAGGAAAACATATCCAGATCATTTGCAAAATCGAGAACCAGCAAGGAGTCAACAACTTTGACGAGATCCTCAAGGAAACTGACGGAGTTATGGTTGCTCGAGGAGATTTGGGAATCGAAATCCCTGCTCCTCAAGTATTTATTGTCCAAAAGCAGCTCATTGCCAAGTGCAATTTGGCCGGAAAGCCCGTCATTTGTGCTACTCAAATGTTGGAATCTATGACTTATAATCCTCGTCCCACTCGTGCTGAGGTTTCTGACGTAGGAAATGCTGTTCTTGACGGTGCTGACTGTGTCATGCTTTCAGGAGAAACTGCCAAGGGTTCTTATCCTATTGAAGCTGTATCTATGATGCATGAAACCTGTTTGGTTGCTGAAAAGGCCATTGCTTATCAACCTCTGTTCAACGAGCTGAGAACCTTGACTCCCAGACCCACTCAAACTGGAGAGACAGTCGCCATTGCTGCTGTTTCTGCTTCTTTCGAACAACAAGCTAAGGCTATCATTGTGTTATCCATCTCTGGATCCACTGCTCGTCTTTGCTCGAAATATAGACCCAATTGTCCCATTCTTATGGTGACCAGAAACCCCCAATCTGCAAGATACTCTCATCTGTACCGTGGAGTCTACCCCTTTGTTTACGTCCAAGATCGTGCTCATGATGCTGCTGAATGGCAAAAGGATGTTGAGATGCGTCTTAAGTGGGGAATGGACGAGGCTGTTTCTCTTGGAATCTTGTCAAAGGGTGATGTTGTAGTTGCCATCCAAGGATGGACTGGAGGCTTTGGCCATACAAACACTCTTCGAATCTTGGAGTGTTTCTAATTGTAGAATTTAGATTTATGGGCAAATAAATGTGTGCAGACACAGCGTAGACTGGCATAATGCTATTCGTAATATCGGCTGTTACATACTATCCAAATGAATACCTCTTTGGTCAAGCCTTTGAAATACATATTCACGATACTTTTCAGCGAGAAATTGCCATTCCGTTAATGCTTCATCTCTTCTTACTTGGTCCTGGATCCAATTGACCAACTCCAAAGGCTTGATCCAATTGGCTTCATCATCCAACACCTGCTTTAAATACTTGTAAAACTTTTTGACATCGTCAGGATGTGGACCTTGAGATGTCTGGTGGATCCATAAAGTTATAAGATGCCTGATTTGAGACACCGAGGACTTTCCATCAATGGTGATATCCAAAGGACGACAAGGCAGTTTAGGAGCAGGTAGATTCGGCTTGGGCATCGTCCTTCCTTTCAAAATCTCTCTACGAATACTTTCAGGCAGTTCTAAAAGTACTGCCTCATCAATGCCTTCAAGATCAAAATCACTAGCAGCTTCATCAGAATCATCTTGCCTGAGAAAGTTTTGAGTTAGAGTGATTTTCCGGTTCTTGGGCTTGATTTTTCTAGGTGAACGAATAGGGAGCGACTCGGCAGGCTCAACTCTTGGCTTAAAAGGCAACTTTTGATTTCGGTTTCCTGGCCATTTGAGATCAGGTTTGAGATCAGGTTTAAGTTCAGTAAATCCATGATCCAAACCAGTCACTTGAATACCTAGTCCTCTAAGATCTTCAGCATCAAATTCTACGCTGCTGATCAAAATTAATGCTGTGTCTGCCAATACTCTTGTACTACAAGTAGGACAGTCTTGAGCTGCAATAGGCTTTGATCGACTGACAATATCACAATGTCCATGACCAAGGTACTTTGGAGGATCCTTAGGAGCAGTTTGAGCCCTAACGTAGATTCGAACAGACAAATTAGAGCATTTCACGCATGATTCAACAATTCTGGACTGCAGTTCATGGCATAAATTGCACACGAACTGAGCTATCTCGTCATACGTCTGACAACGAACTCCCCAAGATACTTCTACTCCTACGGACTTTGGAGCAGAGGCAGATTCTGCTGCTGTGGCTATATCAGTAGGATCTTGTCCTCGAGCGTACATCCAAAGTTTTGGGCCCAATTTGGCTCCAAATTGAGACTCTAAATCAGATTTTTCCATTTGCCTTAACTGCCCTATTGTTTGAACGCCTAATTCGTCTAATTTCCGTGAAAGATACCTTCCAACTCCTGGAAGATCTCTTACAATAATGTCTTGTAGATAGCTTTGTGATTGAGACTCGGAAATATATAGATGACCACTTGGTTTGGCAAGTCTAATTGCTATCTTGGACATGAGGATATTAGGCCCTGCTCCTATACTGACTTCGACTCCAGTAGAAGTGCGTACTTCGGATCTTATTTTAGAAGCGATAGAGTTAACTACTGAAGGGACATCAGGAAGCTCAGGGCAAAGCTTTGACTGTACAAGGTTGGTGATATCAAGAAGTGCCTCGTCAACAGAAACAGGAAAAATCAAATCGGCTCCTAATGATAATAAGATGCGATAAAGGTGGTTCGATGCAGTCTCATAGGCAGGGAAATCATAGGCTACTACGATTATTTCAGGGCACAATTTCCTTGCTGAAGACATCCACGTTCCGTTTCGAACACCCATTTTACGAGCCGCGTAGTTGCAACTAGCTACATCGGAGTTTCCACTGTTGCTATTAGCAACTGCCACAGGCTTATCTTTAAGATCGGGGCGATTGAGCAAAGAAACAGAGACAAAGAAGCTGTCGAAATCCACGTGCATTATGACGGGAGTAGCCGGGGACCCTGGAGCTACTTTAGTAGACGATTCGTTCGCTGACTGTGCCAAGGCTTGGAATCGTCGTTTTATTCGCATTCTCCACATACTAAGATGATGCAGACGAGAAGATTCATAGAATGATTTGATAAAGTTGGGGTCAAGAGTGTTGAGGTTGGTGTGAGCAGAATGAATAGATTTTCCTGCTAAAATATCTGTAGAGACGTCTGGTTCTACAAGGCTTTCTGAATTCAGGTCATCGTCAGGACTTTTAGAGGTTTCTATTGGGTCTTCTATATGGTCTTCACAAGAAAATTCAGCAGGGTCTTCTGTATGCTCTTCTATCGGTACTTCCAGAGTGTCTTCTATATGGTCTTCACGAGGGTGCTCAAAATGGTGTTCTGTATGCTCTTCTATAGGGGCCTCCATAGGGACTTCTATAAGACTTTTGATAGGGACTCCTATCGGGCCTTTGATAGGAATTTGGGCCTCCGTCTTTGGACTCTTGAAGAGAATGTTTGTCTCGTCTCGAAAAGTCCTAAAATCCGACCATGGCAACAATCTCTTCTGTTCTATACTATTCATAATCCACTGAGGTGTTACTACTTTGTAGGCAGAAAATAGCACCTTCTTTCGACTAGTCATGTATGAAGCAATGATATGAGTGACTGCGGTTTTGCCGTTAAGATACTGGGAATGAATGCCTCCATACAGCACAATAAGCCTTTGAAGCTCGATATTCGATACCTCTCCTACATAACCGGTGATATAAATAATGCAACCACGAAAAATTTGGGGGATTTCAGAGTCTTCCAAGGCCCCGATAACCTTTTCTTTCTTCTCTTGTGCTTGGTTCAACAGTTTGACCTGTTTATGAGCCATATACTGGCCGAAGCCCCCGAACTCAGAGCCTTCATATTCTTTGCCAGATTCATCATTAAATTGGTGCTGGAAGAGCCTTTTGGCGTTCTCGTTAAGCTCTCGTGCCATTGATATCCGTCATTTTGGTGGAAGAAGAGAGGTGGGACAACTCCCGATATTTATTCTTATCGGCGAAAACGTCTATGCTCTCGATTTATAGAACTACATGCGTTAAATGGACTTAAGAAAAGTAGCGTTAATTTTCAGCTGAGTGTTACAGACTTTACATTCTATTACTCAAGAGACTCTACTGTCAAAACGTCTGCTAGAAACTCCACTTCCGACCTCGTTCTTCCATCTATAAGCCAGTCATGAGCCAACTTCTTTGGCCATCCCTTGAGAGAATTGACTTCAGAAACGGCTTCGCTGACTCTGCCTTGTTCTAATGATGTCTCAGCTCTGGCCAAGATAGATTCCACATCAGCTCCAACTGGTGCACCCTCCTTTTTCCACAGCAACTTGGAAAAAAGCCATGATCCAAAATGTCCCAAAACTCCAGCGTTAGGAGGTAGTAGCGACGCTTTGCGGATTTCAGGCTCTAGAAGTTTTAATCTAGCCGACAATTGAGCAGGAGCCAAGACTCCTCGAACAAGAGCATCAGAAGGAACTGCGTCGACCGCGGCATTTATAAGATGATCGTCAGCTCCAGCAACTTTAATGGCGTCAAAATAAGGCGCTAATGGAACAGGTTCAGAAACTCCTCCGGAAAGAACAGCACCAAGTTTAGCAACTGCAGTACGGAGTTCAGAGGTTTTATCGGCTTCATCAATTACAACATCAGCACGTTCAAGACCGTGATGAACAGCATCAGCGAGCTGCTTCAAATCAGCCAAACGTCCATCTCGTTCAGCAGCTACTCTTTCGGCGATTTCTTTGGCAAACTGGATCTCTCGATCAGCATGAACAGCTAATAAGCGATTGTTTGCATGCTGAACTACTACTTCCCGAGTAGCAGCTACTTCAGCGGCCAAACGCTGGTTATATAAATCTACAATGCGCTTTTGTTCACTGTGAAACTCCCTAGACCATTTCTCCTGCTGGGCCTGAACAGCAGTCTTGATTTCATTTGATCGAGAATCGGCAAGTCCTGCAAATTTGGAAGCTTGAGATTCCAAAGCCTTTTGAAGATCTTCTTCGTGAGATTTACGAATAGCTCCTATCGAATTGGATAAATTCTGTAGCTCTGAAGAAACGGCCTCAACAGAAGATTCAGACATGGATTTGCCGTTGATGGAATCAATGAACTTATTGAGAGTATTTACGGAGGATGAGATGACAGGATCAGAGTCGGAAGGGAGATTGATGAGAGGAAGAGACAATGAGGAGGAGGATTTGGTCGGAGGAGTGGATTTGGAAGCGGTCGCCTTTGGAGTTGATTCTTCAGGGGCTGGCTTGGCACTCATGTGAGGTCCCGGGGCCATGACATTGACAGCTCCGGGGATATCTACAGGCTCATTGACTGGCTTCCAAGTAGCTCCTGATCGAGGAACCATTACCTTTTCATTCGGTTTATCGGTTTTAGGCAAAGGAGCATCGACATTGTCTACAAACCGACGTTTAAAACGTTGCTGTTCAATCCATAGAATCAGCGTTTCCGAGTATGGCACATAGTCAGTGAACAGATCGTGAAAACTGTCGTTCTTCAGGGCAAACCACACTCCTGCTCCATACAGAGTCGCTCCAAGTGCTACGGTTGTAATGATCGAATTGCGAACCCGGTGGGTTTTGGGCTATATTAGATCAATCCATTGACATGTTTCTTGTAACTTACCGCGCTAGTGGCTGCCGTTACGTACGACCGAGCAGCTATGCGAATCATGTTTTGAAGATTCAAGTCTCGATCAATGAGCCAATCAGGTTATGTAGTTTAGTAGGGTAAACTTTGCTATAGGCTGCCGAAATATTGAGTTACCCGGTTTAACGGCGGTCCGGAGATATCACACGGGACAATCCAAGGACGATACGGTGAGATTTTGCTAGACATTTTATCGGCAAATTGAGACTGGATGATATATAGTATATCGTTATTATGAGCAGCTCGAAAAAGTTTCTTTTTGGAGTAATTCCAAACCCATGGACTCTGAGAATGCTAAATATGGTGTCTAAATCTACAGCAGCTAATCGAGGCACAATCATAAAATCCACTCCAGACTTCAGAGTGTAGATTCGATTATTTCCTGTCTCCTGTCTCACTTCTCGCTATTGATAGTAAGTCAAGTTTGGTGCTCGACATCGGTAAAATTGTTCATTGTGCAAGCGTTATCTTTAGAACATATGTCCCTCTTATATAGGAGCTGCAATTCATGCCATCAGTTAAATGTTGCCAACTTTTTAGCTGACTATGCAAAATAGCAGACAGACAGCCGCGGAGAGCTACGGTCAGCTCAGTCAGCTCAGTCAGCTCAGTCAGCTCAGTCAGTTCAGACTCTCAGTCAGTTCAGTCAGCAAAGTCATCTACAGTCAGTACAGTACAGGTACAGTACATATTATACTCACTGATGCTAAGCCTCATAGAGATGTACAAGTCTATCCCAATGCCAAGAGCTTGCCTTCCATAGCCACTTGGAACATTCTATTATCGACAATGCCAAGAGTGCTGCAAGGCTACATAACCGAAGCGGCAAAACAGCAATTACCCCTCGTTCAATCCGGTAATCTCCACAGCCGTGCCGTCAATTATCCTTGAAGCAATCAGAAAATTCCAGGATTATACAATTGAATAATATATTCAATTGCTTCTAAGAATCCAAGTTGAATCCTCCAATGCCGTCCGGCATTTGATTCCCCGCAAACATGCTAAAGTTCACGGTTAGGGTTGGTTGCAATTGGAGAAATTGAGGGGTTGAAGAGGGGTTTTGTCGTATCCGAAATTAACCTTAATTTTACAATGAAGGACTGAGCAGAGCAGAGCAATCTCAGGAGCAGAACAATCTCAGGAACTGAGATTTGTGACATCACACTGTGCACTTTAAGATTGCAATTTTTACTGTTTTTATATATTTTTATATTTTATTTAAATGAATGTATCGATACTTGTTATGACTCTATGTAACCTATCTCAGCTTGTATATTACAACAAATTATTTTGAGTTATATTCAATGAATCAATTGTTTGAATGAGGGTAGAAGGAATCATCAGCATCCCTAGTAGTGCCTAAGCCAGATTGTAAAGATTTATCAAGGGAAAGAGTTGGCAAATTGTCACCCAAATTGTATTCAATCAAGATTTTCAAGCCATCACGAACGATCTTATCCCAGAATCGTTCTAATACAACAGCACCACGTTTTCCATCTTCATCAATAAATACTCTAAAAGCATTATCACCTTCGAAAATACGTCTTTGAGTGTTTAATTTTTGGACCATTGCAAACAGATTGTGATAACTCAAGACCTCGGCAATTGGAACCAAGAACTGCTGTTTATTAATTCGAATAAAAATCGAAGCAAATGGCGAGTGCATGGATGCCTTCGAAGCTCCTGTGGGGGAGATCGAAGGCATCAAAGCTGATCCCATTGAACCATTGGAACTTGAAAGTCTTCTTCCGGCTGAGTTAGAATTATAATCTAACAACTAGACAACGATAGAATTAATTAATAGGTCAATTCTAAGACTATTATTTCATTGTTTCATTGTTTTTCCACTGTTCTCTGCCCATTGGGTCATCTGATCCATCATCAGGAACAAAGAAATCAGCCACATCGTAGTACTTACACGACATCATAACCAGTTAAATTGAAAATAGGAGGGGTTTTGAAAGAATTAAATAGTCGGAAGACAAGGGAAGCAAGACGTATAAGCTAACTATAAGGTGACTTTTAGACGCCAAAAAAAACTCAATTATTTTGAAACTAAACTTTAAAGCAAAGGCAAGAGTTAATTGTAAGGAAAGAAGTAGAATTAAACTGGGGGCTGCCAACTTATATACTTTCCAGATACAACCGTCATGAGGAAAAGGCCGATCTGGAATCTAGCTACTGTATGTTGTGTGGGGAGGGTCGATCGACCAATAATCTCTAGTCAAAGGCTCCATACATGCTTGGCATTCGAATTCGAATTGTGCATAAACTATCAGCTATTTTTTTTTTACTGTAGTTTTTTTTTATTTTTAATTTATTTTTATTTGCAGTACAAGGATCAGTGTAATTTGCTAGCTTTTTTAGTCTATTATTGATCCATTATTGATCAATTAAATAAAGGAGAGCTGTGATTTGAGGGATTGATTGAGGGATTGACTGAAGCGTTGACTGAGGGTTAGCCTTACGCGCTCTTTGGCCACACAGTGCTATGCTGCAGCCTAATTGTTGCGTATTTGGGCTGTGCACCGATGTCTTGCTTTGAACTTTTTGAAGCATCTGTGTTCTAGAAGCAAGGCCAGCCAGCCCTGTCCCAATAGGACGATGATGCAGCAGTTCCTAACCCGAATCAACGAGGCTGCAAAGGCCAAGGAAAAACAAATCAATCAGAGACCACGCAATGAAGAAAGAAGCAATGAAGCCACAGCAGAGTGACAAATATTATATTCTAATTGCAACTGAAACTGCAAGCGCAATCGGTTAATTAACATATAATCCGTTCTCATCCGTTCTGTTAGAAGGTATATAAGCAATATATCACTATAATATCTCATCTGCTCCACTTGTGCAAAATCCACCCCTCCTTTCATCCCGCTCCAGGATTTGTATCATCTGCTACAATTGTTTCAATAATCAAGCATTAGTTTCCTATTCGGTTCATTTCAAATGTCAAATACGCCCTTTTAATACTAGCTCCCTTGCTGCAAGACGCTTTTGTCCTCCCAAATCTTGTTCTGCAGCTGAGAATATGAAGAATTTACCGCATGGCACAATCCATCCAATGCCAAATCGCTCAGTGTCTGTTGGCACTTGGCAGCGTCTTGACGTGACACATTCGGTTGACGACTTGACAACAGTCCTTTTATAATTTATAGACTGTCATTTATATATTTCTGTCTACAACTGCTCTACTGCTGTTCTGCTTCTGCTTTCCCTTATTCTCCGCTTCTCCTTATTCCGTTTTAGGATAATATGGCTGCAGAAAGGTCAGATGAGAAATCTTTTAAAAAATATTCCATTGTGATTGATAACACTTATCTATTGCTTCCCCACGTATTCCCAGCGTCCAATGGTTCGAGTCCGGCACTCCCCACTGTCGGCTATTTCCTTTAAATCACCCCCGCGTATGTGTCCCTGATTTCTTTGACTCTAGTCAATATTAGAGTTGTATTTAGCCAGTCCTTTTTCAGAATGGCGTTTACGTCTGGTCACCCGACCAGTGTCTCATAGATAAGATTTCACAAAGGTTTGGATCAATCTAGATTGGGTAATTGAAAAAATATGGTAGACTAAATTTACATTAAAAAGTTATTAGAGAGCTTCAAATTCTGGTGTCGAAATAATTAAAATGATTTAAATTATGGCGAAGGCGATCAGGTACCAGCGATCAGGCACTCAGCACAGCATAGAACAGCACAAAACTCCTTAGAAGCCGTGGATCTCCATTGCAGAATGAAGCCCTTTGCGCCTTGCTAACAGCATGTTTAGGACGTTGTCTCGGGTAAATACAACCAAGAGATTGTCTGATAACTGACCCAATCATCCTTGGCAACGTTGAAACTGACAGTAAGCTCGACATCCTATTGCCGCTTCCATCCCGCTCTGTCAGCATCTCGAAAGCCTGTGCTAATCGACGAGCCATACTGAATTTTTTGAGTAATCATGCAACATTCAACAAGCCCTAGTTAGTTACCCACTTTGCACAACTATATAATATTGTTGTAGTCCACTAGAGTTACCAATATCGGATTCAGTTAGCTCATATGCTCTGCAATGCTTCCTCCAACATCATAGTTGTATCGCAATTGAGCTAGTCTTACCATTTGGCCGGTGCTCCAGTTATGTCCCTAGCAATTACAACTTAACGACTAGAATCTTTTATGTTTGAAGATTATCATTGATTAAATGTATATCAGAAGTATATTATCTACAATCTCATATCATAGGATCCGATATTGTGTCCGCAATTTATAGGAATACATGCCGATATCGGCGAGTACAGTCACATGAGCCGCATGAGCCGCACAAGCTGCGACGCTAGTTTCAATAAAATAGCAGTCGATCGCCTGTATTCTTGGAACAGAAACTAGTTTTATACGTCTAGGCAAGTGCTTATCAAGTCACTGCCCTCAAAGTTATTTAAGTGCGCCGATTTGTGGCAGCTGGCGGATCAAGGATATTGCTTCTATGGAATCTGCCTTGCCAACCAGGATGGGACTCACCGGCAGGATATAGCAGGCTCTGTGAGCCCTTGTATTGCAAATTGAATCAGTCTTATAAGTAATCAGGATCTAATAGATCAACTCTTAGTAGTTCGCCAGATTCTTGCTCAAAGACCTACAATCACGTGACCACTTCAAATCTTCGTGAGCCTGGTCCCGAGCCCGAAGAATCCAAGAAGCAGAACTTCCAACATTTGTGTAATTGATTCAATTAAACAGCTTTGTTTCAACTGCTTGACACTCGTATCTCTCCTTCCGATTAACGCAGTTGGATCACACATTTCGGTGAATCAACGTCCAATGGCTTCACTGCTTCTTCAGCTACAGAATATCACCAAAGGTATCCCTATAGAACCTGTTTCTCAAGGAGCGGAAGCGGTTATATATCGCAGTAGAATTCATCCTTATCTTTCAGAAGAGATCAATCCTGATAAAACCGCCAGTTATATCCTCAAATTCAGGCCTCCAAAGCCTTATCGACATCCGACATTAGATGCTCAATTGACCAAGCATCGTACATTATCAGAAGCACGATTATTACAGAAATTGGGAACCTCTGGAGTCGATGTTCCGGACCTGGTATTTGTAGATGCTCGAAAAGGACTTATATGGATGGAAGACGTAGCTAAAGATGGGGCTTGTACTGTCAAACAATGGATTTGGGATATAGAAGCCGATTTAGGAGATGGAAATATCGGTACAAATGAAATGATCAAAGAGACAATAATAAGAGTTGGCGATGAGATTGGAAAATTACATCTTTTAGATATAGTTCATGGAGATTTGACCAGCTCTAATGTTATTTTGAGAGGGCCAAAAACGACTCTTTCTCCTGTGTTGATTGACTTTGGACTTGGAAGTTATTCGACTCTAGCAGAAGACAAAGCTGTGGATTTATATGTACTTGAGAGGGCAATTGAAAGCACCCATCCAGTTAATAGTGCTTATTATACTGAATGGCTATTAAAGGGCTATTCGGAAAGTTTCAAGACAAAGGCAGATAAAAAGAAGTTGAGTGAGATTTTGAAGAAACTTGATGCTGTAAGGTTAAGAGGAAGAAAAAGGAGTATGGTTGGTTAGGAATTTAGAGATCTCAGTGTTTTATAAGAGAGTGAGTTTATTGCCTGTAAACTTGCATTTACCAGTGGAATTCTTGATAAAATGAGGTCTGCACTCGTCCAGACTACCAGGGACAGTGAGCAGGGACAGTGAGTCGGGACAGTGAGCAGGGGCAGTTAGAGTGACAGTGAGCAGTGACAGTTATCTACTAGTGTCATATCTGGCTCTTCTACTAAAGCTGTACTCTGACCAAGATTCCAGTGCTTGTTTAAGATAACACACTGGGCGACTGGGCGAGATCTCTCTGTTCAATCTGAAGGATTACATTTTACTATGATCTCACTATGATCTCACTATGATCTCATCGCTTAACAGAATTACCCTGAGTATCTATTGAGTGGCATTTTGGATATTTCACGACTTTATCATCCAGTCCCTTATGTCTGTCTGTCTGATCTTCCTGACGCATTTATTACTCACAGGTGGATATCCTTCAAATGCTGCCGATATCCTATTCATATCGGAGATTGATCCACGGCAATTTCAAAGCCGTTGGTCAAGATTAACATATAAACAGTCTCAGATGTATTCTTATACTAAATAGCCAATGAACTAAGCATCTACCGATATTAATGCAGATATTTATGTCGATATTAATCACGTGACATGACTAAAAGATGACCAATTTTCAGTCGAAACCTGAAATTCATCCTTCTCCTTTACAACTACAATGTCAACTCCAGCTCCAGCAGTTTATGGAGGTGGTGAGTATAGCTAATAGTTATTTATGTTTGTGACTAACCAGATGAAATATCCGCATTGGTTCTCGACCAAGGAACAAGCGGATTGCGGATAGGATTTGCAGGAGAAGATGCTCCTCGACTAATTATCCCAAGTTATTATGGAAAAAGGGTGTTAGAGGATGTTGTGATGGAGGATTCTTCGGAGGACACGTCCGCAAAGGAAGATTTGTCTTCGATTTACTACTTTGGAGATAGTTCAGTTCACATTCCTCGACATAATGTCGAAATAAGGTCAACGATGGAAGAAGGCCTTGTAATTGACTGGACTGCTACTTCAGAGCTATGGGCTTATGCGTTCAAGACTCTTGGAGTTGATCCAACTCAACATCCTCTTATAATCACTCAACAGACTTGGAATACCGATTCCAATCGCGCAAAAGCCATGAAATTGGCATTTGAAACATTCAATGTCCCAGCTTTCTATATCCTCAACAGTCCTGTAGCTTCTATGTTTGCTGCCGGTAAACCTAATGGACTTATAGTCGATCTTGGACAAAGTATTACCACCGTTACTCCTGTAATTGACGGTCTAGTTCTACTGAAACCTAGTCGACGATCTCTTCTGGCAGGTTCTTATCTGAACCATCAAATAGCAGACGCTTTAAAGCCTATAGAAATCGTAGCCCGATACCAAATCGCCAGTCGGCAGGCAGCAGCTTTAAATGCTGAGCCTCAATTCATAAAGAAATCGTTGGATATTACAATTACTGATTCGTTTCATCAAATGCAAGTGGACAGGGTTTTGGACGAGTTTAAACAAGAAATGTGTCAAGTGACTTTAACCGACGATACTACAGAGCCATTTGAGAGATTATATGAGTTTCCAAATGGTTTCAATCGCATGTTTGGTCCGGAGAGATTAGTAGCCAATAAGCTATTTGATCAAGCGAGTGAAAAGGCTGAAAAAGAGGATGAATCCAGTCCAATCCCGGATTCCCCAATATTCTCTTCTCTAGGAATATCCGATCTTATTGTAGAGACAATCAACGCTTGTGATGTGGATATTCGCGCTAATCTAGCAAATAATATTGTCATTACAGGAGCTACTTCGTTGACTCAAGGATTAACTGATCGAATATATCATGATGTAACAAACACATTATCAGGGCTAAAGATTAGAATTCATGCTCCTGGTTCTACTGTTGAAAGGAAGTTTTCTGCTTGGATAGGTTCATCGATTCTGTCTTCATTAGGAACGTTTCATCAATTGTGGATTTCAAGAAAGGAATATGATGAATCAGGAGTTGAGAAATTGAACGACAGAAGGTTTCGTTAGAGAAGTTTAAGTTGAGGCTTCCAGGTGAAGCTTCCATAATGCTCCTAAGATGGGTGCAGACAAGTTGTAGGGTCAGATCATGACTCAGATATAGGCTAAAGATTGCTGTAAGACAGATAGCAATCGCCGATATGGTATCGGCAACAAATAATAATGGTAATAATTGACTTTATTTATGTCCCTGGTTCGGCACAGATCTAGGAGTAGTTGTTCTATTTGTTGCAGATGCAATAGTGTATGTCAGATAAGTTGCCGATATCACCGATTCTCCCGATAATATCGGCAACACTACTGGCAAGGGTTTGAATTAGATGGTCCTAATCATTTTTAAGTAGTTTACGTTATTAAAGTTATGCATTATGGTCATTATTCGTAGCTACCAATCATTGTATCCTCCTGTCGTAAAATAGATCGAGCCCCAACATTGTATCCACTGTCGTAAAGTGGATCGAGCCCCAACATTGTATCCGCTGTCGTAAAGTAGGTCAATCCTCAACATTGTATCCGCCTGTCGTAAAGTAGGTTGAGCCTTAACATTGTATCCGCCTGTCGTAAAGCATGTCAAGTCTCAAAGGAATGCCCATTGGCTATTCAATATACTTCCAAATCCCCTCTTTCAAACCCCGAGCGGCATCTTCAAGTAGAATCAACCTCCTTTGGCCAACATAAGCACATTTATCCAGTAATTGTATCTTCTTTGTAGCAAGTTTATCCACAGGCATCTCAAACAATTCAGATAGTTGTTCTACAGCCAATTCCAAATCCTTTTGATTATCCTCAAAAATTGAAGTCATATTGCCCTTTTGCAAGTAAAAGGCAAAAGCATAAGTCCAAGTAAGAGTTTTTCTTGACTTTTGAAGAACATCAAAAGCTTGACTAAGGAATTGAGCCTCGATCCATGACATTCCTCTTTTCTCTTGTAATTCCCTCATCTTTTTCTCCATGGCTTTATACGTTTCCTTGTCGAGTTTCAGACTCTGTAAATGGTTGCTATACCGGTTATAATAATGCAAATATCGTTCAAGTTGGTATCTCGAACGTTCTTGTTCATCTCTTGCTTTCATTGATGATTCATCGTCATATCGACTACAGTTATAATAACTTGTTCCATGCTGATTCCATTCCCCCATACAAATCCAACAGAATTCATAACGACACTTTTTACAAGTCATATGATTACATCCTCCATTCTTCTCGATTGTAGCATTACATTTAGGGCATTCTTTAGTATTTGCACTGATCCATGTTGATGTTTCACTGTCATCCATACACTTTTTCAGCCATTTCTTGGCCAACACACAAGTAGAAGGTTGATGGTCGTCTAGTCCACAGCCAAAACAAAAACTTTGACCACATTGACATTGAACTGACGGAACTATAGAGTCTAGTTCTTCGTGACGGACTTGACATTCTACAGCATAATCACAATCCGGAGCAGGACAATAGACTAGAGTTTCCGAATCTTGGACATACATCTGATCTAAAAGTGCTTCATATCGTCTGTAATCGTCGGAATCTACTAAAGATTTTACAGCTGGCCGTGGAAGGACTAAATGACAGTCTGTGGCCCCGGGGCATCGGATACTACGGACCTCGCCGTCATGAATCTTGCTGCTGACGTAATGAGTATAGCATCCGGAGCAGATCATGTGACCACAGGAGAGGGCAAACACTTGCATTTTTCTCGACCAATCTTCACAGCAAATGAAGCATGAGAAGTTACGAGGGGCCGGTTGTGTTGAATATGTCCGTGACCCCGATGCTCTTCTTGTACGTGGTGCATTCCTTGTCTCAATAACCTCACTAACCCCGGCGTTCTTAAGCACCGTAGAACCATCTTCAATATACCGTTCTATTAGTAAATCCTCATGCCATTTAAATGCTCTTAATAGTAAATCACATTTCTCCTGTTCAAGTCCTAATAAAGACGATAAATGCTCGATTTTGGCCCTCTGACGACCGCGTCGGTCTTCAAGAGATAAAACTATATATGCTGTTTCATAAGGCTTTTTATCGCGGCTAACATCGTCGTAATCAAAGTCCTGGTCATCATGGTCATAATCAAAGTCCTCGTCATATTCATCCTCGTTCTCGAATGACGAAGGTGAATCGCTGGACATTTCAAATAAATAATCTGCAAATAAGTTAAAATAATCTGGAGTTTGGACTTGAAGATGGGACTTCTTGATTAAGAGAGAGGCAAAGCCGTTACCCTGAAAATCTAACTGATAATTCAGATCTGAAATGCTAGAGGATAAATTGAGTATTTATCGTCATAGAGGTGAGTATTTATCGTCAGATATGAATGTTATAATCTGTGAGAGTTGGCAGACTTATACGAAAGCCCATGGCATCGTACACGAAAGGGTACTGCTTTTTACGAAAGCGAACGGCACATTCTACAGCCTAAACGCGCTGTCAAACCTTAACCTTGAGACACTTGGCGTTAAGGGGTTGAGACATTGTAAATAGTTCATATTATCAAGGTTACACTGTATGAGTAATCAGAAGGAGAATGTTGAAAGATTCAAGTTATAGACAGTCGAGGCTTTAGAAAGTCGAGACTTTGTAGAGTTCATCCTTACGGTAATACGGGAACCGTCCGCCCTGATTAGGTAATGCCGTGCAAGCGCCGTGCAAGCGGCTCATTCTTCCAATTGATTCTTTGAACGGTGAGATCTATAGCCTTAGCATTAAATTATCATTAGCATGACATGACATGTAATAATCATCGTTAGGGTAAGAGCGGATTGACAGTTGGAAATCAACCGACATTGAGAGTTCGACAGAGAAAGAACTCTCTATGCAGTTTCAGCGGCTGACCACAGATTTCTGACCTCAGGTCGGTTTGAATTCAGATCGGTTTGACCTCAGACATGACCTAAGATTAAACGTCAGATGTCCAGATTTAACGTCTACAGATTCAAGGTCTCCTTCTGGTTCTGCATCTGACCTTTAGAATACATCAGGCCTTAGATTCACGCCAGGCACCAGATCTGACATCATATCTCTGATTCAACATCTGGTAAACATATCGCCGCACTTTATCGACAAAATTATCTATGAGTGTCAGATCAGATCGCTCGATTCTCTGCCAGGCCTTTAATCTTGCTGGCTCTCACTATGCTGTTGTCAGTTCTCTCTCTACTGAGCTAAACACCATTTTAATAAAGACAACACTTTAGGTCGATCGGATTCGTCAAATAACCAAAGTCCATACATTGCACCATCTGCTGCTTGTACCATGATAAAAGTATCATCCGAATTGACCTCCATATCTGGAGCTCCACTAGCAGCACTTCGTGAAACAGGCCTTACTCCAAGCATGAAATCGTCGAGATTTAATCGATTAAGAACAATAAGTCCAAATGGATAATCGGAAACGGATAAAGTGTTACGTGAATAGATGAAAAGGCTTCCTTGACAGTCTTTCTTGTCCCATTCTGCAGTGTCTATATCGAACTTGTAAACGTTACAAATAGCACTACAATAGTATAGTTGAGCAATCTGAGGATCATGCCGGGCAATTACTCCAAAATTAAAAGCATTCTTCTGCTGATCATCAGCAAGACCTGTAGTCATAGTAGTATCGAGCAGAGCTTGTTAGACTGGCTGAATTATTAGGAGATTCTAATGACAGGGTAATGAATTGGGAGCGAATAGAGGGGAATACCACGAATACCACGAATTCCACGATTATAACCTCATATACTGTCTGATGGACTCTCCGGTTGCAGAAGCTATTAAAAGACAGGTTTGGTTGGTGGATCCAGATGTTGCTACTAAGCGTATGATCCAGAAAACGGTTGTTGAAGAACTGAATTTGCCCGAGGATTATTTTAAAGACGTGGATATAAAAAGACGGGCGGGAGATCTAATAGCCGATCAACTGGTAAGCAATTGAATTACTGGTTTATCTAATTAGCAATTGAGATTACAATCAGATAAAGTGGAAAATGACAGTCAATCGGATGTAAATGCTCAAGAAGAGGATGCCAAGGAGCCTGAGGAGCCTGAGGAACCTGGTGAAGCTGAGAAACCCGAGAAACCTGAAAAACCTGAAAAACCTGAAAGCAAAGTCCATAGACAAAAAGCCAAGTCAAATAAATCTCAAACAAAGCGAGCATCTGGAAAAAATGACCAAATAAATGTACTGAAAACTTGGTTGTTACGTTGTGGGGTCCGAAAGCAATGGAATCGATTATTAGATCCACTTTCTACAGAACGGCAAAAGATCCAATTTCTAGAGGATCAATTGAGTCAAATTGGAATGACTAAACGATATAGCCTTGTCAAAGCCAAAATAATTAAAGAAAAGAGAGAATTGGAAGCTGAATTAGCAGGAATAACTGAACAGAAAGTCATAGACAGTCCAAAGGCAGTAAAGGTAGGTGAGATATTTGTTAACAGTTAACTAACTAGGTTGCTCCTAAAATTGAAATATCAGATAGCGATTAGTCGCATGCTGCTGAGCCGCATACTTCTGAGCCTCATGGTTCTGAGCCCCTCGCTAAAGCCGCTCGAGAATCTTCTCTGCTGCCGATACTTGTTAGACAATTCTCAATTCTCAATTCTCAATCACTTACCGTCAAGACCAGTGGAATCAGGTTCAATTGCAACATCAATGACTTTTCCATCTTCTACAACAATAGCATATCTTTTTGATCTATGATTGCCAAAGAATTTGGATCCATCGAATGCAACATCCAACTTGTTACTGAGATCTGCCTTTAAATCAGAAAGAAATCGTACTCCTTTTGGTGCAGATAAACTTTCTCCCCAAGCCTTGGTAACAAAAGGATCATTAACTGCTACAATAAAGATCTCGTCAATTCCTTTATCTTTGAAACCCTCAAGGTTGTTGATATACCCCGGAGCATGAGAAGCGGAACAAGCAGGAGAAAACGCTCCAGGAACTCCAACAATGATATATTTGCCTTTAGATGTAGCTTCAGCGATATCAAAGAGATTTCCTGGAGAATCTTCTGCTACATCGACTTTTGGAATGGAATCCCCGACTTTAACAAAAGCAGGAGAAAAGCTCTTGAAGCCTCTGGTTAAAGGCCTTGCAATCAAAGGCCTAGCAATTCGAAGAGATCGTACAATTTGCATCTTGTTAGAGACTCCATCACAACTGCACGATGCACAACACTATCTCTGTAACTCCTCTACTCACATTTTCTAATTGATTCTGTCAATGATGATTCAATTGAAGGCTATTGGACGCTTATGAATTAGCAACACTCATAGATTTAGCAACCCCGCATGTTACCCTGAAGTAACCTCGAGAAACCATTTGTGGTTCTAGCTTAATTATCCGTCTAGTTTGTTATCCGTACTGCGGATAATATCGGCATTTATGCTTGTTTCAAAGTCAAATACTTTTAATTTATTATACAAACGGATTCTATTGAGACTCTATTCATCTAGAGCTAATCAATTGGAACTTGAACAAGCTCGAGAATGGATTAAAACGTTTAATATTGAGTCCATTCCAAAAGATGCATTTCAAGTGTCATTTGATCGTTCGTCAGGTCCAGGAGGTCAAAATGTAAACAAATGTAGGTAATTAATTGTCTTATTCCAAGGCTCACCAGTGAATACAAAAGCTACGATCAAAATGTCTAAACAAGATTGGGATCAAGTCAATTGGATTCCTGAAATGTTAAGGCCTCAATTGGTAGTAAGTAGTCCTCAGCTTGTTCTCGACGCTCATTCTGACCAGTCGCTGCCATATTTGACGAAATCAGGAGCAATTACTGTTCAAAGTGATGAGACTCGACATCGAGAACAAAATCTTAGAAATTGTTTCGAAAAATTGTGTTCGGCGATTAAGAATCAGGTTTATATTGAGCCGCCCGTTCTGCGGCGCAATGTCGATAAATGGCAGTCAATGTAAGTATCCTGATACTATTGTCATAAACGCTTTAACTAACTAGAAATTCCAAGGCCAATGAAATGAGATTACGAGCTAAAAGAGAGCATTCCGATAAGAAGAAGTATCGTAGAGGAGGAGATGATTATTAGTGCATTGTAGGAGGAGAGGTTTATTGTTAGTTAATTGATTATATCTGAGATCCGTTGTCGTTTAACAGGCCCAGTTTCTTCTTCTTCAGCGCTTCTTCTAGAGGATGTTGGAGATTCATGTTCAGGTACAGGTTCAGATTCATGTTCAGGTTCTAGTTCAGGTTCAACAGACTGATCAGGAGTCTCAAGTTCAGGCTCTTGCTCTTGATCCTCCTCCTGGTACTCTTGCCGTTGGTCTTGCTGTTCTTCTGACTCTGATTCCGGCTGTTGCCCTGGCTGTTGCTCTGATTGCTCTGACTGCTCTGACTGATGCTCTTGTTCTAAGTCCTGCTCTGAGTTCTGCTCTGGGTCCTGCTCCTCTGATTCTTTGAGCTCAGGTTCATAAGGATCGTCAGTCTCCACCTCCTCCTGCTGCTCCCGATCCAACTCAGGCTCATAAGAGTCTGAATCCTCAGGGTCCATGTTGACGTCAGCATCACCAACTTCCTCATCTATTTCAATTTCATCTTGATCAGACCCTTTAACTACAACGTCATCTTTAACATCCTGATCTTGACTCTCCTCGACATTCTTATCAATTGAATTGCCATTATTCACCGATTCAATGGATTCATTCAACTCTTTTCCCTCTTCCTTCTCCTTCTCCCCTTCCACCTTTGACTCCTTTTTCACTTCTTCCTTTGGTAAAAACAACCCAGGAAACCCTCGATCCTTATCTACTAAACCCATTTTACTCCAATAACCTTGATTTCTAGCAGCTCTTAAACCCAGCCATGATTTAGTCTCCAAAGAATTCTCCAAACCTCTTCTCATTTCCACTGCTCCAGGATCGTCTTTTAAATGGTCGATATCCTGTTGAAGTACCTTTACCTGCTCATAATACTCGGTTGTATCAGGAATTGTATATCTACTTTTATCCCTTAGCTTATCCAGACCAGTTTCAGTTACCCAAGCTTTCGAAAGTGCTATTGTGCCCATTTTATGTACGAATTTGGGCCTTGGTTTTTTCCAAGCTTGTAATTTCCCCTCAATAGCCTCGCAAATTGCAGAATCCATCGGAGGTTTTTCAAAAGATGGACAATTTTGTAATTTCCAATTCTGCCAATTATGATCCCTTCCAACCATAGTATTTATACTTCTTGTAAATGTTGGTTCCAAGTCTGTAGATGATGTATGCATTGATTTTACAATAGAATCTTGGATCTCCGACAAGATTGAAGCATCTTCAGGTCCAAGTTCAACTTGATACATTATACTTTTGTTGCAAGCTTTTATATCTTTCCATTTGTCCTTTGATTGTTCAGTTAATCCGAGTAAAAAATCGAGAATAATTAGGATTTGACATAGAATGGACCTTCGAAATCCTCCATCTTTAAGTTGTAATTCAAATAAATCCTTTCGTGTCAACCATTTAGGTACAAAGACTCCTTCATCTTGATCATTTTCTTCAGCCCATTTTTTCGAATCACTAAAATCCCGATCTCGACGACTACGAGTATTTGATTCATGAGTTTTCAGTTGAGAAATGACCAATTTGATGATTTTCTGGAATTCTTTAAGGTTTTCAGGCTTTGAAAATAATAATAAAGGATCACAGAAATATGCTTGTAATGACCAGAATTGTTGATAAAAGCTCACTTCATTATTATCCATATCTACATCCTCACCGTCCCCTTCATAAGTAGTAACATTCTCTACATTAAAGGCTCCTCTTATATTTAAACCTGATTTTTCACTTAAAGGAAACGCCTTGGCTAAAAATATAGCTATTTGACCGGAGAAATGAGCATCTTGATTCTTGGAAAGTCGTCGTAATAAAGAATTGCATAACCGAATTAAAGTCGTACCAGGAGCTCTTGTTCCTGTCAAATTATTGGCTAAAAGATGTTCTCGACTGATTAAATATTGCCAGAATTCTTGACACCATTCAATTGAATAAATATCAAAGATTTCTTCAATCAAAATATGTGTTAAAGAAGGTTCACTAAGTCCTTTATTTGAAAGGGCCAAAACAAGGTCTAATAACACACAAGTCGATTTAATTTGAAGATCTTTAGTTGAAAGACACTAATTAGCACAATTAAAATATCACCACACTTACATTATATCGATATACAAGGTTTTTTGTAGCCAATTCCAATACAGAATGTTTTTTGTCTTGCCATGAATCAAATGATGTAGAATACCATGAAAAAATCGATTCTTGATCTGAAAAGTCTATAGGTTTAATTAGAATATCTGAAGCATCAAATGAACTTATTAGATTCTCAAGAGATGATGATATTTCTTGAATATTCATGCTGCTGATAGATGAGATATTCACAAGTTCTAATGTCGAGATTCTCGAGAATCAGATTCGCATGTTGGTTCTACAGGGTAATGAAAAAAGAGGGAAGAGGGATCAGATCAAATCGATTCTATTTACATATATACAGTCTAGACTGACAGAGTTGTGACAATCTACTCTACGATCTTGGCGAGAATCTCCATATCTCTGAATAGAAGGTATTCCTAAGTTAGTTCTGATTGACAGCCAGCATTCTAGCTATGTTCTCACCTCTTCCCCAATCTTAATAGGACTTCCTCCAAATGAAGGAATCAATACTGTATCTCCTTCTTGAACATTAGGAACCATCTTGACTCCATTATCAGAGGTATAACCTTCTCCAACTGCAAGAACTTTGGCTTGATTGAGTTTTTCAAGGTTCTTTTCGGGAATATAAATTCCACTAGTTGTTTGAGCTGCTGCCTTGATTCTTTGAACAAGAACTCGGTCAAAAAGAGGAACAATTGATTTGGCGGATTTTAAAAGTGACTGTTAGAGAGGACAGGCTAAGAATTATAATAAACACTTACCATTTTAATGACGATTCGATTGATGAGATTGAAGGATAAAAAATGGAATCGAAGATTTAAGAATTCTCTAGACTGTAGGGTAATCACCGTTTATATCTGAAATTTTTCAGTCAGTTTTTCTACTTTTCAACCAACCTCCGATCTTAGGTCTTAATATCAAGATTTAATTTCAATCCAGTAGATTCTCCAATTGTATGTCTGGATTGTCTTTCTGATACAATCCATGGTGGATTCTTTCTAATTGATGGTAAGTTTCTCACTGTTATTCTAATATGATGATTTGTATATGCATAGTTCAACCGAGTTATCTTTGAAGAAAAAAATCCATTGTCTTTCGCTCCTATCTGACTTTTTTATTTTTTTTGATCAATATTTGCGATTAATCTAACATAGATATAGAATAGACAGTATTTGTAATAGTATAGAGGCATGAGATGTAGATTTGTGCTATTATCTTGATCTCAACTTTGATAATTAATTACATATAACTATTATTCAATAAATCTTAATCGTGTTGAAGTTAAAGATATTTGGATTAACTTTTTTGCTCTTCTAATGCTCAATCTATTCCATTGTTGAATCTCTAGAAATGGTCGTGCTGGTTGTGGACCCCATATGGTCAATCGTCTGCAGCCGACATTATAGGCGAGATCGGGAGTTGTAAGGAGGTCATGAAGACTTGAAAACTTATAAAGAGAATTATTAGAACGAGTAAGGAAAAGAATAATATAGAATCAATCATAATTCCTCTGAGCTCCCAAGGGAAAGTTAGTCTTCTTACCTTTCACCAGCTGGTGCGGAGAGAGTATCGAGAGCGGGATCTCTGTAACTGCTTCCATTGAGAGAACTTGTAGAGGTAGAGCCATCCGCAGTCGGAGTAGGTCAACCGTAGCAAGTTGTCCGTCCATACTCAGTGGGGTAGCAAGCGAGAAGGCACTCGATACCTCCCGGAGAGAGGTCAAGACCATAACGCTCACGTTGAGCTATCCGTATCTGCCATTATCGGCGAGATCGCGAATTATCCATATTGTCGTCTATATGGTGCTCAATTTCCTCAACCACTTGTTGAACCCTCCAAATATCTGGCAGTTCATTTGGAAGTTGGTTCGCTGATTCAGAGTTGATTCAGACATCTGTGCACTTCAATGAGTCTATTCGAAGTTCATTGAGTCAATCTGCCCGTGTGTACACTTAACAGTTACCATCCAGCGTTGATCCAACATAAATCATAACATATGGATGTTAATTTTCAGTAGTTCAGCTCAGAGGTCAGACTTCAGATAGCTGGCTTAAGAGCATACATCTTGACAGTATATAGACCCTTTGGTAAACCCCTTTGAGTTGATTCTGAAATCAACCTTAATCCCGAATCTTGAAACAATTGCTTGAACTTTACGTCTGTTCGAGTAACGGAACTGTCCTCTGGGTCGAAATCATCTTCAACTTGAGTATTATTCTCTTTAACTATTATCGTTCCTCCTGGTTGTAAACCTTTGACACATCGTCGAAAGAATTGTATCAAATTGTCATCATTCAAATGACCTACACACCATTGACACCAAATGAGCCAATATTTTTCTTGATCTGGCACAAAATCCTGCATTCCTAAAGCATAGATTTGACCTACTTTCCCTTGAGATTTCAACTGTGAAAGATTCTTTTCTGCTTGCTTGACAAATGGTTCTACAGGTTCAACCAAATCAACGATATCACATACATTTACAAGCAAATCCCGAGTAATTCTGCCGATTCCTGCTCCTATATCAACAGCATATTTGACTCTATTTTGATCCACCTTCATATAAGGTTGTAACCGTTTAAGAAAAGCAGTAGAACCCTGAATATCGGCACGAGGAACAGGAGTAGTCTCTCCAAACCCTCCTAAAACTCCATCCACTGTAGCAGGTACTGAAGTCCAATATTTCACTGCATCAGAATATGAGATATTGGAATCGGGTCGTTCCGGATCAGCCATAAGAGCTGAGAATTTGTTTTGAGAAGCCACGGCGCTGACAATGCAGAATGCAGAATGCAGAAGATCGCGCTGACAAAGGTGCTCTCAAGGTGCCCACAACAACAGCCTTCTGTCAACCGTAATACTTAAAAGTAGCTGAGTATTTGGAACTGTCAAACATCTCAAATTCTCGGCCAAGAATTTCAAATCTTCCTCGGTCGTTATGGCAACGGAGAGGATCGAATACGATTCTTGATAGAATCTTTTAACGGTTGAATTGTCTAACTAAAACAAAAAAAACAGTATAATCAATAGGAATTCATATAATAGAACCTATTAGCAACGATTTATTCAATTCATCCTCAATTGCAAAGCTTTTCAGTCTTTTATCCGTGGGGGTCTCTTTTTCCCCTCAGTTACCCGGCTGCAGAGCACCCTCTCGAAGATTCTCTCGATTCTTCAATTGTCCGATTCTGAAAGCCTCCGATTTCTGCTTGAAATAATCATCAACATTGACGGCTATCTGTCAAAATGAGTTCCAGATGTGAGTATATTAGATTGTATAGCACTATACATATAGTATTGAACTAACTAGTGCGGATTTTGGATCTGGTTAAACCATTTCTACCAATCGTCCCTGAAATCGAAGCTCCGCTTAAAAAAGTCCCTTATGAAGAGAAAATCACATGGACTGTAGCTTGTGCTATTGCATATTTTGTAATGAGTGAAATGCCATTATATGGAATCTTTTCAGCCGATTCTTCAGATCCATTGTTTTGGCTTAGAACCATTTTAGCCAGTAACCGAGGCACATTAATGGAACTTGGAACTACTCCTATAATCACTGCTGGTTTCATTTTCCAACTTCTTGGTGGTGCTCAAATAATTGACGTTAATTTCGATTTGAAAAGTGATCGTGAATTGTATCAAACTGCTCAAAAAGTACTTGCAATTCTAATCACTATAGCTCAAGCTGTAGCGGTAGTCTTTTCGGGCCTTTATGGAGCTCCATCTGACCTTGGATTCGGTGTAGTCTTGCTATTAATCTTTCAATTGGTCGTAGCAGGAATTGTAGTCATTTTATTGGATGAAATCCTTGAAAAGGGTTATGGATTCGGTAGTGGAATTGCTTTCTTTACTACTCTAAGTGTTTGTCAACAAGTGTTTTGGAGGACTTTTTCATTTCAATCTCAAGATTTCGGAAAGGGAAAAGAATATACTGGAGCGATTGTTTCTTTAGTACATTTATTATGGACAAAACCAAGTACTCGAGTCGCTATAGTTGAGTCCTTTTATCGAACTCATTTGCCTAATTTGTTTCAATTTTATGGAACTCTTGTAACCTTTGCAGTCGTCGTTTATCTTCTATCTTTTAGAGTCGACATTCCTATCAAATCGACCAAAGTTCGAGGTTCCAATTCAAATTATCCTGTTCGTTTGTTGTACACTGGAAGTATGCCTATTTACCTTTTAGCATCCTTCACTGCGGATATTTCACTTTTAAGTCAAGCTTTGTATAATCAATTCCCTGACAATTTGTTGGTACGAATCCTTGGAACTTGGGAATCTAGAGCTGGTACTTCTCAACTCATTGCTGTGTCTGGTTTGGCTTATTATGTTCAACCTCCTTTCAGCATGTATGAAGCCATTTGGGATCCTATCAAGACATTGGTCTACATGTTATTTGTAGTCATTTCTTGCACGATTTTCGCCAAAACTTGGGCTGAAATCTCTGGATCTGGTCCTAGAGATGTAGCCAAGCAATTCAAGAATCAAGGGATTGTAATTGTAGGTTTAAGAGACGTTTCAGTAGCTAAAGAGCTTAGGAGAATCATTCCTGTTGCTGCATCTGTTGGAGGTGCTGTGGTAGGACTTTTGGCTGTTAGTTCCGATTTATTAGGTTCTTTTGGAAGTGGAACTGCTATTCTAGTGGCTGTTACTACCATTCAGAATTATTTCGAGATTCTTATGCAAGAAGGAGGAATGCCTGCCAGTATGGCGGGAATGATGGGCTAATCTAGGGATAAGCTAGATTGCCGATATCGTCTAAATTTTTAACCGATAAAAAGCTAGATTAATTTGCCGATATCGTCTTTGGATCCATGAATTAAAACAGTATGTAAATAATGCAACTATTACATCTATTTCTATCCATTGTATTATCGCAAATACCTCTATGGTAACTATTATGATATTAAATTAAGTAAATCCAAGAGAAAAGTAGACATTTCACCGATAATTTTCAGTCGTTTTGACTCGGTCGATTATCAGCCAGCCTACCGATATTTACAACCGATATTTGGGAGTCAAATAACAGCCATACAATTTAACACCTGACTTGAAAATTTAACTGAAAAATAGAATGATTTCTACTGCAGTAACTTCCGACTTCTGATCATAATCATCTGACAGATGAGCCGTTTCTGACAGACGAGAACGTTGTTACCTTGCGGAGAAACCGTTGCGGAGAAACACGGATGCCGGATGCCGGATAAATAAGCGATCGTCTTTGAGCATTTTGTAGATCCCCTGTGGGAAGGCCGATATTCATCACGAGACGCTGCGGTATGTCCTGTGCTGCTCAGCCTGCGGCAGCAGCTACCTCGGCTTCATTAACGATATATAAACAACAATAATCCTTCAGCCTAAAGGCCAACGAATAATATGTATTCGAAACGAATTGTCACAAATTTAAATAGTTTAAAGCTATCCAAAGCTGTATCAAGAACCTTATCCGCCGTCAGAATGCCTTCTGTAACCAAGTCTATGAATGCAACCTACAGCACTACTGCTATCGAGATCCCCAAGACTCAAATTGGTTGGAAATATATTAGTGGAAATAAACATTTGACTCGGCAAGAAATTGCTGTACCAGATATTGCTGCTGATGAAGTGCTCATTAAAGTCAAAGCTGCTGGAGTCTGTCATAGTGATTTGCATGTATTAGATGGCCAATTTAACATGCCTGGAGAATTTGTACTTGGTCATGAAGTAGCAGGAACAATTGCCAAGATCGGAAGTGAAGTAGATGGAGAAAAATATCCTCTTGGCAAACTTTTTGCAGTATTTAGCTGCAATTCTTGTGGTAAATGTGTTTTCTGTAAACAAGGAGCAGATAATCATTGTTTAACACTTTTAAAAGGAGCCATTGGTCTTGGACAAAGTGGAGGTTATGAATCATATATGAAAGTCCGAGCTAGGAATGCAATTCCTGTTCCTGAAGGAGTTCCTGCTGATGTAGCTGCTGTAACTACTGATGCAGTTCTAACTCCATTCCATGCTTTACGTATTGGAGGAGTTACTAAAGGTACTCGTGTATTGACTATTGGATTAGGAGGACTTGGTCTTAATGGTCTACAAGTTGCAAAAGCTCATGAAGCATATGTTTATACTACAGATTTAAAGCCAGAAGCAAGGGAAATGGCAAAGACTTTAGGTGCTGATGAAGTCTTTGAATCTCTACCAGAAAAGAGCTTAAATGTCGATGCAGTTATTGACTTTGTTGGCTCAGATGCAACGTTTGGTCTGGCTCAATTCCATGCTAGACCTTTAGGTACAATTGTAATTGTTGGAATGGCTGCTCAGCAGGTCAAATATAACATTACAATGGCAGCTTTAAAGGAGATTACTGTCAAGTCAAGTTTAGGAGGAACTTCTCAAGATCAAGTAGATAGTCTTGATCTTGTTGCAAAGGGTTTAGTCAAGCCAATGATTGAACATGGAGAATTTGAAAAGTTACCTGAGTTATTGGAGGATTTAAGGGCTGGAAAAATCAAGTCAAGATTGGTATTAAACATAGATTAACCGTAATTAAATACAATCAAGATTAACAACTGATCAACTGATGTAACTGATAGCAGAGTATTTATTATGGTTGTTTACCTCAGGATCATTGTTCAGCCGATGACCAGCATCCTGATCAAGAGCCTGTAAAGGTATCATTACTCTTAGTCCAGCTATACCGCTGCAAGCCGTCAGAGGTATCAGCCTGCTATCAAGAACCTATCAGGTATCCTAGCACACAGCAGAGATAGCTCGTTCATGAAGGCTACTTGTAGAATGAAGAAACTAAAGAAGCTCAGAGAAACTGCAAAAGGTTACTGAGGATACTGGCGGTAGCTGATCAAAGGTGTCCAAGGCTGAAGGAGAACAGTCGGTGATAGAATGAGACTGCTTAATAATTACCCTTGGGGCCTTGTGTTTATCCAAGGGGGACCATGGACCTTTGGGAGTCTTGTATGCCACGTCTTTATGGCAAGGGGGGACCCTTGGGACGACCCCTTGGAGTTCCATGTTCCTGTCCTTCGACATGATCTGAGGTATCTGATCCTGGAGTTCATCCACATAAAACCTATTGGTATCCTTACTCTTGATCTCAGCTGTATCGATGTAACCTGATCAGACCTATCCAATTGTCCTTGCCATCTAAATCTCAGGCATTGTTTGACCTTATTGCAGTGGTCACAGCGTCTACTGAACGCCTCAGTTGCTTATGCCAACTTGTAAGTATTCAAAATTACACTTGTGAATGCTGTTGATAAACCAGCCATTCCAGAGTCTAAACTGGATGTAACCAATTGCTTGAACCTTGATTCTCCTCCGACTGTTGCGCTGATTGAAGGATAACTATTGACAACAGAACAAGGGATGTCGATATTGATCAAATACTTGCAATGAGGAATGGATTCAGTGATCAAAACTGCCTTGAGCTTTAAATCTTCACTATTGCTCTCCACTTCAACCATATGCTCCAAACAAAGCCTGGCAAGGTCTCTATTGATGACATTAACCGTTTGCCATAGACTACAAACGGCCATTAAACGTTTAAACGGGTCTATGTCAACGACAAGTTGAGCAAGGTGACGTTTGAAATAGGACAGGCAGAAATCAGTTGGTCGATTGATCAATTTAAAAGATAGATCGCCAGATTGAAGGTCCATTGAAACGCTTAGATTATCAAGGACAACACCAGAAATACTGCTGTCTAATTTGGCTAATTTAAACCCTGAAATCCTTTGCAAAATTTCATAAATTAAGGACAAATTGTTGACCTCGACAGTGTCGATTTTCCGATAATCATTTACGATTTTTTCAGCTTTGGAGATTTCTTTCGATAGCTTTAATTTCTGTTGTTGACGAAGTTGCAGTCTATTTTTCAACTGTTCATTCTCCTGCTGTTTTATACTGAGTTCAGCTTGACCAACCTCTAAATCATTTGCCATTTTCTTCACTGCTTCTCTCTGTTGAACGAACTCCTGCTGATTATACTTGCTGAACAATTCTTTGCGCTTTTTTGCAGCATCTAATTGCTGTTTTAACTCGAAATGCTCCTTCTTAAACACCTCCAAAGTCTCAGTCAATTCCTTGCCAAACTTCTCCTCTACAACCTTATCCTTCTCTAAACCTTTCAAATTATGCATGAGAGCTTTATGTACACCTTCTGTTAATTGAGACCTCCATAAATACCATACTTCTTTTGCTTGTTGCCTGGCAAAAGCTTTTATCAGCATAAATTGCCTTTGCATCGCCTGTTGTTCGGATAAAGAAGACTGTAAATAACGTCGTAAAACTGGAGGGTTCTCCTCTTGTGTTTCCTCGGAAATCTGCTTAAATAACTGCTTTGCTTCTTGGATATTCTTCTTCATTTCTTGCGAGCTAAAGTCATAGAGTTCCAACAAAGGGATTTTTTGCCAGGCATTTACATAGTCTTGTAAACAAGGGTTTCCTATGAAGGTTGATTCGGAGAATTCACTACTATGAGACCTTGTAGTCGAAAGGAAATCGTCCATGAAATCAACTGAGATTCTACTGAGAAAGTCATTCAGAGAGATATTCTCGCCTGAAGCTCCAGTTCGTTCTCCTGTGAACGGTTGAGGCTTTCTTACCGCCCGTAGAGGAGTGTAGATATAATTGTGAGTCTTGTTTGGAGTTCTTGTAGGTGAGGTGAACGTTTTACTAGGAGAGGCGTTGCGGGACCTTTTTGGCGTCAAAGCTACGATTCTAGACAGGAGGTTGATCGATTTCGAAGGAGTATGAGGTTCTTCCGAGTCGACGTTGGATTTCTTTTGCGGCGTTGAAGGTTTAGACCGAGATCGTTTCGAACTTGATCCTGGCCTCGAACCTGATTCTGATTTTCTTGAACCTGATTCTGACCGTTTTGACTTTCTCCCTTCGGTGGATTTACGTTTTTTTGTAGGAGTTGCGATAACTTCAGTAGGTTCATCGTCGAGATCGATTAACTTGATTGGAGAGTTTCCATATTGACTGGCGACTCGGTTGTATGAACTTCCTCCTAAACTCATTCTTTGATAGTGTGAGTTTTGAGTAGGAATTGCTTGAGTAAAGTCCATCGGTTGTTCTACATAGTTGACAGGTTTGGTGAACTCCATTTCGTTTTCGTCGGCGTTACGAATCGGCCTGGGGAATTCCATCTCGGCCTCGTCGGAGTTACGAATTGGTCTCGTAAACTCCATTTCGGCCTCGTCAGCGTTACGAATTGGCCTGGTGAATTCCATTGTCTCTTCGCGCTCCGATTCTGATGGCTTGAACTGCCCCGTTCTAGGCAGTATCGGCCTGGTGAATTCCATATCTTCAGTCTCTTCGCGGTTACGAATTGGCCTTGTAAATTCCATTGTTTCTTCTCGTTCTGAAGGCCGGAAGTTCATAGTTTCTCGTTCCACAGGTCTAGTGAATTCCATAGGTTCTTCCTCTTTTGACGGCAACGGTCTTGTGAACTCCATTGGCACTTCCAAAGGCCTTGTAAACTCCATAGGCTCTTCTACAGGTCGGGTGAACTCCATAGTTTCTTCCCGTTCTATAAGCCTAGTAAACTCCATAGGCTCTTCCACAAGCCTAGTAGATTCCATAGGCACTTGTCGCTCTACAGGTCTAGTAAACTCCATTGTTTCTTCGTCTACAATTCTTGTAAACTCCATTGTTTCCTCCCGTTCAGGCCGAACCTGCCTATTCTCAGGAGATAAAGCCTTATCCATTTCAATAATACTAGGATATAAAGGCCTTCTAGGAGACAATTCCAATGCAGTCAAACTCGCCGGCTTCAAATCTGGGTATAATGAAAGTTTAGCAGGAGATTTGACAGCAAAACTGTTATCAATCTCCATATCACTTCCACTGTCGCTACTATCTTCCATGACCTTTGTTCCTCCTTCAGGGAGAGGTCCGGGAGCATTTTGAGAGACTCGACTGGTAGCTATTGAAGGCTTTCTTTGAGGTTTTCTTGGAGAAATCCTTTCTGCAACTTCTGCACTATAAGTACTTGTTAGATTGTACAATTACTCCAAACACTCACTGTAATGTATAATCTTGAGCGAAACTGACTCTTGGCCGAGCTTTTCGAGGTTTAAATACTTCTTTTGGAGGTTGCATCAGTCCAATTACGGTATTGTTATCGTCATAGGACGGTTTTAAAATGCTTTTCGAGGGGATCTGTTAGGTGTTAATAGAAAAGGAATTGTGGTACTTACCAGTGAATTACGGGACATTCGGGTTCTTGTGACGGGAAGTGTGAGATCAGAGAAACGAGAGGTGTTTTCTTTATTAAATTCAAGAGTTGAAGAGAGCGAGGATTTTCCTTGAAATCTAGGAGATCTTCGAGGAGATCGAGGAGGTATTCCCGTTCCTGATCCCGTTCCCGAGCCTATTCCCGAGCCCGTTCCCAAGCCCGTTCCCAAGCCTGTTGGTCCTGAGCCCATCTTTGCTGGGGAGCCTACCGTCTTTGCTGGGGACATTTTCGTCCTCACCGGGGACCCTCTCGTGCTTCCCGGGGACCTCTTCATCCTTGTTGACTTTGGAGATTTAGAGGAATTCATGGCGTAATTGAGATAATGAGATAATGAGATAATGAAATAATGAAATAATGAATAATGAATAATGAAATAAATGAAGATAAATCGAGCTAGAATTGGGGAGATTTCGCGATGTAAACAATACTAAAATAGGCAATCCATTGGGAGAACGTTGTCATAGCGACGAATAAATAAAATAATAAATTGAAAAATGAAAAATAATTGAAAAATAAAAAAAAATAATTTGATGAAATAAATCGATCCGATCAGATCTCGATGACTGGACTAAGAGTAAGTCTTCGGAGGTTGTCATTTAGTAGGGTGTCATATTAACAAGGCTGTCGGTCATTTTGGCCCGGTTACAGCGTTGAAATTCAACGGATCGTTACTCTACTGTGGAGAAGGTCCTATATTGAAATGCTATGATTGGAAAACAGGAATACTTTTGAACTCTTGGACGGTATTTAAAAGGAATAAAATCCATGGAATTGATATAGTAGATGATACAATTGCATTATGGGGAGGACGGTCATTAGGAATTCTAAAAAAAGGAGTTATTAAAGAGGTCTTGTTAAACGATTGGATCATTGATTTGAAGTTGAATGGAGACAAGATTCATATTTTAACAGGACATAATTCACTTATAACAGTGGAAATAGGAGATTTAAGCGTGAAAAGTATCAAGAAATGCTCTGAAAATAGTATTTTATATTCTGGATCAATCTACATTAAGCAGGATAGTATTCTCATAGCTTCTGGTACAGTTTTAGGAGGTATAGTTATATGGGAGTGTACAGTCCTAGAAATTTCTCCAATTATTTATACACTTAATGGACATGAAGGATCCATATTTGGAGTCACATTCTCTCCAGATGCTTCTTATCTTCTCAGTTGTTCAGATGATCGATCTATAAGGTTGTGGGATCTTGCACAAGGAACAGAACTGGCAATAGGATGGGGACATCTTGCCCGAATATGGGGATTATATTTCCAAGAAAATTCATTTATAAGTGTTTCAGAGGATTGTACAGCTCGAGTATGGAATAAAGAGTTGAAATGTGAACAAATCCTTGAAGGGCATTCTGGTAGAAATGCTTGGTGCGGAGCTGTTGAAGGTGATGTATTGGCTACAGGTGGTGGAGATGGTAGAATTCGTTTATGGGATTTAACTGCAAAAGAGAAAGTTGATTCTGAGAGGTTGATTTTGAAACTACAAAAGCCTGATACTTTTAAAAATTATACTGTTGTAAGGAATAAGTTGATAGTAACTACTTCTACAGGGAAGCTATTGTGTTTAGAGGAACAGTTTCGAGAGGTTAATGTGTCTGTTCTGGATGGATATTCGATTATCAAGACTTGGAAAGATTCTAGCTCTGTGGTTATAGGTGGTCGTGATGGTATAATACGATTAGTGACGATTGGAGACAGTTTTGAAGGTGATTCTGAAGTGATTCTGGATAATCGAGGTAAATTATCCGACATTTTAACCTTCTCACATCACGGAATTGATTATTTCTTGTCATCATCTCCTGGAAATGATGTTTATCTTTACAAGATTGGATCTACAGATGCTCATCAGCTGGAATGTAGTAACGTAACTTCTGCAGCTATAAGCCCCTCTGGTAAACTCTACCTTGGAACTCGACATGGAGATCTGATAGTATATTGTATGGACACTTTTAACCGTCTATACTTCTCTGAAAAACTCATGTCTGACGATTCAATCACTAGCATCACTTTTTCTCAAAATACAACCTATTTAACCTCTAGAGGAGGCCATTTTTCAATTGTTTCCAACTCTCTTGAAAAATTATTATCAACACGACTTCAAAAGGGTTCAATTGAAGGTTGTGCTCTCTTGAATAATGATATTCTACTTTATGGCTTTCGAAATGATCTCTTTTTTATCTGGAATGAATCGAAACAATATGAAATTTTTGTAGAAAAATGTGGAGGACCTCATCGGAATTGGTTTCTTTCAATTGACGACTCGATCAATCTTTATTATACGAAAACTTCCAATATTATATCGGTTAAATATTCACCAAAATATCAGTCATTGATTCAATTTGGAACTCATGGAAGAGAAATTAGAGGTTTGGAATTCAGCCCTATTTGGCCTACTGTCTTTGCTTCAGCTTCTGAAGACACTTGTATCAAGTTTTCAGAGCTTCAAGGGTCGAATCTTATCAATCATTGTACTTTACGAAAACATGTTTCTGGAATTCAAAGTATTCATTGGTCTCCTAATGGACAATATCTGTTTAGTAGTGGAGCTCGTGAAGAGCTATTTGTTTGGAAAGTATCCAAATCGTCAATAGGAGTAATGGCGGATCCAATAGCTGAACTTCCTGTTGGTCAAGATATTCCTGATTTAAGAATCATGGATTTTGCCATACTGCCTCTTAATGAAATTGAATATATCGTAATCACAGTTTATTCCGACTCGATGATCAAGATTTGGCATTTTGATTCAATTCAGTTTACTCTGTTAAGTTCTGGAACGTATAGGACTTGTTGTTTACTCAATGTTCAAGCTGTCGTTTGTAGCAGTTCAATTCTGCTCTTTATCACCGCTACCGATGGATTCCTAACAGTATGGGATTTACAATCCGTTTTATCTCATTTTGGAGTGATAAATGGCAACGGTGAGCTCAAAGGAGATGTAAAAGGTGTTCAAATAGACCTTCCTTCTTATGTTCTTACCCATCAAATCCATCAATCAGGAATCAAAGCAATGGCTATTTTCAAGGCGCCTGACAGCTTTAATGTACTTACAGGAGGAGATGACAATGCGTTATGTTTGACGAGAGTTGACCACCGCTCGGCCCAGCTTTTAGACTCTGTTCCATCGGCTCATTCTTCTACAATCACAGGAATTTGTTTAGTTCCAGGATCTGAATCGTTCATCACTTGCAGTGTGGATCAGAATCTGAAACTTTGGCAGGTGGTTGATAATGAAATCGTGTTGAAGAGTTCTGTTTATACTACGGTAGCTGATACTGGGTGTTTGGCTTTAAGTGTTACTGAGGAAGGTCCAATAATGATCTGTGGAGGTTCTGGTCTTTCCTGTTGGTCAGTAGAATCATGACCACTCTGTAACTAGGAGGGACACTAAATTTGGTCAATATACGAATTAATACTGACGACTCATTGGAACCATAGTTCATTTTTTATGTGAGACATCTTCTAGAGGACTAAAGTTGGCATCTGAACTCTCTCTGTTTGATGATCGGGAAATTCAAAAGCCGCATATGTTGTGGACCTGGAGAGAATTGACTGGATCAGTTGGAGCGATACGGATGTTATCAGGATTATTGTCTGATTGGAGATAAAGCAGATGCTGGAGGAATTGACAGCTGCCGAGACTCACCATCAACTAGGTTTAACCACAGACTACTCCATCTGAACGCATGGTGCATTATCTTGCTCAACCATTAGAACATATGTTTCTGCGTAGATTAAATGTATATAAATGATAATAACTCAATAACTGCTTAAGTATCAACTTTGTCAGTTTCATGCCATCTACGTCAGCTGATCAGCATCGACTGGCAATTACCTGCGAAGACATCAAAGTCTCGTAGCTTGTCAGTAACAGATTTAGATTATGGAAGAACTAGGTGAGACTAAGGATCTAGAGCTGTTGAAGGCCTCCACCAATTGAGGGCCTGAGAACAGTGCAGCTGGAGTCATACCTGATTTGGAGAGATCAAGTACCTTAGAAATCTGTTTCGGAAGGTTACAGGTAATCAGAAATTTGACTGTAGTGTAAAATAATATACTAGAACTCGTCAAGAGGTTTCTCTAATTGGTGTGAGGCTGGTATGGTAAAGACTCGAAGATAATCATAGCCTTGAGCAATAAGGCTGAAATATCGCAAGCTGCTGAGCCGATGCTGTAAAGGCTCAGTTTAATACGCAGTCAATGATATTATATTAATGGCTTGCCGATAAATCGGCAACTTAGTCTTAGATTTGTGTGCCTAGAACCAAGCGAGTCTCTACGATTCTCATTCAACATTCTACATTCTATCTAGTCTTTTCAATCTGATGTAAAAGATACCTGAGTAGAGACTATCAGAGCTGTAGAACTATAGAACTGTGAAATTAAAGGACGGAACAGTCCGAACAGAACTGGACATAGGACCTATTCTATATTGCTGATGATGGTACTGCATTAAAAGTTAGGTCTGTTCTAAAGTTAATTCTGTTTTAAAATCACTGTTGAGAGTGAATGTCCAATTTAAGCAATGATCAACAGGGTTAGGTACCATTTTTTATTTTTCATTTTTCATTTTTCAAATTATTTTCAATATTTTTATTTTTTTATTTTCAATTTGATTCTTCAACATCAAAATGACATCTTTGGCATCGCAGTTGGCGGCCATTCGGTCTAATAATACTTCTATTATTGATCGAAAGAAAAGAACTAAAATTCATTCAGTTTCTCTTATTTATGACTCGAAAACTGCATCTTCTCAAGACTATGGATCATTATATTCATCCTCTTTAGAAGCACTACGAGAATTGGAGATTTTGGATCCTAAATTTTCGATTTTTGAAACAAGTCTTTTTTCTGAAACTTCGATAGGAATTGACCGTTTAATCCAGGTGAGTAGTGTGATTATTTACGATATGAGAGATAAAATTTTCTAATAAGACCAAAGAACAGAATGAGCTGCTTGATAGAGCCACAGCTACATTTCTGTCTATGATTGCACCTAGAATCAACCTTCAACCTGCTATTAAATGCCTTGAATGGCTTGTTCGACGGTTTCAAATTCATATTCATAATCAAGAATTGTTATTATTAACAGTTTTTCCTTATTATTCCGGGACTATTTTCACAAGGATATTGGATATATTACCTTTACCATTGCCCAAGGTATTTACATTTCTTAATAATTGTAAAAAGACTGCATCGAATCCTACTAGGAGTCTTATAATAAGAGCATTTTCTGCTGATCAACAATTATGTCAATTAATGAGCTCATTTACTGTGAATGAGGTTCAAATGGGCTATGATTATAGTGCATTACTTGCATTTTGGTCTTCTACAAGTATATGGACTATTGTTGCTTTAAAAGATAAGGGAGTAGAGGCAGAGGATGTAGTATCGCTGTATCTTCCTTACATTTCACCTGTATTATCTCTTTCTAGTAGCGCCCAAATCGCTGCTTATATGATTTTGGTGGTTCTAGGGACTGAATTCGACTTGGAAGATTCAATTGTACAAGCTACTGTGTCGAGTATCGTCTTTAATTGGTCGAAACAATCTATGAAAAGTGGAATTTCTTGTATTTGCCCATTGATTCAAGCAAATAATGTCTCGGTAGAGACTGAAATGTCTAAAGAACTTTGGAATGGTTTGGATTCAATTAAATATTTCGATCAAGAAATCATTTCTTTAGCTTCGAAATATTATATTGGACGATTTATTTGTTTATATGGAGTTTCCATTGTCAAATACGCTCCAGAAAGAGTTGAAATCTTGAAGAAATTACTACCTTTTCTGAATAAAAATGACCTTAAACCTTTGATAAGAACATTAATCGATTCTTCTCAAGGTTCAAATTATGGTAGTCTATTTGAATTTCTTCTAAAGGACTCTGAAATCGTGGTCAAGGAGGTTTTGGATGACCTTGGAATATCGTTTGATCAACTGGAATTATCTCTTCAAACATCTTTAAAATCTCAATTGGTGAATGAAATAGCTGAGACCACTGAGGTCGTCCAACCCGTATCAACTGTTGAAATCCCAGAGATCAAAGATACAAGTGATTCAATTGTCAGTTATTTCGATCTTGATTCTTCAAATGATTATAATTTGAAATTAAAAGCTTTCAAATATAATTTAAATGATCCTTTGGATCTGAAGTTACCTCGAAATTTGAAAATATCTTTCTTGGCTAGAGTTTGGACGGATAATTCTCTTGCTACAGTTGTTAGGATATCGGCTTTGCTCACATTTATCGACCTTGTCGATTCTACAGATTATCAGGCCATTTTACCCTTTTTATTCACTGGATTATTAGATCCTATTGAACGAATTCGTCGTCAAAGTGCCAATGCTTTAGTTGCTCTCTCCCCTTCGTCATCGTCGTCGTCGACACCCTGGGGAATGGATACAGTTTATGGAAAGGAAAAGTCCAATCATGTCAAATGGTTAAGTTCAGAAATGGTTTCTCAGCTACTTAAACAGGCTATCATCCCTCGACTTGAAGAATGTGTTTTAGACAAGGATTTCCTACTTCAAATCATTGGCTCGGTTGTAAATGATAAAGGACATAAATCTTTAAGTGGTCCTATTGTAGAATATCTTTCTGGTCATGCTATTGACGTTGAACTTGTTCCTGTCAAATTACAGCTTCTACGCTTGTTAAACACTTATAACAAAGTGAAATCAAAGCTCATGAGTCCGCTATTAGATTCTTATATCGAATCGATTCCAATTTGGAGAATTCTATGTGAAGAATCCAAGGTGGATTTAGCTGATCTTCACTTTCAAATCCTTCATCTTTGTGAAGGAGAAAGAGCAGGAATTAAATTCTTGGAAGCTTGTTTAAAGACCGAATTACAAGATCTTGCTGGTCAACGGATAGTTGAAATCTGGAGTTCTTTGAAACAGGATATTCAATTGAATTTATTACGATTTCTTGTTGATGAAAGTATTGAAGGCCCGACTGGAGATATTCTTAGCAAAATCCCTATTTCAACAGACTTTTTTGTCACTCTTCTTGATGATAATAGCCTTGAAAATGTCAGTTCCATGTCTACAGTTGCAAAACGACGTCGACGCAGCAGTGGATCTTCTACTCGACAAAGTATTCAATCAGGAGATCTTGCAAGTGTTGCAGAACGACATTTGAATAAAGTTACTGCTATTCTTGAACTATTGGACCAACAACACCCCGTTGGAAATGTCCAATTACTTTCTCAACTCTTTGTAGTACTAAGCGACAGTATTTCAATTGGAATCGAGTCCAAACTGCCAGTGCATTATACTCAACAAGTTGTGGCTAATTGTATGATTTCTGTAATCGAAAGCCTTGAACCAGGAATTAAATATGATTCGGGTATAAGAGTCGATATCATTGTTTCTTGTATTCGAACTTGTACAAGTCCTCAAGTTCAAAACAGACTTTTATTAGTTATAGCTCGATTGGCATCTTTAGCTCCTGAACTCGTTTTGCACAGTGTTATGCCGATATTCACATTTATGGGTGCAAATACTGTGCGACAAGATGATGAATTTTCCGCTCATGTTATTCAACAAACAATTGCTCATGTAGTTCCTGCTATAAGTGGAGGAACAAGCAGTGAAATCGACTTTTTATTGCTAAGTTTTATGGCAGCATTTTCCCATATTCCTCGACATCGTAGAAGCAAGCTTTTTCACAGTCTTATTGAGACTTTAGGACCAGAAAAGAGCTTGAGCTCTATGTTGCTGCTAATGGGCCAAAAGTATTCTGAATTGGCTAAACGAAAGCCTATTGATTCTCTTAATCTTGTACAGTTCTGTACTGGGTTCATCAAAGGGTTCAGCCCTGATCAGCAGGTTAATTCATTTGAAGAATACTTGAAATTAGTCGACGAAATCCCTTTTGAAGACTGTCAACTTGAAAGGCAATTATTTACTTCATTATTGTCAATGACGAGTCAAGAATTAATTGGTACTAAAAGCCAATTGATCAAATTTCTGTCGCTGATAATCGATCCTTCAATCAACGGATCAAATGAAGCCATTTCCCGCATCATCGAACGTCTTCTAGCCAGTCTATCCGTCGTACGAAAACTCGCCGATACCGATATCGTACAATCTATTTATCGGTTACTTGATCAAATCATGTCGATTCTAACCCTCAATGATTTGGTCACAGTAGTTCAAATGCTTTTAACAAGTGAAGTTCAAAAACAAGCGCTTTTACTTGTTCAAACGAAATTTGAATCTTGTCAAATCGATGAAATTTCAATTGAAGCTGCTAAACAAATGTTTAATGTTCTTTTAAACGTAGAAGGAGTTGTTGCTATCGATGCTTTAGAAATCCTTGTTACAAGATTCGGTAATTCTATGGATTCAAATGATTTAATCAAGTTGTTGGATATGCTGGTAGGACCTAAGGGATTACAGAATGAAGAAGATTCCGTTGTCATTTCTTCGATCGCTTGTATTAACAGTGTTATATCCGTCATTGGAGCCCTAAGTATCGGGCATTTCTCAAGAATCGTGTCTGTTTTATTCGCCAAATGTTCTGATAATCAGTCGATTCAACTGGCAACTTTCAGTCTCATAGCAGGAATGATTAAAAGGATTCCGGCATTCATGAACAGTTCATTAATAAAGATTTTCGAACTTATTTTCAAATCAAATGTATCTGAAGATATTCGTCGGAGATTACTCGAAAATATCGTGGCTGGAATGGACAGTTCTCAGGTAATCTCCTCCTTAACTGAAGCTTGGAAATATGTCGATTCTACAACGACTTCTCTTTATCTCGATTGTATCGACGATGTATTGAATATTTCAAGTAAAAAGGTCATTGCTTCTCAAGCCATGATTCTTATTAAATGGCTTCTTGAAGCGTTTGAATCAAATGATTCTAGATTGATCAAGACTGGAATCAATATAGTGATGAAGCTTAACGACAAATCTTTCAGACCTCAGTTTATTCGAATGGTTTCTTGGGCTTTTGAAGATTCAAATCATTTACCGATATTCTTTAAATTCCTGTGCAAAATGCTATCGACTTTAAAGTCTATTGTTACGAATTATTATGGATATCTCGTCGAGAATATCAGCGACATCCTAGATACTTGCATCAGTCAAGGAAATGTCCCTCTTGCTCGTTCAGTTCTCAACTCTTTAACAATTTCATTCCTTTATGATCGTGATGAATTCTGGCAATCTCCTGCACGGTTTGCTATAATCTCTTCGGCTTTATTCAATTGTCTAGGTCATGTCGATGCTGCTCTAGGTCCTATGGTTGTTAAATCAATTGTAGGACTTGCTCAAGACTGTTCGGCCTCTCAACAACAATATAAACAGCTTAATGACCAACTAATGGTTCATATGAAGCAGTCTTGTACTGTCCAGGAAAAGATCTGGTCAATTCGTACTCTCAAAGGTTTATACACTAAATTAGGAGAGGAATGGGTCACTATGCTTCCTCAATTGGTTCCTATAATCGCTGAGCTTTTAGATGATGATGAAGAGGCTGTGGAGCTCGAGGTTAGAAGAGAACTAGTTCCTGTTGTTGAAGAGATTCTAGGGGAATCTTTAGACCGTTATTTGTCTTGATAGTTTATACATTCGATTGTCTATACCGATATTGTCAACACTTAAACTTCACCATAGCCACTAGTCATATAACAATGATTACATGCCGATAGAATTGTCTCAGCTCTTAAATACGATTTTTAAATTAAATTTAATTACTCTCTATTATTCTCACGGCAAAAGGTAATATGCGACAGTCGCTGGTGGGTGGATTATTATTATTTCAGGAATAAATTCTCTTAGCGGTGGTATAAAGAACACATAACCAGCATTATTTTTGCCTATTCATTATTTATTTACATTAGACGTTGTCTTATATACATTTGCTTGATTATCGCTGTCGTTGTTTGTGCTTTGGATTGGTTTTGCAGCATACGTAAACCCGGCCTTTTCTTCGGACAATCTATGTTAGAAGGAGAAGACAGAATTTAAGCGGTTCAGATCATTGACACAGAAGTCTGAAAAGACAGAGACAGAGGTTTTGATAAATAAATTTAGATGCTAAAGAGTAGAGCGAATTCAGGTATCAGAGTAAGAATTGGCGTCGCTTGTAGACTTAAGCAATGCTTCACATAGTTTGAATACATTCAGCACAGCAGGTATAGAATGGTTTAGATAAAGAGTGGTACAGCCACGGTAGGGCCGTGACAAGCCGTGACAAGCCGTGACAAGCCGTGACAAGCCGTGACAAGCCGTGACAAGCCGTGACAAGCCGTGACAAGCCGTGACAAGCCGTGACAAGCCGTAACAAGCCGTGATAGAACGTAGTATAACCTAATGAGGAACGGTATAGTACATAGCCGACACAGCCTGCAAATCAGCACAACCTTGTACAGGCTATGCACCGTTTGTACCAGGTATATCCTGTACAGCTTGCCACATTTTTAGGCAGGATAGCATAGATGTACACCTGGCCCTTGGGCTGATTCAATACAGGAGCACCGTGGATCAGAAAGGAGCACTGTGGTTCAGACAAGAGCACTGTGGATCAGACAGGAGCACTGTGGATCAGACAGGAGCACCGCTTGGCTATTATGCTCGGCTACAACGCTCTTGTACAACTGCACCGCTTAACATGTGCACCGCTCAGACTTCCAATACAGCTCATCTCACAATACAAACAGCTTAAGCTTAGAATCAGTACTTACATAACAGCCCGAGCAAAACTTCTTGACTGAAGATCGAACTTTAATTCCTCTTGTTTGGATTAAAGAATTGTTAATTGGCTGAACAAAAAGCGCAACTCGAGACACAGGACTCGGTCTCATCACATTGACCACATTGGCCATTAATGAAGGCCTTAAAGCCGACGTCAAGCCTCGAAATATAGGAAGCATTGTAGTCTGCTTGGTAAAGGTGAGGTGAAAAGTAGACCGACACTGGGATTTCCATGATACAAAGTACGCAGGAGAGAGTGAGAGCCTAAAAGGAGCCGAGATCCTTTACTTGACGTCTAATTATAAGAATAATCGAGGAATATAGAACGAAGAATGAGAATCGTAGATAATGCAAAAGTGGTGAGAGGTGGTGCAGTGTTGCAGTGGTGCAGTGTAGCAGTGGTGCAGTGTAGCAGTGGTGCAGCGGTGACAGCATTAACAGCGGTGTGGTTTTATCGTCTGAATCTCAATCTGAACCTCAAGACCACAGCAGAACACAGATAAAAGCTTAAGAAAGTAATTCGAGAAAGAAAAGTTTGAGGATTCGATATCTGAAAGGCTGGCGAGAAATTTGGTATATTGCCTTGATAGAAGAGGTTCACCAATAGAAGAGGCACACCAATAGAAGAGGCTCACCGATATGATGTGAACTGATCGGGATGCATACTAATACGATATCAGCCACACCGCTATCTTACAGAGCGATCAGTTCAATCACATCGCAGAGAATCTTTAAGCTCACTTTAGAGAAAGTTAAACATAGCAAGCAGACTACAGAAGGAGTGCCATAGCGTGCCATAGCTTGCATTCAATGAAGCTTCCATTAACAAGGCAGCAGTGCCACATATCTTGACGACATCGATCTTTAACAAGTCAATTTCCAGCTATAATTAGATATAATAATCATTAAATAATGCCACTACTGCTGTTCCACTATCAATCGATGGACCGATGGACCGATCGTTCCTGCCGATATGCATATCGGCAATATCGGTTAAGCTACTGCCTCGTTACCCTACCGTGATCACATAGCCTTAAACCACAAGACCTCTATTCTCAGATTGCTCCTCTTCATCAACTCATTCTCTTAGTTGACTTGTCTCTTCGTCTCATTGACTACATAGTCGTACACTTGGTTCTTGTATAACATCTTAGACACAGCCTGCGCCATGAGTTGGAAAGGCATCACCAAGTCCGTGGCAAGGGTAGGTAATACGGCCATGGATTCGGCATTCTCGGTTTGTTCGAGCATTTGTATTTACTCAAAAGAATAGTACTAACTAGGCGCCACAAACGTTCAAAACAAAGTTCAATATGGGAACTCAAACTAAGGATTTGGTCTATATTGATGCGGAAAGGCGATTTAAAGAATTAGAAGTGGAAACGAAGAAATTACATGATGAGAGCAAGAAATACTTTGAAGCAATTAATGGAATGCTTCAGCATCAAATCGAGTTCTCCAAGGCTGTAGAAGAGGTTTATAAACCTATTTCAGGCCGAATGTCGGACCCTAATTCCGCTATTCCGGAAGGAAACCCCGAAGGAATTCAAGCTTGTGAACAATATCGAGATGTTGTTGCTGAATTACAAGCCACTTTAAAGCCCGAATTGGAGATGATTGAAAGTAGGATTATAGAGCCTGCTGATGAACTTTTAAAGGTCATTAATTCCATCCGAAAAATGGCTACGAAAAGAGCTCATAAACAGCTTGATCTCGACCGTCATACCAATTCCTATACTAAAATCCAGAATAAGAAGGAACGCAGTATTAAGGATGAAAAGGCTTTGTATACCACTGAAAATAACGTCGAAATGGCCACTCAAGAATATAATTATTACAACGATATGTTGAAGGAAGATCTACCAAAGTTATTCGAATTAGAAGCACAATTTATTCGGCCTCTTTTCCAAAGTTTTTATTATATGCAGCTCAACATTTTTTATACTCTTTTCAATCGAATGGAGTCGATGAAAATCCCTTATTTCGATCTTAATACCGATATTCTTGAATCGTTCAATTACAAGAGAGGAGATATTCAAGAGCGTGCTGAAGCCATTCCAATCGTACATTTCCGAGTAGGACATGCTAAATCGAAATTGGAGATGAATAGAAAGAGATTTGGTAAGGATGGCAGCCCGGGAAGCCCGGCTAGTCCCATTGGCGGGGCTCCTCCTCCTTATCCTGATTATCAAGGGTCACAAGCGAGTTATAATACGGAATATGCTCAGGCTCAAGCAATGGGGCAGCCAGCTTATGCTCAACCGGGGCAGCCTGCGTATGGACAGCCGGGATACGGACAACCAGTGGCACAACCGGGATACGGACAACCAGTGGCCCAGCCGGGATACGGACAGCCTGTGGCCCAACCAGGATACGGACAGCCTGTGGCCCAACTAGGATACGGACAACCCGTCCAACCCGCCCCAGCTCAACCGGCATATGGACAGCCCATGCAACCCGCCCAACCAGCATTTGGACAACCGCTTCCTGCCTACTCTGCAGCAGGAACCACTATAGCAGCAGGCCCCGCTGTCAATACAGGATATGGGGATTTAAGCAAAAAGGCTATTCCTCATCCTCCCGGCCAGCATCCACATGCTGCTCCTGCTACAGCAGTAGAACACTGCACAGCTTTATTCGACTATCAACCTCAAGCGCAAGGAGATCTGGCGCTCAAAGCTGGCCAGGTCGTGGAAATAGTGCAACGGACCGCCGATCCAAACGGCTGGTGGACCGGCAAATTAGACGGCCAAGTCGGAGTCTTTCCCGGCAACTATGTTCAACTAAGTTAATGACCTGTCTACGCTGAACGCGATCGAAGAGCTAGATGGTTCAATAGATTTGTAGTCGGATGTAGATTCAATAATATTGCAATGTCGCCGATACTTCGACCAGCCGATCACTATCGACCGCTAGACGATCAGGTATAATATCAGAGGAGTGCTAATATTATATATTGATACTACTGTCTGGCCATTTTTTGTCATTCTATAATATGTTAGTGTAATTTATCGCTATAGTAGATGCTATCTAGCTTTGACGATATACTGCGGCAGATCGCATTATAACCGATAATATCGGCTTTCTTGAACAGCAAGTAGTACAGAGTCTGTACAGACGCAATACAGAATCTACTAAGCTACATAGCGATGGATAATTGAACGAATCAACAAGTGCCAATATACGGTGATCTCATGACAACGATCTCTAATATTTTATCCTTGGAACCGCCTATCTATTTTCTTGCTATCTATTAGTCTGTCTTAGCTGGATAATTTAGGAAGTCATTTGTTGAGCAAGCCGGGACAATTACCCTCCTTTAAGACCAATGTAACGCGACTGAAACCGTAGCTCGAACTCTTATCGTTGAGCTTAGTTTATGGTTTGTTTCGTCCTGAGAAGGACTACGCCCTGAGGCTTGAGACATATCAGTCTATTTATAGAGAGGGAATTCGCGTTCCTGGGGAGGAATTCCAGATAGTCTTGATTGTAATTGAAGCTATCAAGTTGTAGTACGGTATTAAAGTGCGGCTATCAGTCCTCTAGTCAGCAATAGTCCGTCCCAAAACGGACGAAAAGACTCCAACTGTCCAAATGATCGCCAATCAGTGACAGTTATTTCATCTTTTTCTGGCATTTTTTGGGACTTAAGTCCAAGCTTCAACCGATTGTGCAATTAGTAGCAATTACCCTTCTGAATTTGGGACTGAACTAATAGCCTCATTGATCCTGTCTTGATCCGATTATTGATATACGTTTTTTTTTGTTAGTTTTCCTTCGTGCTTTTCCCAGCTTCCAAACAGCTAAATTCAATTAGTTTGTTTAAAACTGCAATTTCTTTTAATTAAGAAAGAGATTAATATCAGGATGGATTTGAAAGGTTATTTTCTCCTCACTACTAGTTATTTCCCTAGGCCTTCTTTCTTCAGCAGGAGGATTGTCCAGCGGGTAGCAATAGCAATTGGTATTGTCGTAATCCTGTGCAGCATGGTCTTGATCAATGCTAAATATGGCGGCGGATTCCCCTCTTCTGTCGGCTCTCCTAGCATATCTCACAACGACGCTCCCAACGCGTCTCCGCACGAGCCCCCCATCACGTCTCCGCACGAGTCTCCAATCGCGTCTGACATCGCGTCTCCCCATGAACCTCCCCACGAGCCTCCCCAACTTCCCAGCGACCCTGCAGATTTCCCTGCCTTCTTCCACAACCTGACCTTTGGTCTTAATAAGAGAGCCTATGCCACCATGCTGGCCGGGCGAAATGACGATGACATGAAGGAGGACCAATACTTCACTGCCACCAGAGTGCTATCTTACCAGCTTCTTCACAACCCTCCCACCAAGGGAAGTTACCCCTTCATAGTCCTTGTCACAAAGTACGTGACAGAATCTAAACGGGAGGTCTTGAGAAAGGAGGGCGCTATCGTCGTCCCCGTCGAGCTTATCGAAGGCGAAAATATCAATAATAATCAATGGATCGACCAATATACCAAGCTAAGGCTGTTTGAACTTGTTGAGTACGATATGATCATGTATATTGATTGCGATATGCTCCTCACAAAGAATTTGGATCCCATTTTTGAAGATCCTCAAGTCCAATTGCGCCCTACAAACATTACAAATGCTAAGGAAGATGAGGAGTTATTCCCTACTGACTACCTCTTCACAGGTGTAGGCGAAACAGGAGGTTCTGGCCACTCCAGCCCCCCAGGAAAAAACGATTACTTAAACGGAGGATTCTTCCTTTTACGGCCCGATAAAAAATTGTTCCAATATTACATTGCTCTTCTGAATACAGGTAGATGCCCCATTGGCTTTGTGGAACAAGATCTTCTTAACTGTGCCCACAGCCAAGATGGTCCTATGCCTATTCCATTCTTTGTACCTGGCACTTGGAATGTCAACTGGCCTAAATTAGCCGACTTGAAATACGGGGCTGCTTCTCTTCATGATAAGTTCTGGAGAGAAGATAACAAAAATTGGATAGATAGAGAGCTTGTGGAGATGTGGTGGAGAATCCAAGGTATAACAGAGGGTTACTTCTTTGCCGATCGCATGAAGGACACAGTCAAAGGTTTCTGGAATACCCTACGTGTTTAATGCTGCTGCTTCCGACTTGCATATAGAGTTTATACGTGTTACATTGTATTTATATATAGGACTGTTGTATTTGCATTTAGAATGTCATGGTTGGATCCGTGTGTTTCTTATCCCCATTTTAACAAGGAACCGATTAATTAATAATACAAGATATTCTCGTGTCACCTAGTAATATGATATGGCCTCAGTCATATACAATGCGGCCTTAATACTTAGAAGGAGGACTTTGGATAATGTATCATAAAATCCGGCCACATTCAATTTCATGCTCATCGATGCAAGCCGCACCGTTACCAGGAAAGTTCCATTTAGTCGACTTTGCTGTAGAGGACCTGCCCAGGATCACGGAAGATGAACACTTTAAGCAAGACAAGTCGTGCAGCAAGACACGTTGTGCAGGCAAGACACGTTGTGCAGGCAAGATACATTGTGCAGGACAATAAAAGCCACATTGTCTGCGCCGAGCATGTCTGCGCCGGCCGTGTCTGCACCGATCGTGTCTACTGTGCGACTCGTACGGAGTGTCTGTAGACGCGGACATCAGCGGTCCTCCTTAGTTCACATCTGCTAGCCCAGAGTGATAAGACTATCTTATCATCCCATAGCGTTCGCTATTCATTGTCGCTCATGATCAAGTTGTATAGACAAACTGCATCGAGCATGGCGAGCATATCGGCCATTGAGCATGGCGAGCAAATAGCCATCGAGCAAGCTTAGCATATAAAAAGAATATTCGTGTAGGTCAACGTTCTTAGCCTCGGGTCACTGAAGTCGGCACACCAGTTGGATACAAGTAGGAAATGCCATGGAAAGTATACGCGTAGACCTAGAAGCTTCATCAGTGGAGCCGATTTAGAGATGGAGGTGGGATAGAGTCATGACGTTGATTACTAGTTAGCCCTGGATGATCAACTTGGCCTCAGTAGAATGACACTGAATTCAAAACAGCCGAGTGTGAAACGGCCGAATGTAAAATACGACACATCTGCTTGGTCTGCTTGGTCGTCTGCAAGGTCATCTAGGATAGACTCAGCAGCTGGCTCAGTAGTAAGCTCAGTAGCATGATCTAACAGGCTCTAGCAGCTCTAGCGGCTCTAACAACTCTAGCAGGCTCTAGCAGACTCTAGCAGGCTCTGCCAGCTCTGCCAGCTCAAGTAGCTCTGCCAGCTCTAGCAGCTCTAGAAGCTCTAGTAGCTCTAACAGCTCCAGCAGCTCTAACAGCTCCAGTAGGCTCTAACAGCTCTAGAAGGCTCCAGCAGGCTCTAACAGGCTCTAACAGGCTCAGTATCTACCGAAGAGCCACCAGAAATCTACAGAGAGCCATCAGAAACATATCTCAGAAAGTCACCATCTTCAAGAAGCGCATCAATGCGATCTTGAGAAATAGATATCATGATACTCGGGGTGATTAAAACTCAACATTAACAGCCTTCATAGGACTTCATAAGCTCGTAAGCCCTTCATAAGCCATAAGTCAAGCCCTTCATTTCATAATCTTCATAGTCAAGCAAAGCATAAGCAAAAACAATGACGTCAGTTGAACTGACTCAGTTCTTGCCTGTCAGTTCTCTTAAGTCACGTGGAATCTGCAGGCTATACAAACATCGAGACAACTTTAAACACTCGATCAATCATTCCTTCAAGGCTTTAAATATAGGTTCAAATGGAGGTCAAAATAGAGGTCAAAAGGCATCAAGGTCATGATCATTATGCTAATATCAAATATGGATATTATATTCTAATAATATCGCTGTTTGCAGTGATATTTATTGCATTAAAACCTCTATTAAACTCGCTATGGAGAAAACGATTAAACCCAACAACTGGTACAGGATTTCTAAGGATCTTTTTCCTTCGTAGTTCACTTTTATTAACAATTGTGTTCTGGCTTGGGACGGTGGTATTATTTGGTTCAATTGGAGGATCTTTTGATTCTTTAAATGGAGCGTGTAAACGATTAGGACGAATTGCATATTCATTAATGCCATTAGTGATATTATTAAGTCTACGACCATCTCCTATTCCTTCAGCTCATTATACAAGTTTAATAGTCCTTCATAAATGGATTTCTCGGATTTTAGTCTTGACTGCTGCTTGTCATGGAATTGGATATTTTATTTATTTTATATTGGACAAAAGTTTATATAAAGTGGTTCGAATCTTGAATTTTTTAGGACTTTTGGCTCTTTTGGTGTTGATATTAATTGCTATAAGTTCTTTAAAACCTATTAGAAGAAGAGCTTACCGGGTTTTTTTCATTATTCATGAATTTTCAGTGATTTTATTTATTATTTTAATCACTTTTCATGCAAGACCTGATGTTAATGTTGTGAGTTTTTTATCGGTATTTATTTTATTAGGTCAATGGCTGTATTCTATTGTCAGTACTCAAACTGCCAAACCTCTTTCTGCAACTCTTCTTTCTTCAAATCTTCAATTAATAGAATTCGATCGTTCAATTCTTCCTTTAACTTTTGAACCTGGTTCTCATTTACGCATTACTACTTCTTTAGTATTTCTTTCTACTTGGTTTCTTCCTACTCATCCATATACTATAGCATCATTACCTTCAGATCCAACTGTCAAACTGCTCGTTCGTACAGGAAGATTTTCTTTCAGTCAAGAAGCAGATTATTCTATAACTGGCCCCTTTTCTTCTCTTGATCGTCAATTATTTCTTTCTCCTCGTAAAATCGTAATATTCGCTGGAGGATCTGGACTTTCATTAGCAGCAGCTACTAAACGAGGTCTTGAAGAAAATTGTCCTGCTGCCAAATGCTTCTTAGTATGGGTTATAAGAGATAAAAGTGAAATCCCTGCATTGAAACGGGTAGGACTTGATTCTGCTTCAGTTTATATCACTGGAGCTCCTGCCGGTAAATCAGATTATAGTGAAACTTTTGATGATCAACAAGGTTTATTACAAGATCAATATGATGAGGAATTGGATGCTGAATTCAGTGAATTATCAGATCAAATGGAGCTCCAACAACGACAAGAACAAGATCTCGACCGTCCTACAAGTATAGATCAAGATGGTACATTGTTTGATAATCCTGAAGATGAAGATACTGATATGCTTTTAGCATCATCTAAAGGGGCCATAACCATATCTCAAGGAAGACCATTATTCTCCAATGCAGTGTCTGAATTTTTATCTGATTCAGACCGAGGAAGTCTAGACATTTGGGCTGTTGGATGTGGACCTAGAAAACTTGTAGATGATGTCAAACTTTGGGCTATAAGAGATTTTCGCATTCAGTTTACTGGTGAAAAGTATGCCATGTGAATCAGATCAAACTTTATTCTCTCGGACAAACTTTATTCAAAATCTCCAACCCTAAGCCTTGATCTAATCATATAAGCTCTAACGTTAATTACTCCGCCAACATGGTACTTCTGACGATGTTTTAACTGGTGAGTTATGCCATGGAGTGCTGTGACAAAATGAAAGAGTCGGTCAATATAAATGAGATTCATTGGGATGGAGATGATCGAGAGAATGTACGGAATATGTCAAGGATGAGGAAATGGACTATTGCTGTGCTCTTAACTTTATGTGCCTTCCAATTGTAAGTACACCAATGAAATATCGTTGATCACAATTCTAACTAGAACGACGTTGAGTTCAATATGGGTAGGCAGTCGTAATATTGTATCAACTAACCAGAGCCAAGTAATTACGTTTGTAATGGAGGATTATCGAGTTAATCAAGTAGAAGCCACTTTAGGCATAACTCTTTATGTATTTGGACTTGGATTAGGACCACTTTTCTTCTCTCCGATCTCTGAGAAATACGGTAGAAAACCTGTATATTTGGCTTCTCTTGTAGTATGTTGTTTAGCCCAGTTTTTGACTGCATTTGGAGTTCATATAGGATTAGTATTGTCAGCTCGGTTTATTTCGGGATTCGCAGGTAGTGCTTATATGTCAGTAGTTCCTGGAACTTTAGCCGATTTATTCTCTGAAAACGAGCTTGCGGGACCTATTTTATTGTTCACCATAGGCCCATTTGTAGGTCCAGGAGCTGGTCCACTTATAGGAGGATTTATTGTTGAATACCTTGATTATCATTGGGTATTCTATATCATGTTGATGACTTCTGTTATCCTTTTAACTGCTGTTATATTCACTGTACCAGAGACTTCTGAACCTCAATTACTTGCTTGTAAAGCTCGTCGTATAAGAAAACAAGTTGGAAATCAAATGGTGTATGCTGCTATAGAAAAGAAACCTCATCAAAATCTCATTTTGGCCATGATTGTTAGCTGCAAAAAGCCTCTGAACATGCTTATATTAGACCCTATGATGGCCCTTCTTTGTTTATATTCTGGTGTTTTATTGGCTATAATCTACTTGGACTTTGTAGCCTATCGGTATATCTTCTCCGAGTATGTCTATCACCTTGATTCTGGGTTACTTGGACTCGCTTATATGGGAATAACCATAGGAATGTTACTTGCTGTAACTACTCAACCTCTATGGAATCATGTCAATAGAAATCTGACTAAAGAAAATGGTGGTTCTGAACCAGAACATGTCCTTCCTCAAATGATGGTAGGTGCATGTATTTGCCCTATAGGATTGATAATATTCGCATGGACTATCCGTCCTTCAATCCATCCAATTGTACCTCTTATTGGATCAGGGATTTTCGGATTTAGTGCTCTTTTGGTGTTTAATAGTATCTTTTCCTATACTATGGAGGCTTATGGGAATCATGCTGCAAGTGCTATGGGAGTAAATTGCTTTGTACGCAATTCCATGAGTGCTATTTTTCCATTGTTTGGAATTAAATTGTACCAAAGTTTAGGTTATCATTGGGCCCCGACATTTCTAGCAGGTTTAACATTGATATTATTGCCAATGCCATTCCTATTTTATCGATATGGAAAGCATTTGCGTGGGAAGAGTCGATTTGCATGGGCTGATTGATCTGAATATACGATAGTTCAATCGGGTAGTCAAGGATCTGTAACTTCAAAGGTCTATAACTTTCAAAGATCTGTAACTTTCTTCGATTGTGCTAGTCTCACTGTATTGTATCGTTAAGATACTAAGTCATGAGCGTCTGTCGCTGTTCAACTGCTCTTCAAGTCCAAGGTCACAAATCTTGGGTTTTGAACTGGCCCCAAGGCTATGAGATCTAGTTTACAAGTCCCAAGATGACGTACATTGAGTCTTGAAGCTTAAGCGCTGAGCAGACTGACTTAGTAGGATGCTGAACAGACTGTTAACAGATGATTATGGAAAGTGAGTGCAAAGATGGAACTGCGGGCAAGTTCGGGCGGCTCTAGCATGGAGTTGAAAGGATTTACCGGAACGGGAGTCCATTCGGTAGATACGGTTCATCAGACCATCCAAGGTCCATTTCTTGCTAGTAGATGACATCTTCTACTTTAGATTATTACAATTGCTGATGCTATTCAATCGATGTCAATACCCGTTACGGCCTGTGAATTCCTCCGAATCCTCCGATTGAAGTTCGTTTGTTCTCCTAATTGGGATGCTGAGCCGCGATTGCGGGGTAAAATTGAAATTTCCGGGGAAATCCAAATTGGAACCTGAATTTGAAATAATCCTACTTAATAATCCAACTTGATGACTTGTAAATGAAAAAATAGATTAAACAAACCATCAAGATTGCAGAAAGAATGTTTCCTTGTAAAAAGCTGAACCAAGTTGCGTTGTTATAGAGAAAAGCCACTTAAATACCAAGCCAGATGACTTTAGATCGTGTCACCGCGCTAAGACCTTATTGTATCACATAACCGTTAGAGCTAGTTCTAGGAACTCCGAGGAGATCATGCAGGGTGACAAAGCACTTGTTTGAATCGGCACGGATTTAACTTTGTCCGTTCCTTGGCAGTTCTTCCCCTCACGGTCAGCAGACAGCTATAAAGTATCCTACTATGCCAGGTCAATTGTAAAGCCTTGTAATTGTCAATATGACCTCCGTAACAATCAAATTGCCAAATGGCAAAGAATACGAACAACCTCGAGGACTTTTCATAAATAATGAATTTGTAGCTTCCAAATCAGGGTCAACTATCAGCAGTTTAAACCCTACTACCGAGCAAGAGATCACCAAGGTTTACTCGGCAGGGGAAGCAGATGTGGAATTGGCAGTGGATGCAGCGGAAAAAGCGTTTGAAAGTTGGGGTCGCCTTGATCCTACTCTACGTGGTAACCTTCTATATAAACTAGCTGATGCTATTGAAGAGGATATGGAGACAATCGCAGCAATTGACTCTATGGACAATGGAAAACCTTACTCTGCAGCCCTTTGGGAAGTGAAATTTGGAGTAGAAGTCATTCGAAATAACGCTGGATGGGCGAATAAGATTTATGGCTCTATTATTGAATCCGGAGAAACCCATTTCTCTTATACTAAAAGAGAACCTATAGGAGTCTGCGGACAGATTATTCCTTGGAATGCTCCATTTTTGATGTGGACTTGGAAAATCGCTCCTGCTGTAACTTGTGGTAATACTGTAGTATTGAAATCAGCTGAATCAACTCCCTTATCTGCTATTTATGCTTGCCAATTGATCAATAAAGTAGGTTTTCCTCCTGGAGTTATCAACGTAATAACAGGAGATGGAAAAGTTGGTCAAATGATCAGTTCTCATATGAGAATTCGAAAAGTAGCCTTTACAGGTTCTACAAATACAGGAAGACATATTCTTCGGTCTGCAGCCACTTCCAATCTTAAAGCTGTCACTCTGGAACTCGGAGGAAAGTCTCCAAATATTATATTTGCCGATGCAGACCTTGATATGGCTGTTGAGATTGCAAATCTCGGTATTTACTTCAATTCAGGAGAAGTCTGTGTTGCAGGGTCTCGGATTTATGTTCAAGAAGAAATCTATGAAAAATTCCTTCAAGCATTCAAATTGCGAAGTGAGAAGAATGTCATAGGAGATCCTTTTGAACAAGATACTTTTCAAGGTCCTCAGACTTCACAAATGCAATTGGATAGGATCTTGTCATATGTAGATCATGGTAAAAAAGAAGGGGCTACGTTGATTACTGGAGGTCAGAGAATGCAACGACCAGGATATTTCATGCAACCAACTGTTTTTGCTGATGTTAGAGAAGATATGAAAATTGTAAAGGAAGAGATTTTTGGCCCTGTAGTCACTGTGACCAAGTTCAAGACTGTTGAAGATGCAATCAGACTTGCAAATGACACTACTTATGGTCTTGCAGCTGGAATCATGACTAAAGATATCAATAAAGCCACTTATGTTGCTTCAAGACTCAAAGCAGGAACTATTTGGGTCAATACTTATAGTGATTTACATCCTGCCCTTCCATTTGGAGGATATAATCAATCTGGTATTGGTCGTGAACTTGGAAAGGAGGCTTTAGATGCTTATACTCAGACAAAAGCCGTCAGAGTAAGAATTACTATTCCATTGGATAGGTAGTGTTGCACAGGTGAATGACCAGGTTATTATACTTCAGATATCTCGCCGATTCTATTGCAGCCGATATCGTCGCACATGAGCCAATATTATCAGTGGATATTATTTTAATTACGTCTATTGGCCAATGCAGTTGATAAATAGAAAACATAATGATTTCTGCCAATATCTGATTATTTGAGTAACCGATATAATATCCATTTCGCGGATGTCGGTCAATTTATCGGTAAAATCTACGTAACTACACCATAGAAAACCACTTAATATGTTATTCATCTATAATTCATTATTAAATACACTTATTACTCCGATATGCAATCATTTTAAACCTAAGTATTGACAGAATATTTCCTAGACATGATAAAGGTAATTCCTTCTTCAAAGCCTTGAATGCGTCTCTTTTCTTCCCATGGAAGATCCAACTTTAACTGACTTGGTTCGGCAATTTCCTTGACTTTAATCACCGATTTGTTCTTCTTGTCGGTCAATTTCATATAGTAATCGTTCCAGAACACGGTAATTTTTTCCTTTAAAGACTTGTTCTGAATTGAAGTTTGGCATAAAGATTCTTGGATCTTTTCACTGAATAATGAAGGCTTTTTGTCATAGAGAGTTTCATCATCATCTTCAGAACTCTCATTATAATATACAACTCCCCTAGAGGAGACAGGAGTCAAATCGTTATCGGAATCCTCATCATCATCGTCATCAAAGAAAACAACCTTATGTTCTACCATAGTAGAGAAAGAGGTCTTTTCTTGCCAGTCATTAGGAGATTGATCATTAAGAAGAATTGAAACAGGACTTAAAGACAAAGCATTGACTTTGGAGCAGATAGAATTGTCTGCGAATTTAGAAAAGGCCAATTGACTGCAATCAAAAGAATCGTCACTTGAAATAGAACAATTATCATCTTCCTCTGTATAGTCAGTGTCAGAATCATCACACATTAAACGACCATCGATAGAGCTTTTGTCAGAGTAAAAACTTGACTGAGGAGATGAAAGAGACTCGGCCATAGCCAAAAGTTGAGACCTAGCAACTTCAAGAGACTTGATATCATTATGAAGATCCATATTCATATATTGCTCCTGATGGAGTCTATCTTGACGACAATAACATTCAGGACAAGACATCTTTTGCCAATTGCTAGGATGGATTCCACAAGCACAAACTGATTCAGTGAATGGACAATAAAAAGATCCTGGGGTATGACGGTTTATTATATTAATGATTTCATTGAATTTCCAAAGGTTGGAGTGGATGTCAGACATGGTGCCCACTTTGATAAGGTGGAGAGAGTTAAGATCAAGAAAATATTATCTTGCAAGTTCAAGCGAATCAAGATCAATGCTTTAACTTTGTTTGAGGTGGAGGTAGCAGATCAGACGAGTGGACGACGCAGGAGCAGACGAGCAGGCAGCAGATCAGAGCAGACAAGACGAGCAGACGATCAAGTAAATAAAGACAAGATAATACGGCTAGATATGGCTTTATGTCGAGATGGAAAATGCCATAAAATAATTGCAATTGTTGAAATGTCAAAAAAAACCGCAGAGTTATGGATATCGGAATTATGGTCCTAAGTTATGAAGTAAAGGTTCAACGTTAAACAAGGACCCCGGACTTATATATATATTTATTATGGAACGGGATTTCATATAGAGGTCATCTCATAATCTTGATGGAGAGAAATTTCCATTTCTACTTCGGTAGACTTTATGGTTAAAAAGGCTAATTGTTTAAAGTTGACGGGAAATTGGCTGCGGGATCGTAGCAAATGTGCCATAACTTTGCCATATTGAGCCTTGAATAAACTCTATGATAAATTACAAACTTTAACTCAACAAGTGGAGTATGTTATCAGTAGTGAGAGATCTATGGGTCTGGCCAAGTCAAGGTTTGCCAAGCGTTTGACAGTCATCGGAAGGAAACTAAGACAGTCAAGATTAGTAAAGAGATGAAGAAAGAGCGAGAATTGGCGATATCTTGGCGATATAGACGTCTAGATCGAGATCTGAGCACCTGATGTGAGAAAGACTCTACAGTGTAAGTGTAAGCTCTAATAACTATCTAGTGTTCTCCACCCGTGCCGTTCGATGCTGTCGATGCTGTGGCCGTTGGTGCCGTTCGACGTTCGATGCGGCTTCAGCACTCATATTCTTGACTCAATCCTCTACTTGACTTAATCTGACTATCAAACAATCGGTAAACAAAGATTAATAAACTTATGCTATCTACCTTTGGTTGGGCAAGAACTTTAAAATTTCGAAATATTGCCCGGCTAGCCCGACTTACGGAATATACCGCTACGCCGACTATGCAGTTAGTTTGTTCCTTGATCAACCTTAATTAAAAACGTCTTGGCTTCATTTCGCTCACAAGTTCCAACTTGAGAAATACTGACTCCATAATCTTGACTTAGACATTCTCCCACGTTACAGATTATCATATCTGATACAACGTCATAATCTAGGCTGTCGATGAAAGTTATCTGATCAGATTCATTTAGGTACTATGAGTCTAGTAAATGCTATGTGAATGAGAGTTCTGTTACTGCTGTTTGTCTAAATGTCTAGCTATAGTCAGGAGTCAGGTCAGGAGCGGGAGCCAGATAGGAGTTCGGAGCACTGAGTCAGGAATTAGGAGTCCAGTGTCAGGACTGGTAATAACCCATAAGAACGCGTTTTAAGACCTGCACCACGCAAACGAATCGTTTATCACCACGCTCAAACCTGACGCTATATAGTCAAGATCATAATTACTCAAGTAGTTAGCATAATAGAATAACATATCTGGACAGGAATCTCGAACTCTCGGTTATTGAAGGAGATGAGGTCGAGATGGGCATTGTTCTCATTGCGCGTATATTCCAGGCTGGGAGTTCTAATTCGTTGTCCTGTTCCATAATGGTACAATTATAGCCGCCGCTGGCCCAACAATCGAGGTCTCGAGCATCGCTGGAATTTTAGATTCCTCATCTTCACTATTGGCCCTGTTTAGAGAATATTGTAGTAGAGTTCAATTCATAGTCGTTGCATATGAAATCGCAACTCTTACAGCCGGTACAATGGATCGCTAAAAGCAAATCATGTATCAGTCAAGCTTCTCATCGTCGGATCTCGAAAAGGCTTTCTACAACAGCAGAAGCACAAGCAGCAGAAACGGCAGAAACGGCTGATTCAACTAAATATTTCCGACGCTCAGATGATCTTGTTACATTAAGGTCGTTGTTTTACAATGCTGGAGAAAAGTCGAAATCGAAATCTTCAGCTCAAATTGATTGGTTTGTAGTCAGTCAATTACGACAGATTGTAGAGAAATCGCGGACAAAAACTCGGGCCAAAGACAGGCCAAAAAATGCTATTTCTTCAAACATAATCCCCTCAAGATGGACTACCAAAAATCAAGATATCGACATCCAAAGTCTTGTTGATAAACTTCGCATTGTATTGAAACAATCTCGAGTTCTTAGTGGAAAAGATATCGATAGTTGGATTCAAATCCATGGAGCTGAGCAACATTTAGACTTAGTTATTTCCGAAATGTTGATTTCAGCTTCTCAAGATTCGTTACTTGTTATAATGGATTATTTATCTTTGAAACAACCTTCTATTGAACACTGCAAAGCGTTGCTTGAACGAGCTATTGAAATCTATCCTGAAACAAAATATTCCCTTCAAGATGAAGATGTAATTCCTGGTTGTCTTTCTATTGATAAATATGTCAAGTTCACCAAGCAGCAGCAGCAGCAACAGCAACAGGACTTGTTAGAATTAGATGATCTGTTGCTGAGGTTATGTGCTAAATCTGGTACTATTGACCAAGCAGCAGAAATCCTTCAAGATTCTTTTCTTTCTCTACATAAATTACCTTCTTTACCTGCTATTGATGCATTCATATCGGCACTTTCAAAGTCGCTTTTATTAGATTCCGATCAGAATCGATTGGCACAATTACATCGATTCAAGCCTTTATTCTCAAGAAATCACCTTTCTCCTGCAGGAATTCAATTTGTACTTGATTGTGCTACTAATTCCGATGATTTCTATGATGTAATGGACCTTATTGACTCTTCTCCTCATGCTGATGTTATTCTATCGACTTGTCAGCCAAAAATCTTGGAAATAGCTGTAAGATGTAGTATTTCAGCCGATGCTTTTAAAAGCCTTTCATCAGGAGCACGAGATGGTGAATTACAATCTCATTTAAGAGCAATGGCTCATATGTTTGGAATTCTTATGAGATTTACAGACTGTTCTGCAGGAATCACTTCTAGTGCTTTAGATCAATGCCTTTTACTTACAGCTTTATTGGGGAACTCAAGTGGAATGTATCGAGCTATAGCACTTCGACAGCAGCTTCAACAACCTTCAAAAACTTCACAAGACGTTCTTGAACGTGTTTTAGACTGCTTTCCTATTGCTGAAAGGCCTATTTCCACTGGAAAACGCAAATCTACCTACATATGGACAGCTAATGATGGTATTCTATCTGATCCAACTCGAGATAAAGCCATTCTAAACCATATTAGATCATTAATAGACCCTAAAACTGCTGTTTATTCACATTATATTGGAGCTTTAGGACGGTCGAAATGTTTAGATCTGCTTGTTTCAGAATGGGACGGGCTTCAACATCAACTAGAAACCTCTTCTTTAGGTGACTTTCAAGATGTCATTTTACAAGTTCTTGCCGCGTTCAAAACGGCCAATTCGGTAGATCTCGGTTTGAATGCTCTGGGCTCAATTCTACAAATATCCGAACGTTCACAATCAGATCATGGCTATGCTGTACGTATTGTCAATCATGTATTTGATCATGACATTCTACCGGCCAATTCTACTTTGAAATACGTTGCTCGATGGCTATTAACACAACGGGATTCTAAATGGACTCGTGCAGAGATCGAGAACTTGTTTTCCAAACTTTCCATGCTCAACATTAATGCTGTCAAGGTTATAAGTGATACAATAACGCAGGTCAGAAGTGGTATGGATGTCGAAGTTTCCTTAATTAATTTATCCTCTGTTCTTCAGAGATATTCATAGATATCATAGATAGACATAGAATAGAAATAGATGCATATAAATAGAGTATTAGAGGGACGTCAAGACAGAAGAGGGACGCCTGGCCGTCTAGAGCCTACAGAGATCATAACGATACGAACACACCATGTGGTCACTCCAAGGACTGGTCGGTCTCTATAGACAGAGGACGCGACAGTAATAGACTTGACATTAGATCACGTGATATAATCGACTGACTCTCACTGATTCTCTAGAGCTCCACAGAAGATGTAACGATAAAAACGATCATGGAGTTAATCCAGACGTCTAACTAGTCGTCTGGCTAATCTATTCATGAAACGGATGAAATAAGGGTGAATTGTGGACCCTCTAGAAATGTCCAGTAATACCGTGCACGGGCGGCCGTCAATGGGACATCGAAATGTCAGAGATTTCCGGCATGCCGTACACGGACGGCCGTCAATGGGACTTCAGAGATCCCATCTACGCTTGACAACATAGAAGCTTGGATAGACTTCCATTGTTCATCAGAATCTCCTTGATATGCTTCAGAATCTCCTTGATAATTCTGATTTACATTCCAGGGCTGAGGCCTTCAGGAGATTGTGGAAGTTGAGCTGCCGGTGCTTTAGGAGGACTAGATGAACTTTGCCCATGTCTTTTTGGCTTGAGAATAACCACAATCAATAATCCCACTACTATCAATGTTAAAAGTAGAATAATTTTACATTTTTGCGTCCTTTTCTGATAATGAGTAGCTTGAATTAACTCCTTATCTGCCCCTTTAACGTTCGTATACGTCGTTTCAATATTATAGTCGATTCTGTCCAACAAAGTACCTTGGTCAATGACCATTGTTTGTAAATCTTTGAATATTTCAGCCAATTCAAGAATTCCTTGGGCGATTTTAGAGATTTCTTGTTCTCGTTGTCTTAATGACACATCTTCAGATTGCATCAAAACAGACGATTGCCTTAAAGCACTTTCCGACAGTTTTACGTCAAGATCATCACTCATTATACCTTCATAAGCAGGAGAAGGGGCTCTATCTAACGAAGGAGTCGGAAACGATTCATTTCGTAAAGATTTCAAGTAATTGGCTTGCATTTTACGGAATGTTGTCGAGACTTCTTGGACCTTTGTAGCCAGGGAAATCTTCATATTGGCGCTCATTTTCAATTCGGCAGGAACACTTGTAGAAGAGCTCATTTGTTCAAACGTTTTGATCAATCGTTGACACGTATGCAAATCACTGGTGATATCTAAAGTGATCTGTTCTATTAATTCCTCATCATGAGATCGATCGTCAAAGCCCGGAAGAGCGTTTTTCCGATGTAAAGTAGCCAATCGATTGATTTTGTCTTTTGCAGAATCAAGAGTCTCATCTACTTGATCTGAAATATCGACCCACGGAGGAGGAAGAAGATCCATTTCAATTACAAGTTCATCTTGAGATTGACCATCTGAAGAGATTAAGCCTTGTTGTTCTTCAGGGATCCGGTCGAATCCTGACACTCCGGATATCGTGTATTGAGGATGATGAGCATATGATTGTCTATACGAGATATAAAGGTTTGTCCTGTCTCTATACATTTCAGGGGACTTTGATAGAAGGAAATTCGAAGTTCGAGCCACAAGTATGATTACCCGGGGGTCATGAGATGAAGAGTTACCCTATTGAGATCTGGAAAGACTCAGAGTGTCATACTCTATAGGAGCAAACGTCTTCAATCTGCTTAACAGTTGAGAGAATTGACTGTTTGTAGACTTGAATGTCTATAGACTGTAGAAAGTCGTGGCATTGGCTATAGTAACTTGAAGATGTACAGACCACTTTACACTTCTACGATGCTAGCAATTTACTCCGATTGCTCTACGAGCAGTTACCCTCCAGTTGGATCTGACGATATTTAAATTTTAAAATTAAATATTTTATTTCAATATTTTTTTTTTAAATTAAATATTTCATCAACATGACTTCCGAACTCTCTCATCCCTCAATCAAAGATGGTTGGTTTAGTGAAATCTCCGAGACCATGTGGCCCGGTCAAGCAATGACTTTAAGAGTCAATCAAATCCTTCATGTTGAGAAATCAAAGTATCAAGATGTACTTGTCTTTGAGAGTAGCGATTATGGCAATGTTCTTGTACTTGATGGAGTTATTCAAGCCACAGAAAGAGATGAATTTGCATATCAAGAAATGATTACTCATTTGGCAATTAATTCTCATCCTAATCCTAAAAAAGTCCTTGTAATTGGAGGAGGAGATGGAGGAGTTTTACGAGAAGTTGTTAAACATTCATGTGTTGAAGAAGCCGTTTTATGTGATATTGATGAATCTGTTATTAAAGCGTCAAAGAAATATTTACCTTCAATGTCAGTTGGATTCCAACATCCTAAAGTCAAAGTTCATATTGGAGATGGATTTAAATTCCTTGCTGAATATAAGAATTCCTTTGATGTGATTATTACTGATTCTTCTGACCCTGAAGGACCAGCAGAATCTCTTTTTCAAAAGCCTTATTTTGAATTACTCAACGAAGCTTTAACTGAAAAGGGAGTTATTACTACTCAAGCTGAAAATATATGGCTTCATCTTAAGATTATTAAAGATCTTAAAGATGCTTGTAAATCTGTTTTCCCTGTGGCTGAATATGCTTATTGTACTATTCCTACTTATCCTTCAGGACAAATTGGATTTATGGTCTGTTCAAAGGATAAAAATGCCAATGTTCGAAAACCTTTAAGAACTTGGTCTGAAAAGGAGGAATTGGATCTTAACCGTTATTATAATAAGGAGATCCATCAAGCTTCATTTGTTTTGCCCAATTGGGCCAAAGTAGCCTTAGAATAGTCAATCGATCGATCTGTCAATAGCAAATGTTTTCTATTCCGCCAATAAGTTTTATTCGCATCGCGCTTAATCTTAAATCGGTTCCTAATCAAGAAGTTCTATGCGGTCAGGAGTGTCTAGATCGCCGATGCGGGTGTATAATATACACAGTATAAACTATAACAATCTGATGTCTATTTGAAAGTCAATTCATTTGTACCGCTATCTCGCTGTCATTCTTGTCGATATCTCAGATGTCTGCTCAATCCGCCGATATCTCAAATGTTGGGTATCTTGGGTTTGACGAATTACCGATATTGCTCCCTACAAACCGCCATATCGGCAATCCCAGGATTCTATCAAGAACTTTTTATTGACAGGAATTGAGTTAATTTTGGATTGACAATAGCAGAATAATCTATAGCTGTATAAATAATTCAATCAGTAACTTTAATTATTTTTTTATTTTTTTTTATTTTACTAATCTTTTTATTTTTTTATTATTTGAATTTTGATTTTCTAAAATATTTTATTTCAGGGTTAGGGCATCAACAGTGAAAATATCAACCTCCAACATCAACCTCCAATCAACCTCCAATCAACCTCCAGTCAACCTCCAGTCAACCTCCAATCAACCTCCATCTCATCCTTCGCTATGATTGCAATACCAGGGGATTCGATTGAAGTTCCAGAAATCTCAATCGATGAGAAAGCTACAGTCAAATATGGGCCAGGGATCTATTCAGAAAACCCTTTGATCCCTCCAATCCCCTGTAAAGCCGGGATAATCAACCATCAATCGAAACGAGCAGCTGAAATCGTCTATATCGATACCAATTCCAAACGATATGTTCCCGAAGTCCGAGATAATGTTATTGGTGTTGTAATGGCCAAGAATAGTGACGGATGTCGTGTAATTCTACAAGACCTTTCTCCTCCTGTACAATTAGGACAGTTTGAGTTTGAGAATTCGTCCAAGAAGAACCGAACTGTATTAGCAGTTGGATCTTTGGTATACGCCAATGTTATCCAAGCAGAACGGTATATCGAGGCCGAAATCTCTTGTATGGATCAAACTACAGGCAAAGCTGCTGGTTACGGTGAACTTAAAGATGGCCATATAATCGACGTTAGTTTAGCTTATTCAAGGTACTTGATGTTCAATGGAGGTCCAGTTTTAGCATGTCTTGGAGAATTAACAGCTTTTGAAATCGCAATTGGAGTCAATGGAAAAGTCTGGGTTAAATCAGAAGACATTATGACTACTTTAAGAGTAGCTCAATGTATTGAACAGGGAGAAAATTGGGCTCCAAATGAGGTCAAGAAAAATGTCTCCAAAGTTCTTTCAATGAAGTGATCCCAAACTTCAATGTACATCAGAACCATCCTTGTGAGGTTAATAGCTGGAATCCTTTAAGGACCATCTAATGAAGCTGTCCTATGAGCAGAGATTCTAATGGTGAGAATATTCTCCTAGGTCTCTTCTGCAGCGCGCAAAGTGTCCAGCTCTCTAATGATTCGACCATCTCCTGAATGCTGTCCTCTGGCCAGATGTACAAGTTTAAATGATTAATGGTTCTCCTTTGAAATAATCTCCGTCTAGCCAACTTTGATATAACGGCAATAATGGCTCCACAGGTTTATATTCCGGGCTCATAAAACCATTAGTACGGCCAGTATAAGGAGAACTTGGAGTGAATTGCGACAAATCATAATGATTCTGATAAACATCAAGATCAATATTGTTAGTCAAAACATCACAAGTGTTGATATATTTATCATATTCAGGATGATTATCCGAATCAGTAGAAAAAGACTGAGGAGTTAACGAATTATAATCGGAAAAGCTGTTATAAGCAGCTAAATCTCGATTTGAAACCTTTGGATTAGACAACTCCACAGCCATTGTCGCAATATCTGCAAGAGTTTGATCATCGTCACTGTCATATTCGTCATTGTCGTTTATTTTCTCCAAATCTTCACTTTCAATAGCTTCCGAAGAATCTCCTTCATTTTTTGATGATTTGATTTTTTTATTTTCAATTAAAAGTTTTTCAAGTCCTGGTTTTCCATATAATTGAGAAGCTCTTTTTAAAGCTTTAATTCTAAAAGACGAATTTTCTGCTTTAAGCTGCTGTTGTTGCTGCTGCTTTTCTTCTTGTTTATGCTTTTGATTTCTTTGCTTTCGTTTAAGCAAATCTGAAGCCACTTGTTTTCGAGATTTAAATGGTCCTAATATTAATGTTTCTTGATCATTTCCTGGAGCATATCGTAAAGTGGAATTCATATTATAAATGAATACCAAATGTAAAGAAGAAAGAATTCGAGGTTTATAATATTCATTCCAATAATTGTCGAAAAACCCTCGATAAGGTAAAAGAACAGGATCAGAAAAAATCGGATTTAATTCTTGAATATCAGATAAATTTAGAGCAATTCGAACTTTTTCATTTATGATTTTGAGCTTTTGTTCATTTGTTGGAAGATTATCAGGAGTCCACCAAAGTCGATAACTTCGATGTTGTTTCCTTCTTGAAAGAACATCATTATGAAGATAATAATCACTTGAAAAATCCCATAACATTGGTTGACCTTTTTCCCATACGAAATTTCCAAGAAATAAATTGATTGCATCCTGACGTTGAGAATCTACAAAGGAATTGGAGTAAAAACGTCGAATACTTTCAATCATATCTCTTGAATGACTTGTCCATTGATTGATTTTACGATAAGTTTCCATTGTATTGACCAAATGAGATCCTCCATATTGCAAAGCAATTGTATCGCCATGATCATGAAACATTTCCGTTAAAAGATTAACAGCATCTGAATCATAATCGATTTTAGGTTCATCAAGTACTCCTAAAGCATGTAATTGATAACCAAGTGCCTTTTTACCCATAACAAATTGGGCTGCATTTGTTCGATCTAAACAATCGATACAATTTGTTCTACAAACTCCATTTTGAATCTTCATACCTGAAATATTCTTTCCATTATGGAAAAACCCTGTTGAATCAAGGGTTTTGGCAGCGTAGGTTTCAAGAACATCAATTACTTCTTGATCTCGACTTTTCGAAGCTCGACTCATATCCCATGCTGTATAATGGATTTCATTTTGTTTAGGTAGAAATTGATTAAGATATTGAATACATTGTTCGAATTCAGGACCTAATTTCGATTCTCGAGGTGTTCTTTCTCGACATTTGATGAGGTTTAAAACTTGAATAATACTTCCATAACGTCTAAACATATCATCAAAATGAAGAGCAGCTGCTGAGAAGAATGGATCCATAGCGTTTACTAGTTAGTGTATGCCTTGGCTAAAAGGGTGATCTCGCTTAACTTACACTCGATTGGAGGTTTCGGACTCATATTGCTAACATCTTGAGACCAATAAACAGGTATACTTCCTCGATGTTGAACATAGGAAGTATATCTTGGATTATTAAATAAACCATCTTTTGGATCATGAAAAGAAGTAGTTAAAACATCTCCAACTATTTGTTCAGTTTCCACTTCATTAGCAACTTTTCCTCGATCATTTACTCCTCTTTTTAAGAATCTTGCTCCTGCAAAATAATGCGATCTTCTAGCGATTATTGTGATATAAATACTTCTTCCATACACGGAGATTTTCGCTTGATCAATAAATCCATGAATCATTGTAACACACCAGCGAAAAGTATGCTCTAAAGTAGTCAAAACAGGCTTTAATAATGCATGATTCCATACAAACATTTCATGATAATCTTTATGTAAATCTCGAGGAAGAATATCAAAAGCCATTTGTTTTTCCCTCAACATATTATGCTGTAAAGTATGAGTTATATCATAAGTATAGCTAAAGTAAAAAGTCTTGCTGAGATCCAAATTTTGTAATGTTGATAAATATCGAGCTTCTTCTGAATTTCGATCGGGTTTACGATACACTGTACTATGAATTAAAGGAATCATTTCTGTACCATCAATATGATAAATATAATGACCTCCAATTAATGCAACTGCACTTCGTTTCGTTATAACACTCATATAATGACCTTCAGTAAATCGAATAAATCCTATAATTCCCCAAGCTGTTAATCTTTTAACCAACCCTCCACTGAGTTTTGTTTTATCTTCTAAATATGCCAAAACTTGCATGATTTCAACTCGGGTATAAGGTACTTCATTATCGGTGATTTTAAGAGTATCTTTAGGAGCAGTTAAATCGATATCGAGGATTCTGAACCGTGTTTCTCGTGTGTTACTACCAACAACATAAAAACTACTTTTTGTTTCGTATAATGTGAATTTTTGAAGGTGAAATGGGAATTTCGTTGAATCTTTATCTTTTACTGGGATTCCATATTCATCTTTTGCAGAGGCAGAGCCTGAGCCAGGACCTGAGACTGAACCGGAAGCGTCTGTTGTTGGCTCGAATCCAATATCAATTTGTTCAATTGAAGGATCGGAATCAATTGGTATTAAATTATTTTCATCAAGAAGATCTTCTGTATCATTAGCGTCCATTAATGCGAGTAGGTCTGAATTGTTTAAATGTTAGATTGCTTGGATTGTTTGCGATGATGCAAATAAATGTTGATCTTATCTCCCAAGAATCTTGACTCGAGCAGCATTTAGCCGATAATTTAACATTTATTCGCGATTATTTAAATATTGTCATTTTAGTCATTTAAGTTAATATCTTTGGTTATAATATTGATTGATTGTTATCTACAATTAATATGATGAAAATAGTATCAGGACGGATAGCGAGCATCAGGGGCAGATGGAGAGCATCAGGACGGATGGATAGTGTATATCGGCAGATGGAAGAGGGAGATAAATATCGGTCATTTTATCGATTATTGCCAACTTTTCAACGATAAAGAGAATTGTAAGCCGGTACAGGAGCCAGGCTTTAAGTGTTAAATGCTTAGGTGACTATGAATAACAATACATCAATAATATTGACTACATATCATAATTCCTCTATGAGGTATTTAAGCTCTAACTTAACTGCTGTTTGTCAGTTCAAATCTTGCAAAATTAGAACAACATCGTGCTAATTGACTTCTTATCTGTCAAACTGAGATATTATCGGTGATAATAGTATGGCAGTCCAAGCGTTAGTTTACAAGCCTTGGTTTAAGACGTTGTTGTCTGGTTTCCTCTCATAGAACCAGTTGCTGAGTTTTAGTTCCATCAGTCATTCTTTTAAGAACTTACGCATTCAACATAATCTTCAAACTTCATTAGAAATGAATTGTTAAAGTGTAGTTGCAGTTGCACCAAAGACTTCCAATTATCGGTTAACCTTTCAATATATCGGCGATATTGAGCCGCACGAGAAATTTCACTTTAAGCCGCACGAAAAATAATTTTCAAATAATTTATTATTCAATGGCCAAATCAAAGGCTAAATTACAAGATGATAGCATTCAAGGAACGAATGATTCATCTATTGTGTCTAAAAGATCAGTAGAACGATTGTATTGGAATCATGGAAACGAAATATCATTTTTCAGGCCTTTTGTGCCGAAACCTCAAAGAAGATCTCCTTTAATTAATCGAGGTTACTGGCTTCGAATGGAGGCCATGAAGCAAGTTATTGAGAACGTAAGTAGTGTTAAATGAGAAATTTACTAATTAGACCATTAATGAGGACTTTAAAAAGGTTGTTGTAGTTAATCTTGGTTGTGGATTGTAAGTTTGAGAGCGAGCTCCTTGGATGGTCTAACAAGTGATCCATATCCTTTTAAATACCTTTATGAAAACCCAGTCAACAAGGTGACATTTATCGATGTCGATTATCCAGATTTAATTGCTAAAAAGGTGGAGGTAATAACAAAAGATGAAGATTTATCTGGCATTATTGGCCCTACAGAGAGCTCAGATAAAGTCATTCTGAAAACCCATTCTTATATCGCATTATCTTGTGATTTACGAGACCTTGAACTATTTGAAAGTCTTCTTTATGAAAATATTAAAGATTTGGCAAATACACTTGTTCTGTTCACTGCAGAAGTGTCTTTAACATATATGGATGACGGTTCAGTTGACAAACTAATTTCCTGGTCCTCGACCTTGCCAAACGCCCGGTTTTGCGTATTGGAACAAATTCTTCCTGCTGGTCCCTCTCATCCATTTGCTAAAACAATGATGAAGCATTTCAACAGTTTAAACACTTCATTAAACAGTATCAATCGATACCCAAAGTTAAACGATCAAATTGGCCGGTTTAAAGACCGTCAATGGAAGAACGTTCAAGCGGTGGATCTATATCAATTCTGGCAGCATAATATTACTGAAAAACAGAAACATTTCGTTCAAAATGTCGAAGAATTTGACGAATGGGAAGAATTCATTCTCTTTTGCCAGCACTATTTCATCTTATATGCATCAGTAAGCGACTCAGAACCTTTCAAAACGAAGGTCTCAAAGCCATTCGAATTTGGAGAACCAGAAAAGTTTAATATTTCAAGTTCTCGTATGAAAGGAGTTGAACGAAGATTCGCAGCTTCTTGTGAATTCGATTCTTCATCAGCACTTATAAATGGAGGTTTAACAACATCTAGACTAGATTCCAGTATTCTTTTGACCGAAAACTCATCATTCAACATGTCAAAGTTCGCTCCTCCTGCTAGAATGTGTCATACAATGACTCAATTACCTAATGGAGATATTTTGTTAGTAGGAGGACGTCAAAGTCCTAGTAAAATGCTTAAAGATTGTTGGTTGTTAAGTAAAGGCAGTTGGGTTCAAGTCCAAGACCTTCCTGATCCTCGTTCTAGACATCAATGCTTTTGTACTCCACTAGGATCTATTATAGTGTACGGAGGAACCTGGGATGAAAGTCCTTGGCTGAAATGGAATCGAGATGAAGGGTGGTCCAAGTTAAATGGGCCTCAAGTTGGCCTTATGGGAGCTACAATTGCTTGGAATAAAGATAATGGCATTGTGTTTGGAGGCATGAATAGCAACTATGAGATTGAGAACAGGGTTTTCAGGCTAAAAGAATATCACGATGGAATTGCTATGAATGAAATTCCTCACGATAACCCTGCATTGAGACGCTTTGGAGCAAAGGCTGTGTATTTGGATGAAGACCGAATCTTGATTGCTGGAGGAGTTTCGGACCATCTCCTTGACGATACAACTTCTGTTGTTGTGTTTGATCCACTCAAGTTATCAGTCAAGCCAATCTCAAACTACCCCGTCAACCTTTGTCCTCTTCCTGGTTTTAATTTAAACGTTATCAACAGCCGAATCGTTATTCATGGAGGAGGAGCTGTTTGTTTTTCATTTGGCTCATGCTGGAATAAAACAGTGATTCTGTCGACTGTTTCAGGAGGCGAATTGACTGTGAAACATCCCGAAATAAAGCAGAAACAATTTGCAGCTGAACAAACTGAACAAGAACACACTGGGTCCTTTTCTATTGAAAAGGTGGAAATTTCCACTGAGAAAGAATTTTTGCAAATTATAGCAAAAGCTGCTCCTGTTGTAATGAATTTGGACTTAGGACCTTGTATAGACAAATGGAAAGATCTTGGTTATCTCGAACAAAAAGTTGGTTCTGATCGTCTAATCGTTGCTCATGCTTCAGATAGTAAAGATCTCAGCTTTCAGACAAAGAATTTCGAGTATAAAACAATGGCTTTTGGCGACTTTGTCAGTCAGTTAAAAGCAGGAAGTCGGTCGACAGGAAGCCAGTCGAAAGGAAGTCTAGTTGAAGGTTCATACTCCTCAGACTCCTCGCCCCCCTTAGATTCCAGCTCGGATTCCTCAAATTCTCTCTACTTCCGCTCACTCTCTTCTAATCCTAAAAATGAGCCTACAAACTTCTGGACTGACTTCCCAGAGCTCTCTAAAGATTTTATCCTTCCATCCTTCATGAGCCATATAACTCCTTTACAGTTCTCTTCTCCTCTACGAATCTCTTCCCCTGGCACTTCAATGTGGCTTCATTATGACGTTTTAGCCAACGTTCTGTGCCAGATTGTAGGACAAAAGAAGGTGCGTCTGCTTGACCCTAAATACGCAACGCAGCTCGGATTCACTGCAGGAAGCTCAACCTCGACAATGGAGGGAGTTCTGGAAATGCCTTTAGATCAACTTCCTCCTGCCATAGATATTATCATGAACCCTGGCGATGTACTGTTTATTCCAGCAATGTGGCTTCATTGTACTGCTCCTACAACGGTTTCCATTTCGTTGAACGTCTTCTGGAAGGATCTGGACCAGAAATACTATGCCGGTAAAGACGTCTATGGTAATAGAGATTTGGCAGCTTACGAGCAAGGACGATTGTTAGTTAAACGGATAGTAGATGGTTTTGAAGGTCTATCTGCCGATATACGAGGGTTTTATCTAAGGAGATTGGCTGAGGAATTACAAGAGTATTTATAGTTAGTGCTAAACTTGAGACTGTTCTTTAGATTGTTCTTCGCGAAATCATACATAGAGCTTCTAGAAGTAATTGCAGTCCATTGATTTCAGCGTTACATTATTGTCCGATCCCATCAGGCTTTTATAACGCTAGTGATCCTGCATCAACAGTAAGCCTCTATCATGCAGTTGATACTCTTCATGAAAACAGATGACGAATAGATAGAATAAGGAGATGTATGAATGAAGAAAATGCGTGTAGAGGCCTAGATGACGGTAGACCTAGATGACGGATAGACTGGATAGATTGCGGATAGACGTTTAGATGACGGATGAACCAATACCTCCGCAGATAGGCTGACTTCACAACGGATATGTACGATAGATGCCGCTGCAATGAATGACTATGGATGCTGCTGCAACGGATGACGACGGATGGCGATATAACTGAAACTGTACGGAGAAGATGCACGGACATGACAGACATGACAGACATGACAGACGGACAGACGTACAGCCACGGCGATATACGTCATACATGGCATGAGAAACATGCAGACATCATCACATCATATCAGACTCAAAACAATGTGCCTAAGCCCTCTTCCAGAACTATTGTGACTATAGCTATGAGAACCAACGGCCTGCCAAGCTATTACAGCCCCGGAATCGACGTAGTATCCTTGATCAAACTATTCAAAAACGCCGAAACAGCTGGATCTAATTCTTCTAATCCTTTCGAAGCATCATCATCATTACCATTAACATCAGTTTTCACCTTTTTCGCCGGCTTCTCTTGCTCATCTTCTGAACTAAACGGACTATAAGCAGGAACAGCATCATCATCATCATCGTTTTGACTATAATCTTGAGTAGAAGGAACTGAAACATGTTGTTCTTCATCTACAATTCCTTGTATTTCCTTTGATGTATCATAAACCCTTACCAATTTCTCATCAATAGTATGAATATTACGTTGATCGTCTCTTAACAAAGCTTCATTCGAGTCCAATAGAGATTTCAGCTGAGAAATTACATTTGTTCGAGTTTCTACTACTGATTTTGCAGCTAAACTGGCGGAATTCAACGAAAGCGTCAAATCAGCGAGTTTAGAAAGATAGATTTTAGGAGCAGGAAGGGCATCACTTTCAAACAGGTCTGAGAATTCTTTATAAGAAGCGGAACTTTTACTAGAAGAAGAATCAAAAGCTTTTATCAAATCATTTTCGTAATTTACCAGCTTTGAAAGACTTGATGGAATAGCAGCTCGTGCTGGACTTAGAGAAGCCAGACCTAAACCAAGACCTAAATCACTCAGCAGACCTAACGAATTAGACCCGGGATTCGACTGAAAACTATTCTTTTGCAATCCATTTTGAATTCTTTTCAATACATCTTCAGAGAATATTTGCCTTTGAGCCCATACATCGACTACTCTCTTGATTTTGGCCTTGACTTCTGGAGATGAAGTTCTATGAGCTTCAGCTAACGAATCCGGGATCACTCGAGCAAAAGCTTGAACAAATTCATCTTTCTTCTTAGCTCTAGATTGTTGAACAACTTCATTGGCAAGGTAAATCAATCCTAATTTCCGATTTTGTGCAACTAATTAGATTTTCCTCTCAATATCTCTTTTCTCAATATCTCGTAAACATACCCCCTTTTATATACTTTGCCCATATATCGGCAGTTTGTTGAGCATACCGTCGGTGAAACATGATCCATTGAGAAATACCTACAATTGAATCTTGTGTTTCACTAAGTGAAGAAAACTTGGAAATCACAATATCTTCAGAGAACGACATGATGCAGGTTGAATCGCTTAAGTATTGATTGAATATCGACTGAATAATTAGAATTATTTGGAAATTGTAAAATTCCATAAATTCATGGAATGCTTATGTAACGACGGGAATGATGAATGTTTACCGTATGTGAAATCCTATGGACTTGAAAGAACTGTTAAGATTATCTTCGAGACAATAGTGGAAGATTCTGATTCATGAATTATATGGCAATCACATCAAAGACATGTCTTGGACTGTTTATCGGCTTTACAACGAAAGTCGGTATATCGTACGCTGAAGCATCATAGAGCAAGCTTTAAGCTGATGCTTATTTGTGTAAGCAATGCGATATCTTTCGTTGTTTTAGGCTTGATTTCCTCGATGAGCTCATATTATGGTCGTCAGCGAAACAGGCCTGTTTAGTCGGACAGGCCTTTTTCCGCTAAACAGGCCTATTTTCTCGCCGATATCTGATAACTTCATAGTCTAATCGTCTGAGTCTGATCTATGTACCACTACTATTATTTGCAATTACGTAACCAAAGAATCAACATCCGCACATATCGGCGGCCATAGCACTAATAGACCTGACGCTTGTAGCACAAGCGGTTTAATTCTAACTATTGTCCTGCAACGTAATTCCATCGTAGATGCGGAATCTACGGGAATGTGCGAAACTACAGAAGTATATCACCGTATTACCCTACAGTCCCGTGCATTTACACAACTGACATAACACATCACAGGTTCATCCATACTCTCAACAATGTCTAAATTCCCTTCAATTGAGGAACTTGACCAAGATCTAGAGACTGGGGATTCGGCTGTAGAATTTGGAGGTGCTCATACTGATGGAGACTTTTTATCCCGTGAAAAAGCGATACTAGGAGACGATGCCGAGCTGTTTAGCAATGCCGTGCCGGAACAAGTGGATGAAGTGTCCGGGTTCGAAGCATCATTCCCCGCATTAGAAGTACCACGAAGCTCAGGTCTTGTCACTCAACCTGATTCAACTCCTGCTTTTCAATCAGCTCCTGAATCATCCTTCAACAAGCTGTCTTTAGAAGATTCGGAGCCAGTTCAAGCCTGGAAAGCTCGTCAACAGTTGGAGATCGAACAGCGCGACAAACTCAGCGAAACAAAGCGCAATGAATCGCGGGAAAAAGCCCGCAAAGGCATTGACGACTTTTATGAGAATTACAACACCAAGAAAGATGATGCAATTGAACAGACTCGTAGTGAGGAGAAAAAGTTCCTTGACGATAGGGATAATAGTGTTTCAGGCGGAACTAGTTGGGATAGAATTGCAAAGTTGATTGACACAAGTGATAAGGGAACAAAGATGGGAGGACGAGATAAAACGAGGTTTAAAGAGGTTTTGTTGTCATTGAAAGGTAATCCAGATGTTCCTGGAGCTGGAGGGTATTAGACCGTCAATCTGTCGACTGTATACTCTATAATCTCGTACAGATATCGATTAACCTGTCTAGGTCTACTGTACTAAATGTATTCTTCACTGGCATCCAGAATCTATACTGTACTATGTATCCATTCAAGACATCCATAGCCTGTACTGTACTGTGTATCCATTCAACATCCTGATCCTGTACTGCACTTTGCATCAATTCAACATCCTGAGTCTGTACAGTACTAAATCTCGTACAGATACTGATCTGAGTGAATGACTGCAACATCCATTTTGTTTGCTAACTGTCAGATTAGCCGCTACTGTACATTGAATTTTCCAGCTTTACTAGGTAAATTTCTACTGTAGGTACCAACTCTACAGTGCTGAGGTACGGTTTCACAAGTGATCCATTCTCCCTGACTACCTACGGTACTGGGGTGCATTCTTCTATTGGCCTGTCCACTGCCAAAAGTGTAAATGTCACTGTACTGAATCTGTTGCTCAGGGATTTTCATTATTATTTCATCCTGAGACTGACAACTCTATGAACTGTCTCAACCTCTGGTCCTGATCTTTAGCGATTATTACATTCAGCACTGTGTCATTTATCCAAGCAAGAAAGCTCCAGGCTCTAAGATGAAGTTCAGACTGAACAGACTATGACATTGTCGTAGATCAAGAAAATTTTTACGTGAAAGAACGAGGGCAAGAACAGCTAGAGATTTAGGTCCAGAATGACATCGTTTACTAGAGGAGTGTACAAAATTTTCTATTGGCTCTCATCTATCAACTTGATAATATGCCAACCTGATACTCTGAATACCTATGCTATGACTTCAGTAGAAAATATAATAGGCCATCACTGATATAAGAACGACTAGTTCGAATCGTAGCAATTGTCCGGCAGCAAATAAAATCGTAAAGTCGGCAAGTTTACAGCCAACAGTATAATATCGACCGGCAATAGGCAACAGAATTTTTTCTCCTTCATCTGACCCTGTCAAGACTAAAGTGTTATTAAACTGAATGGCTGAACGTATATTTCTTACAGCACCAATTGCTAGTTATCGATGTATTTGTAATTGCAATAGTTCACCATATGCCCCATCTATGACAAGCCTACCTGCGAAGTATCTCGGGTTCATCTACATTGATTCTACAGTACCAAATATGAAAACTGAGAAAGTCAATTAAATCTATCGAGAATACATCCATTCGTTCATTACCTACAGCGTTACCTACCGGATTACCTACCGATACAATGCTAAACATTTTTATTTTGACAAATTCATGGCTCTGCCTTATCAACTGATTTGATAGAAATGCGTCCAACTGCAGCTCATCCGCCAATTACCGAAAGCATGGCTATTGACGGTTCATAGATATAAATATGCGGCTGGTGCAGTACCGCCGCGGGGCCCGCTGCGACTGCGGGTGAGATATGTCCTGACTTTTTGCCGATAAGGTATCTGCATTCTCAAAAATTTCACTTGTCCACTGATAGCCTTCACTGGCTCATCTGCCCCTATTAAAACTATTCTTCCACTTTTTGCATGAAAGAACCAATTTCTCCACACAGGGGAGGAGTTGTTTCCATACTCTTAGGAGTGTCATCATTTCGAAGCTCTTATGGTAAATTCAATGCAGTCCCACAACCGAACAATAATAATCTCCAATGCCTTTTTATGATTTAAAATCGTTTGGCAATTACGTTCAAGAGACTCATGGTTTGAGGGTGCCACTTGTGGCTTTCTTTGAATTCCGGAGCTGAGCGGGCATGATGATTGTGGCTTAGGTTGAGTATGTACTTGCTGAGGCTTTGCTTTAACAACAGCAGTATCGTAAACCAACTTGATCTTGGCCTTTTTAATATCATCAACACTATCTAAATAAGCTAAACTGTCTAGCGAGTTGCCTGGAGCGGCATATACACTTGAACTAGTCGCCTTCACCGGTTTAGATAGATAGCTATTTAAGACTTATGACTCTAAATAAAGATTCATTCATTCACTTTCTGCCTGCTACGATCATCTGTTCAAGTGGAATGGTTAGTCTACAGTACTCCAGCTTTATACTTAACAAATCAGCTTAAACTATAAATCTCAAACTAAACCTTCTCGTTAATCATAACATTCTCCTCTTGAGTCTCTGATTCCGAGCCTTGGCCATTCAACTCTATGCTTCCAGTCTTGAGATACAACAAACCGATGTCTTCACCTTCGATTGTAATGGGAACAGGGAAGAAATAGCTGACGGCATAGTAGACTACTCCAGCAAAGACTAAACCGACTAACCAACTCATAGTATAAAGGTTCTGAAGACCCATAGCAGTATTTGAATTATTAATAGCTTGTGCAAGTCCAGGAACTAAAGGTATTACACCACAGACTAAAGCAGCAATAGCTCTCCAGTTGACTCCGTGCCAGTAAGAGTAGATTCCATTGATCTTGTAGAGTTGTTCCAGAACGAGACCTTTCTTGTTTGTTCGTACAAGCCAGTAATCTACAATCAGAATTCCACAAAGAGGTCCTAAGAATACAGAGTATCCGTTCAAGAAAGCCAAGAAACGGGCGGCTTTGGCTTCGATATTCCAGGGAGTGATTGCAAAGCCAAGAATTGCACAAACAAGCTGTCCACGACGTAGAGAAATATATTTAGGGAAAAGACCCATAAGATCGTTACCGAAGGGAATGGAATTTCCAGTGATGTTGGTTGTAATATTGGCTAAAGCAAAGACAAGACCACCAAAGAACATTCCTGCTCGGCTGTCAGTCCAGTTGAGAACAACTAGAAGAGGATTCCATTGAATTTCTCCATAGATAACACCAGATGAAGAGGCCATAATAACACCGAGAATTTCAGTAAGAGTGAGACAAATAGGTAGCAAAACGACTTGAGACCAAACTGCACCTTTAGTACTCTTGGCAAATCGAGTCATATCAGGCATATTGATAGCAAAGGTAGCATTTCCACTTATGGCCGAAGTGACACATCTGAAGAAGGCAAAAGCTGCAGAGTAACCTCCAATGATATTCGTGGGTTGACTAAACATTTCTCCAGTTCCTCCAGCAGCTGTAATAGCCCAGGTAAGAACTCCAACGTAGAAAAGAGGTACGATAAATACCTTAATAAGAAGAAGGTAACGAAGGTGATGCATGTCAAGAAACAACATAGGGATAGAAATGATCCAGAAGATTGAAAAACATAATAAACCTTGAGCAGTAATAGAAGCAGATTCAGGCAATCCGTTAGGATTCCAGTTGGCAAATGAAGGCCAAATAGCAGTGATCATTGCTTGAACTGCTAAACCGCCAAGATTGGCCTGAACTCCATACCAAATAACACAAACAACACCTCTAATGACCATAGCAAGATAAGACCCTCTCATTCCAAAAGAAGCACGGGCAATAACGGGGAAATTCAATCCGTATTTAGCACCGACATAACCATTAAGTACACAAGGTCCTAATACGAGTAAATTGCCCACAAGACAAGCTACAATAGCTAGTCCAGGATTAAGTCCAAGAGTAACAGCACCAGAAGCTGCTTCCATCTGAGCAGCAGAAAACCCTTCAGCTAACCAAAATCCTCCAATATGGAACCACCTCCAAGTACGTTTAGGGAACGGAACGGGATCCAGTTCCTTTGATGACCATCTTGCAGAAGATTCGTCTTGAGCAGTGAATGAACCAGGTTCAGGATGCAGAACAATTTGCTTTTGATAAAAGTCACTCAAATTCTCTTTGACGTTCATGATGGAAGATTTGGTATTGCCTTTTGTTTCTTACAACCCAGGAATTTCTCCTATTTTATCCTTTCAAATCATGTTATCGTACTTTCCAAAGCCTTCCTTCTTTAGCACTTATCGTCGTTTAACATTCTTATCCTGATTGGAGATACTTGGCCTATCTCACCGATTTGGAATGATAGTCCATCGCAACCGCGGCCTCGGATTTAAAACACCTGTTACCTATCTTGATCAGCTGAGAGGAGACGCGGGCTTTTTTGCTTAGATGCCATGGAGATGATCGTCGAAGGATTACTATATCGAAAACCCTGAAAACGATCGGCATGCATTAGCCGATTTAGGGCGTTTTTATTTACCAAATTTTACCCGCTTAAAGTTAGCTTGCGCGGCTCGCGGTTATCTATTCCCACCTCGGAATAGTATTGTTAACGGGGTCTATCCTGCAGGAGGAAATGTCATTCATATGGACACTTTTCTATTATCAGTAATATTCTGGCGGTTTATGAGGCGGAACTAAAGATAGCAGATCTTGAGGTTGTACGAAATGCTTGGATATTTTATTTTTATTCAGAAGTTGACGATTAATAATCAGCAACGGAAAGCCCGCAGATTTCAACAAAGAACTACTCACTATCGATGCTGATATCTGATATCTGTAAATCAAGACTTGAATTATCTATCTTGATCTTGTTAGTCTGTTGCTTGTGTCAATTGCTCGCTATCGCTGCCATTATTACTTGTGAAAATGCTTATGGGAATGGTCTCCCGCGAATGTCTCGGGATAACCGATCGGCTTTTCCGTGAAATAATTCAAGGTTCAGGGTTCCTGCCTCTCAAGATCCTTTCAGACGATCTTGATACAATTGACAATGGCACTAATGTCTTAGATGCATATCTCATTGAGATAGCTTAGGCTAATAGCACAGCTTAGATAACAGTTAGATAACACAATTAAATACTTTTGACTGGGCATAGATAACGCCATTATCAATGCTACCAGTACCTTGTGTAATCAAAATTACTACTTGATAACTTTGCTTTTCAATCATGAAAAGCCGGACCTTCCTATCAGTCGATTAGAACTATAGATTAGACTATAGATTATAGATTACGGGCGCTGCGGCGCGTACGTCATTAGCCACTTGATAAGGCTGACAATACGAGATGGCTGAGCGTAGCGTAATATCCGACGGCATCCGTTCCGAAGAGCTGAGTGTTAGACATTACTCATTTGTACGCACTTATTAGTACCAAAAGAAAAGCTTCATACTCGAGATTAGGTTATTGTAAGTGTATATTGATCTACTAGTTAATTCGATCTAGTTACTCTGGTAAAATAGCCCCCTTTTGGCTGACATGTCTTCCATAGAGCTCGGGTCTTCTATGTCTGTCGAAATCAAACATCTTTTGCTTGTTATTGATGGTATCATCCAAATTGATATCAGCATAAACAATCTCATCTTCCATATCTTGTTTGGCTTCGGCAATGATGACTCCATTAGGACTTACAATGATTGTACCTCCAATAAGCTCTTGATCATCTTCAACTCCACACTTTGCTACAGCTACTCCAAAGCAACTATTGAAGTAGGAATTGGCTTGAGTAGAAAGATTGGAATGATAGACTCTTAAAGCCTTTCCTTCTTCATCTCCAAAGAGATCCTTACCATTAGAAGCGGTATTGAATCCTAGAATACACAATTCCATTCCTTGAAGAGCATATTCTCTCCAAGCTTCAGGCCAACGACGGTCGTTACAGATGAGAATACCAGTAAGACTATCGATCCAGCTGGGGTCGGTACGAGTGACCTTGAATCCAGTGTCTCCATAGAGAAAGTATCTCTTTTCCAATTGCTGGAACTCAGCTCCTTCAGTGGGCTCTACAAATCCTGGAAGATGAGCTTTACGATACTTGGCTATCTCGACACCATTATCATCTACGAGAACAGAAGTATTGAAATGCTTTCCATCCTCAGTGAGCTCAGCATAACCTAAATGAAATCCAATTCCAAGCTGCTTGGCAGCATCGAAAAGAGGCTTGGCAACTCCTTTGCTGACGTCTCCTTTTTCAAAATAAGAGTCCACTTCTTCTTGAGTTTCAATGAGCCATCTGGGAAAGAATGAAGTCAAAGCGAGCTCAGGAAATACCGCCAATTTAGCCCCCTCGGCAGCAGCAGCTTTTAAATGCTCAACTAATCTAGTGACAGTCTTTTCCTTACTGTCGGCCTTTTGAATAGGTCCTAATTGAACAGCAGCAATCTTGAATTCCCTTGTAGAGTTCGTCATGATGTGAATGATTTGAAGATAGAAGCGAGATAACAGTTTTAAAGTGAACTTGCTATCTGAGCCACACGCAAAGAGGCTTGCCGAGATTCAGTTATTGGGCGGGGGTCAGCGGGTCGGCGGGGGTCAAAATAGAGCAAATTACTTTTTATTTGCACAGCCGTACCGTAAACGTTAGGAATCGGTCTCGCCGTTACCCGTGTATTTCAAATCATTGGGAGGGGGTTCAACAATATACTTGTTTTGGTTAGATCCCGCTCACAACAACTTCCCTTTTGGGATTTGTTCAAAAACGCTTTTGCGATAAGAGTACAATAGATATGGCGTATCTGGTTGCTTCTCGTCATGGCCTTTTGTCAATTGCTTGTAACATATCATGAACGAGGTCAAAATTATATCTGTACGCCAAATCGGCCGCAGTCATACTGCTTGTTTACGCTGCGCAAAGCACAAAATAAAGTGTACTGGAGGTAAGATACCCCCGCTGAAAAATCGTTCTATTTTCTAACTAGAACTACCATGTAGTAACTGTGTCACTGCTAAGAACTGTCAATGCGTTTATAAGCCTCGAGATGCCAAAGTTGTGCTTCGAAAATCCAATTTAAACCAACTTCAGGAGAGAGTCAAGTATCTCGAACTACTTTGCAAGTCATTAGAACGAGAAACTGGGGAATTGAGGAGTCAGTTGAAAGACAGGAGGACAATAGAAGGGGTTAAATCAGAGTCGACTGAAATATCGGGAAAGTCTATAGCAAGCTCTGAACAATATGACATTTTCAACTTGGAAAATGAACTGAAGCAAAGGCATTATTCTGCTCCTAGTGTCCTTAGCTCAAATGTAGATCTATTGGTCCCTACAGCCAATGCCCAATCATTCTATGGAGCGTCTTCTTGTCAAGTCTTTGACAATGCAATTCAATCTTTCCTCTCCGATACAGCTATTGAAACCCAGCGGTATTTCTTCCCTGAAACAGTCTCCAAAATGGTCTGTAATGTTGTCAATTTACCAGATAAAGTGTATGCTTTAAAACTTGCCGATACAGTAAACAACTATTTGGGTAGAGAATTCTATATTCTTTGCCTTTCAGACTTTAAACAACGTGTTGAAGATACTTATAACAATGTTTCATGCCAATCGCGTGAATGGCTATGCTATTTTTTTGCCATTTTAGCCCTTGGAGAACAGTATTTGAATGTATCATCGGGGTCTGGGGCTTCCGGAACATCTGTATTTTTTGAACCAGCTATGAAACTGCTCTGTCACAGCTTTGAAGAGCCTACTCTGATGTTTATCCAGAGCCTACTTGTCATTGCAGTGTATTCTCAATCGTTGAATAGAGTCAATACGACGTTTAATTACTATGGGATGGCTGTCAGAAGTGCTCTTTTATTAGGAATACATCGTAAAGCTGCTCATAATGTTCTTTCTGTTGAAGAAAACGAGAAACGCAAGAGATTGTGGTGGACTATATTCGTTATGGAGACTGTTTGGGGAGCGAAAATAGGCCAGCCGATTCATATAAATATTAAAGATACAGATCTCGACTTACCTTTAGTCAATTTTTATGATCTTAAAGATGGTTTTCGCAATGATATCCTTGATCAGTTTGTTAGAATGTGCTGTATTATAGGTCGGGTCATGCGCAAGATGTATAAACCTTTGTCTAAAAGGCAATTATCCACAGTGACGTTTATTCAGACATCATTAGAGTGCCTGGAAGAGCTTGAAGACTTTTATGATGATATGCCAAAAGATATAAGTATAACAGCAGCTATATCTGGACACGCGCCTATTGAAATTCCTGCTCCCTCTAGAACAGTGGCCAATCTTTATCTTCGATATAACCAAGCAGTGATAGTTTGTCTAAGACCTTTACTTTTACTTCTTTTTGAAGGCCATATCGAACGAACTGCAGCTACAGAAAGAGCTGTAACTCGCTGCGTAACTGCAGCACGAGATAATGTCAAAATCCTTAATCATCTAAGGGAAACAGGTTGGTTATGTGAATATGGATTCTGGGACGCTCAATACTGTTTCTCTGCTATTTTGATCATGATAATAGATGGTATTTCGGGCGAATTCTGCCCCGAATTTTCCGTAGCAAGAGATCTAAGCGAATTTTTAAGTGACACAGGCAATTTTACTGCTAAGGAGAACCAAATAAGACTTCAAAAGCTGGAGAAACCATTGGATCAAATCTATCAAAAGAGATCAAGGAGAGAACGTGAATTAAGTTCTGATGTGATCATCCCTGATATGAATGCAATGCCTTTGTTTTACGACTCTTCAGCAAGTGACTGGACAGAACCAATATCCGAGACAGAGGAAATGATTGTGACCCCAGAATTTCGAAATAGTCTAGCCATGAATTTCCAAGACTGGGATTCGTCCAATTTTTTATCATTTCACTCTGACTAACAATAACGTGCCGATATATCGGCGAGCAATATAGATGAATATATTAAAGTTAAAACAAATCCGTTGACAGAATTCCCGGTGAAAATCCGAGTTGCGAGTTGCGAGTTGCGAGATGCTCTAGCACCGGCTATCCACGGATAATGCCAACCGGTTACAAGCGTAATAATTCGCAATAGTTCTCATCACTTGTAGATCTTTCTTCTATTGTCAGAGATTTACTGATATACAATAACGGCGCGGGCTGGATCTCGTTCTGTTGGCCGTCTTATCTGAAAAAGCAATTTGTCGGTGAAGCAATGTTTCGTATCGGGAACGCCGACAATTCGGCAAGATCGTCGCTTCTAAATTAGGCTTTTAGTGCCCGATAAGAAAAAGAAATGCGATAATAAATATGCCTGATTTTCTACCTTTTACATTAAAAATGTATGATCTGGTTATCTTCAATGGCAAAATCGTCAGTGCTTCTGATGTGAGCAATAGTAATGTGTTTATTGGAATCAACAATGGGATTATCGACACGATTTCCACCTCAAAGCTCGAAGGAAAGGAAGAAATCGACGCTCAGGGAGCTTATATAACTCCTGGAGGAGTCGATGCTCATGTTCATATCGACCAGCGAACGGTTCCTGATGGAGACAACTTTGAGTCTGGTACTCGATCAGCTATTGCAGGAGGAACTACTACTGTATTGTCTTTCGCAGAGCAATACAGAGGAGAAAAAGACCTCATACAAATAGCAAAAGACTATCATTCCTTGGCCACTGGAAAGACTTATTGTGACTATGGATTTCATATGATTTTGACTGATCCGACTGAAGAAGTGTTGGAAAGTTTGGAGGCTTTGGTAAAGCAAGAAGGAATCACCAGTGTAAAGGTTTATACTACATATCCTAAATTCAGGGTCGATGATGGAGCATTGTTAAAGATTTTACTTGCAACAAGAGCTTTGAAAGTCACTACTATGATTCATGCTGAGAATTCTGATCTTATTGACTTTATTATCGACAAATTAGAGAAGAAAAAGCTCACGGAGCCTTATTATCATGCACCTTCAAGACCAGTTATTGCCGAAGATGAGGCTTCTTATAGAGTCATTTCACTTAGCAAAGTCATTGACGTACCTATTCTTATTGTTCATATGTCTTCAAAGGCTGGTTTAGATCATGTGAGAAGTGCACAAACAAAGCTCATTCCCGTTTATGCAGAAACATGCCCTCAATATCTGTTCCTGACTAGTGATTACCTTAAACATGATCACTGCCCTGCACATCAGCCTAAAGAAGAAGGGCCTCATGATTATTTCCGAGGTGCCAAATATGTTTGTTCTCCTCCTTTACGTGATTCACAAGAAGAACTAGATTCTGTTTGGACTGCTGTTGCCAATGGAACAGTCACAATTTTCTCCTCAGATCATGCTCCTTCAAAGTATGATAGTGTCAAAGGTAAAAAGAGAGGTATCAAGAATGGCGTTATGAACTTTAGAGACATTCCAAATGGATTAGCAGGTCTTGAAACCCGATTGCCTCTTTTGTTCTGTAATGGAGTAGAAACAGGACGAATTACTCCTCAAAAGTTCGTTGAACTCTCTTCAACTAATCCTGCTAAATTGTATGGATTATCAGACAAGAAAGGAACAATTGCAACTGGAATGGATGCCGATATCACCATTTGGTATCCTCAAGGATCTTTAAGTCCTTTCAAATTGTCAAATGACATGTTGCATCATGATATTGATTATACTGCCTATGAAGGAATGACCTTCACCAATTGGCCCAAATATACTGTTCTACGAGGAAAGGTCATGTATGATCACGCCAAGGGGCTGGTAGGAAAGCCTGGTGATGGAAAATATTTACATAGAGGACCAAGCGCATTAGCAGGACCAACAGGAGAGTTGAATCCGTTGTTCAAATAGTTATTAGATGAACAGGAAGAACATTAAATATTCATAGAACATTATCTCTTAAGTAACAAGTCTTCCAAAGCCACTTGAACCAGTTACTATGCCATTCAGAAAATCTGCTTCTCCGTAGACTGTCGGACCACTAATATGGATAGATCCTGAACGGGATTAACCGCCGATTGATGTAGCATTCTCTACATCTTTACTGAAAATACTGACAGCAAGAATTTGGTAACGATGTTAACAGTTTGATACTCGAAGAAACGCTTGCAGCAGGTCCAATCACTTCTTTATAGTAAAGATATATTGAAAACTAGATGTTGTCCATTAAATGAAGATATAGAACAGTTCCAGAGTATTCCGTATGGCCTAAGAGAGTAATAGCACCTTTTTCTACGGCATTTTTTAGAAGTATAAGGAATTTGTTTGAAGATTGTTGAGTGAATAATTCAGTTATTGAACAGTTGGATCTTGAAGGATATTTCTAGTCTCGAGTTCGGACAATCGTTCTAAAACAAAGTTAGAAAATCGTTGGAAGCACCCTCATGGACTATTATTGCGTGGTTGATATGCAGATTTGCTTGGAATTGGTTCATGAGCCCAAACAACAGCATTAGCTGCATCCTGATAATGTGCATCTTCTAGAACAACTGGAGCATCATATCCGCTATTTTAAGAAACCTTTCAGCTGAACAATGGAGGACTGTTCGACCGGAATTGAAAATGCTTCTTGAATGATTTTAGCTGCATTTTACACTTTTCGAGCGCTACACAACTGGACATGTACAGGACTTTTAAGGACGTCTCATTCAACGGATCACAAAAGTCTAATTTCTCACTTCACAAGATCTCTTGGAAATAATGAGTTCCGACAGTTCGCTTGTCTACGACTTTATGTGAACAACTATGAGATATAGTTTCTGAACATAGATCTATACCAGACTGTAAATGAAGAACTTCGGAATTCTAAACACAATTCCGCTCAAAGGCTTGGCATTCTCGGCATCTAGTACCGACTATTTGTTGATTACAGTCCGTTATGAAAGTAAGTTTATTGTTTCTTTTTTAGCAACGTAAATGGAATTAGGTGGGGTCTCAAAGAGAAATCGTGGGGTAATTATGAGTATTCGGAAAATCGACACGAATAAAAGGAAAATGCAACTGCCGAAAAAAACGTTTGAAATTCGTTCTGTGATAGGATGGCAAATAAGATGCAAATTCGAAATAGGAAATGTTTGACTTTCGGCTAATTCATTTGCCTTGAGCCAATTCGTTTGCCTTGAGCAGAAATGCTCGTTGCTCAGTTCTCTCCTTGAAACTCATAATTCGACGAAAATTGTCAAGACATTTACTTCTCTAGGATCTGTCGGAAATTGTGCTACGATGTTTAGTATTTTAAGTATAATTCTAAGATTTTTATTAAAGAAAATAATTCATTTATTTATCATTAAAAATAACGTGAGAGAATTATTCAATTGTCGGTATAGAACACTGTACAAGCGGACTCAAACAACTGCAGAGGTAACAGGTCAGTAACTAAAGTCTAGAACACATTAAAATCCGTATAATAATGAAGTAAGGTGTGAGGGAATGATAATATAAGGGATACTGCAGTAGTGTCTAAAAACCTCAGTCTCATTATATAGATTTACAGTCAGCTGGTGCTTCTGAACTGTCACAAAGCCGAGAAAAATCAGAGAGACCTCTTAGAGGCTGTTAATAATTGAGTTAATAAAGAAGTCTTAGTGTGAGCATTATGAGCCTAATAACTATGGTGATGGTACGGCAACTGAAGATTGAACGACTTATTATCACCCTCGTTCCGCTCCTCTTGTTGATTATCAGAAGGAAGACCAAACGTTTTGGCTGGTTAAAATTATCATCAATTGATTTTCGAGCTTTAAGAAAGCGCAAACATGATGGTTTTGTTTCGCACAGAATAGAATCTAGGGTGTCATATCGATATTGAGAATCCAAATTCCAACTATTTGAATTCCACTCCTCAATATGAATAGATATAGTCCATAGAATATTTAATAGATTAACAAAAAAGAATTTCTAGTTAAATTTGAATGATCTTTCTTTATTATGTGATCCAACTTTTGCATGACAAAAAATTCACGCGGTGTAATCGGGGAATTATTTCATGAAAGAAGCTTGAAAATATTTGATTTCACTGGTGAAAGATGGTTCAAAAAAGTCCAGACCAAATATTCCTGTTTCCTATAAATTTCATCTCTAGTTTGCGATTCTTTGTTTCAAAGATGTAAACATTTTTTATTAGTGGACATTGATTTACTGGATGAACTTGCTGCAGCAAATTTAGCCCATGGTATGCTTTCAATAAGCATAAATTTTTATCTACACGAAGCTTTAAGGGAAGGTTCAACTACGGTCGGAATAGATCTGCGTCATAAAACCATATTCTATCAAAAAGCTCAAATAACTACTCGTACCGTTACGATTTCTTCGCATTGAATTCATTTAGTATTCCGAAACCTCCTGCTAAAAGCTGGCGATTGCTTATTCGAACCAAAACTGTGCTTTCCTTGGCATAATAGAGGTCTAGGGATTCATATTTTGAACAGATAAAATCAAGAACTACTACGCAAGCATGTGTCGAAGACCCCTTCTCTCATCCAACGGTTGTGTGTTGCAATACGGCCATCTAAAATTCATAAATACAAGACATAACGAGTAAATATTTCGATCTGTTTGTAGATAGATTAGATGTCACAAGATTGAATTGCTGCAAACACGCTGTGAAAGGAATTCCATCATTATTACAGACACCTTCATGAATCCCTTTATAATTTAACTATATTGCTATCTACTAATCATCTGGTTCACCCTTTCTCAATCGCCAATCTTCACCTTTAAACACCAAAACACATACGATACACCAAGTCACAAAGTTGATAGCAGCAAAAGTTCCCCAGGAACCTCCATAGCCAACTTTCTTTGCAAATGGAAGAGCATAGAAACCAATGGTGAAAGCAAAAGTTTGCCTAGCAGCGTTGATATCCGCAGAGATCTCGGTGAAGTGGGGTCGATAGCAATCAGCACAGTAACTGTAGACAATTGTGGTTGCAAGCTGTAATCCAAGAGAAGCTGCACCCATTCCGATGGCAACAGCTATCCACGGTGCCTTATGGTCTAAACTGACACCTCCAATGATCAGACCAACAGGTAGGAATAGAGCTAGAGGAAGGAGGAACAGTCGAGCTTCTGGCTTGTGTTTCCCTTCGTGTGTTTTAGCATATCTGGCTACAATGATATCAGAGAGGTATCCAGCAAACGCTTCTCCAATGAGACACCCTACTAGCAAAGGAATAGACATGAGAAGGCCTGTTTGACCAGGAGTGAAGCCATAAATGACTTTAGAAAAGTTGGCACCACATACGGCAATTAAAACCGAGCCATAAGCAAAGCAAGTCATGTAAAAGATGCATGGGAGCAAAACTGATGGATATTTAAGCATCTTGAAAGGCTTGACAAAATCCTTAACTCGGAGACTCATATGCTTAACCTGTTTGCCCCTTGTCATGAGCAATTCCCGGTAAGTTCGGACGTGAGTATTCGTTAGGAATTCCTCTGTTCGAAGGAACAGAGTCTCTGGGAAGCAGAACATCATTACTACCAGCAAGGCACCTTGTAGGATACCCGGAATGAAGAAACACCATCTGAATGACAGATTTTCGGCAATATAGCCTCCGACTAGAGGAGCTACATGGGGTCCATTAGTCAAAAAAAGTGTGTAAACGCCCATATAGAAACCTCTCTCGTGCTGGAAAAATACGTCCGATACAACTACGGAGCCTAATCCCAAGCCTACGGACCCTCCGATACCATTGAATACTCTGGCAGCCATAATGGACCCCCAAGTTTTTCCGGCTCCAGACCACATGCTTGTTCCGCAGACGAGCGCCGTAAAGAATAGGTACATCGGACGTCTTCCGTAAATATTGGCAAACGGCACCAAAAATAACGATGTGATTCCAGCAAACAGAATAAACACTGTAGTGTTATAACTTGCCTCGGTTACACTGATTCCAAAGTGTTTAGACAGCGGCACGAACGCCGGGTTGATCACAGCAGCACCCATATTGGAAAAAAATCCGGAGAACGATATTTGCAGGAGAATCATCCATTTCTGAGTCTTGGACCAGTTTAACGGATCATCGGATCGGTCGGTGGGGTGCGGAACTAATGGCTTAGCAATTCCCTCCTTCTCATTCACAGAAGCATCTTCCACCCACGCAGCGGCGATTTTGGGATTCTCAACGTCAGACATGTTTGATAAACTGATAGAATCATCTGCCCTTTTATACCGAGCTCAGTATAAATGCTTTTTGGTGAATTGCGGGGTATTGGGAGAGCGGACGTCACTCCCGAGCCGCACATTTTATTATTTTTTGCATGCCCTTTAAATCAATTAAAGCTTGGCTGAAGACGTTTGATTAATTAGTAATTGTTACTTTAAATTCGTAAGGGAGGTAACATTACTCAATTGCGGGGTTCGGATCCCAGCACCGCGATCGTCAAATGATGACAACGTAATACTTGTGCAAATACATCGTACTGAATACGAGGTCATACCTCCAATGTATTCTGTGGACCATCAGATGTCTCATGCGGAGGCTGCTCCGAAAAAGATAGTGTTTTTATAGCTTTCTAGATTCAGTATGACTGGTTGAATCGGAGTCAAGTACAATGAAAGACTCGGCTATTCGCTTCACGATAGGTAAATCCGTAGCTAGAGCAAAGCACAGTGAATAGCGAGGAATAATGAGTCCGTAAATAATTTGTGAATATTTTTGAATTATGCGTTGATGAATAATATCAGCGAGACTGATAGCCGATATCGGGAGGCATTGAGATTTGATATAGTATTGTGATCTCGCCTTTACACTCTGAATCCAAGGGCTGCCGATTTGGTGGTTTTCTGATAGAGATTTGGCAATCTGATTGGCGACATAGGTTGGCTAAATTTGGCAATTACGGACAATCGCCGATGTTCTATTCAATGACACGAATCTCGCCGATATCTGTATCGGCCACAGTTCTAATCAATCCGATAATATCGGCTAATCATATGAAGTCTTAAATGTTTGAAGAGACTTATCCGCCGTCAAGAGATTGGTGCATAGAATAAGATAAGGAATGCCGTTGCTGATATTATCGGCATGTTGGGAGCCGATAACACCGATAAAATCGGGAGCTCCTGTAGATATATCGGCTAACTGCCGATATTTTAGCTCAAGCCGATCTTGACATCGACTATTTCGTCGATAAGACAGATATCGGCTACTGATATGGCATAATAGATCTGATAACCAGATCTAGTTAGTGTATCAATTAAGCTTATTTTTTTCTTACCAATTAAATTAACTACTTAAGCTGCCTTGCGGTAGATCTCCAGATTTTTCAACAACGGCGTATCATTGAAACTGAAGATATATGCAGTCTCCTTACCCGTATTGAAATGCTGGAATTTGCTCCAGTGTGGTGCACAGAAGGTGTCTCCTCTTTTCCAGTCCATTCGGACTTCTTTTCCGTTGGAGATGATGACAGAATGCCCGGTTCCTTCGTAGATATGGAATACAAAAGAGCTCGTTTCTTGACGCTGAGGAGAAACAGTGTTTGCATCAACTCGTTCAGCCTGTGCTCCGACAATTGAAGAGAATTTCTCCGACCTCGGCTCGGAAAGGTGATAAGTGTAGTGCGCGTAGCTTTCGGGAGTAGTTAATGTCGCTTCAACGGTCTTCCAGGGCATCTTTAGCCCGACCTCCTCGGTCTTGACCTCACTAGGGAAACGCTTTTCTTTGTACAACTCGGCAAAGTTGACGGGGATATCTTGGAACATAGGAAGGTCTAATCCGTCAAGCCAAATGACAGGAGCAGGGCCCTCATTTCCGTGATCGTGCCAAGTCCAGCGAGGAGTTAAGATCACATCTCCGCGCTCCATATACAGCTTATTTCCATCCACGGCAGTAAATCCCTTTTCTCCTTCAATGATGAATCTTAAAGCAAAAGCACTGTGTCGGTGAGCACGGGCAGTTTCACCAGGCTGAACCAATTGCAATCCAGCGTAAAGTGTGTCAGTAGTCTGAGGAGCTTTGAGAGCGGGGTTAATGAGCATCAAAACTCTGCGCTCGGCTTCTTCTTCTCCAACGTACTTTCCAGCCTCAATAAGAAGAGGTCGGAGATTCTCATAGTTCCACAAAACGGGAACAGCTGCGGGGCAAGGTACCGGAGGAACCATAGCTTCCATCACGGTCCAAAGAGGCTCGACATTGTGAGGAGGAAGTGCCTTTAGGAGGCGCTCTTTTCCCTCAGCAATTAGCGTAGATGTAGAAGTGATAGTTTCAGTGGCCATTGAGTTAGTGATGTTCATGTCGGATCTCGTTGGTTTTATATTCTGCCGGCATGTTGAATATATTGTGGAATGATCGATATGTGGGGAACCGGGGAAGTCGGCTCGGAGGATTTGCTCCGAATTGGTGGGGTAGAAGGACCTTTGCTCCGAGGGTAAGGAATCTAAGGAATATTCGCTAGCCAACTTTAGCAGTTAATGCACATTGAACTAAATAACTACGGCTACAAGAAAATCGTAAGTCAAGTCATAGCGTCACTCGATCAAGCGGCTGTCAAGAAACTGAGTACTGTAGCTGATGACCAATGCTTTTATGACTCCACTGTGAGAGTTTTCTAATCAAATGCGACTACTTGATTCAAGCATTCGATGTCATCAGTATAATCTTAACTCTCAGGGCGATGAGCTCTAAAAGTATTTGATAGATTTATGAGATTCCTTGTGTCTACTATGAGATATAATATCGGTTACTATATGAATTAAGTGTTCGGCTTGGGATATAATAACCGATATACATGAATTACCAGTAAAGCTTCTTTTAAGCACTTGTAAAACTGAGCGACTACATAGAAGATTAACCGCAATTGGTGCTCAAGTTGTCTACACTGCTGCTTTACGACTCAGTACTGTGTAATTGTTAACGGAAAGCTTGAAAGATCTCGGTCAGTCGATTTCGCTGTATGACATAATCCTCGGAGCAGGTTCCGAGCTTACATTTATTCTCCCAACTGCTCCGAATCTCGGGGCTGACGGGATGGCTTCCGAGCCCGTATATATCTGATCAATTGTCCATTGAGATCCTTCTTCAACAATGGTATCGTGGACAAGACTTATCCGATTTGTTGCCAAGGATGGCAAATCCTACTACGGAGAGCCAGTGATCACCGGAAACGTGGATCTCGGCAAACTGGACCAGGGAGACTTACCTTTAAAAGCAAAGGTCATTGAAGCAGAAGATATCTTTTCCGACTCTGCAGTTGTCACTGATAAGGTTTTGGATGTTGTCAGGCTACTTGGACCTCTGACTACGGAGGACGTGCCGGTGATCAAGTGTGTCGGGCTCAATTACATGAAGCATATCCAGGAAGGAGGCCGAACTCCTCCTCCTTATCCTTCGATCTTTATCAAGCCGTCAACATGTGTAGCGGACTTTGGTGAACCCATTCCAATCCCAAAGCTTGCACAAGAGAATCAGCTCGATTACGAGGGAGAGTTATGTGTTGTTATCTCTAAAGAAGGTAAAGATATCAAGGAAGAGGATGCTCTGGATTATGTTGCGGGATTCACTGCCGGCAACGATGTTTCAGCCCGCACATGGCAGCGTGACCCCAAATTCGCTGGAGGTGTTCCTCAATGGTGTTTCTCTAAAGGTTTCGACAAGTTTGCACCTCTCGGTCCCGTTCTAGTTTCTACCAAAGTGATCCCCGACCCCGGAGTGTTAACTCTTCAAACCCGAGTCAATGGAGAAATTCGCCAGGACACAAACACTAACGACCTGCTTTTCAATGTACCGAAAATCATCTCGTTCATTTCTCAAGGATCTACTCTGCAGAAAGGCACTGTGATAATGACAGGAACCCCTAGCGGAGTGGCCATGGGAATGAAGGTGCCAAAGTACTTGCACAACGGAGATAATGTTGAAGTCTACGTGGAGAATGTGGGCACCTTGTCCAATGTAATGAGCTTTTTATAGAGCTTAGGTAGTAACGTTGCATAGTGATCAATAGATGGGAAGAGTTGTTCGTAACGTGCGGCTGTGCAACTGTGCGGCTCACGCGGCTCAACTGAACTAAGTGGAGGTAATTCCTTATGTATTACAAGAAAGCAGTCCGGACTAGACAATAGAAAAGAATTGGAGAATTCTGCATACTCACATGCGTTCAAGCCGTTCCCAGCTTTGCACATTCGCAATATCCGTAAATCATTCGTAGGGCAGTCCCGATATGTTATCGTATCGTCGGAATCGCTTATCGGTAGATTGAGAACAGTCCAACAGCATTGCCGTAGATTTATGATTCAATTTTACTTAGTTCAGGTAATATGTCGATGATTTTTGAGAGTGTCGATATTTTATCCGCAGAATACATACCCCGCACATGAGGACGGGTACGCCTGAAGGATGAAGCCGCCGATAACCGAAAACATGGATTCGACATACAATCACCATCCGTAGCACAACAACCACAAATACCAACTAATAGCTCCTTAAGCTAATGAGCATGCCATAACCTGCTTAATTTTTCTCCTATCCTAAAATGTTCTAAGTTATGTAGATATGCTTGCTTCTAATTTTCCCGCTTCCCGTCGTTACGTAAACAAAAGTCAATTGAGCAAACAGCAACAATGTTAATGCCTTTAAAATGATTGATGGAACCCTTTCACTTTGCAACTAATCCTTCTAAACTCTTTGGAACAGAGTCCCTGAATATCGCTTTAGTAGGTACATAGTCTTCAATTCCACTGTCCAATAGCGTAGATCGTACAAACACCTCTTCTCCCTTATGTTTCATTGGCATGGTCATAATAGTACATCCACAATCCTTACAGAAGAACTTCTTCTTAGGAAATCCACTGCTTGTATTTGTGACGGTATAAACACCCATAGAAGGACTCTCCAGATCAACTTGGACCTTAAAAGTTTGATATTTGGCGAGGATTTGGCCCAAATGCCCTGAATTCTTTCTGCAATCTTCACAATAGCATGTTAATACTGCTAGTGGCTTTTCCAGTAGTGAGAATTGAATGTTTCCGCACAAACACGAGCCGTGCGGGGAAGCAGAGACGGGTGACATTGCGAGGTAAAGATCGTATTTGAAGGAAGAATGTCCGACGGCAGGAATATATGCCGAGTTAAGTATTTATGTACTTTATATGTCTGGCCTTGGGAGCGGAGATTCAGTTCCGAACCCCGCATTTAGACATTTGGGCCCTGGCACAATTGTATATAAGAACAAGGTTTAATATATGCAAGAACTCAAAATTACGGTTTTATAATGGTCGTACTTGATGTTATTGTGGTTGGAGCGGGTCTAGGAGGGTTATCTGCGGCGTTAGCACTCCATCATGCCGGACATAAGGTCTTGGTTGTTGAACGAACGAAGGAAATCTCCGAGATAGGTGCGGGGATACAAGTTCCTCCAAATGCAACTAAGCTATTGGAAAGGTGGGGGGTCAATTTACAAGACTTATCGCCGTGTAAGCCTGACAAATATGATCTTTTGCGATGGAAAGATAACTCACTATTGTGTTCTTTCCAGCTTAACGCCGACCAATTTGGAGCTCCATATTATCAAGCTCATAGAGCCGATTATCAGCAGGCTTTATTGAATGCCGTGCAGAAACTCGATATCCCTGTGAAAATCGGAGCTAAGGTCGTTGAATGGGATTTCTCCAAGCCGGAAATAACCTTGGAGAACGGCGAGAAGCTCAGCGCAGATTTAATCATCGGCGCCGACGGAGTTAAGAGTGTTGCAAGAGCTTTTCTCCTTCAACAAAAGGAGGATCACCCTTCAGACACCGGAGAAGCGGCATGGAGATATACTATTCCCGCTGACAAGCTGTTATCTGATCCGGAATTAGCACATCTTATACAAGACCCGAAAACATCCAATTGGTGTGGACCTTCCTGCCATATTATCGGCTATCCTATTCGCAACAAAGCTCTTTACAACGTTGTTGTTTGTGTCACCGACCATGGAAAGTCCGCAGAAAGTTGGCTGGCTTACGGAGATGTTCAGGAACTCCGTGGACAGCTTCAAGGATGGAATTCCTCGGTGACAAAGCTTTTAGATCTCTGTGAAGAAGTGCTCAAAGGAAAGCTCATGAGCCATCCTGTCTTGGACACATGGATCTCAGGAAATGTGGCACTTTTAGGAGATTCTTGCCATCCAATGCTTCCTTATGTAGCACAAGGAGCTGCTCAAGCAATTGAAGATGCAGGAGTGTTGGGAGGCTTGTTTGCTCATATTGAGTATCCTAGTCAAGTTCATAAGCTTCTAGAAGCCTATGAAGTCCTTCGTAAGACCCGTGCTACAAACATTCAGGTCACCGGTGTCGGTCATGCACGAGTATGGCATTTACCGGATGGCCCAGAGCAGCAACAGCGGGACTTGGACTCTAAAATTCTAGGTCCAAAGAACCCAACGTTCTGGGCTGATGAAGAGAGAAAGATTAAGCTATTTAGCTATGATGCTTCTCAAGAAGCTGAAAAATGGATCACTGCCAATCCTTTGAGGGTCTAGAATCATAAGTTCTTCCGACATTTCGGAACTACGGATAAGTAGGTTCGGTCGGAAGCAACTTAATATAACGTATAAATCATCATTGCAAGTACTAATATTCGGATCAATTTTGAACCTTAAATCGTATAAGCTTAAAGGACTGGCTGGCGGTATGGTACTAACGTCTATGCAGGCATTCATAATCAAGAACCACAATTATCACAACTATCACCATTGTCATATTGTATGCTAAGTAGATTCAACGATCCTCTAGACACGAGATATTGAAGATTAGCAAGGTGTAGCTGAGATTTTCAGCATATACTTCGCGAGTGTCCGGTCCGATCCTTCCTTGTTGCAACATTCTAATTAAGTTCAATTGATGATCAATCTTTATTATTCTAAATAAATCGTATTTAATGACAAGATGTCGGCAAGATTTTACTAGGCAAATGCCAATCTTTCCGGCACGTTTGAACACTAAAGTTAGAGCGTTGTAAATCTTATTCAAAAAAAAAACCCGAGCACACAGTTCAGAGCTCAAATAATACGAATTCTGAATTTTAGAATTTAATGAAATAACAATATCTTTTTAAAAATACCGTCACAGGTTTAACTAGGCAGCAGCAATAGATATCATTGCCGGATATTGGCAATACAAGGTTGTAGCATACACTAGCCAATTATCGGCAATAATAATTCCCATTAGATCTGATCATGAGGTGTTGAATTATTACATAACTCAACAAACGAAAAAGAACGCTATTTTATTAACCCCGCACTAATAGAAGCAACCAATGAACAACCAGATGCACGCCAAGACCCAAGACGTCCAATTGCGATTACCAATCGGTATGCGGGGCAGTAATTGTCAGACCGAGCGGAACGTTGCTCCGAACTTTGTCGACAATCATTTAATACTGGTCGATTGTCGATTTGTCGATGTCTTTATTTCAAAAATTCTTTCTATGCGAATAATGCACGATAATTCGATTTTGGATCTTGATTTAGAGAAAACTCGTCGCCGGTCGAAAATAAATAATGCTTGTGATACATGCCGGAATCGCAAGGTCCGATGTGACGGGCAACAACCGGCTTGTTCACGATGTTGCTTTAAACAGATTCATTGTACTTATACTCGGAGGGAACGCAAGCAATATTCTGCGGAGTACATTAAATCTCTAGAGGAACGATTAAAGTCGCTGGAGGGAAATGCCGATAGTAGCGGACCGGTTGCTCCGAGCGTTCCGGTCAATCTTACCCCCGAATCTCACTCCACTCTAACACCGGAAGCACATCCGATATCCCCCCCAGTGAGCCTTTCGGACCATCAAAGTGATGGACATGTCCAGAATTCTCTACCATTTGAACCTGAACTTGAAGAAGAACGTCCTGACGCTATGGGAGCTGCTGCGCTACCAAAAACGAGCTTCCAGAGGGACTTTTATGGTAGCTCATCTGCTGTTTCGTTTATGCGCTTGATTCAAGCTGCTACTCAGAGCGAAATGGCTGAACAGCAGGTGGAAAAGGTCGTCAAACCATACAAAATGGCTGGGGCAGGTGTAGAACACAAATTAAGCTTGGACAAGCTTGTTCTGCCGCCTCGAAGATTAGCAGATCACTATTTGGCCTGCTATTTCCGCTTCGTGTTCTCATTATATCCGTTTGTACATGAGCCGTCGTTTATGGAGAGTTATAATGCCATTTGGTTAGGAGGACAAGACGTAACTGAAGACTCTTTATACTACTGTATCCTCAATATTGTCTTTGCTTTCGGCTGTATGCTATCACCAGACCAGCAAACTCCACATCGTGAGACAAACGCTCAGATCTACTTTGAACGGTCAAAAGAGCTACTGCACTTTGAACTCTTGGATACTGGCTCTTTGATACTAGTACAAGCGCTTCTACTAACAGGACAATACCTCCAAGCGACGAATAATCCTAGCAAATGCTGGAACGTCATCGGATTGGCTATCCGAGTGGCTCAAGGGTTGGGTCTGCATCGGGAAAGCGCAATTGCATGTCGTTGTAGCCTTATAGAGCAGCAAGTATGCCGTAGGCTGTGGTACGGATGTATGGTGATGGATCGCGTGGTAGGAATGACGTTTGGAAGACCTCTTGGAATCTCTCAGCCGTTCCGTATCAATCTTCCTGCCTTTGTAGACGATGAATACATAACTGATAGGGAAATCCTCCAGCCTGAGGGTAATCCTTCCGTTCACTGTTTCTTTCAAGAGACAATCGCTCTATACGATATCATGGGCTGCATTTTAAAAGAGTTTTACGATGTCCAAGGTTCGGAAAACCCTTTGGAGAACCCTGTCGATCCCTGCACAGCACGTACGGCGATGTTTAACAGTATCGTAACGCTCGAAAGCAAACTAACACACTTCAAAAGAGGCATGGCTCGTCATTTAGATGTCCGTTACATCTCAGAGCTGCCTTCAGACTCAAATTATATCCGTCAGGCCAATATACTCCACGCCAGGTACCTTCATGTACGGATAATGTTATATCGTCCCGTACTTCTTCCTCACAATATCGGCTACTCCCGCAAATCAGAACTTCATGTGACTTCTCATCTCCGTCTGTCGATTGAAAAAACCATCTGTAAACTCTGTATCGAAGCAGCTCTCGACGTCATCAAACTCATGTATGATAATAAGGATACTCCAAACATTCCCGCCTGGTGGTACTGCATCTACTATGCTCATACCGCTGCTACTGTACTCCTAGCTGCCAAACTTTTCCCTACGCTTGACGTACAGGACTTAGCCATGGAAGAAGGTTGGCAGATGGCGTTGAACCTGCTGCGCGGGTTTGAAATTCATGGGAATTCGGCTACAAGGTGTTTACAAGTTCTTGGAATGCTCCACGATCGCATATCATCGATTAACAAGCCTCAGGACCGACCACCGTTCGACTTGTTACCGAATCTCATTGATGTCGACGGCGAGTTCGGCAACAATGATGTGTTGTTATCAATGATGAATGAGCAGCCATTCTCAGATATCAGTTTGGATTATTTATTAAGGGGGGACTTTGAGTATCGAGAGTGATTACTGTGAAAATAGTGCCGGGTTTCGAATATCGAGGCTGATTTTCTGCTATAAAATAATGCTATCGTTAAAAGTGCTAGGTTGGTTGCTAGAGTATTTATTATCTCGTAAGTGCCGTACAATAGCCTTAAATGAGTATCCATCGTACATGCTTTCGACAATAATTATGTTGACGGGATGAAAGGTTATGCAGTAGAACGAGCAGTGCAATATCTCGCACGGCAATGCTAGTCGATCTATCTATCCAGTTACTATAGAACTAATAAGCTTTCCAATCCACATTAGGAGGGCAAATTTAGGTTTGTCCCTGCAATGAGCAATAAAATTCAAATTAATATTTGCACAGGGTTAAAGTTTAACCGTTAACTGTTCCATTTAAGTGAGTCACAAGGGAGTCAGATTGCACGGCACAACAAATTACCATCCTCAAGCAATTCACTGCCCGAGAAGCTTCAGTTATGACGTTGATCTTAACTCTATTGCGTCTCTGCTAGAAGAGGAACTCAATATTCAGTATAAGAAGGCTCATCAGTCTAGAGAGAAAACTTTCACTTAACCCCTATCATCGGCTTTTGAGTGTAACCTGAAACTGATTGAAGCGGAGATCACAGGGCTGCGTGTCAGATTTGTCAGATCAGATATTGGCACATGTGGCTTAGATGGAACGGCGCTGCATAGCCGTTGAACCTTATTGTAATTGGAAATTGTAGTGACTATTACTATACTGCAATACTTGTAGAAAGCGGATAACGCGGGGTCAGATAAGGTTTTTCTGTACCAAAACTGCTGGTGGTTTGCGTACCTCACACAGACAGCATTTACCAATATTCCTAAATAGGTCAAGCTCACGGTTCAATCATACGTAAGCGCTTATAACTTAAGAGAAGGCACTGGTAGCATGGCAGCACGGCAGCACGGCAGGCACGGCAGGCTTGAGTATGGCACTAAATAAACATGCAATAGTAATTGATTGTATGAGATATCATATTGTAGAATATTCATATCTCAACCCCTTGAGAAATTGATGTAATACATTTGTTATCGGCTTGTCGTCGGTTTACGCTTACCACTATTTTTTAATTACTTAGTAAGCGTAGTTTGGCGTTCTTTTCTGTTTCTGGAAGAACTTAAAATCCAATCTTAGCTAATCGTAATCAAGGCTGAGGCTGAGCTCTGCAGTGACTCAGTAGCTCGGTATTAGATCAATAGATAAGAAAGAATAGATAAATAGGATCAATTGTCATCGATATTTTGTAACAAAATACTTAATAGCAATGACTTATAATATCCACGGGGTTCTTCCTACTTATGAAGAAACAGAGCATAAATTGGTGGATAGGGATTCGACAGGGATCTATTCAGGATCCGGCAAATCTCGAGATTTAAGGGCTTCCCCATTTAACGAATCAATTGAATCTGCTCAATTGAGTGACGACTCTGGGGTTTCAACAGAGACCGAATCGGAGTCGGAACGTGCGTTGACTCAATGGTCGACGTTATCTTATTCATCCTCTTTGGATTCCTCAGAATACGTCAGTGAATCTACATTGAAAGAGCTTTTTTATAAAAACGGCGATCTCAGGCTGCCTGGAAGTCATAGAGTGAGATTCCAGGAGTTTAAAGGCGAAGAATTGACTGCAGAGAGAGGAAGAACAAGATCCAGTCATGAAAGCAGCGGCAGCAGCAGTAGCAGAAGTAGGAGCAGCAGTCGGTGTAGCAGGAGATATGGAGATCAAAGTGAGAAACTACAATATGAAACTCCCTTAAATACGTGCTCCAATTATTTAAAAAATGACTATCATCAGTCTAAGCAGCAACCTAAACTGAGTCCTCAAGAGGAAAAAAGGCGTCAAAAAGATATGCAAAAAGAAGAAAAAAAGATTCTTAAAATGGAGAAATCGCAATTGAGAACCACTCGAAAGCAACAGAAAGCAGAAGAGCGAACTCAAAGGAGAACGGACAAGAGGAATTTGAAAATTCAAAAGAAGATGCTGAAACAAGGACTAGATTGTATTGTTACTGAAGAAGGCCTTTACTTTTGGAGAGCAGATGAAAGAAAGTACTAATAGATTAATATACTGTATGCTGTGGTCAATGCCAATCGCTCAGTGGTTTGCTAATTCTGCTTGCATGTAAACTCAAGATCCAAACACAGATCTCAGTGATTTAGAAACCCAATTGAAATGGGGCAGTTGGATACGGCTAAGCAGGAAGTTCCTGCATGGCACTGCAAATCCGTTAGATCTTGTGTAATTGGACATTGAACAGACCGATATGCATTCTACACGACTCCTTGAAACATGCGGTTTCATAGCCGCATTTAAAATACACCTAAACAGATCGTACTTAATCCAATCATATATATAAGCTATTAAAGTCTTGAGCCTTAAGGCCAATAACTAAGCAAGGCTGCTGCAGCCGCTGTGAAACGCAGTTAAATGCAGTAGAAGCAGCTCAGTTTGTCATCCTTCTGCTCCACTTCTACAGGACCACTCCATTCAAACCACCAGTAACAATTGCAGAAGCGGTTCTATCCGCTGGAAACTCTGTTGTTGTGAGTCAGTTGTGACGTTCAGTTAAATATTTTTTATCGGATCAGGAATGTCATTAGTAAGCGTACATTTGACGTTCCTTTTCTGGAAAACCTTAAATTCCAATTTTAGCTAATCGAAGATGAGGCTTAGCCGAAGATCTTCAGAGGGCTCAGAGGCTAGATAAGAACGAATATATAAATGAGAGCAATTGCATGAAATTGCAAACAAGATTTTTAAATCAGAATCCTTAATAACAATGACTTATATTATCCCCAGCAGTCTTCCTCCTTCTTATGAACAAATAGAGCTTGAAGTTGTGGGGAAGAATTCGACCGAGACCGATTCAGGGTCCGGCGAATCTCATGGTTCAAGCAGTTTTCCCACACAATTAAGCAAAGAGACAGAGGTTCCAATTAAGACAATATCCAAGTCAGAACGGTCTTCATTGAGTTCCTCACACCCTGTTAATGAGCCTAGATCGAAAAATCTTCTCCACAATGACAGAGACCTCGAGTTGACTGGAACTCATGGAGTAAGGTCCAAGGAGTCAAAGGGTGAAGAATTGACTGGACAAAGAGGATGGGTGAAGTGTAACAGGAGATGTGGAAACCAACAGGAGAACCTGCAATATACAACCTCCTCAACCAGTTGCTCCAATTATTCACATAATGACAAAGAATTCAAACAAATGCATCCCAAAGATTTGCAAATAGAAAGTCGACTGATTTTCAGAATGGAGAGATTGCAATTGAGATGTGCTCGAAAGCAACAGAAAGCAGAAGCGCGAATTCAAAGGAGAATGGATAAGAGGAACTTCAAAATTCAAAGGAAAATGCTGAGACGAGGACTGGATTGTGCTGTTACTGAAGAAGGCTTTTACTTTTGGAAAACTAATTAAAGAAACTATTAATAGACTAATATATGTTGTGATCGAGGCCATTCGTCGTGTAATTTTGATAATCGCCCAGTCAAAACAGATGTAAGACTTGTAGCGACTAAATTTCAGAGTTCGTGAAATCTTACGACTTGAGACAGTTGATAGAATAGGATATAAAGTCATAAAGACACTAGGTTTTGTCGCTGTTTTAAGGAGCTGCGAGCAATGACCACTATTGTGACAACCCAAGAACTCCTTATACGAAATAGATTAAGAGCTTCAAACGTCATAAGGAGAATATTGCTATCTACCGATGTCACGAACCTACCTCAGTCTGCTTCGGTCACTTCTTTATCTTCCAAGAACTAACACTGCTGATCATACTGCTGATCATACTGCTTACTCGAATGGAATTAGGAAATCTTGGGGTTATCAAGGCGGACTAATTCACTGATACACTAATTTAAAATGCATTATTTGATGTCTATTAGATTCCGTTAGCTTTGCTTATTAAAATACAAGCGAAATATTCGTTTCGACCAGGCAATGAGCTATGCCCCACTCCCGATTGACCAGACCAGAACATATAAAATCATGGGTAGGTATGAGAGTTTTCAACCTTCATGACCTTATTTTAACCTTTGATTTTGCAAAATCTCAATCTGGCTGTACAACTTCTCGTTCTCCTTTTCCAAATCTCGATTTAAACCCTTGAGCATTTCATTCTCTCGACTCAGCGTTTGATTCTCTTTGGACACCAGATCAGTCTCTTTTCTCATAGTGGCTATTTCCCTCTGAACTTCTGCCAATTGCTGCTGGAATAGAATTCCCTTGTCAATTCCTAAATCCTTCCTATGTACATCAGCTGTATTTTGAGCCATTAATGACTGTAGTTGAGAAGGTCCTCCTGAAGCCGTTGCATAAGGAGACCCTCCTGACGCCGTAGCACTTAAAGGTGGAAATTGACTAAACAGCTTATATTCAAAAACATGTTCAGGCCCCATGACATAAAGAATAGCAGAAAAACAAGACCATTCGGCAGGCACTTCTCTTATATGCGATGAGTTTACCCGACAGTGCGGCTTTACTTTAAGTCCGCCATATATGTCCGTGATCGGCGTGAGCTTAATCGATCGACCCTAGCCCTACGAATTCATATGGAGTCCTTAAATCCGTCAATTATTGAGAGCATCTGAAAATTCCGCCGTCAATGAGTAGAATAGAGTCGATAAAGCTATTAGTTATTGCTTAGAAGGGCTCGTTTGAGCAGGAAAAGGATTGTATCGCGGACTCCAAGCGGACTCCGAGCGGACTCCGACAGGGTAGTTGAAAGCAGCTTGAAGCCGTTAGTCCGTAGGTCACTGTACATCGTTCATGTGTTACTATGCCAATAGGGAAATCACTCGCGGGTTACTATGAGAATCGGGATATTTGATCTCAAGTTCTGTCGCTGGATTCCGATACGGATATAGGTTGAATTCAGGAACAGATATTATCATGATGTCCTATATAGATCGGTGGAATTCAAGTCCGTTACAGTATAGTGTACTGATATCGCTATCTAGTTTGAAGCTAGATAGCTAGATATCGATATCGATTTGAGTTGGGAGATAGATTATCGGCAAGCTATGGCGATTATCGGCAAGCTATGGTGATTATCGGTAATAGGAACATTGTAATGTCATGCTATTCATTGGATACTCATTAAAACAAGCATATTTCAATGATGTTTGATTCGTCTGCTGCAATCCAATTGTAGGTCCATGAGATAGCCCACTTATGTTAATCTTCAAACGGCTCAGCTTGAAATCTCTTCCATAAGCAGTAACCGATTGCTGTGAACTGTAGAAACCCTGGAGAGTTGCTGGAGATAAAGATGGCAGTATTTTTACAGCCAATATCCGCTTTGGAGATGTCCAGCTAGCTCTTGATATCAACAATATGGCAAATTCTCGTCCAAGTTTAAACTCACAGATTTGATCTGAAAAGACCAATGAACAAGTCCAATGTATAAGTCCAAATGGCCAACATCAAAGCTTCCAATTGTAGTCTTGTATCTAGCAGATTCTTCAAATCTTAGAAGCTTACTGGAATAATCCTGCTAAATATAACTCACCAAACACGAGCTACTTGAGTAGTCAACATAGACGTCAATTGAGTTGAATCAACAATCCTCGTAATATCTCGTAATGTAAGTCATTTGGTCATTTCGCCTATAATTACTACTCAAATGTTCCTGGGCTGTGCATTAAAAGTCGATCTTCGATAACAGCCGCATTTCCAACTTGAACTTAAACACCTAAAAGAGAGACTGGAACCACTAACAAACGTCAACAAGACTGATCTGACAATCCGATGATCCGAACTCGATTATCTGAAACAGGCCATAGTGGGACAACGGCAGTCAGAAGACCTCATTTAATCCGAGTCTTCCGCAACATACATCGAGCTTCCTCAGCATACATCGAGCTTCATCAGTATGCATCAAGACTTCAGACTTTTCTTGTAAACGCGTTTGTAGCCAGAAACTCAGCCTCAAATGATCTAATAGAAGATTGGAACAAGCTTTGATTAATGCATTAGTCCGATATATACCCCCCCCTACTTAATCCAATATCGTAACTTCTTGGCGATCATTAACGGTATTGATTTAACTCCAAGGGTTAGGCAGATGGAATTTAAAACAATATATTAAGCAATAAAGTATTAATACTGGTAGACTAGTAGCTATAGTATCAGAATCTACTTGAATCTAGTTAGTAGTTACGAATCTCTTAAGATTGCTAAGTTAAAAGTAATACGAGTATTTACGACTTCGTAAACTTGATAGTACTTCAGTACTTCGGCCTTTGTTCTTCGGCAGTGCAAGCGTACTTTACTGTATGAACTCTTTAGGGTTGCCCGTTATAAGTCTGATACGAGGTGCGAGGCCCAGATTTACCCCGGAAAACGCGTATATGTCAGGCCAGTTCTCCCCGCTTACTCAGGCTATTTTCGAATAAAGATTAACAAAAGTCCCAGTTAAAAGCCTTCAATTCCCTGCTATCCGTCATCAGTTTATGAACGAACTACCTTTTATTTATTAACAATACTGAATGAACTGTTTTGAGAGTTGTTCGTGAGTTTGCCAGTTTGTATCGGCATAACATATTCGACTATAGCAGTAGCGCTTCAACTATCACAGTAGCACTTCAACACATTTAAAAAGCCTTTATCTATCACTATGTCTACAACGGAAAGCAGCAGTAGTGGGGGCCTCACGACGGGGTCCACGAGCTCTATTCTATTCTTTGTAGCTCTTGGAATCGGGATTTTATTCGCAGCTTTATTCGCTTTCATGGGATTAAGATATTACTGGAGGAGACGACTTCATCCTGAACTTTATACTGCTCAAAACTTAGCACTGGAACGAAGGAGGAGGCCTAGAAGAAAAGTGTTGCTATTAATGGCACAAGAAAAGGTGGATGAAAGATTCCCCCGCATGAGTTTTAAACAAGCTCGTGCTGCAGCTTCGACTATTGTCGATGATTCCGGGTCATCAGATAAGGTGATGCTCGTGGAAGGAGAGGATATATCGGAAGACCGGAAATACAGTGAGGATAGGCCTTTTGATTCAAGTACGCTTAATATTGACGATACTATTGTAGAGAATGTCGAATCGACGAAAATGTCTCCTTTAAAGGATACAAAAGTCATTTCTATGGAGCTTAAAGATTTACCGCAAGAAAGGCCACAATCAAGGAATTCCTTTACAAATAGGCTGACAAGGCTTGTACGAGAGTCAGCTCGTAGTTCACTGGAAAGGACAAGAACTTCTATGGAGCATGTAAGGGCTTCTTTAGATCGAGATGAAACATTCGTAGACCTTGAAGCCCAGCTGGATCAGCATGATCATGATGATGAAGATGAACAAGATCATGACGTTTCAAATATAAGTCCAGATAGTTGTGCTGTTTGTCTGGATAATTTCGAAGATTCGGATGTCGTTCGTTTACTTTCCTGTGGTCATATTTATCATCAAGCATGCATCGACCCTTGGTTGACTACTCGAAGAGCATGTTGTCCTCTATGTAAACAGGACTACTACGTTGCAAGTGAAAGCCCAGCTGCTCTAGCAGCAGAAGCGGCCATTGCTGCTGAGCCAAATACTGCTGCTCCTACCCTTCCTACAGACATTCATTTAGCTGCCGGACGTACAAGTGGTTTCTCCGGCATGATCAACGGCATATGGGGACGACAGCCTCAACCGGCTTTAGTCACACCAAATCGAGCTTCGCATTATTAGTACGCTATTCATGAGTTTATTTAACATGTTGTATCATAGGAATAGAGTTGGTCAATGTAACCGATAGTAAGCTCTAGAGTATAGCCTACCTTCATAGAGCCTTAATTGCATGGTCCATAGAATGGTCGCTAAATCAGCCCCCCACTCGTATTAATTTTGACAAAGGGGGCTAAGCTTTGAGAAAAGCAAGTTCACCCGCCAAAAGCAATTGTACTTAACTTTTAATTTTTTTATTAAGTTTAAGTTGACAATTGGCAATAACTGTAATAAGAATTATTAAAATAGTGCATTGTTGTTGGTTATAGATGTCTCTGGCTAATACAGTTCTAGGAAGTGATGTTATCTGCTACAATTTTTTCAGGAATCTTGTGAAGGCGATGTTTCACATGTACGCTTACATGATCGCTATCGGCCAAGCCGAGCCGATTTCAAGCCGAAATCATATGCTGGCAACAATGTTTGGATGATCATGCGAGAGGATTTGTTAGGTCATGTTCAACGAGAACAGTAAGGACGCGGAATCAGTGGAACAAAATGTCGACAAGACATTCGTTCCATGCAGATGAGTCGATCGTATCTATCTCACGAATCTTGACAAGGTGTACAAGCTTGCTAAGTGTTTCGCGGACTATCCATACCATTGACCTATTATCAATAAATCTTAATTGCGTATATAGATGTACTAAAGATACTGTCTTAAATCAGCAATTACAGTTGAGAGATAAAGGAGGTGAAGGAATTGCTATAAAACCAATCGGAACTGGACGAAGGGCCATTTCAATTGTGGTACGGGAAGTTTGTCAATGATTAATCTAGAACAGTAGAATAATACAAGGCCAGTCTCAGAAGTAATCTTTGTACAAAGTCACTGGTTGCATGATCTGTCTCAGATATAGCAACTCCCTGTATGGCCAATTGAATCCATTCTCAAGTCAAGCTGAGAACTTAAAAAAACCTTCCCTGCATCGCCGTTCAACTTTAAAAATACAGAAAACCTAAATTCTCTTCCACAATTCTATAACAACAGATTAATCCATAGTTATCCTTTCGTTATTAGAAAGCGTTTAAACGTATACGGTTCCCCCTTCACCTGACCATGATGTCATTCCCACAATTTCTATTGACCGATTTGGAAATGTCTAGGTTAATCGGCTGCACAGACCTCTTTAGTATGCAAAGCTAGCAGATTAAAGTTAGAGTGGAAATTAGTAGCAAAAAAGGACTAATGAGGAAAGGATTTTCAGAACCTAACTGTGTAAAAGGAGGCAGGGTAATGGTTTGTAAGTGTTCTTGAGCCAAAAAATAAACAACTACCCAATCAATGGTCGACAATCAGCTAAGCAGAGCCCGTTCACGTGGCTTATTGCTGCCTAAATGGCTCCATTTTTCTGTCACTCAGGCTGTGAAAGATGTCTTAGTTTTCATTTTCGCTTCCTATTAGGGTGAAAGAATACACATATCTTTCAAATCTTGCGGTGTTATCAGAAATACAACAGGAGACCAAATTCTCCGCTTAGGACGCTCCTTGGCGTATTTAAACAATTGAAATCGTTTATCTTTCTTATTTTCCTATCGATTACAATTAATTATTACTTATTATCTATTTAACGTTACAATGTCGAAATCTACACCCCCCGCACAAGCCCCTGTTCCACCAGGCCCTCCCGCCTACCAACAAACTGCCCCCGTTGCCCCGCAGCAGCCAACAGAACCTCTAAAGGTAGAATTTTGTGGAATATGCAAAAAACAAATCGCCGATAATGAAAGTGGATGTGCATTGGCTTGTGGACATAATTTCCATGCCGTTTGTATCAATCCCTGGCTGATGCAACAAGCTACAACTTGTCCTGTCTGCAAAACCCCGTTTACTGTCAATATGCAGGAACCAAGTGCTCAACAGCAAAATAACAACAACCAGCAGCAAGCACCCCCTTCTATGGTCATGTTTCATGTCTGGGGCCGACGACCTATGCTGCCTCTATTTTTCGGGCCGAGATTGTTCCGTCCAAGAATCATGGCTCCTAGAGTCATTGTTGCACCAAGAATGCGAATGGGAATGGGCAGAAGGAGGAGATGGTAGTTATCAGTATAACGCAATTACGAACCTATTCTGTGGTATTTGGCCTTTCAGTTTTCTCTCCAATTGCATCTGGCCAATGGAATAATGTATTATGCATCTATGTACTCTAGATTTATGTTGATACAGAACTACAGTAGAATTGAGGATAACAGATTCTCTAATATGATCTAGAAATTATGATCTTTTTCAGTCTTTAAAATCCAGGAGCTCGCCGTTATGTGCCGGTGCGATATCGGTCCATTCTTAATAAAACATATATATTCTATTCTTTTATACAATTCGTTTCTTATCGTTTTATTATCGTCATTATAGAGGCATTGATCTGCCTGGTGATATTCATAAACCCTTCGTAAAGTCAATTAATGGCCTCTAACATTATCCAATTCGATAACGCTCGAATTCTCAAAAGGATCGCTGTTAGCTTCGGCTCGAGAAACTCCCATTCTTTGGGCCTTGGAACCACCTCCGTAGCCGGAACTGGCCCGCTTGCCAGCTTTGAATCCAGCAATTGCCTTTCTTCTAACGAAGAACCAGTAGTATATAAAGGCACCTAATAACCCTACAACTACAATAGGAACAACGATAGCTGCGGCCAATTTACCTCCGGAAATACCTCCGGAACCGGAACTACTGCTCGCAGTGGAAGTAGAAGAAGCTGAAGTGGCAGAATTGTCGGACGGAACTCTGTTGATTTGAGTGATAGCCTCGGAACGGGATGTAATGACTCTTATGATCGGGCCAGATGCGGTTCCAACGTTGGCAGCATCTGAACCTGTTGGTACCTGAGGATCCATATCTAAAAAGAAGTATCCGGAATTGTTTGCTCTTCGGTAAGAAGCTTCAACAGGAAGAGGATAATAACCATTTGAATTGGGAATCCAGTCAGTTTCAAATAAAACGTCCTCGTTTTCATCGATAGGCAACGACCGGCCATACAGTTTGACATAAGGGATCGAATTGACGCTTCCTCCCCAGTACGTAGGGTCCCAAGTGATCCAATATGTCTCATCAATAAGCCATTCAGTTCCGTTCAACCCGGTACAGAAAGGATATCCAGGAGGGATGGTAGTACCATTGCCATCAGTGTCAGTTCCAACAGGCGTAGGCACTCGGTCTCCGAAGCATTGCAATACTGGCGGAATTGCGGATGGGGTTGGATAGTTTGACTCGCTTGGGGTAGGAGAAGCACTGACTGTGGACTTGCCGGCGGTGACAATAGAAGGAGTGACCTCGTAAGGGATTCCTGAGCCATCCAAAGAGACCCAAGGAGTTGCCTTTGCAGAATCCGTAGTGGCCGCAGGTGATGCACTGATAGTAACTCCGTCAATTACTGTAATTGTAACAGGGAACAATGTTCCATTGGTTGCGGTCGACGTCCATACGGACTGTCCGATAGCTGCTTGGTCGGCAACAGCGTTTGCTACCAAGCCGAGGAGTAGAAAGTTTAAAAACATCATCAGTTTAACAGTACGACAGGCTGATCAAACTCTTTATAAAATTTTCACGGGATCTCCAATGCAAAATAAGAATAAAAGGGTCGGTGGGCGGTTATTGGATATTATTTAAGAGAGCCAAGGATAACCCGGCCTGTGGCTCTTCCAATTGCGGACAGGGCCAGCCAACGGCTGAACAGGATTTAGAGCGAATAAAGCTGTGAAAATGATTGTTGAACAGTATAAATTGTCCAATTCTTAGATAATTGACTATTACAGTTGAAAAGCATTTATTTCAAGCTTTATTTTGAGTTTTTAACTCTTCTATCGGCACTTTGAAGGTTTTATGATCATCTTTGCGTCATATAAAGTTATCAGATTGATCTTATGATCGATTAGATAATCCCCGCGAAAACGTGCTGAGATGTACAGTTTTAGATGACAAATCTGACAATTAATAAAATGAGTCGAAAAATTCGTTAATTCGGTAAAACAAAATACACAAAAATTTATATTCACCTGTTAGATCTATGAAACGTTGTAATTTAATGAAGGTTCATGAACCATTCTTCTTAAAATAATTCAAAAATTCTGTCAAATTGATTCCAGTATTGAAAATTTCAAATCTACTTCATCTATGCCGCCTCTAAAACTCTTCATGTCGTTTTGATCGTCTTTGTATTTCGTATAATCCAATATCTCTAATTAAAGAGGAAGTTATAATTTCTCTTTTGTAGCTAATTCGGGATTGACAGATTAGATCCTCGGATTTGACCCGATCTTTTCGGAAATTTCCAGCTGAATTACCCGAAATTGTTGTCTTTTCTACTTTCTATCCTTTTTAAAGAACTCTTATGATAACTTAAAGGTTTGAGATACAATTAGTTGCAGTTTTTAATAAATATGGATATCGGCTTCGATATAATTTCTCGGATCAATTTCACCGATCAAATAAAGCTGGTATTTAATAGCCATATCAAGATCAAAATTGATTGGGAAAAGTATTCACGTGCCATTCGCATAATCTATTCATAATTGCCGATATCTATTCGTTTTTCCCCAGAAATCTGCTTTCATTTGTTATGGTTAAGCAAAATGCCTTCTCTCATTGAAAACATCCAGTTTTCCATTACTCATGATAATGGCTCTTTGTGAGATCCATTGAAGGGTGCCAGATGATATTTTCAAACCTTGTATTCCTATTCTTTTTACCCCTGCTTCGACAGCCGATATAATTCCCTTCTCAGTTACATTAGTGCAACCCACGTCCAGATCCTGTAGATATCCAAATGATTCAAGAACCCCTCTCAATGCAGAATCGTTAACGTTAGAAGAATGCAACGATAAACCTTGTAATTGCAATTTCTCGCCTAGAAAATCTATGATCCCTTCTCTTGTTTCCAGGTCCACTAATGTTGAATTCTGTATTGAAAGAGTTTTAACATTGGCCAGATCAAGCATCTCAGATAAACAGCAAGTAAGGTTCGTGATCCTTGACAAGTTTGGCAAAGACAAATGCTGCACTCGTGAAGTTAATCTTAGAGCGTTTTCAATTGGCTCATTGAGTATTTGCCAACCTTCGATCTCCATGGCTCTTAACTTTGTTGATGCCATAGAACAGTTTCTAAAGAATTCCACCATGTGGCCTTTTATTCTTAGCGATTCCAAAACTTTCAAAGATTCCGACAGCCGATATGCAAACGATAAATATCCATTTAGATAAAATGTTGTGGGAAAAATATGCGACTGTTGCTCATTCATTTTGAACTCCAGATGTCGTAGCCCGGGAATCAACTCGAGAAGGTTTCTTAACAAGATAATATGGTGAGCTGCGGCTTGAGGACGTCCTAGAACGCTGAATATTAGAGTTTCGAGATTCCAGTAAGTACTTATGGGGATCAGGAGTGACATGGCCCTAGTTTGTTGGACAAAATCGGATTCAAAAGGTAACAAATCGTTTTGAATTACTGTAAAATTGAGCTCTTTCAGAGATGGAATTAGGCTGAATATACCTAATATGCGCCAAAGCTGGCGATCTGTAACAATTGTCATTTTCCTAAGCGATGTGAAAACTGGGTATTCTGAATAAAGAGGAAATATGTCTGTAAATACTAGGCATAACCGTTCGAAAAGCCTTTCATTTGCAACGAGATACCTGAGAATTCTGTCCCCTTGTACAGTATTTCCAAGAATTAATGTTTCCAGTCGTTGACCATCGGCATCAACTAGGCTACACAGCTTCATATAGTTATCCAGTTCACGCAACGCAAGAGGCTTTCTTCTAAGAGAAAAGTCAAGGCATTTAGGGTTTAAGCAAGTCACATTTTCGATATAATTTTTCCATCTTTTCGACACTGTCTTTAGTCTGGGGATCTCAAGAATTAATAGTTCCTTGAATACCAAATCCATGACCTCCGTAGGGAGAATTTCAAAAGGATCTCTTAATTGTTCTTTATTGATACCTTCTTTTGAAGGTCCCCAGAAATCATTCAAAGTTGGAATAGAAGAGCAGAAAAGGCTCATTCTCATCTTAGCCTGAAAACCAAACTGAAAAGTCTGCTCTATCGCTTTTTCCATGGACTTAGATTCGTTCACAACTCGGAGGATATGTCTTAAGTTTACTCTGAAACCTTGGCGATTGTAATTCCTTTCTCTTGAGCGGTTCATAATGAATATATAAAATATTAAGAACTGTAACTTAAAGATTACTTTATTTATTTGGTCTATTCGATACTATAAGGTGTTTAACTAGTCCATAATGTGGTCCCATAATGTTCAAAAATATGTGTTAGAACCAATGCACAAGGACAAGAATATCCATAATTCGCACTTAATTAGCTATACTTTTAATCTGTCAATTTAAAATAATTATTTCATGTGGATAACTGATTAAATCAGTTAGTGTTACGGCAGACTTCAAACTGCCCATCCGCCAGATCTTAGTCCTGGAATTAACAACATTCAAACACTGTAACACCACAGCTTCTCTCGCAACATCTGTTACCATTTAGAGGCATTCTTATTAACTTGGTTGATACTATAGTGTAACTATAGATACACTTTATTGTCTAAGTATAATTACAGCTTGCTTCTAGGGCCAAAACCAACTGCTTTGTCGTCATCATCTCGCTCTCTCAGGAAACGTCTTAAAATCTTGCCTGAAGCACTCTTTGGAATGACATCTACGACCACTAGACCTCCCCAAAGCTTCTTATGACGAGCCACTCTCGAATCAAACCAGTTCTTGACTTCCAAAGGGTCGACGTTTGGCCTCAATACTACATAAGCTCTTGGAAGTTCAGTACCTTCTTCTGGAAGGTGGATTCCTATCACTGCAGAGTCAGCCACACCAGGATTTGTGAGCAAAATGGCTTCTAATTCAGCAGGAGCGACTTGATGACCCTTAGATTTGATCAGTTCTTTGGCTCTGTCTACAACTTGCCATTGTCCATGTCCATCAACAGTAGCTACGTCTCCAGTTCTAAGCCACCCATCGTCTGTAAGTGCTTCTTGAGTAGCCTGGGGATTCTTGAGATATCCCAGCATAACGTTTGGACCTCTAAGCCAAATCTCTCCTCGTTCACCGATCTTGGCATCTTTACCGTCCTCAGTAACTAGACGGCCGTCCATGGACGGAATGAGCCAGCCAATGTTAGTCACATCGTAGACATCTAGGTTAAAAGAGAACAAATGAGTGACTGGCGAAGCTTCAGTGAGACCATAAGCCTGGAAGATATCGATTCCCGTGCGGGTTTTCACAGCATCGGCAAGGGATTTTCCAAGAGGAGCAGCCCCGCATAAGAAGCACTTCATTGAAGCCATTTTATCCTTGTACTGCTCAAAAACAGGGCTTTTAGCAAACAGAACTGCCATTGGAGGAACAATATTCATAAATGTGATCTGGTGCTGGGAAATGCTCTGTAATAGGTGCTCAAAATTGAATGTCTCAAACACTACTACGGGCACTCCAAGATAAGGCATTGTGTGCACATACTTGGTAAGGCCATAGATGTGCGACATTGGCAGCACACAGGCGCTTTTTTCATTTTTATTGTACAAATATCTCATACAGATGTCGTTCTGCTTGACATTGGAAGTGATGTTGTAGTGAGTGGTCATAACGCCCTTTGGACGTCCACTTGTACCAGACGAGAAGCAATAATAAGCATGCTTAGTCTTGGCCAAGTCCCCTGGTAGGACCAAAGGCAATTCTCGGCGCGTCTCGGCTCTAGCTTCAGCAATCAATTGATTCACTGTGATGATAGGCAGGTTCAAGCCTTTAACTGCTTTTTGGCATGTTCCCAGCAGCTTCTCGTTAGTGATGAGAAACTTGCTTTCCGAAGCAGTGAGCTGATAAGTGAGCTCCTCAGGGAGATAAGCTATATTTGCTGGGCTAACTACGGCTCCAAGCGAAAGAACTGCATGATGAATGACGGGCGTATAGATAGAATTACTGGCAAACTGGCAGACGACGTCGTCATAGCCGATATTGTACTTGTACTTCAAAAGAGCTGCCAATTGCTGGGTCAAGTCTATGATTTGCTTCCCAGTCAAAGAATGGCTTGAATCCAAGCTGTCAGTGAGAAGCGGCACGTCCTGGTCGAATGTTCTCATACTGCTATGAATAAACTCGGCGATATTGCCGACATAGAGGTCAGGAATGTCCCCCCACGGCGATTTGTACACGACTTGCTCTCCTTCTTCCGTAATATGTCTCATTTTCAAATATAAAGATAATGCCTGGCAGGTCTAGACAATCTCCAACTGCTGGCACCAAAAAATAGGGATAACGTCCGATTGAGGGGGACCGGCTATATAAATAAGTCCCAAAGTTTCTGCAATCTGAAAAGATCTCCTAAATTTTTCCTGCGGGGTAGGGTTGGGGACACTTGGCGGGGCAATTGTCCGTATTTTGGGGAAATGGGAACAGGGAAATTTATGCCGAGGCGCGTGCATAAGCTCGTAATTACTAACGACCGGTGGGATAACCAACGAATATCACTGTAATACGGTTCCTGACCCTATAATTACGACGCTTTACGAGTTAAAATCGTCGGAGAAACTGTTTAAGGTTTAGAGATTAGCCTCGGATTGTAAAGACTAGAATCTTGAAACTCGGAAATCAATGGTAAAGTTGGCCGAGTTGCTAGTTTGGGCTTGTTAGGCTATAGATATTGCCGGTGATGCTCCGGTGGAAGGACCATACTAGGAATAGCTTGTTCGTTTGTCCACGTGACCAAAGAATATTAGTAATTTCCCATAATATCAGATAGGAGGAGAAAGATACATTTGAGCTATTGCAATGATAGATGTCCGCATAAGAGCTGTACATAATGCCATCGAATTGGCGAAGACCAATGCTTAAACACTAATCCGTACAAGATTTGAATTTGCCATTTGCGAATGTTACCGTATAATTTGCCATTTCTAATCCGTTCAGGGTCAGAAAGTGGGCTTCAGTGGAGGAATCTGTAGAATTAAACAGACGTAAATAGTTCTACACATAACATCCCCACAAGGTCTCAAAATGAAGCTCAATCGTCATTACTGTACACGGCCCTTGGTCTACTGCTTATTTTTATCAGATTGTTGCGATACAGCGAGGCAAATGCTAACTGGCGTTCGTGTATAAATTGTATCGTCCTGTCTGATACCGGCGGGTAAATGTCCGGAAATCTCGCCGATATCGGTATCAAGTTGATCATAAGAGATCGTATCCGTGTCGGGTCGGCAAATGGGGTTTGGAAATCTCATAGCAGGTGATAGCCCTAATCTCTAGGCATAATTATGAGTCCTTTAACCGATTTAAGCGTATTAGTTGCCAATGGCATTCAATTCATCGAGTCCCGGACGGCTCCACGCTTGTAAGCCTAGAGACCCTTGGATGGATATCTTCTAATTGTCAGTTACTGCTGAGCGTAGTTAGATATATTTGGGCATCAAGAAGAACTATGACGCATTCTATTTCAAAGCAAGAGAACTGCTAATTGACAATTGATCAGTTATGAATCAAACTATTGCGTTTCAGAAGCTATAACCGAGCCATTCTCTAGGCTTGCTAAGTATCCCTTTGTCCGTAGCCGAATAATTAATTAGCTTTTAATAAACGTTTCCCAAATTAATGGTACAAGTTCCACGTGATGCTCGCTTCACGGCAACGCAAAAAGAAAAAGAAAGACTTTCTTAGTTCGGCCCTGAAATAAGCAAATATTGCTTACAGTCTGTGCAAGCTCAATACATTATTTCAGGTGAAAGAGGATGATTACAAGACAAGAGTGGGGGTTTTAATTATCAAAGCAGTGGGGATTGCAATTATTTAAGAGCTTAATTGGTAGCAGGTGGCGCCAAGTTTCAACAATCAATATAGCTGATTAAATGCCGCTGGTAATGTGTTTTGTGTCAAACATCCAATTTAGAATAGCGCCTTTGCACCGTACCTGGTGGATCCGCACCAATCGGGATGTTTCCACAGATGGTTATCGTCATAGGTTCGAGTCTGCACCCCTAAACAAGACTAGTTAAGAGTGGATGTTGCGCTGCTGACCTTGTTTAATAATTAACAATATATTTTCCCCTCAGGTCGGCCCAATTTATCTCCATCTGTTCATTAACCTGTTCTGATCAGTACGGTCCTCGAAGAATTTTCATATAAAAGCAGTTTCGGTCCAGAGGATTGCTTGATTCGGATCGCCTCCTCTTCTCTATATCACACTGAGACAATTGCTTTTAAACATTGTAAGCTCGAAAGGTTTATACCTATTGCAGTTCTAATATCAATTATGACCAAGGCCAATAACCTTCACAGTACATTGCCTTCCATCCGGCCCACTAAGGTCCTCTGAACAAGCCTTTTTGAATTAAAAAAGGCACCAATTGAGAAAAGGGTCTTTAAAGGGTAAAGCTTGGCTCCTGGGCGTCTAGAACAAGTAAAGCTCTGCACTCTCTGATGATGCCAATTTCACTGTGGGGTATAGAAGTATGGTAACCGGTCATAAGGAGGGCTTGACGAAGCTTTGAATAATACATGCAGCTGCAGACATGAATAATAACCCCTCATTGAGTAGTGACGTAACTGGCAGTTCATCAAGGGGTATAAATTCTTGGCTTCATTCCTGTGATACCCAAAGCAATGAAGATCCAACTCCTTTCTCCACTTGTTCTAGCCTTTGCTTCCTTGGTTGCAGGCCAAAAAACAGCCCCTGTCGTAGACCTGGGCTATGCTCAATATGTCGGCGTCACAAATGACACTCTGGGAATTAATTACTATCTTGGAATCCGTTATGCTCAACCCCCTGTCGGAGATCTTCGTTGGAGAGCACCTCAGCCAATTGAAAGAAACAATAGTTATAATGGAGTGATTGATGCTTCTCAACCAGCTCCTGTTTGTGTCCAAGGAGTTCCCAGATCTGGCACGATATCTCCTACTGTTGGCCAGCAAGAAGACTGTCTTATTCTTGATGTAGCGGTTCCTCAAAAACCTGCCGCATCTAGACTTCCGGTTCTTGTCAACATCCACGGAGGTGGATACACAGAAGGAAGCGCCAGTGCCACCAGCGGAAATGCTATGATTAACCGCACTGAAGGTGCAGTCGTTTACGTTGCCATTCAGTACCGTTTGGGTGCCTACGGCTTTATGGGTGGCGCAGAGATTGCCAACGATGGTGTGCTTAATGCCGGGCTTCTTGATCAACGAGCTGCTTTGGATTGGGTGCAAAGACATATTTCGGCCTTTGGAGGAGATCCCGACAGGGTCGTTATTATGGGAGGAAGTGCTGGAGGAGGTAGTGTTTCCTATATGCTTATGGCCAATGGAGGAGTTGGAACCCCTCCATTCCGGGGTGCTATTGCCCAATTTCCATGGTGGCAGCCATTGTCTACTCCCTCTACTCAAGAGCTTCAGTACAGATCAGTTCTGCAATTCGCTGGTTGTGACTCTTTAGCATGTCTTCGAACTCTTGATGCCGCTACTCTGATGCAAGCTACCCAAAGTTCTTATGCTAGCACCACCCAGCCTCAGTACGGATACGGTTCCTTTGACTACGGTCCAGTTGTCGATGGTGACTTTATTCGGGAACTCCCCGACCAGGCTTTCAAGCTAGGCAATTACTACGATGTGCCTTTGATTGTGGATCACGACGCTTATGAGGGATACTTGTTTTCCAATATGTCCATTCCCGACCAGACAACCGAGCAGCTTGACGCAGCAAAGTTGTTCTCAGCTGGAGGTCCCGCGTTCTTCTCACAGCTGTACGAGCTATATCCCGCTTCTGAATTCAATTCAAGTGGATGGCAGCGTCAAACTTGGTTTGGTGATTTCATCATCGACTGTCCCACTTATATTATGGCCTCTCAAGCAGTAGATCACAATACTTTACCCAACTCTGTCTACAAGACTGTATTCAAAGCCGGCACACAACTCCACGGAGCTGTTAGCGCCTTCATTTGGAGCGCCGATCCTGCTTTCGGAGCCGTCAACAATTACACCCTGGCTGAGATCATGTCTTCTTACTATTATTCTTTCGTTTTGAACTTGGATCCCAATGTCGGCAAGTCTGATCTTATCGGAGATTGGCTCCCTTATACCGGAGGAGCTGCTGGAACCGTAGCCAATGGAGAAAGTGTTGGTTTCAGTGTTTTGGAAGCAACATATACCACTGTCGGCAATGTTCGCGATCCTGATGCTGCTGCGCAATGCTTCTTTTTCTCTGCTAATGGCCACGTTCTGGCTAATTGATACCCGCAACACTTTGCAAATGTCGTTCGTTCGTTACACTTCTTTTCTCAATATATGGCCCTCATCATATAATTTTTAAATTGATATTTAATAAATGTCTTAGAAGTTCAAACGATGATAAATAGGATTTAAGTAGAGGAAATATAGCTAGCACCAATTAAGTTCTCAAATGAACTCGATATAATGTCACCAACAGACAAAGAGTCTGGAAGGGTCACAGATGACAAGCTGAGCTCGCCAACTAGATAACTCAAGCATGTCAAGTATGGTTTCTGTTTGAGAACTACATCAGAGGATAGAACAGCCTTTCAAGACTAAAGTCTGAAGAACCTGCTTCACATCAACTGCAATTGAACAGAGCACTGAAAAGGCATGAACCACCGAGATCTAGTTAAAGATATATTGGAGACCATATTCTGTCCCGGATAATTAGGCCTGCAGGCTGCAGATCGGAGATTCTTCCGACAGGGTAATACTGATATGTGGAATTTTCAAAACAAAGTCAAGATGACTTGAAATTAATCAGGAACTGAAGGCCTAAGTCCTTAGTGAATTAATTTGAAAGGTTTACATCATGAGAAATCAGTTCATTGCATCTCGAACCTGTTATACTTGATGATATTGTTGAGCTCTGGTCTGGTATAAACTCCCTTGAGCCGAGGTAGAACGCCGAAATCGTTCCGAACCTAACCGATTTGGATAGAGATTAGAACTTCGGATGTTCGGCAGCTCGACGAGGGGTAAGAATCAGAGCATCTTGAGTTATTTTATTCAACATGATATGGACAATTATCAATAATCTCAGTGAGATCAGACAATTGTTCAGAGATTTTCATCTCAACAACTGGTTGAAAAAAGCTTGTATTGATGGATAAGGAAATGAAGGCAATTGTTACCCTGGGTTGTGCCCAATCGGAGTTTTTCACTTACCCTACTTGATCTACTCGGTTATTGATGGAGTCACACCCCTCATTTTCATTGTCCGAGGTTAACCCTTAATTTCCATCAAGAAACGCCGAATTAGATCCGAGATTTAAACTCTTCTCATCCCACCAATAAATTTCCTTAACAAGGCACAAATTTCACCTTTATCTATAAATCACAACAATTGTGCATAAACAATTGATCTCCCGAACCTCCTCCACAAGAACTTTATATATTACAATGCTTCGACAAGCTAGTGGACTGGCCAGATTGGCTGCCAAGAATACAGTTCTGAGAACAAGTACAAGGGCGTTTTCAGCAAAGACTGCTCTTAGATCTTCCATTCCATCGCTAAATGAATTCTCCGAAGAGGAGGAGATGTTCCGAGACACTGTGAGTCGGTTTGCCCAAGAGGTAGTTGGCCCTAAGGTCAGAGAAATGGACGAGAACGAGAACATGGATTCTAGCGTTGTCAAAGCCATGTTCGACAATGGATTAATGGGAATCGAGACTCCTGAAGAATTAGGTGGTGCTGGTGCTTCTTTCACTTCTGCTATTATCGTTGTCGAGGAATTGGCCAAAGTTGATCCCTCGGTTTCGGTCATGAATGATGTGCATAATACCCTTGTGAATACTTGTATAAGAACCTGGGGATCTCAGGCACTCCGAGAAAAGTATTTACCAGTTCTAGCTACTGAGAAAGTTGGATCTTTTGCTCTTTCTGAGCCCTCCTCAGGCTCTGATGCTTTTGCCATGAAATCAAAGGCTACAAAAAACAAGGATGGTGATTACGTTCTAAGTGGTTCCAAGATGTGGATCACAAACGCATTTGAGGCCGAGATCTTTTTGGTTTTTGCCAACTTGGACCCTTCAAAGGGTTATAAGGGAATCACTGCCTTTGTCGTTGATAAGGAAATGGGAATCCAAATCGCCAAGAAAGAGAAGAAGCTCGGAATTAAGGCCTCTTCTACTTGTGTTATTAACTTTGACGATATCGTCGTTCCCAAGGAAAACCTTCTAGGAGAGGAAGGAAAGGGATATAAGATCGCAATCGAGTGTCTAAATGAAGGACGAATTGGAATCGCTGCCCAGATGACTGGTTTGGCTTATGGAGCTTTCAACCGTGCCACCGATTATGTGTTTAACGACCGAAAGCAGTTCGGAAAACTTATTGGAGAGTTCCAAGGAATGCAATTTCAGATTGCTCAAGCAGCTGTCGAATTAGAGGCTTCTAGACTTTTACTTTATAACGCTGCCAGACTAAAGGAGGCTGGAAAGCCTTTTGTTAAGGAAGCTGCTATGGCCAAGCTCTACGCTTCACAAGTGGCAGGAACTGTGTCTTCAAGAGCTGTTGACTGGCTGGGAGGTGTGGGTTTCACTAGAGAAGAAACCCTGGAGAAGTTTTACCGTGATTCTAAGATCGGAGCTATTTATGAAGGAACTTCCAACATTCAACTGCAAACCATTGCCAAGTTGATTCAAAAGGAAGTCTCTAAATAATCGATATTCATTCTAGTTAGTCGCATAAAAATATCAAGAGTGAGGTATGAATTACAATTAGAGCTGAAGATAAATTTTTGACGTTTCCACGAATAATGATCAATATTACGGATACGATATCGGTCATGTCTTAGGCAACCGATATTTTAGGCGAAACCTCTCCCGATATTATTCGTGGTGTATATCGGCGAAATTAGATTCTTCCCGATACTATCGGCATTTTGTATCGGCTGAATTTTCAGCAGTCGACACTATATCGGTGAGATTTTGAGATAACCGATATTTATCGGTGGCAGCCGATATTTTTGATAATTTGTATCAGCAAGGAGTCATGCTATTATCGCTACTTTATCGGCAAAATCGGCAAAAATCGGCAGGTTCTGCGATACGGATATCGGTATATCCAGTTAGCCGATATTTTTCGGAAAGCATACCCATAATTTATATCGGTGCTCTATAAGTGATTAACATTTTAGGCTGATTGAGGACTGCCGATATTATGCGTAATTTATCGACATCAATATTTCGAATTCTGTAAATGAATGTATTACAGATCATTGTTTTTCGGCCTAGTGGATAGGGCGTTAAACTTGGTTACTTAATATGTCTGCCGGAACCTCGCTGAATTCACTGGTGATATTGTCGTGATAATTTGGGCGTTGAGCTTTCCCAAAAACAGACGGAAGAAAAATTACATAAGCGAGCGTAGATTTTTCAAAAAAAAATAAAATCTCATTCTCTGATTTATTCCTTTTCATATTAAATCACAATCTAAAATGGCACACTCAGAAGGGAAAAGTACAAAAATAAAGCATTCGAAAGACAAGAAGAAGAATGGTGACAAGGTAAAGAAGGTGAAATCTGAGTTGACCAGCGAAGAAACGGTTGAAAAGCCTGTAGAACCTGAAGTGAATGAACCAGCTGAACAGACAGATGGAGTGGAAAATGATAGCGAAAGCATATCCACCTCTAAACGCAAAGATCTTGATGAGATTGAAATTGATTTGGAACAACCTACTCCCATGTCCAAGAAGCAGAAGCGGTTGGTAAAAAAATGCAAGGCATCAGAGCCAGAGCCAGAAAAATTGAAATCCGAAGAGGGTAAAGGAGAAACGCTGAAGAAACGTTCTGAATATGGAGTTTGGATTGGAAACCTGTCATTCGATACATGTGTTGATGATATCAAGCGATTTTTAATAGCAAAAACTGCTGATTTGGAGAGTGCAGCTGAATCTGACCCCATTGCTATAAAAGAAGCTGATATAGTTCGGGTCAACCTTCCTAAAGGCAAAAATTCTATTAAAGGATTTGCGTATGTTGATTTCGTCAAACCTCAACATATTACTGCCGCTATATCTCTTTCTGAAACAGTGTTGAATGGAAGAAAGCTACTCATAAAAGATTCAAAGTCGTTCGAGGGACGGCCAGAAAAGCCTAAAACGAAGGCCGAGGCAGCGGCAGCTAAGTCCCCTCCTTCTAGAATTCTTTTTTTAGGAAACCTGCCGTTCGATACCACTGAGGATACTTTAACAACCCATTTTCAGCACTGTGGAGAGATTATGAGGATCCGAATGGCTACATTCGAGGACTCTGGAAAATCCAAGGGCTTTGCATTCGTGGACTTTCGAGAAACCGAGGCTTCTACTAAAGCTTTGAACGATAAACGATGTGCTATATTCAATGGAAGATCTTTGAGAATGGAATACGGGGAGGACAGAAGTAAGAGAACAAAGCAAGAGAAGTATGCTTCTATGCATAAACAGAGCAGCGGTGCTGGAACTAAAGAAGATATAGAGGCTGTGCCAGAGGCTCCTGTTCGGTCTGTGGACCCGCCGGTAGAGGTCGAAAAAGCCCCAACTCGTATTACAAGAAGCGCAAATGCCTCCAGGACTTTTAAACCTTCTAACAAACGGCCGAGTCCAGGATTAGCATTGGCAACAGCACAAAGAGCCAAAGTCTCGATTTTGCCTTCTCAAGGAAAGAAGATGACTTTCGATTAACTCACAATTAACTTATATGATTAATAAACGTTTAACAGCATCGTTTTTAAGCTATTAATAGAATTATTTACTAGTTTCTCCTTCCAGCTTGTCAAACTCGCTAGTCTCCCCCTCCTTTATAACATCGTCCAGCTCGTCTTCATTTAGCTCCTCCCGCGTGGACTCCTTTTTGCCAAACAGACTTAATCTTCTGACATTAAACTTTGAGCTGGAGGTCTTTTTAGGAAGGTTTGTGAACGTCCTCATGCTCTTGTGTAGAATACTCTCCTTAGTAGGGCTTTCCTTAGAAACTTCCGACTCGGAACTAAGTCCACCATCGCTGGTGATTTTAGTTAAATTGTTGCGATCATGCAATTCATCTGGAGAGAATCCAAACAACGAGGCTAAACTAGGCTTTTTCTCGGCTGGCGATGGTAATGCAGAAATGCTGTTGCTGTGACTGTTATTGCTAGAAAATAAGCCTGTGAAGCCCTTGTGGAACCGGCTCTTGCTAGGACTTTCTGTGGTTTCTAGGGCTCCACTATTGATAGTGATGTTAGGGATATCACTCCAAACTTTGTCCAAAGGACCTGGACTGCTGTCAACAGAAACAGAATTATCGGGGAAAAGAGCAGTAGGCCATCCGTAAGTCGAAGCAATGTTTGTATCAGTATGACCATTGCGCGCAAATGAACCGGCAGTAGAAGGCGACTTCTCCCCCCAAGGATATGGATTGGAGGAAACAGATGTACTCGCAGCATGATTGTGAATGTTTTTTGTATCCGTTGAATAAGCCCCACTTATGACACTGCTATAACTGCCACTCCTTCTTCGAGAGCCTATTGGTTCGATGTTAAGAGTAGGAGCAGAAGAGTCTAGGAAATCGCCAGCTAGAGCAGAACTAGAACCATGTCCTGAACCAACAGCATAAGGCGCTGTGTCCCTGGGACGTTTTCCAAAGAATAAAGATGAGGACTTGTTGTGGGTATCGCGGGGATGTTCGCGAGGCTTGCCAAACAAAGTGAACTTTTTGGACGAGGTTGACGCAGGTTCAGGAGAAAGAGCGGATTCTTCGGGACTATCCAGCAGCGAATGCCGACTGCCTGCAAAAGCAGGAAAGCCGTTGAAGCTTGTGAAGCTTGTTTGAGGAGATGAGGGAGCAGGTGCAGTTAATGACGCTCCAACTGATGCTGAATCATGTAAAGAGCTAAGAGATACTTGTGGTGAGGCACTAACATCAGTAGAACCATCAGGGTTATGCAAAGCTGTGGAAAGAATAGGGCCGGAAGCACGGCCGTTTGTATGAAAGAAAGGGTCTTTTAATAGAGTAGCAAAGGATTCGGATAGGTCATCAGTAGTGAAAAGATTAGAGGGAAGGAGAGCGTCAAGGGAAGGACTCAAAACAGCACTTTCACTGTTGTCTTCAAGATCAGTATTAAGAGGAGCAAGTTTGCGACCAGCAGGTAATGGAACAAAAGCTGATGAATCTCCAGGATCTGTTTTCTGAAGTCTTCGAGCTGCCACTGCATCTGCCACTGCACCAGCAACTGAATCAACCATCGCATCAGGATGTCGTCTTGTATTATACAGCTGTACAGCATTCCTATAAGCTTCTCCTGCCTCCTCATACCTCACATGGACCTGCAAATATCTTGTTTCCAGGTCTTTCTGAATCTTTTGCCAGCCGTTTTCAAGATCTCGATCAATTTCCATTTGCTTACGAAGCTCGTCCTTCAACTTTGAATGAACCTCGTCCGAGTCGAATATATCTTTGACAACAGCCTGGTCTACTTGGCCAGAATCGTCTACAGATTTAACAGCTTTTTCAAGGTATTGCAAAGTGGCACCTTTAACAGCATCTGCCTTACGCAGACCTGAAGCAAACTGGCGAGTCTCATCTTCCAACTCCGCTACGTGAGTCTGAAGCTGTACAATCTCGGTCTCTTTGTCACGAACTTTGAGCTCATAAGCTTCGGTGAACTCTTCCAATTGCTGCTCTGATTGCTGTACCGTTTGATTATACTGGTCTACATCGATCTGGCGCTGGATTGAAATCGCATGTTGCTTATCAAGAGCGTCCTTTAATTGTGTAAGACGCCTGTCTAGCTTCGATCTTTGCGTTTCAAGGGTACGCTTAGAATCTTCGAGCATCTTTGTTTCAGATCGTACAGTTGATCTTTGATGGTCATCAGCCTTTTTCCGTTCTCGATACTCGTCCAATTTAGTTATAAGTTGTGACTCGACAGCGTTAAATTCCGAGTCAGCTCGAGCTGCTTGCAACAGCACGTCGTTTATTTCCACTTGAACCGATTCCACTTCCTGTGTTAACGATTCAACGGTATAAATAGCCTTGTCTTTCTTTCGTTTACTACTGCCGTTTGCATTCCTAACACCAGTTGATACAGATGAAGGGGTACCCAGATTCTTACTCGCAGCTCGTTGACGCCCTCTGGCTAACGAGTCTTCCGACCGGTTTAAACCTATTTGAATATTACTAGGAAGAAAATCCTCCGAATTCCGCCGGGTGTGAATGCGAAGTGTAGAAGCATGCGATCGATAGCTGCTGGGGTTGACTGCCAATACATTGACAGTGTAAGGAGTGTCGGGGTGTAAATCCTTCAATGTAACTGTAGTGTCGGATCGTTCTGTTTCCCCAGCTTTGCGCCCGTCTACTTCAAGAATATATTTTACCACAGTATTGGCCCTGGCAGGAGGTTCCCAGTGCAGAGCCACCGAAGAAGCTGTTACTGAATCTATAGAAACATTTGGAGTGTCGGGAATATCGATGCCAAGGACTTGAATTAACGTTGGAGCAGGGATTTTCAGCAGTCGCGTGGCTCTGTGAAGGAGCCATAGCAGAGCTATAATAGTCACCAGCAGCGACACTACCATTATGATTTGGATTCGACGCTGCTAGACCATTAATACATGTTGTGGGGATGGGCTGAAAATTGCCTCATATCATGGTAGGGTAAGCAAAGAGGAGAGTAGTAAAGAGTGTATGAGCCTCTATAGATTGTACTGTCAAGTGTTGGTGGAAACGCGATAAAAGAGAAGGAAAAGATATGAATTCTCGAGGTTACAAACCTTTCACTGTAGTTTTTCTTCTTTATATACAAATTGATACTCTTGTTAATGGTGCTACGCTCCTAGATATATCAGATATCCCACTTATTGCTATTAGTCACCAATACCCCTCCAAGACCTTGTTCAAATAACTAATTAATTCTCAATTGAATCGTCAATTCTTAATATATATTGTTTAACGATTGTCAAACCTTGCGTCTTACATCGACTCGTTCGTCCAGCTCATTTTTGGTTGCTCCCACTCCTTACCGTTTACTCGGAATCCGAAGTCCCCTGCAGAGCTCGGCTATTTCAGGAGTTTTCCCGGCTGATCAACGGCTCTTATGAGTCTTATTTGAAAATCTCTCGACTTGAACGTTTCTTCCATAGAACATAATAATTAGAAAATGGCATCGGCAGCAAGTATAGATTTTCGAAGTGAGTGATTCATGAGCAATTGCTATATAACTGATTGATAAGCTAACTAGGTGACACTTTCACCACGCCTACAGCTTCAATGCTAGCGGCTATGGCTGCAGCTTCTCATGGAGATAGTGTTTATTATGAGGACAAGACCACGAATGATTTCCAGGATCGTGTGGCCAAATTGGCTGGCAAGGAAGATGCCATTTTTGTGGTATCCGGCACGATGTCTAATCAAATTGGCATTAGATGTCATTTAGGAGGCCCTCCTCACTCGGTTTTATGTGACCATCGAGCTCATGTAGTTACAGCAGAAGCTGCTGGTCTGGCTATACTCAGTCAAGCTATGGTGACTTCAGTTGCGCCTAGCAATGGAGTTTATCTGACACTTGAAGATGTTAAGCAAAATGCTATATTGGACGATGATGTACATGTAGCACCAACAAAAGTGATTTCACTTGAAAATACGCTTGGTGGTAGTTTGCTCCCGATAGAAGAGATTGCTAAAATCTCGAAATTCGCTAGAGAAAACGGCATTAAAATGCATTTGGACGGTGCAAGACTGTGGAATGCTTCAATTGCTACTGGAATCAGCATTGCAGAATATGCCAGTCATTTCGATTCTGTTTCCTTGTGCTTTTCAAAGGGTCTAGGTGCGCCTGTTGGAAGTGTTTTGGTAGGAGATAAAGCGTTTATCAAACGGGCATTCTGGATAAGAAAGCAACAAGGAGGAGGAATTCGTCAAGCGGGTTTATTAACTGCTGCTGCTAACGTAGCTTTGGATGAGGTGTGGCCTACAATGGCAGAGACTCATAAAAAGGCTGCAGCATTAGCCAAATATTTTGAAGGTCTTGGTATCCCTGCGCAAATCCCTGTTGAAACAAGTTTCATTTTTCTAGATTGTCAAAAGGCCGGTCTGGATGTTTCCATCCTCATACAAGAAGCAAACAAAAATGGAATAAAGCTGTTGGGGCCTCGAATCGTACTTCACCATCAGATTTCAGATGAAGCTATAGAGAAGCTCAAGCTGACTGTAGCTACAGCACTGAAGATATCAAAAGAAAAGATCAGCAACGGTGGAGTAATTGAGAAGGAGATGACCACATATGGCCAGTCCGGCAAGAGATAGAAGAGTAGATAGAAGAGTAGAGCTAGATATTATAGATTGTTATGCTAAATGTTGTCAAAACCAGCTCTGTAGTCAACTGCCGATATGATTGCGAATATCGGTGGGTTAATTCTCCAGAGCTTGAATTAGGACAGTGTCAGTCTACCTGCAAAAAAATCTTGGACATTCACACACTCAATCCCCCTGCCTAATCCTGCCGATATCAGAGTTCCTATCCGTCTCTGAAATTTCACCACCTCCTTCAGCTGCTTTACCCTATTGCCGCTCTTACCATTTTCGGTCTCGTTTACGCCGACACCCTAACCCCATTGATCTATCAGAATCTTTATAATCTCGGATTGTGAATACAACCAAAATAATCATCAAAATGGCCTTTTAATCGCATAATATCTGCATCCTCAATATTCACTCCTTCTTGTATCTTTCGGCGTTGGATTCTATTAACTTATTGCATTATTTCTATCTTTCTTTCAAGTCTTTTACTTTATTATTTTATATTTTTTTTATTTTTGTTATTTTTTAATATTGGCCTCGGCTCACATCGGATCACCGGAATGTCCAAACAGTTTGTGCGGTCGATAAAAAACATAACAAACCGGTATTCGTCAGTGCAAATTCAGGTCAGAAATGGTACGTACAGCAGTAATTAGTAGTTGTATAGTAAATTGTGAAGTGGCCTTATCAACTGTCTCTCTGACTATTAGCCACCAGTAATGATTCTTGGGGTCCTAGTGGAGGGGAGTTGAATGAAATAGCATTGTTGACATATCATGAGTAAGCGAAGAAGCGGGACAATTCAGCTGGTCAATACTGACAAAGCCGCTATGTAATGGAGATCTTAGGGGTTCTTGAGAAACGGTTAAACGATAGTGGCAAGAATTGGCGACATGTTATGAAAGTGGGTTTGAAAGCTTAAGAAAATTCACCGAAAATTCTAACCCAGGCACTCACTGTATTGCTATACTGTGTGTATGAAGGCTCGGATGCTATCGTTATCTGGTTGAAATCTCATTTGTTTCTGATCAAAACTTTGCAAGAATTCCGGTACGTGGATGAACGAAATATCGATCAAGGAGGTCCAAGTAAGTATATTCAATTGAAACTTGTTGGCTTATCTCACCTAGTCCGCTCTAAAGCCAGAACACTTACCGAATTCGTTCTCGACGAGAAAAAGTTAAACAAGGCAAAAGAAGACTATCGCCGCATCCGCCGGCAAATGGGACGTCCAGGCATCGTAGATCTTAACCATTCAGAAGCTTCCAAAACACGTTTGACAATGGATCTGAATGGCCTTCACAGCCCTCTCGACAACCCCCCACGACTATCCCAGGCCTTGGATTCTCAGTCGAGATACAGTCTATCACTTCCTTTGAATGTTATTCAAGAAGAGATATTTCCATAGCTTACATTTGGGCATTGATCCACCAGCGGCCTATCCCCCACATTCTCAACATTTGTCCCCGCATCTCCATGTTTTGTCCTTGCTCATGCTCAGCAGTCGTGACGGAACTGCAAACCCGTCTCTGAGTACATAATCAATATGTATCGGGTGACTGAGCTAAAGCCGGCAATAACCGACTGTGTCCAAGAAGGTTCCCCTCTGTCGATCATAAACGGTTTTAAGCTAGGTTGAAAGGAGTTTCTGAGCTTAACGACTCAAAATATCTCTTAATTGTCGATTAAAATTTTGATTGAACCCTGCCGTCTGGTACATTTCGTTCCACTCCCGCCGTTACCCCACATTTGGTTTGTGTTCGGGCCCTATTCGGTGATTACGATTATTTGAACTTCGCTTTTGATGCCCAGATTTCGTGAAAGGATATCTTTTGTCTGTCCTAAACTTTGTGTCAAACTCTATCTGTAACCAGTAAAGTTTAAGTTCACATCTCAGGTCATCAGCCAAGATGTTTCATAAGCCAATTGTAGCATTTACAGCTGTTTATACGTTTTCTGCCCAATATTAATCTCAATATTAATTTTTTATCAGCTGACATCGAGCGCCTAAACGGATCTGAATCAGGTTCTAAAAATTTTCAAAGCCTCATCGAGACAAGTTAGACACCCATCAACGGTTCACGTTTTGTTGGGATGAGGGGCTGGCAAGATGCATGACCCTGTCATCGATTACCGGCGGGGAAACCTCCGGGCATTAGCTAAATTCTTGGCAAGTACTAGCGGGCACCATAGAAAAATTTTCACTTGGGCCTAACTAAGCTAGGATTCCTTTTATAAATTTCCTCGGGCAGAGAAATTACTTCATTGGGAAATCTCCCCTCGCTATTATGGACAACTTGTGGCGTTGCCCAGACTTGACATCTCTTTGCGGGGTAGTCCCATCGACTGTTGCCATGAGAACTGCACTGCATGAAGTTACATAATGCATCTTGACGTCAGTTTACGGTTAGCTGGAATTATGGAAGCAAGTGCCTCTAAAAGAAGGTGCAGGCTAAGACCGGTTATTCCAGTGAATATTAGATTATTCTACATATTTTATTTTTGCTTGGCTGAGTTGAATTGTGTGATGTAAACTCGCTGAACTGGAGAGTTAACCCCACAGCTCGGGCCAAGACTTCCATTCAGGGCCAAGACCTGGAGTGCAGCAAACTGGGAAACTTCTTGGCCGAATATATATATATCTATGGAATTCCCCATGAATTGCTTATCGACTTGCATAAAGTTGTTATCATAACCAGAGGTTCCATAACTCTTAGCGAAGCTGACAAATTTTAATTCCTCTATTCAACATAAGATATAAATATCCGTCTGTTTTTGCATCATGGGTCAACCAGAAATCATGTCTTTAGAATCAGACGCAAAATCAGATGTCATTATCCACGAAGTGGATACAGTTCGAGTCTCAAGGGTCCAACGATTCAAAGATTCCTTCAGGCCCGCCGATCTGACACAATACAATGTCGACGGTTTAACAGATCTTGAAAAAGCCGCTCTGGCCACTGCCAACTCTCCACTTTCTCGTTCTCTAAAGAACCGTCACTTGCAAATGATTGCTATCGGTGGTTCTATTGGTACTGGATTGTTTGTTGGTAGTGGAAAGGCCTTGAACTTAGGAGGCCCTGCTTCGTTACTAATCGCTTTCGCCTTGATTGGAATGATGCTTTACTGCACTGTTCAAGCTTTAGGAGAATTATCTGTTGTGTTCCCAGTTTCCGGTGCTTTCTCGACATTCTCTACTCGATTCATAGACCCTGCATGGGGTTTTGCTATGGGCTGGAATTATGGATTATTATGGCTTATTGTGTTTCCCCTTGAGCTTGTGGCTGCTAGCTTAACTTTGAACTATTGGAATGCTCCTGTCAGTCCTGCCCTCTATGTCGCTATCTTTTGGCTAGTTATTGTATGTATTAACTTGTTTGGCGTCCGAGGCTACGGAGAAGCAGAATTTATCTTTTCCATGATCAAAGTTGCTGCTGTTATCATTTTCATCATCACAGGAATTGTCATCAACTGTGGAGGAGGAAGTGGCAGCCAAGGATATATTGGAGGAAAGTTCTGGCACGATCCTGGTGCTTTCAACCATGGATTTAAAGGTCTCTGCTCGGTATTTGTAGTGGCTGCTTTCTCTTTCACTGGAACCGAGCTTGTTGGTTTGGCTGCTGCTGAAACTGACAACCCAAGAAAAACTCTTCCAAAGGCCGTCAAGCAGGTCTTCTGGCGTATTACTTTGTTTTACATTGTCTCTTTGACTATTGTCGGATTGATCGTGCCTTACACAGATCCTAAGTTGCTCGGAGCCTCGTCTGTCGACGTCACTGCCTCTCCCTTTGTTATTGCCATCGTCAACGCTGGAATCCCTGTCATGCCATCCTTCGTCAATGCCGTTATTCTCATTGCTGTCCTTTCAGTAGGTAACTCGGCTGTATACGGCTGCTCTCGTACTCTCGCTGCTCTTGCTGCTCAGGGCTACGCTCCCAAGTTCCTCTCCTACATTGACAGACAAGGACGTCCCTTAGGAGGAATTGCACTAAGTGCTCTTTTTGGACTACTCTCTTTTGTAAGTGCTTCATCAGCTCAAGGTACTGTTTTTGCCTGGCTTATGGCTTTGTCTGGGCTTTCTTCTATCTTTACTTGGGGATCTATCTGCCTGTGCCATATCCGCTTCCGCAGAGCCATGAGAATTCAAGGTCGATCTCTTGACGAAATTCCCTTCAAATCTCAGGTTGGTGTCATTGGCTCATATTTCGGTTTACTATTTAACTTTTTGGTTTTGGTGGCTCAGTTCTGGATTGCTCTATATCCAGTCGGAGCTTCTACTCCTAGTGCTCAAGTCTTTTTCCAGTCATATCTTGCCTGTCCTCTTGTATTGGTATTCTATCTGTTCTACAAGATCTGGAAGCGGCCCAGCTTTATTCGATCCAAGGACATGGATCTGGTCACTGGAAGACGAGAAGTCGATTTGGATCTCTTACGACAAGAAGTTATTGAAGAGCGAGAGAGAATTGAGAGCAGAGGTTTCCTCTACAGAGTCTACAACTTTTGGTGTTGAACAAAATAGCATTTACTGAATATTTTATTAGCAATAAACGATTTATGATATTAATAATTAAAGCCTCAGCATCCATTGTACATTAACTTTACCGCTGTTTTGGTAAAAATGCTGAAACAGTGATGGATTAATTAATTGCTTCTTTCGTTTTGAAACCTCCTTTGTAACATTACCAAAACAGGCTAGCTCGATGCCTGTCGATCAACAGTTTTTTGTTGCATACGTATTACCTAAATAGGAAACTTTTGCCACAACTTGCCCGCAGCCCCGTGTTAATTAAAAATAGGATCAAGTACCGAGGAATATTCTGAATTTGTGATCAACCGTTATGTTGCTTTAACCTCTTACGGGCGAGCTGATTAATTAGTCAAGGGAACACTGGAACATCGATTGGTCCACTATATTCGAATGATTCGCCTATTTCCTAGTTTTAGATATTAGAAAATAGCTTTTCTGTGCAAGCTAAGCGAGTAAATAAGTTAGAGCAAATCCTTCTAAAGTTCCATATTTTCCCTTCCTTCGTAACCGTTGAAGCAATAGTGCGAGGCGCGAAATGGCTCAAGGACCTTCGTCGATTAGACTGCCCACAATGGCTTTCAAGGGCTATATAAAGGAGCCTGGAGCTAATTAGAACACTGCAAATAACGAAATTTCAAGCTTTTGTTCATGTGACATTGTGGCATTGTGATATTGTGACATTATTGTCAATGTGGTTCATCTGATTGCACTTGAAGAGGGGAATCGCGCCGCACTGGCCGTCAAAAGCCCAATTTGTTCACACGTAGATTAGCTAGATGGGAAAGTAACTTTAACAAGTATTATCATCTGCTCAAAATCCGAGATTTCTACTTAGTTCTCGGCTGATTGAATTACAGTTCAAATAGCTATTGAGATTTAAATTTAATGGCAGTTGATATTGATTCATTTTCTCCCATTTTAACTGAAATCGGTTATGAGAAATGCCGAAATGATTACCCCACAAAGCTTAAATGCTCTGAAGCTCGGCCCGAAGATTATATAAAGACACTAATTTACAGCTTTTATCACTCAGTATAATTTAATTACAATGTCTCAAGAATTAGCAGATGCCAGAGCACTTGCGAAGGGCAAACTTGATGTCAAAGAGTTATCAAATAGTGTGTTGAAAGGACTGCCAGTTTCTAGAGAAAGGCTGGGCAAAGTTGTCAAGATCCTTCATGTGGATCCTTTTTTCACTAACTTAAGCTACACGGAACCCTTCCGAGTCGATAGGATGAGACAAGGGCTTCAAATCTGTAGCAAATTGACCACATTGGGTCGGATCCATGGATGGTCTGATGATGAAATGAGTGACATATAAATAGTCCTACTTTTACTGCTCGCAAATGGTGGATAGGTGGATTAGGCGTTTTGGCCAATCATGCTGTGGTTCAAGCCATTTTGCAAATCCCCAATGGTGCTGGCAAAGCCGTCAAGACTCTAGGACCTCATCTATTTATTGTGCCGATTCGTGATCTGAAGACCCACAAGCCACTTCCTAGAGTAACTGTCGACGATATAGGACCCAAATCACAGGATCTTTTTGCCCTTACAGACAATGGATATGTATCATTTGATAATTTTCGCATTCCTTATGATAACATGCTTTGCAGATTTACATCCATTGATCCCATTACAATGGAATATCATACATTGGGCAATCCTAAAGTTGCCTACGCTAGTATGGTGAAACTTCGGGCCGGCTATCCTACAACTATAGGTATTCCATTGGCCAAAGCTGCTACTATTGCTGCAAGGTATTTGTCTATCCGTCGGCAATTCGCAGAACCAGGAAATGAAACTGGCCCAGAGCTCCCCGTCATTCAGTATGCCTCAACAAATCAACGACTTATGCCAATCATAGCTCAAAGTTATGCTTTTTTGTATGTTGCTCAAAGTGTAACATCTATCTACGAGACAATGCTGGCCAATCTTGTGGAGAGAAACGATGATTCCCTTCTTGCTGAAGTTCATATCGTTACTGCTTCTCTCAAGGGAGTTGTGTCGAGAATCGGGGGTACAGGTCTGGAAACCTCGACGTTGCTTATAGGAGGTCATGGCCACAGCGCTTTCAGTGGTATTGGTAAACTTTATGCCACCTCCTTGCCTGCACAGACTTTTGAAGGGGATAATTTTGTTATCGGGCAGCAAACGGCCAAGGCACCTGTCAAACAACTAAATGCCGTTCGTAAAGGCAAAGGAACTAAAGTGCTGTTTGAATCCAGCTCATTCCTTGCTACGCCTTATGAATCATCTTCAATCTCTGTCAATAGCTTGGATGACTGGTTCAATCCTCAAGTAGTGCTTGCAGTTTTGGAGCATCGGGCTCGAAGGCTGGTGTCAGAACTAGATGCTATGTCCTCAGACACATCTATGGTTGAGAATCGTGTTAGCAAGGCATTTGGAGATCTATACTTGGTCAACCAGTTCTATAAGAAGTTGCAACAACATTCTTCCGATCTCAAGACGAGCTCGGGTTTGTTGTATAAGCTTGCCCACTTATTTGCTTTCGATATTCTGCTACAATCTCTTGGAGAGGTAGTAGAGGATGGCTTAGTGACATACAAGCAAACTGCTCTTCTTCGACAGGCTTTCGCAGCTCTTTCTAAAGAACTTTATCCCTACGCCGTGGCCTTAACTGATGGTTTCGGATTCTCTGATTTCGAATTGAATTCGGCTTTGGGCTTGTACGATGGTAATCCATATCAGGCCTTGTTTCAAAATTCTCAGGCTGAGGCAGTGAATAATACTGATTATACTGCTGATGTCAATGATGTGAAAAGAGCTTATAGCCTCAAGATATTTGAACCTAAAAGTAATCTCTAGGTTAGAAGAAGGAACTTAGGCAGATATGATAAGCGTTAAGAATGAATGAATGAATAAATCTGTATTTAGAGTCGTATGTCTTACATAGTAATCTTTCTAAATCAACGAAGGCGACTAGTTCAAGTGTTTATAAGCGCTAAGCATTGAATTGGATAATAGTACTTCATAGACCTCTAAGTGACTATATGCAGCTGCTGAAGATATATTTATCTAGGGTCGTACATCTTACATAGTAAACTTTCTAACACAACAAAGGCGACTAGTTCAGGTCTATTGCCCGCTCCAGGCTACTCACTAGACAGATTAGCTGCTATTATTGTTTGGTTACGAGACTGCGAAAGATTTATTCATTTTTTGAACAACGTTGAATTTACCAAAAAAATCAGGCCCAAAAATGCCCTAAAATGCCCACTCCGGCTTCTCGCTAGACAGCTTAGCTGTTATTTTCTTTCCATAGTAAGACTTCCTTGAGATATTTGCAAAAATTTCTCTTTGTTTCAAGTGTTTTCATACATTTTTATGCGTCATGATGGTGAGGAGACGGTTTCAATTGTAAAAGTCCTTTTCAGAAATTGCAAACCTTTTTTCAACAAATTGGTCTCTTGGCCCAGTTGGTTAAGGCATCGTGCTAATAACAACTCTTCGTTGAAACGCGAGGATCGGCGGTTCGATCCCGCCAGAGACCATATTTTCCGCCGTTGTAGTATAGTGGTTAGTACACTTCGTTGTGGCCGAAGAAACCTAAGTTCGATTCTTGGCAACGGCATTTTTTATATCAACCAGTTGCTTTATCATTCGTTTTTAAAAGTCTTTGACTGTCCATCTATGTTGCTGGTGGTAATAAGTGTCTCAAAATAAGATATGTGAAAACGGTTTAGTTTCCCCACCTCTTACGTGGACAATCGGCCCCTTTAGGTCTTATCTGGACAAGCAACCAGCCTCTTACATCATTTTCAAGATTTATACTCTTGGCATCCTATCACATAGCCAGTCGAAAAGGGTCCACTGTATTGCTTTTGAATGAGAATCGCTATCAAAGAACTAGCTATCGCTTGTTAGGAGTTAAAAATATTTGATGCGCAAGATCTGGAAAAAGAAAAAAAGAAGCAGAAGAGGCTAAAAAGCATAAATACCTTTTTTTTTTTGGAGTTGAGTATAAAACGAAAGCGGATGAAGCCCGTGGAAATCTAGTTTATCGTCGGATAAATTCTTGCCAAACCTGCGTGGTATAATGGACATTTTGGATTAATTTTGGATTATTGGATATATTGCTTTACCTCGGTCAAATACTCTTTATTTCCGATGGATAAAGAAATTAAAGAGGTGGAAATAGAATCTGTTTCAACAAACTTATCGAGTCCAAAGAACGCATCAGATGTCGATGAAGCAGAAGCGCCGATAAGAAAAGCTGATTCAAAGGACTCAAAAAGTTCAAAGAAGAGAACATATCCATCTGCAGCACTTGGTTCAACTATCGAAGAGAATGAAGTATCACGATTTCTTATAAAGCTCCATGAAAAGGAGGAAGATGAAAATGATTGGCCGTCGATAAACGAGGTGCTTAAACGGATGAATTGGCCTCCTGGAACAAGCGAACAGAAAACCACTGGGAAGAAAACTATCAAAAGGCCAAGATTCATAGGGCCTATAATTGAAATTCGTTACATATTGGCTTCAAGATGGTTCTTTATATCTCTTTTTCTGGCTGGTATCTTTTTTATACCTCTGGCGATAGGCGCTTGGGTCAATAATGACGCTGAGCTCGGTAAGACTAGGATTATGTGGATATTTATATGGCTAGAAGTGGTGCTGGTTGCATTTTGGATTTGTAGATTAGCAGTTCATTTCCTGCTGCCTTGGATTTTTACTTTGATTTTTGGAAATGTCCCTGCTCAATATGTTCAATTTCTACAAGCTATGGAGATATATGCTACACTCGTATTGTGGGCTATGGTTGCTCTTTGCACATTCCTACCGATACTAACACAAAACCCATTTGCATCAACAACTGCAGATGCCACTCAGCAATGGCAAAAAACTGTCAATAATATCCTTGCCTCTTTATTGATCTCCAGTCTGGTGTATTTCTGTGAGAAAGCGTTGATTCACTTAATCGATATCTCTTTCTACAAAACTTGGTTTTCATACCGCGCCAAGACAAATAAACTGCATATTGCAGTGCTGACTAGGATGCTAATAGCCTCATACAGTCTATCCAGTCCCTTTGAAGATAAGCTTAAAAGCAACGACGAGAATCTTAAATCTGAAGTAGTCACTACCAAGCTTAAATATTCCGGGTTGGATTCCGCTCGAAAACTGGCTCAAACACAAACCGTTCGAGATGTTGAAAGAACAGTTAATGACATTTTTTCCTTGACTTCTCAAGCTTTTTCCAGTGTTGCAAAAGTATCCCCCCCGCCTGCCAATCCCAAACCCGGTTCAGGAACAAGTAATGCGAGATCAAACGTCCCCCCTGCGTTGTCAGGAACAGAAGCTGCGCCTAATTCTGGAAATCCTGCTAGAACTGCTTCTGGCTCCAAAGTGCCTGATTCGAATCAAATTGACTCTGCGCATACCGTAGTTAAGGCGGCAGTAACATCTGACCAAGCAGCTGAGATCTTGGCAAAAAGAATCTGGGCGTCGATTGTGTTGAAAAATCCAATAGTTCCCGATGATCCAGTGCCTTCAAATGCTCGGATAAATAATGGCCAAGGAGATCCTTCGAATGACACCCGGAAAATTGATATGTCCAAGTGTTTTGACCCCGATTTAGTAGAAAAAGATGCCAAGTCACTATTCAATGTACTTCAAATTGGAGATAATGGACAAGTCGGTTTGAAAGATATCAAGGATTCAGTGGAGGGTGTCGGTCGTGAAACAAGGTCGGTTGGAAACTCTTTACAGGACGTGGGAAAAGCTATTGAAAAACTACATCATGTTCTCACATTCGTCGTTTTGCTCATTGTGGTGATAATTTTCATTGGAATGCTTGCACCAAGTGTCAGTGCAGTTCTGGCCACTTTTGGTGCTACTATTTTGTCTTTTACTTTTATCTTTTCATCTTCTGCAACAGAGCTCTTCACGTCAGTCATCTTTCTGTTTATAAAGCATCCTCTAGATGTTGGAGATTCTGTGAATATCAACAATGAAACCTACACTGTGGAGAAAATGTCACTTCTTTTCACAGTTTTTTCAAGAACAAAGGACAGTGTCATTGTTCAAGCCCCAAATTCGGCACTGAATGCCCTGTGGATTAGCAATTTGAGTCGAGGTCCTCCTCAAAATCCGTCGGCAACAAACAGAAGCATATCTCATGTTTCTATAGACCCTGGTTTAAGTGGATCTGCTATTAGCGGGACGACCATGAGCAATTCAAGCCCGACTACAGTAGGCGCCAGTCCGAGTGGAATTGTTAACAACGGGACGGCAACGGGCAATTTAAACCTGCCTACAGTCTAAGTACATAATACATAATCACAAGACTTTAACTCTTCAGCTCTACCTAAGCCTACCTTTTCCAGGCCAGTTGCTGCTTCTCCTCACGATCAATATTCCCTCATATATATTTGGACACTAATCTATCTATTCATGATTGGCAATAGGCCTTTATATACAATTAGTCGGGCACATTTCTTAATTCGGCTGCATTCATTGCCGTTGTATTAAAATAAGCGGAACCTTAGTTCGATTCTTGGCAACGGGATTTTTCGGTAGCTTGCATGAGCGTTTGTTTAGCCGTGCACAGGCGTTTAATTAATTACTGAAAAAAGTGAAGAATAAAAGAAATATGCAAATGAATTACATTACAACAATATTATAAACATAACTGGTCCAGAAGCTGTCAGTTAGACGTTTGGCAGTCAGTCAGTATAAAATAGTAAAGCCCAACTTTTTCAAATAATAACGAATCTACATCTTAAAGGTCATCTTTACAATTTAATTATACTTGCTAGTGAATCTACGACGAGGCAATGCATTCAGATAGAAAATATAATCAAAATTATAAATAAAATGTAAGCAAATGCAAGCAAATGCATGTAAAAATGTTAAGAAAATGCAACAGAAAAAAATTATGTAAAAATTAAAAAAAAAAAAAAAACAGCCAGAAATAAATTACAAAAAGTAAACTGCGAAAAGCTGAAAAATCAAAACCAATTTAAATTCAATATAAAAAATCGTTCAGGTGAAACCCAAATTTCATAAATTTTCAACTAACAACGTCGCGCGCTTAAGCAATTCGTGCTATAGTATTCTTGCTATACCGTGCTGCTCGTGATACTGGTGCTTCCAGCTGTCATGTTCTTTAATTGATATATTAATTATCATTCATTCGCTACGCGTGTCAAAGTGCAGCTACTGCTCAAACCATACAACATAGAGGTTCGATAGAGCCATCATCTTCATTTTAACTCAATATGAATTCGGAAATCCCGCTACATACAATGCCGATGGCATATTCCTCCAACACTCCACCATCTAGAGATATCACTTCACCTCCTCAAATTCCTGCTGCTATCTCGTCAGGCCCTAGATCGAGTATACAGGGCCCTGCAGCTTCGGATTCGTATCTACGAAGAAATGGCACTAGCCAGAGTCAAACCATGGACTATGCGCCTTATCAAGGCTACGATCCGTCTTATCCCGGCTATCCTGCAGAGGAAGAGCTTGAAGAGGAGGAACTTGTAGATCCTCATACCCATACCTCTCAAAGCCATGATGATAGATCCAATCTTCTTCCTACAGTTCTAGAAGATAGTGAAGAAGATGACGACGATATGCCTGTAATCAAGCAAGTCGTCGAACGCATGAACGAGCCTCCTAAAAGGAACGAGTCAAAAAAGGAACAGGAAGATAAGGACGAAAATAAGGGAGGACTAATTCATGGATTAAGGCATCGGTCTCGAACTCAACGAGAACGGGCAAAGAAGGAAAGGTCGAAATTCGTAGATTCAATGGCTAAAGTATACCAGATGATGATGACTTGGTCTCTTGTATCCAGATGCTTTATATTCTGGTTTCCTCTGGCTGCAATTCTGTTTATTCCCTTGGCAGTAGGTGCTTGGGGTAATAGAGATGCTACACTTGGTGATACCAGGATTATGTGGATATTTATATGGTTAGAAGTCGTTTGGGGAGCATTATGGATTTCTAGACTAGTAGCTCATATGTTACCGGGCTTTCTCTCAGTCGTTCTAGGAATAATGGCTCCTCAATTCAAAAAATATACTTCTGTTATTCAAGCCATGGAAATTTCCATTACTCTTGTGTTTTGGGCTTTGGCATCACTTTGTACTTTCCTGCCGATAATGACGCAAAACCCTCATGCATCAAAGACTCAAGATGCTACTCAACAATGGCAGAGAGTCGTTAATAATATCCTTGTTGCACTTTTGATCTCCAGTCTTGTGTATTTCGCTGAAAGAGCTTTGATCCATTTGATCTCTGTATCTTTCCACAAGACGCGTTTTTCCAACCGCATTAAAACTAATAAACTACATCTTCGAGTTCTTGCTGAAATGCTAAGAGCTTCCTATAAGATTTTCCCTCCTTATTGTGATGAATTCAAGGATGAGGATTTGCAGCTTCAATCTGGAGTGATCTCGTCCAAGATTGAGAATTCCGGGTTTGATTTCGCTCGAAAGTTGGCTCAAAGTCAAAAGATTCAAAGGGTTGTTGGAGGAGTTAATCGTGTTTTCGATATGACAGCTAGTGCTTTTAGTACTGTTGGCCGAGAATTCGCCAGTACTCCTACCAGTGCCGCTCAAGCTCATAGTGCTGCTGTTTATAATATAGTTACAGCAGCCATGACATCTCATCATGCCGCCGAGATCTTGGCTACTAGAATCTGGATGTCTTTGGTTCTAGAAGGATCTAGTGTTTTGACTGAAAACGATATATTCGAAGTTCTAGGCTCCGATTTCGAAGATGATGCAAAAGCTTTGTTCAACGTTCTTGACACTGATGAGAATGGAGATGTGAGTTTGGACGAAATGGTGTCTTCGGTAAGAGAGATCTGCCATGAGAGAAAGTCCATTTTCAAGTCGTTAAAAGATGTAGATTCGGCGATTGAAAAGCTCCATCAAGTACTTTTGCTGGTCGTTTTACTCATAATAGTGATTATTTTCATTGGAATGCTTGCACCAAGTGTCAGTGCAGTTCTGGCTACTCTTGGTACTACTCTTTTAGCGTTTTCTTTTGTATTTTCTGCTACAGCTCAGGAAATCCTGGCCTCGGTGATCTTTCTGTTTGTTAAACACCCTCTAGATGTTGGTGATCGTGTGGATATCAACAATGAGTCCTACGCTGTCAAGAAGTTATCTCTTTTATTCACGGTGTTTTCCCGGATAAGAGATAATGTTGTCGTGCAAGCCCCGAACTCGGTACTAAACACTTTATGGATCAATAATATCAGTCGGTCTCCTCCTCAAAGCTATGCTATTGACATAATTCTAGGACTCCCTGAAACCACAAATGAAGACCTTAATCTGTTTAATGAAAAAGTCCAGGAGTTCATTGAAGCCAATCCAAGAGACTACAAACCGGATCTGTTCTTCAAATGTACCGACTTCCCCGATCTTGACAGAGTACAATTGACTGTCAGTGTAGGATTCCGGTCGAATTTCGCTGACGGAGTGCTGTATTCTGCACGACGGTCTAAACTTATCCGATTCTTGGGCTATTGCGTCGCTTCAATTCCTTTGGCAGCTCCTCCTCGTCAAGGAATCATGTCTGAGCCTTTGGTCTATGTTCAAGGAGCTGATCATGTATCTTCTGAGCCTCAAGGCAAAAGAGTCCAGCGTTTAGGAGGTTTCAAGGATCTGGGAGCGGATCTTAACGTTAGGCAGTCGATTTTGAAGAATCCAAGGCATGAAATGGACGTTGAAAGTGACCCTGTCCATCCCATCACCAAGATAATTTCTCCCGTATATTCAGTAGGCACCTCAACCGCCGTCCATGATCCTTTGAACGACTCTGCTATTTATGATGACGAGGAAACAGTTCGAAATGCTGCTGTACTCAATAGGCAAGAGTCTCGCGCTTCAATGATTAGCGGTGCCAGTTTGAATAGAGCACCTACTACGGGACGAAGGCGAAAGACTTAGCATAATAGGCATGAATAATAATAATAAATAAAAACTATGCATAATAAAAACGAGTGCTACTAGAAAATCTCGTCGCTACTTTTGCTTCTTGCGAGGATGAACTGAATCATCGCTAGCTATAACTCGTTTAGTTCCAGGATATGAGGTGGCTTTGATATCATTATCTTCGTTCGAGATGCGGCGAGAAGGATACTCGAATTTCTGGTTTTCAAACACATTCTGAGTGATTTTCGGAGGCTCGGTGAAATAAGGGTGTAATAACGCGTCAGAGGCAGTAATGCGTTTAGAAGGATCATATTCCAATAAAGATGATAGTAATTGGAATCCTTTTGGATTAGTTCCTCCAATTGATTGATACCAAGAATCGAGATTTGTTGGATAAACCTTCATTGATTGTAGCGAATGATATTCGGGATATCGAGGCAAAGATGGCCATTTTTCAACAGTCGGAGTTCCAAGGATTTCGACGACTTTTTGAAATTGACTTCGTTGAAAGGGAACATTCTTTTTATTATCCATTTTAGCCTCTTCTCCTTTGAAAATAGGCCTCAGTGCAAGAAGTTCGGCAAAAATACACCCTACAGCCCATAAATCCACTGCTGGCGTATAATGCCTAGCACCTAAAAGCAATTCAGGCGCACGGTACCAGATAGTTACTACTACTTTGTCTCCAGCAAATAGAGACTGAAGAGGGTCGCTAAACAGTCTGGCTAATCCTAAATCTCCAATCTTGACAACACCATCAGCAGAAACCATTATATTAGCAGGTTTAAGATCTCGATGAAGTACCCAATTTTGCTGCAAATATGAAACGCCGTTAAGAATCTGCCAAAGAACCGATTTGATCGTCGATTCAGGAATGAGTTTGCGATCTGGATGTGAATGAAAATGGATTATTTGCTAGTTAGAATGACGTTTTTTTGTTAACCACACTCACTAATAAATCATGCTCGGCGTATTCAAACACCATATAAATGGATTTGTCCTCCAAAATGACTTCAACCAGCTTGGTGATGTTCTTATTGTCCAATTCTCGGCATAACTGTAGTTAGAAGACACTCTCTCATATCTACATCACACATACTGCTACTTCTCGACATGCTGATTGTGAAATACCAGTATAATGTACAGCCTCTCCTTCTTTATCAGCTTTGAACTTTTTAATAGCGTAATATTTGGGATTTTTCAAGTCTTTTGATTTGGCCTTATAAACCCTAGTTAGAATAGTAAAGCAAAATACTAAATACTCACCTTCCATAAGTTCCAGCTGCAATATATCCTACAATAGTATAATGGTCCAATACCCTCTTTTTATGCCTGTCCTTACGGCTTTTATAGCCGGCAAGAGGGTTGGCTACTAACGGAGGCATTCGTCCAAAGTTAGCAGCTGTGGTGCCTACAGAGGTCGGGGTATGAGCTCGGGAAGACGGATAAGTGTATCGAGGCTTAGAAAACAGTTGGTTGGTGTTTGTATCCGAAGGTCCATTCGAGGACGCAGGGTATTGATACATAGAAGCCTATACAATGCAAAAGCCCAAGAGCTATCATCAGCTGTACGCAAGTACAGTATTCCTCTTCAGCGACCTTGTCCTTAGATGCCAGATCCACTAATAATGTCCTTAAAATGACTTTCTGCTATTGAAATAAATCATTAACTCAAAGTCCTGGAGAGTTCACAAGTTATCCAATCCAATTTGGTCCTGAAGTCGAAGTCGAAGTCAAACAAGGCCAATTTCCAAATTAAAACTCCCAACACGATGAAATATGAAAATTGAAAAATAAAAAAATATTTAACTTGAGTTGATAGAATATCACTCACGGATCGAGCAATGACAGTGGTACAAACTTATATCTTATAATATGTGGTCGTTACGAATAGCACCTCGACAGACGGTACGATCGCCATTTATCAAATGGTCGAGAACTGGCCTTTACAATGGCTGTTGTCTGGAAATTAAAAGATATCGTTCACGGAGCACTAGGAAGAGTATTCAAGGAAATACCGATAAACGAGAGTCTTCTCAGCGTGGAAGGTCGAATCGAGGTTCATTTACTCCCCCGGAAAAGGTCCATCTTTTATCTAATCCTGTCACTTTTAGAATATGCCAAGAATGCCTTGAAGTATTGGAAAAGAGGCCATCAACAGCTAAAAATCCAACCCCTTCGCCTAATGTTGAAATAAGCACTCTGTTTCATATTCTTGCTGCAAACATTGAGTCAAATATTTCTTCTTTAGACAAGCTACTACAGAGTATGGGAAACCCTTCACGCGTCATAAGGGGAAATCCTATAATGAAAGCCTTTGAAGAATATCGACGAGATATAGGTAAAACCCCTACTAAATTCGACGAATTTGACCAGGATATTGTACAGTTTAAAGATTATGCCAAGAATCCCCCTCTAGTACCGATGTTGAACCGTATTTATGCTGTTATGGCTGATGATGGTGCAGACGCTCATTATGTCAATGGTCTTATTATCAGGTTACTTGTAGGATCGTTTCTACGGTTCTATCAAGCCAAAATCAGGATTTCGTACAATTTTGGAGGTAAAGATACTCCTTCAGTTGTACTGCGTAACCCTGGCGAATGGTTCCCTGAAGCAAGGTCAATTAATCGAAAAATCATCCTTCATGTAGGACCTACAAACAGTGGAAAGACTTATAATGCATTAAAAAGGTTGGAAGAAGCCGAATCAGGCTATTACGCAGGCCCTTTAAGATTGTTGGCCAGAGAAGTATATAATCGCATGAAAGCAGCAGGAAAGCTGTGTAATTTAATAACAGGAGAAGAAGTAATTCGAGACAAGCAAGAAAATGGAAAGCCCTGTCTTATGTCCAGTGGAACTATAGAAATGATTGACGTTCGAAGTGCTATGGAAGTAGCGGTGATAGATGAGATTCAAATGATAGAGGATCCTTATCGTGGGTTTGCTTGGACAAATGCTTTATTAGGAGTACAAGCAAAGGAAGTTCATTTATGTGGAGACCCTAGTTCTGAGAAGATAGTCACCAGATTATGTGAAAGAATAGGTGATCAGTTGGAAATTAGGAGGTATGAACGATTAGGAGCTTTAACAGTGGCTGAAGAACCGGAAAGACATGATCTAAGTGGAGTTAAAGAAGGCGATTGTATAATTGCATTCTCAAAAAATAATCTTTTGGATTGGAAAGCCGAGATCGAAAATGCTACAAACTGGCAATGTGCAATTATATATGGAGCTCTACCACCAGAATCTCGAACAAGACAAGCGGATGCTTTCAACGACCCAGACTCTGAGCATAAATACTTGGTAGCTTCTGATGCAATTGGAATGGGCCTTAATCTTGGAGTTAAACGAATCATATTCCTATCTATGTGGAAATTTGATGGACGTAGTAGTAAGAGAATCTCTGTTTCACAAGTGAAACAAATCGCAGGAAGAGCAGGAAGGTTCCGAACAAGTCATAAATCACAATCGAAGGAAGAACTATCAGGACCTCCACCTGCTGGAATAGTTACTGCTATGAACAGAGCAGATTTGGCTTATCTAAAAGAATGCCTGGCTCAAGATACTCCTGAAATCAAATCGGCAGGGCTTTATCCTCCAGATGATATGTTGAAGCATTATGCACTTCAATTCCCTCCAAACCGTGAACTATACAAGATTCTGGAAACTCTGGAATTGACTGCTGAAATCGGTGGAGGCTTTTTCCTTTGTGGCATTGAATCCATGATCGAAATTTCCAAGTTATTTGCCCGCGTAGAAGGACTTCTTATCGATGAACAAATCGCACTTTCAAAGGCTCCTGTAAAAACCAAACTCGACAGCTGCACAAAAGCTTTTCATTATATGTGCTCAGTTGTTGCCCAGAACCAAACTGTTACAGTCATTGACATTCCTGGCATGGATGTAGCAGCTTTGAGAACCTCGTCCGCACTCTACTCGGATAAGGATATCTCAAGGCTGGAGGAGGTTCATGCAAATATCATTCTATTTATGTGGTTATCGTACAGATTCCCTGTCAATTTCATCGATCGTACAGGAGCTACTGAGTTGAAGAATCTTTGTGAACAAAAGATAGATGAGGCTTTGAACAGGACTAGAAGTTTCCGTTTGGCCAAATGGAGAGAATCATTGGATTATGATTCTTTGATTAATGAAGCTAATCCACAGGTCGCAGTTCAAGTGGAGGAGGCTAGACCAGCAGTTCAAGTGGAGGAGATTAGACCGGCAGCTGATTGAGCATGGACAGATGTATATATATAATGTATCATAGAATTAAATTAAAATCACTTTAAAATCTCGCTCACTATACGTTCAGGAGTGTTGACAGCTTCAATTACAAGACAATCACCATGATTCTCTACCAATTCCTGTCCCTTTGGCACCTCCATTACTGCCAATTGACTGCCTACCATTGTACTACCCATATAATGACCTTGTCTTTGCCCCGTCCGTGCAATTAATTCCTTTTCAGAAGCATATAAAAATACAAAAATTAAATCTGCCTCTCTGACGCTCTGCCGCAAGTAATCTCTATATCTAACCGCCAGAGAAGAGCATGATACAACTGAAGTATGACCAGGGTTCTCCAACGCCTTTTGACTGGCTATTCGCGCAACTTGTGCCAACCAACCCCATCGATCTTCGTCGGTTAAAGGAATCCCATGTGCCATTTTAGAGATGTTCTACATTAATACCTTTGCCAAAATCTTCCAGCCTATCTCTCACCTCTTTGGAATGAACGGAATCTCCTTCAATGAAATCGGCATGTAGCCTTGAGGCCAGCAACTGGCCAATAGTAGATTTGCCTGTTCCCGCCGGTCCGCCTATTATAAATACCTTTGGTTGAGGATCTGTTACCATTGCATGAAAAATTAAGCAGTCAGGGTGAAAATGGTGGGGTATTAGTGGGGTATTAGCCGTGGAGATATCCGTCCAGAACCGGATTATAAATGAACGCAGAAAAGAATTGAATGCAGGAATTGTTTGCAAACTGGACAACCTTAGCTTGCTCTATCAGTATGAATGAATGAATGAATGATATCTTGATATCAAAAAAAGCCCTACGGGGGGGTCGAACCCCCAACCTTGTGATGACTTTAATCCCTAAGGTTTTAAGAGTCACACGCTCTACCGATTGAGCTAGCAAGGCTTTACATGAACCTAAATATTTCTCAAGATTATAACTGATTAATATTTTAATATTTTCTGTTTTTCGTCGAACTATCACTATGAACGTATTTTCTTCGATTCTGGCTGCTATTAAATGCAATTTGATGGCATAAACTGGAAAATTAATGATTTTAGATGCTTGAACATTTTTATCACGTGATGCATATAACCGAGAGCTAATAACCTTTGATTTTCAACAAGACCAGACCCCTGACAGAGAATCAAAGTTCTCCTGTAGATAGATTATAGTGCTACTGTGCGATTGGAAACTTTTCCTTGTTTAAAATTTTTTGAATTGAACTTTTTATGCTACATTATGTAAATACTACTGTAGCCGTTCGCGGGTACTTTATAGCCACTTAAAACCGCCAAAACCGCAATCCAAATTAGGGCATCTGTTATTGTAGTCGAGAGTCCTATATATTTTTGCAAATTTAATAGTCTCAAGGGAAATAACCTATTTATGTTTGTCTTTAGAAAAGTTTTCAAAATTTGATGCCGCATGATGTGCGGCTTTGGATATACAGCCAATATAGGCAACAGATGCTGCTTATCACTGCCGCACTAGATGCGGCCCGGAATAGCAAGAAAATCTAGCAATTACAGTTCAAAGCAAGACGGGAAAGACGGAAAGACGTATGTATAGGGAAACAGATAGCTACAGAATCAACAGTATCGATTAATGTATAAGTTCTTTGGGCTTGATCGATGATGATAGACTATTTAGGCTTGGTCGCTGGATAGAAGAAATAAAAAGATCACCATAAATTGAGCAACTATTCATCTATTCTATAAACTTCGCTTCGTAAACTAAAGCTTGGAGGACTCGTTGATTGTATTCAACTTGGACAACCAAATCTCGACAGGAGTTGAGGACTCAAAACTGGTATCAGTGATGCCATTAATGACAACTGTAGGGCTGACATGAATTCCATTCTGACGGGCTTGACGAATGAAATGCTTGAGATCATCAGTGACGGCATTACCCTTATTATGGGCTATATCATCCTTTTCGATCTCGGGAACAATCAATAGATCAAGCAATTTCTGAGAGTCTACACCCACAGATTTATGGGCCAAATCAGCCAATCTTTTATATGTCTGGATCCGGGTCTCATTATAGACATTCTCATCATAATAATCGCGAGATACTTCGAACAAAGCTCTTGAAAAATCCCAGAACTTATCAGGGTTCAATCTTGCTACTCCCAAGGCTGCTTCATGAACAAGAGTGGAACTGGGATGCCACGGCTGAATCTGATGTCTGAAGATGAATTGGAATCTTCCCGGGAACTTGGCTGATACTGCAGGAATGATCTTTTCCACTAAAGCCTTGAAAATTATCGCACTATAAGGGCAGACCTAGTTAGATTAGACAAAAGTGCTGGGAGGGATATGGCTACTAACATAATCTACATAGAATTCCACCGTGTTGACTCCATTGGAGCCAATCTTATGAGCAATGAACTTAGGATTGATGGACATTGAACCAGTATTCAATTGATAAAGAGTAAAGTGTAATAATGAGAAAGCTTAGCTGTTAATTACGTCGTAAGTTATTGAACCTTGCTCGGAAATCCGTCCCAGATTGTCAAGTCCGGTTCCGGGTGGAAATCAGTCACGTGATTGAAATGAATATCGTATAAAGTTGCGCAATCGCAGAGCAACAGGCAGTCCAGCGACTCCAGCCGGACACAAGCGTTGAATACGACTCATTATACGAGACTGTAGCCGATACGGAAATATCATCGGAAAGTCGCCGAGATTATATGTAAGCGATTGGGTGGTGGACAGACTGATTCTCATTTATCGGCGAAAAGCTGACAAACGATATCAACAATAGCTGCTCCTAGAACAGGCCTCTATATATGTCATTACAACTGCTCCTTTATGATGGATTATGGGTTATATAACAAGTAATCAAATATAATAATAGGAGCGATATCTGTTTGTCTTAATTCTGTAAAGTGTACAATGTGTGTGATGTATATTACAATCGTATAGGAAGAGTGATGCCTATGATATCGGCTAGATTGACGTTAGCCGATATATCGTTCATCTGCTTGAACAGGACTACAATTATAACAAATGCTCCTAATGGATCGATATCTAACTACAGATATTCATATCACAAGTATCTGATTTAGAGTTTGATGACAGCTCTGAGCTCTGTTTTTATCACTATTCACATTGTACGTACTCATATCAAGACTAAGATTTGACGCTATCCTTAAGAGCTTTGACGCCATTAAGTCCCGTCAAACTGCTCGATCTCTCACTACTGGTTCTTACTTTGTCAAAGATACCTAGTCCAGTGGCTATCAAACCTCCCATATCACCGAGACCAGCAGGAACAATAACAGTATTGGATTCCTTGGCCAACTTGCCAAACGCTTCAACGTACTTTTCAGCCACTTGTAAAGAAACAGCATCTACACCTCCAGGAGTTTGTTCAATTGCCTTTGCAACCTCACGGATTCCTTCAGCTGTAGCACGAGCTCTTAAAAGAATAGCTTCGGCTTCTCCTGAAGCCCTATTGATATTCTCTGATTTAATAGCCTCAGAAGCCAAAATAGTTGAAGCTTTTCCTCCCTCTGCCTTATTAATAGCAGCTTGTCGATGACCTTCAGATTCCAGGATTTCAGCACGTTTGGACCTCTCAGCAGACACTTGACGATGCATTGCTTCGAGAACATTAACAGGAGGATGAATATCTCTAATCTCATATCTTAGACATTTAACTCCCCAATCTTGAGCTGCTTCGTTAATTGAAGTGGTTATATTGGCATTAAGAGATTGTCGTTCTTTCAGTACATGATCCAAAGTCAATTGACCGATTTCACTTCTCATAGTGGTTTGAGCCAATTGAGCAATGGCATATTCGGCATCTTCAACTCCATAAGAAGCTTTATAAGCATCGAAAACTCGGATATAAAGTACTCCGTCCATTTCCAATGTCACATTATCGGCAGTAATAGCACTTTGAGAAGGGATTTCCATAGCCGATTCTTTTAACGATTTCACATAACGGATTTTGTCGAGGAATGGAATCAAAATAGCAAGACCAGGTTCAAGGATTCTAGTTAGACACAGCAAAATAATAGCATGAACAACCCTAAAAAACTTGATAACTCACCGATGAAACTTTCCCATTCGTTCCACAATCCATGCCGTCTGTTGAGGTACGAATCTAATTAGCCAGATCAAGTAGGGGATTCTTTCACTCACCGGATGATGGTATTGGCAGGAAGATCCTGGCGTTGGAAAAAGTTCAAATTCGAGCCTCCAAAGCCTGATGCATTTCGACTATAAATACGCAATCCATTCGTTGAAGTACGGAATGCTGTGGCAAGTATCTGCCGATTCATTCTCAGGCTATTCATTTTTACTTGTGGTGATGATGGTTGAAATTGGGAATTTGGGAGGAAAGATGTGGAGTTGATTTGAGAAATATCGGCGGAATATTATGATTATTCTTACAAGCCAGGGCCAGGTGATTGACAATTGATTGTTATAGATTAGAATTTAGTATTGGAAAAAGGAGACGATGACTAGGTGATTCAGATTGGAGGTATATTTGAAGAAATTTAGGCTAACCGGTCAACATGTTATGGGCTCTCCGATAATATCAATGGAATAAAGATTGCCGATATTCTAGCTTACTAGCTTATACAAACCGATATTGGCGAGAGACCGATTGCAATCGGCAATTCGGCCTCGCGTGCTTTACAATATCATGAGAAGATCCAACTACTTTCTTATCGCTGACCGTCTATATTTTAAAATAATTAAAGAATTAATTAAAGAATTAATGAACAATTGTCCTTTTAAACGTTCGTTAATGAACCACCTCCAAACCAATCAGCTATTAAAAAGGCCACATCCAAAGACTGAGAAAGACTCAATCTCGGATCACAGACAGAATCATAACGAATGACCAGATCTTCATCAGCCAAATGCTCCGAACCTCCAATACATTCAGTTACAGCATCTCCAGTAAGTTCCAAATGAACTCCGTTCAAAGTGCTTGAATTCGAACCATGAATTTCCAAAGAATATTTAATCTCTTGAATGATATCGCTGAAATATCTTGTCTTGACTTTTGTCACAGGAGATAACTTGGTATTTCCATGGCATGGATCACAAATCCAAACCACTTTATGTCCAGTGCCTTGAACGGCTTTAATATGTCCAGGCATTAAATCGCGGATTTTATCGGCTCCATATCGGCAGATAAGTGAGACTCTTCCAGGGATAAAGTCTGGATCGACGATGTCTAATAACTCCACCAATTCGTTATTCTTCATTGAAGGGCCTACTTTGATTCCAATAGGGTTTTGAACTCCTCGAAAGAACTCTACATGAGCATGATCGAGCTGACGAGTTCGATCTCCTATCCAAATGAAATGTGAAGAAGTATTATACCATTTTTTCTGGCCAGCAGAAGATTTAGGATCTCTTAATAATCGAGTTAAACTCTGCTCATATTCCAGTAATAGGGCCTCATGAGATGTATACAAGTCCACCGAGGTCAAATCAGAAGATTTATCGGCTCCAATAGTGTGCATGAATGATAATCCTTCAGTAATACGATCAACAACTGCTTGATATCGTTGTCGAACATTGTCCTTTTGAACATGACTTAAATCCCATTCATGAGGAGAATGAATATCGGCTAATCCGTTGGCCAAAGAAGACCGGATAAAGTTCAGAGTAGCTGCAGAATGGAAATATGCATCTACAAGCCTTGAAGGGTCCGGCGTTCGATCGCATACTTCGAATCCATTGATATTATCTCCTCTGAATGAAGGGATTTCTTTACCGTCTACAACCTCGGTCAATTTACTACGCGGTTTGGCATATTGTCCAGCTATCCGACCTATTCGAACTATAGGCATTTTAATTCCCCAAATAAGAACCAAACTCATTTGCAGCAGCACTTTGAGTTTGGCTTCGATCCGATCTTGATTACAATAGTCAAAAAGCTCGGCACAATCTCCTCCTTGAAGTACAAACATTTTGCCTAAAGCTGCTTGATGAAGTTTTTCTTTAAGACCCTCGATCTCACACGGATGAACCAATGGCGGTAAAGATTCTAACTTTTCAAGAGCCTTTTCCACCTGGACAGGATCATCGTAAACGACGTCTTGTTTAATAGGACAATCCTGCCAAGAAGTTGGCGTCCATTCAGGTCTTGAATTCTGTGCTTTTAAAGAGCTCAAGGCCCGAATTCCGGCCAACGACTGACCCGTCATATCATTAGATTTGCTTCTAAGTTTGGCTGCACTTTTGGCCCCATCGCTAGGCTTTAATTTCTCGGGATCAGCCCGAACAACTGTCGGTAATTTCTCGGCCATGGAGAGACAATGAGTGATTGACTGAAGCGATTCACAGAAATGGAATTATCCTCTAATATTAGAAGATTCAAGCTGTTTTATAAGCGTTCTGAACTATTTAGTCATTGAAATTTAGGAGCTTAATTTCTCGAGAAATTATTTATCACGTGATGAGATGAGTAAAGAGATCATCAATTGAGGCTTTATACTGTAAACGGCCATGAAAGAGCCTCTTGGAGGCCGAATGGCTCAGTGATTTGTTAAGCTAACTTGGTATTATGTAACTTAGCTATTAATTAGACTACAAATGAGCCGACAAAGACTCTCGCGGCTCGGTTGGTTGCTATTTGACGCGTTCAATAACAATAGCAGAAGAACCTCCTCCTCCATTACAAATGGCAGCAACTCCAATGGTACCTTCTTCTTGAGCCAAGACCGAGGTTAAAGTGACCACGATACGGGCTCCACTGCATCCTAAAGGATGCCCAATAGCAACAGCACCTCCATATACATTAAGCTTGGCAGGGTCGAGGCCAAGGATCTTGGCGTTGGCTAATCCAACGACACTGAAAGCTTCATTGAATTCAAAGAAGTCTACATCCTTGATATCAACACCAGCATGCTTCAGAGCCTTGGGTACAGCCAAGGAAGGAGAAGTAGTGAACTTGACGGGTTCCTGAGCAGCGTCTCCCCATCCCCGAATGACAGCAATGGGTTTTAAACCAAGTTCGGCGACCTTTTTTCCAGAAACCAGAACCACAGCTGCACCTCCATCGTTAATAGGAGAAGCATTTGGAGCAGTGACGGTTCCATCTCTGCCGAAAGCAGGGCGAGCAGCCTTGAGTTTATCGGCATTTAATCGTTGTGATTCTTCATCTACAGAAACAATGACAGCAGGCTTTCCTCGAGCTCCAGGAACTTCTACAGGAGCAATCTCCTTGAGGAATTTTCCATCTTTATGAGCCTTTTGAGCCTTTTGATATGAACCAATGGCATATTCGTCTTGAGCTTCTCGTGAAATACTATATTCAGCAGCACACACATCTCCAGCAACTCCCATAGCTTGTCCATCATAAGCATCAGACAATCCATCACGTTGAAGACCGTCTACAATGGATCCAGGTCCGAACTTTATACCTGTTCGTCCTGAAGGGAGATAATGAGGCACATTCGACATTGATTCAGCGCCTCCAGCAACGACAATATCAGCGGATCCAGTCAAAATGGTCTGAGCTCCAATGATGATAGCTTTAAGGCCTGAAGCACAGACCTTGTTCACAGTAGTCGCGATAGTATCATATCCTAGGCCTGATTTGATAGCTACCTGACGAGCAGGAGCTTGACCTACATTGGCAGAATAAACGTTTCCAAACACGATTTCATCCACAGAACTAGGCTCGATTTCGGGCACTTTAGCCAGCGCGGCTGAGTTAGACAATACAAAATATACCAGAGATCACTACTTACCTTTAACTGCGTGAGCTCCTAGATCCACGTAGGTTTGAGATGCTAGACTGCCCAAAAGACTACCGATAGGAGTCCGGGCTGCGGAAACAATGTACACAGCGTTATCTGATGCAGTCATAATGATTTTAGATACAAGATAGAGAAAGGAATGAACGTGTAAGGAGGGGACCCGAGAATTTCAGAGCCACGCGTAATTCCTGGTCGTGTGTTGAATCAGGCCCGATTGGTTGGGGGGCCGAAAATGGCTTTGATAGACAAAACTGGACCGATATTAGACAAAATAGGACGAAATGAAGGTTCACCGCCTCAAACCCGATTCCTGATTGAGATTCGGGATTTAATTCTCTGACAAGCTGTGACTCGTTATGTGAGTAATAACCTTACCAAGTTATTAAAGTTACTTAGTTACCACTGCTATAATAGTGCTATTATATAACCACGCTGAATCTACGCGAATACGCCGATAATTCTCCGCTGTGTGTTACCCTACTTTAAAGCACATGGGCTTATGTTAAACACCTTATCTGAGTTACCGTTACCCTGTTGATGACATCAGAATGCGTAACTCAACTAAATAGCGTTCAAGATCCTATCCACTTGCTTCCTTCATTCCTTCCTCCACCACTTGTATTTACAGCTTGGTAGGAACCTTTTCACTCTTGGTTCTTTGGATATAGATATACTGGAGGATTCTCTTTGGTAACACATATCACAGTTACTCTTGAATCTTTACTCAGTTTAGCTCTCGTGCCTTCATTTTTAAAGGCCTTCTACTCTTCCTTTAGACTCTTTATGTCCATTTCGAAAACATCTGATATTAATATTCCAGAATCGAAATTTACATCTTGTATCGAAAATCTTAATCCAACTTCCCAACATGGCTTATCAAATGATAGCTCAGAGGTCAACGACCTTCCTAGAGAAGTGTTGATCCAAATCTTTGGATATTTGGACTGGTATGGACTTTATAACGCGCAGCTGGTGTGCAAAGAATGGAACAATATTCTTCATGATAGTGTAGTATGGCGGGTAGCGTTCCTTAACCAGTTTTCTACCTTGCAGTTCAACCGAGTATCCAAAAGTTTATCTTGGAAAAAGGAGCTAGAACTTCGCAATGGTTATTTGAGAAAATGGAGCAAAGGAAAGTTGAATAATGTATCTTTTAACGGTACTATAGGAACTGTGGACGAGGTTTTCTGGGATTCCGAGTCCTCCCGAGCAATTCTTTTCAACAGTGTAGAAGCTTTAGGTGTTATTGCTGACCCTGCCAAGGGCAAAATAGCCAAGCATTACATCAAGGCTGATCCCTATAACATAAAGGAAATGACTTGTATGGACGGATCCAAGTTCGGACTTGGATTCGGGTTTTCCAACGGTACCGTTTCTGCTGTAGTCTTTTCTCATGAGACCAAAATTCGAGACCCTATTCTGTTCACCGGCTATGATGCCACAGCGGTCTTGGCACCTGTAACGGCAGTATGGCTTAACCAGTTTGAGTCTTTGAAGTCGAAAACCATTGGAATTCCATTTATAAGCGGTGATGATGCTGGATATCTTTGTATTTGGGACATTTCTACTGCCTCATTGAGGAAACGGCTCAAAATTACGAATAACGGCTCTGTTCTCGACATCATTTGCGACGGCAAAGATACAATCATAGTCTCTGACAATGTAGGCGTCATGCGTCTTGTAAAAATCGTAGATGGAGAGCCTGTTATCAGTTATCTGGACCCAAAGAGTAGTGATAAAGACATATACACTGCTGCAGAACGTATTCAAGGCCTTCATTTCCTCGAAGCCGATTTCGCCGCTAAAGTCTGTGTTTGTGCCTACGGAAATTCTATCTTCAGATATCATTTTGGTGAGAATCGCCAAATGAGTCGGTTCAATCTCAATGGAACTGGGGGAGAAATCTATTGTTTTGCAATGGACGAAACGAACTTAAATACTAGTCGAGAGCCGAATGTTCCCGGGCAGAATGCTCGTTTCATTGCAGCAGGCTTTTCTACAGGTGATGTACTTGTTTGGAATATGCACGATAGTAATTGGAGCGGCGATGAGATACCAGTTCTTTACAAAGTCCATCCTCCTTTTGAAAATATTGAACATTATGAAAGTTTCGATATTGCCTTGAATTCAGTGGTATTAGTGGCAGGATGTTATAAAGGCACTTCCATGACTTATGATGTATTAAATGGAGAACCCATCAAGCCAGTAGCATCTAGAATCTCGAAACGAGTAAGAACTACTACTGCGCGTTTCGACGAGCCTCCTTATTCTTGTGGAGTATATCTAAGTACTGATGCTTCTGCTCCTCATGGCCTTATCCGCATTGGAAATGTCGTACAATATTTCAATCTTGGAGTTGATGCAAACTCTTCAAAGGTCAAGAAAAAGGGTGTTGGAAAAACTTCAAAGGTAAGGTCTGGGTCTTCTTCAGATTCGCCTATTCGACATGCAGATATAATGTCGGATATCCAATCGGATTTGGAACTTATGCAAATCCATTCTGATGAGGATCATGCCTTAGACGAACGTACTTCATCGTTCACTGGAGAAGGGCTTACCGAGGAAGAACAGCTTGCTCATGCTATATTTCTCAGTCAAGAAATGTCTAATGGACCTCCTTATGTCGAAAACCCTGAAGCTATGACCGATGCTGAAGTTGCTGCATATCTGAACTCTTTTGACTTGACCCAAGACCCTGTAGAATCAGGAGAAGGATCTGAAATTTCCCGACCAAGTTCTTGTGAAGAGGATATGCAGCTCTACTTGGACTCGGATGGTGAAGTTGATTGGGCTTTTTCCGTCGCCCTCAACCAATCCATTAACGACCAGAGAGATGAAAATCACATATATTAACTATTTAGACAGACACTTTACTAGACCTCCAGCTCCTCTTACTCCTAGCTTTAATCTAATAACTTTTAGAACTGCAAATGCTAAAGCTCGGTAGAGAACCATACAAACCACCATTGCTCCAAGAAATGGAGGTACAGCTTGCGTGAGGCCATAATTACGTAGAACTTGATCTCCAGTATTAAACGTACAAGTTCCATCTGAGCCTATAGCTTGTCCTTCACAGGAGAAGGTTTGGCCTTCAAATGCCAAGTTTATGACCACAGAAACTGCGTATTTCAAAGGACTTAACCAATTGACACCCCTGAGAAATCCTGGCATGTCAAGAGACATCAGCCCTGCCATCATTGTACTTACAGTCAAGACAACTGAGATGAGGTTGACTGCGAATCCTTCATGTTTGAATACCGAATTGAAGATGATTCCAATGGATTCTCCACAGTTTACGATAATCAAGGTTGCGTACGAAGTAGCGAAAAACATTGAGGGAGTACGAGGCAGCCCAGGAACAAGAACAAACATACAAGAGAAAAGAATCGAGGTGATGATCTCAAAAGGGATCTCAAGACTAGCATAAACGATGAAGAACGGTAGCACCCCGTAAACATTATCATCATGTTCTCGGTAAAACACATTTCGATCGTTTGGATATACTGCCATATTGTTGAGCATTCCTACAAAGTACAAAGCCGAGATCTCTTGCACGAGTCCAAGACGGTTGATAATGCCGATATAATTATCTTTTAAAGGAGCAAAAAAGAGTGCGAAAACCATGCTGATTCCAAATACCTGCATTATACGTGCGATCATGATATGAGGACTTCTCATGAAGTTTAATGTTCCTCGTGATAGTAAAATAGGATATGCTAAAACAAAAGGTGCCGGTTCACGAATATAAGAACCAAATTCAGCAGGAAGGTTCACTTGACGACTTTCTACAGGAGTTATCACAGGGTTAGATTCAATTCTACGTTCTTCCCATCGTTCAAGTAAGTTGTTGACTTGATTTCGAGTCAATTCCTCTTTCCAAGCCGCTTGTAAGTTGACAGAAACTACATCCAAGATATGGTCAGCAGGATTGGTTAGATCTGGGCACGGATGTCCTTGATCAGCGAAATATTGAAGCATTTCAGATGCTGGACCATTGTATGCCACTCTTCCTCCCTTTGCAAGTAGTAAAATGTTTCCAAATTGTGCAAAAATGTTGGACCGAGGTTGATGGATGGTACAAATAATGGTCCTACCCTCCTCGGCCAAGCTTTTAATCACATCAAGGATTGAACTGGCAGTAAAGGCATCGAGACCAGAAGTTGGTTCATCCAATAAAAGTACTTTAGGATCGTTTAAAAGTTGAATACAAATAGAAACTCTCCTCTTCTCTCCTCCTGAAATACCTTTAACAAATTCTCCTCCTATTAAAGTATCGGCACAGTCCTTTAGGCCCATTTTAAGGATTGTTTCATCAGCAATTTTCCTCTTGTGAGCTCGGTTTAAATGTCTAGGCAGCCGAAGATAGGCAGCATAATATAGAGTCTCTCGGACTGTTAAAGATGGTAATAATCCATCATCATCTTGAGTTACATATGAGCAAATAGAGCTCATGACTGCCGTTGAAGGAATAGCATTGTTAAATGCAATATCGCCGGAAAATGTGTACCTTTGTAGCAATGTGGAATTAAACCGAGCTGCCATTAAGTTAAGTAAAGAGCTCTTGCCAGACCCACTAGGACCCATGATTGCATTTACAGACCCAGGAACGAAATTGGCATTAATTCCAGTGAGAATATCGATTTCTCGCATCTTTAAATTAAGTCCTCTTTTGAAAATGGATAGATGAATATCTCGAAGGTCGATTTCAATACGATCAATTGGATTAGACCCTGCAACTCTTGAGGCCTGAGCATCTACTGAAGTATCGACTTGATCAGCCATTTTGGTACCATGCTGCTTAGAAAGAGAGATATCAACTCTTTTATAACGAAGGAAGAACCCGGCTGCAATATAAAAACCTATAGCCCAAGCTACATTGACACAAAATGGCAGAGTAATCCAGTTATAAGGAAATCCAAGGACTTCAATAATATAACGGCCTGTATAAGGGAGGCATAAAGGATCAGATGGATCATAAGGACAAGCACCAAAAAAGCCTTGGAATTGATTCGAAATCATCGAACCAAAGGAATAATATACATAAGCAATCCATCGAGTCCATCGTACATAAACTGGCATATGAGCTGCATTTACAAAGAATCCACACGCCATGCTTTGAACTGTAAATGCAAGATTGCCTATTAATGAAGCTGTTACGAAATCCCTTGAAACACTAGCACAAAACATTGCAAAGCACATATTGATATAATGTTGAAGAAGAGAGTTTGCGAAAAAAATAAAAAAATGACGGATATTATCGGTCCGCAAACCAACCATAAAATACACGATTGTCTAGTTAGCGACCCCTCATAACAAAGAATATTACTGAATACCACTTACCGCATATATCAAAGGAACGTAAAGATCCTCAGTTAGACATTTTGCCAATCTTCTAGAGATCAAATATCCTCCTACACTGACACAATTCTCATTATGTTCTCGATCAAATACTCGAAGATCAGTAGAACACAATCTATAAGTCTCATATAACAGTAAAATATACGATTGAGCAGCACATGCGGTATAGATTAAGGCCTGCATCGATCGTATTCCTGATAAACTGTCGTCTAATTGATAGAAAATCCATCCACAGATTATCCCCATTAATACACATTCCAAAAACAATCCTGCCAAGCCCATTGGATCTCGATATGAGATTACAAATGATCTTCTTGTCAGTACCGAGATTTCTCTAAAGAAAGGAGCTCGTAATTGAGGTAGATCATGGACAGGTTCAGGTTTTGGTTCTATAGAAGCAAAGGACTGTGTATCATTCCATAAATCAACGAGCTGTTTAACTCGTGCTAAAGATTCCCGTTCCAAGTCCGGAGTTCGATAATCTACAGCTGCAAGATCTATAAGGAAGTCTGCAGGATTGACGAGATGAGGAATTGAATGGCCAATCGACTCGAAATATGGTATCACAGTTGAAACAGGGCCTGAATATACAGCACAGCCTTTAGATAGAATAGCAACAGAGTCAAATAGGAAGAAAATATCCGATCGAGGTTGGTGTAAACTCATTATAAGAGTTCTTCCTCTTGCAGCAAGTAAATGACAGGTTTTAACTAATAGATATGCAGAATTGGCGTCTAAACCAGTAGTAGGTTCATCTAGAAATAGTACTGAAGGATTGGCTAAAAGTTGGATTCCTAAACTCAATCGTCTCTTTTCTCCTCCTGAAAGCCCTTTATGTTCAGTATCTCCTACTATAGTATTTGCACATTCCTTTAATCCAAGTTCTAGAATGACTTCTTCAACTAAAGCTTTGCGTTCTTCAGGAGAAGAAGAAGAAGGGAATCTCAGATCGGCTGCATAATTTAGTGTTTCCCTGCATGTTAATGTAGGCTGGAGGATATCCTGTTGTAAAACATAACTGTTTCTCGTTTTATGAATATTACTATGACCATTAAAAGTGATTTCTCCTTGAATCGACAATGAAGAGTTCTGTTTCATTCGATTTGCAATTACATTAAGAAACGAAGTCTTTCCCGAGCCTGAACCGCCTATTATTGCCATCATCGATCCCGCAGGAATATCGGCAGAAATATTATTAAGAATAAGCTTATGGCCTTCATCGTCACGACCGCTAAGTATACCAGGGTCCTCACCGGTCTCAAGAGACTTCTTCAAGCTCTTATCCTTGCTGAAGGCGTTTAGAATCGGGCCTATTATTGGCATTGTATTGGCCGTCTCAGCTGTGACTGTAAGATTACGAACCTTGACGTCAACAGGATCAACCTCATTGAACGAAAGTACATTATGCGATTGCTGTGAAGTTATAACATTGAAACCATGGGCAGTGGCCTCCAGCCTAGGCAGCTCTACAACCGCCTCCGGGGACTCTGTTTTGGTCTCGCTGATACTCATTCTTCGAGGTATTGCTCAGATATCTTAATTATGACCTTAGAGCAATTCTACTCCACAAAGTCAAAACGATTTCTAAAGAACCATGGTTTGAGGGGCCTGTATTAATTTCGGCAAGGTATGGACCAAAATGGCAAGCGAATCTTGGGCCTCGTATAGGCAGAGGTAAGGGTCTGTTCGTATTTTAGACGTATTTTAGCAACCCTAAATAAGATTAGCTAGAGTCTCGTATAGCCGATAGGCAACAGTTTTCCGATTTAGGTATCCCATTCCGGAGGTGGACTACAGAAGAGATCAAAGCATCAAGTATTAATCACTGGATTATTCATGAGGAGTACTGTGAATATCGGCAAGTCAGATTCATGCACCTCCTATCCGCATTCACAATGCGTTATTCAGTTGCGGGTATTCTATTCGTCAGCGGCTATAATATTCTATGTAGTTAGCAGTCTTTAAGACAAGAGTAGGGAGATTCTCTGATGCAATAAACAAGCACTAATTGTTAGAGAGATTCAATGTATCAAAATATCTCGTAGATAGAACAAAAGAAGTTTATCAATATCCTTCCATTTAAAAAGAATTTTGCTTGACAAATGTCAAACACCAGCCAGTTGCTGAGATTGTAACGATCACCCTCTATATTCTAGTGGTCAACGTAAAGCCCACAGTAACAATTTAAACGATTATAGACAGTCATTCTTCTTATTTCCGCTTCGCTGACACTTAATTATTTCCCGAAAGCTAAAATCAATCCTCGGGATAATCCTCTGGATACTCTGTTAATAACCCCTTATGTGGAATGAAACAATCTCTTTTTATCGAAAAACCAATGAAATACTTTCCAAGAGTATGAACTTGATCTTCGAAAGCTTCAATAAGACACCAGTGCTGATGGGCTGTTAAATGTCTTTCGCTGAGACTCGTAGTACACTGAACCGTCTATAGAGAAGATCTGATAGTGAGGACCTGGTATAACCACAGAAAAGGAAGATGGAGTAGTCCTGACATCAATTGGATCCCAGCCAACAATCACTGCAAGGGTTCCCGGTGACTTTTGACAAATTTGGCCTACACGGAAAGTAGTTTCACCAGATCTTTGATGAGCAAGAGGCTGACTCATAAGTTTATGTTGAACAGCCGATTTGGCCAACGGATATTGTTTCGATATCCATTCGATTATTGTTATGTCGTAAGGGAAATGAGCAACTAGCAGCTCTGTGATCATGGCCAAGGAAGTATATTCTCCATGGCCTTTTAAAAATAAGAACTCTACTAAGCTGCTACCAAGCTGGCATGAGAAATAATCGCCAGACTGTCGAGCAGACAAGCTGCTGGGAAATTGACATTGTTCAGACAGAAGCTTTGCTAGAATAACTTCTGTAGCCAACGGGCTGAAATCCAGTGGGATAACTTGTTGAAAACCTTCAAAATTCTTCACTGATGGTGCAATATCGCTCTTCTCCTCAATTTTGCCATTAAAGCAGTTTATCAAGAAAAATCCAGCACGATTACTTGGGTCTTCGACTCGTAAATAAAGACTGTCGCCTGGTATAGTGAAGTTTGTTTTGACATCAAAATAGCTGCAAACATATTTGTACATCATACCCATTATAATAGTTCCAGCGGGTTTGTCGTTAATCATGATACCCGTCAAGTACATAGAGCTAAAATGATTGGCTTCATTAAAGGCAAAATATATCCGGGCCTCTTTATAAGTAGCAGAACAGAACTTTGCAACTGCTTCCTTTAGAGATGATGACATCATATCCTTATTATAATCGATTTCATACACAACAGATTTGGGGAAATGTCCAAAAATCAACCTCTGGATAAATATATTCGCCTTCGCAATTTTTGATAATTTTCGCTATGTCAAAAGTCGCAAATCCGTCAACAGCCAATATGATAGTCAACAAATCTGCAGATGAAGACTTTTCTGCTGCTGCTAAAAGCCTCTTGAAAGCAAACCCTCTTTGTTGTGCATGTAGAAGTTCATTTGCAAAATACGCGTGACGTAGCCTGTAATTGGACGTGATTGGCTTTGAAGATTCATATATCTTTAACAATTGATGCCTTGAAAGAACTCCAATTTCGTTTATCTCTTCAGCAATGGCATATTTTTGACTGCTTGGTCCGTTGACAAGCTTATCTACGAGATTTTCAACTCTTTGGTCGATTTCAAGTAGATCAAAATAGAATTATTTCTCCGATTGAGAGCCCGACTCTTCAAAATCATAATAATACATAAGTTCACGAATACTATGTGTCAGTAGCTTGCTTATCATGGCGAACTTACTTCAGACATTCATGATGCCAATACTCGTTAGCACTGGTGATCTGGCGCAGTTTTCTGCAAACTTGGCCCATTGAAATAAGATCCTTCACATTTTGCTTATAGTACGAAATATCTAAGATCTGGCTAATGATCTCTAAGGGAAGTAATTCTAGCATTTGAGCTTTCAAAGCTGTTTTAAATAATTGAATTTTTCAACATTTGATCAGATCTCTCGATATTGGTCCCAACTAGGTACGTGAATATTTGGTGTTTTCAGTATATTATATTATCTTATTTCAAGTGGAATTTGGGTTTGGATGGAGCAATTAGTTTGTTGTGTCGATTGGTTTGCAAAGTGGTATGGTAGGTCGTATGGAATGGTACGGTAATTCTTCATTTTCAGATTTGCTGAGGGGTGCGATGATTAGTTTGAATGTGTACATAGCAACGAGGTTAGTGGTATGTATACAGTTGACGGATGGAGTCTTCATTTAGGACGCGTTGTCGTGACGAGGGATGAAACAATTGGCGAACCTTAACGGGTTTCGAACCTTAACGGGTCTTGTCAAGAAGGTGATGATATGTTGAAGGATTTCCGTGTCTAGTTAAATGATTTCAGTGTGTAGTCAAAGATTTATTCATTTTTGGAGTGCAACATGAGTCAGTATTTAATGGCAATAAAATTAGCAGCTAGTATAGTGTATGCGGTAATGTATTTCCGGTGGGACGTATTTACAGTTGAAAGTTCATATGTTTACGTTTACACAGGTACATGAGACTGCATTGATCAAAATAGGAGAGTGCATTAAAATACAGCACGTAAGGTGTCGTCGTTCCTTTCGATAAACACACTTGTTGACAAACACAATGCGTTCAGACGATAATTTAGATGGTTGTAGCGAGAGTGTGGAACGAGTTCTGCTGTGGTCGGATGAACCAGTTCGCGACGATTACAAGAAGTATCTGGACGATTGCTTCAGGTGCGACTGTGTTTCAATTCATAAGGCGCACGGGATGGATTGTGAGAATGAGGACGATTTTACGCATATAGTCGAACATACGTCGGTTCCAAAGCTGTGGGACTATATCGAGAGCATGGGGTCAATGAAAACTGAGGTCAAGTTTGTAACGATTAAAGATGTGACATCGTGTGCTAGGAAGTAACTCGACCAATCCCCCGAATTATTGGCAATGTGTTCGGATCTTGTTTCTTCGGATAAAGGAGAAGTGATCCGTATGCTCGCGTGCTATATGGATAGAGCCTTTTCTAGGAGAAATTATTTCCATTTCAGCTGCTAATGCCTGCTATATAGTCCGTAAATTACCGTAATACGGTCTCGGTGTTCCTCCTAAAGGAAAGGAATAAAGGATCCAGTTCGACTGAATGCGGGAACGAAATGCAGAGTAAAGGCAGCGCTGGAGAATTTGGCCAATATTGTGACGGAAAGAAAAAAGGAGTGTCCTAAAGATCAAAAGAACTTAAGGGGCATGGCGCTCATGGAAGACTTTCTAGAAGAGATTATCATTTTTAAACAAATCCATTCGTCTTTTCAGCTAGTCTAGCTAAATAGAATACAGTCAAAGCCCTTGATATCACCTACTTTCAGCTATGACCAGCCAGTAACCTTAGAAGCCGTTTGAATCCTAGTTGGAGCTTGTAGCATTATTTTGATAAGGGACTTCCGATTCACTCATAGAAGGAACTAGTTAAATAACCCATTCCAATTCGAGCACTATGGCAGTCAAGATAAAGTTGTAAATAGGGGATTGGAGCTGTAGAAGCCCGCTAACGAACCAAGAGTGCTGTATTGCCAGCTGGATATGACCGTATATCTGACTGGTGGAGTGTGAAGCTTGTTATATAGTACGACCGCCGTCTGCATATAACAGTACTCAAATGAGTAGAGTATTGGCGAAATACCAATAATATCTGTGGCCCTTAGACGCCTATAATATAACCTTCGCAATTGTAGTTGAAATACTGATGATGCAGCTTCCGATATCGGCAAACGGCTACTGTTTATAAGTCCTACAACCTTTACGGCGTGCGAAGCTTGATCCTTCTATACTAATCAAATCCCTCAGGATAGTCCTCGGGATATGCTGACAACAATTCCTTATGAGGTATGAAAACAAATTTATCTCTTGAAAATCGGATGAAATATTTTCCAAGGAGAAATAAATCATTTCTAAGTGTACCGTCGACATCATTCAGTGCTGTATCTTCAACGGCTTCTAGATTTGATTGATATTCATAATATAACTCGCCCAAACTACCTAAAAGAAGGTAAAAATTACCATCTTGAGTTGTAATTTCAGCAGGCATAACTTTTAAAATATCAGGGGGATTCCGGGCAATGATTACTGCATAGCCAAATATTTGCGCGAAGCACAGCTGGCCTATGCGCAATTCAAATTGTAGAGGCCTTGGATCAGGAAGAGATTGAGCCATAAGCCCATGTTGAACAGCTGATTTCACCAATGGATATTGTTTGGATATCCAGTTTATTATAGTCACGTCAAAATGGAAACGCCTGACCATTAACTCCGTGATCATGGACATGGAAGGAGTTCTCCTATCACTGTTCAAAAATAGTTTTTGCACTATGCTTATGCCTAGCATCTCCGGTGAAAAACTAGACGATTGTAAAATCGTTTGGCCTTCAGGGTCAGATTGTTGACATATAAGCAGCATGAGGAGCTCATCTCTTGACAATGGCTCAAAATTTAATACTACGCCCTCTTCTACTGAGCCTTCTAACTCTGATAAAACTTCGCTTTTCTCCATAATTATACCATCATTGCTTCGGATCAAGAAAAATCCGTCTCGATGATTTGAATCTTCAACTCGTAAATAGATTCCATCTAGGACCTTAATCATGGTTGTTTTCACATCATAAATGTCACAAAAATACTGGCCTAATAAAGCTCTTAAGATACTTCCAGCGGAGTTTTCTGATCTTAAAACTCGGGATAAAAATATGTAATCAAGACCAGGGTCGTCATTGTAGAGCTCAAGTAGCGATTTGAGAATATAATAGATAGATGCATAGAGGACTGCGACTTTCGGCTTTGGTTGCAGCAAGTTCAACTCAGATCGATCAACCTTTATGTCAATATCCCCGCTGACAGTTCGTAGCCAAACATCGATATCTTGATTAAAATATTCACTTTTATCAGAATTCAGAAAAACTATGGCTCTGTTATGACTTGAAAAACCGTCAAGTGACTGCAGAATCGTCAACAAATCTGCAGGTGGAGACTCTTTTTCCGAGGCTGCTAGCAGCTTCTCGAAAGCAGTTCCTCTCTGTATAACATCCAGAAACTCATTGGCATAATAGGCATGACGAAGCTTACGGCTAAATGTAGGTGGGTCGGCCGATTGACAGATTTTCACCAATTGATATCTTGCACCGAGGCCTATTTCATTGATTTCTTCTGCAATGGAGTATCTTTGATCAATTGGCCCATGAACTAGCTGTTCAACGAGATCTTCGACCTTTTGGTTGGTTTGAAGCTGGTGCAAATAGAATTGTTTGTCTGAAAGAGATTCAGGCCGATGAAAGAGTGGCTCTGTAACTTCCTGGCGAATTCTAAGTGTAAGTACAATACATAACTTGAACTTACTGCCAATAGAACTTATTCCAATGTCTATCGTCGCTGCAGATCTGACGTAGAAAGCTGCAAACTTGCCCTATAGCTATAATATCTACAACTTTGTCTAGATGGTCCAGGATCTGACTTAGTATCTCTATAGGAAGTAATTCTAACATTTCAAAGATTATATCATCAAATGTTCGATAGTACCGCCAGTGGTTGGTTAATTTCACATTGATAAAGTTTGTGAATGAACTATTGAATATTAGGGTTAATAGAATTTGAGAAGAGGGTGAACTTAAGATAAAAGACAATATAACTTTTCATAGTAACTCTCTGTCTTTAGAGCTATATTTTGCTTCATGAGAGTTAAGTTGTTTCCGATAAATTATCGGCTAAATCTGAGGTCTACGAATAAAATATCTTCGAAATTTGATCTCTCCCGATATTATCCGTAGTTTCTATCCGCAAAATCTACAGATCGGCAGCAGCAGCCCTAATATTGAGACTTGATCTAATTTATCACTAAAGTAGGCTTATTGTAGTAGCCGATTCAAATTTAGGGACGAATAAAATTGCAGAATAGTATTCGTATCTAAAGTCGAAGTCAAGTCACCTTCACGCAGGTATACCGATACTCCCGATATTATATCGTCTCTTTAATACATATCCGAACCATTTCTAAGGCTACTGCCAGTACTAGACTGAGTCGACTTTTATCAACTTCTATCAAGTCATACTCTGTGAATGATTTCTTGTTTAATATTTTTCTTCATTATTTTATATGATCCATAGTTATCTCGTAGAGTCGTTATTATCTGTAGATTTAAGATTTAAACTTTGGACTTGCAGATAGATCGACATCGGACTTGGGATTATTTCAAAAAATTCTGGGCAACTTGAAATCTTCTAGTGGAGCTCTACACCTACAATTATAGTACCGTATAACTGTTTATATTGTAAATTTATATATAGCAATTGAATTATCTTAGAATCCTCCTAAGACAGTTCATTTGCAAACTTATCCACAGAAATTCCACCTAAGACATGATCTCGTATGACTGAAGCTGATTGGACAAAGTTAATCTCAGATGTTTGATTTGCCTACAAGAAGAATCTGCATAAAACAGAACAGAACAGATATAGTCAGGGCCAGCCACAAAGAGCTTTTTGACAATTGCTATCGGTATGATAAGACATTTATAGTTTGATATAATATTTCATAACAAATATCCAACAACTAGGACTTCATCTAGGAGTCTCAGTCCAGTCCCTGCCCTATGATGTCATAGTTAACCCTCTAAGCTCAAAAGCTCAAAAGCTCAATAGCTCAATAAGCTCCAATTTAGACCCAGCAGTTTGAAATAACCGATAATAAGGCGGCAACCTTATCAAAAGTGTCAACAGAGCCAAGAGCCAAGCATGTTATAAGTCTCATGACATCTTAGCTCTGGTCTACACTTTTCCTGGTTAGGGAGATCAGCCGCTTGTGCAGCACAAATCGTCTCCTTAAAAGACAATTACCCTGCTGACATTTCCGCCGGTTATTTTTAGCCTCTTTAACCCCTGATGTGAGGCTAAAAAATTACGTCTAAGCCTTGTTCTTGGTACTTTTTTATATTTATATATTGGTCGTATTCTGACTGAGGTCTCTAGTACTACATCAAGAGTTTTACTCCGACGTCCAGTGTTGTGATTGAATTGAACTGAACGGAGCTCGTTAGTGTTCTGTTTGAGACTTCTTCCAGCCCTCCCAATATATCTTGACACAAAGAATTGTGGAGTTTCAGATCTTGGATCACTCTTGACACACTTTCAAGTCCTTTCCAAGTGCTTAACTTGAGATGAGTCAAAATCCAAATCATCCTCACCAAGGGGGTTATAATCCTTATTCTCCTACTGAAGATTATCTTGAAGAACCTGAGCCATATCATTCACAATATGACTATGCAAATGCTCCACCTCCATCTCGAGTGCATCATCAAGGCTCAATTCCTTCCAACACGACTCCTCTCGCAGCCAATCCCACTCCTGGTCAAGCATATCATGATACTTTTGAATTCCAGTCTGCGGATCAGGTTCCATTGAACGCTGTCCCTCCTATTCCTGTTCAATCAGGTTATGATCATCACCAACAGCAGTACACAAGCTATCAGCCCAACCCTTATGCAGATGACCAGGAATATTATGACCCTCCAGGAATTGTACCTTCGAATCCTTACCAGAGTCAATATGCTCCCGCTGGTGCTCCAATTGAATCTGGTATGCCTCAGCCTAATTTCACTCTTGCCGAGGACCCCAATTCTTATTTGTTAAAGCCTTGGGTTCAGCCGCAGCATCATGCTTTGGGAATGAGCCACCCTGATGACAGCTTTTCTCGTGATGATGATGCTGACAGTTTCCAGCCTTTTCCAATCGCTGGAGACCAGTATGCTTTAAACACCTATGAAGATGACGAAACCGAGGCAGATGAAGATGAGTCTGAGGAGGATGAAGACTCCATCAGTGATCGTGAACCTCCTGCTCCTGAATATCAATTCACTGCCCAGCCATTTGCCGACCCAACTTTAGTACCTCCAATGGAAGGAATGCAGCCTCGTAGAACAAAGACCATGAAACGAGTTCGCTTGTACCGTGGAAATTTGGTTCTCGACTGTCCTGTATCCAAAAAGCTTCTAGCTCAACTACCAGAACCTCGAATGGAGCGAGAATTCACCCATATGCGATATTCCGCTGCCACTTGTGACCCTAAGGAGTTTGTTAGTCGTAACTTCACGTTGCGACAGACTTGCTACCAACAGCCTAGAGAAACCGAGCTTTTCATTGTTGTTACAATGTATAATGAGAGTGATATCTTATTAGGCCGAACTCTGCAGGGGATTTTCAAGAACATTAAGCATCTTATTTCTCGAACAAATTCCAAAACTTGGGGTAAAGATGCTTGGAAAAAGGTTGTAGTTTGCGTAGTCAGTGATGGTCGTGAAAAGATCAGTCCTCGAGCAAAGGCACTTATGGCATCCTTAGGCGTTTATCAAGACGGATTCGCCAAGAATATCGTTAACGATCAACCGGTAGTGGCCCATATCTATGAATATACAACCATGGTGGGGATTTCAAAGGTAGAAAAGACTGTCAAGTTAACTTGCGATCGAACTGTCCCTGTTCAAATGATGTTTTGCCTAAAGGAAAAAAATCAGAAAAAAATCAACTCACATCGGTGGTTTTTCCAGGCCTTTGGACCCATTTTGAACCCTAAAGTCTGTATTCTATTGGACGCTGGTACTCAACCAGGACGTGAATCCATCTATCACCTTTGGAAAGCGTTTGATAAACATTCTAATCTTGCCGGAGCTTGCGGAGAGATCCAAGCCATGTTGGGCCCTGGTGGAAAAATGCTTCTTAATCCTCTTGTTGCAGCACAGAATTTCGAGTATAAAATGTCAAACATTCTTGACAAGCCTTTGGAGTCATGCTTTGGGTTTATCAGTGTATTGCCAGGAGCGTTTTCAGCTTATAGATATATTGCGTTGCAGAACGATGTCAACGGAAAAGGGCCTCTTGAAAAGTATTTCAAGGGAGAAACGTTAGAAGCAGGTTCGGGAATTTTTACTGCCAATATGTATCTTGCTGAGGATCGTATTCTATGTTTCGAGCTTGTGGCTAAACGAAACGCTTCTTGGATTCTAAAGTATGTAAAATCGGCCCATGCTCAGACAGATGTACCTGATCATCTTGCCGAGCTTGTCTTACAACGTAGAAGATGGCTTAATGGATCGTTTTTTGCAGCCATTTATTCTCTTGCTCATGCATTCAGTATCTGGAAGTCTTCTCATGGCATTTTCCGTAAATTGGCCCTTCACGTCGAGTTCTTCTATCAATTTGTCTCAATGTTGTTCTCCTGGTTTTCTATTGGTAATTTCTTTCTTGTTTTCCGTATCTTGACCTCTTCTCTTAGTGATCCTTCCTTGGGATTTGCTCCAGGAAAAGTTTTGTCTGTTGTTCTACTATGGATCTATGCTGGTTGTATCGTGACGATCTTTGTACTGTCGTTTGGAAACAGGCCAATGGGAACTCAAATCTTCTATATCATCATTGTAGCGTTTTTCGCCATACTGATGGCTTATCTATTGTTTGCAGCCATCTTTATTTCCGTCAAGGCTATCCAATATACCTTGTGTATAAATGGAGACGTGCTAAGTTTATCTCTGGTATTCAGTAATCCTACATTCCGAGACTTGATTGTGTCTTTATTGTCTACATATGCGCTTTATTTCATCTCATCATTCCTGTTCTTTGAACCCTGGCATATGTTTACCAGTTTCCTACAGTACCTTCTTCTAAGTCCCTCTTATATCAACGTTTTCAACGTTTATGCATTTTGTAACATTGATGATATCTCATGGGGAACAAAAGGAGACACTGGGCAAAAGTTCGATTTGGGTGTGGCTAAAACAAATGAAGCAGGAAAGCTCGAGGTCGATATTCCCACTCATGTTGAGGATATCGATTCCTCATATACTGCACAAATCACCACCTTGTCCTTGATTGAAAAGGAGAAAAAACCAGAGGTAAATCAAAGTGAAAAGGATAAAGATTATTACGCTCTTTTCAGATCTTGGGTCGTGCTTATTTGGATGTTCACCAACTTTGTCATCATTGCCGTTGTTTTGAATACTGCTGGGCTAAGTGCAATCTCTGCTGATCCTACTACAACATCAACTTCCGCCGCCGCTGTAATAAAACGGGCTGTTGATACAGGAGATCTACTTGCTCGTGGAATCTCTTCCGATCCTACTCCAACAATAAAGACAGCCAGCTCTATGATAAGGGGAGCTTTCGATGCTGGTGATCTACTTGTTCGGCAAGCGGCTGCTAATTGTGGTTCTCTTGGCGCTTCTGGAGGAATTCGAACAGAGATTTATTTGACTGTGGTATTATGGGTTGTAGCAGCCCTTGCCGCTGTCAGGTTCATTGGTGCTGTTTGGTATTTGATCACCAATTTACTTGGACATTAGTTATATATCTGAATAATATTAAGATTAGAATCTGAGTGAAATTAAATTAAACTGTCATGAAGTAATGCCTGTTTTTATGAACGAATGCTTAGCAATGGAGGCATCTAGATCATATAGCCATTGCTATAGAATCTCTACGACGTCCTTCTCGTTCAAGTGGAGGAACATCGGTATTCTTAGAAACAGGTAATGCAGAAACAAGTCCCTTACTTTCAGCAAAACCACTCGATCGTGTGAAAGAAGGATCATTTTGATAGAACTCGTCGAAGATAGGATGAATGAGTACAGCCTGGTTTTTGATGGTTACAATGGTATTAGTAGGAATAGTAACCCAGTCATTACGTTCAAAAGTCAAAGGTTCAGAAGCAACCATGACGATATTCTGTCCTCGATCATGTCGCTCCATTCTATATTGTCCTTTCTCATACTCAAAGAACCGAGTTCCTCCAGAAAAGTATAAAGAAGCAGCTTCATCCGTCATCGATGTTACGTACCGAGAAACGACTACTGAATGTCCATCTGTTAATGCGAAATTCAACAAACTTGGCTCGGCGAATTGACCATTAGCCTCCTTTGTCCAATCTTTCAGATATGTAATAGTATTTAAAAGTGCTTGTTTCAGTTTATCCGGCTCGAATCTACCTGATGGACAGGATGGATCACATCCTAAACTATGCAGACAGTCTAGAAAGAGGGCAAAAGCCCACTCGGAATCCGTCGCTCCTTGGACATACAAGAAATAAGGCATTCGAATATGTTTAGCCAGGTGACGTTTGATCTTGCTAAAGCCTGAAATATGACCATTGTGCATAAACATGATGGTATGGAACACAAATGGATGACAGTTTGTTTCCGACAAGCTGCCCGACGTCGAGGCTCGAACATGTGCAAAGATCAGCTTGCTTTTAGTCTTTTCTGCCAGCCGTTCGAGGTTTATATTGTTCCATGCAGGGGTAATTGCACAATAGACACAAGGGCCTTCATCGACATCAGGATCAGGATCTACCGGATAATATCCTACTCCGAACCCATCTCCATTAAAAGGACGTCTCATATCAAGACGAAGCCTGCTGTCATAAGATTGACTAGTTAGAGAGATGTAAGTTTAACATTGACATACTTGATTATAGAATGAGCAGGCCGTGTTAATAAATGTGATAATAGAATCGGATCCGTTCCTAGTTATTAGTAAATACATGAAAAAACGAAAACGAACCTTTGAATATCAGAAATCTACACATGTTGACTTAAATCATGACTCTGAATCACGTCAAAATCGCTGATGGTCACGCACCGGTTAGGGTTCCCGAGGAGTTCTTTGAAGCTTCTTTCAGACTTCTTTGCATCTATCACGTGAATGGATCGGATGAATTAACATCCGTGGAGATTACAATTGACAGAGGGGTGAAATATGAGCTATATCTGGTGCTGTGGAGATATCACGGCAGTGATACTGTGGTAGTGTGTTAACGGGTGGAGATAGCGTATTGAACCTCGGCTTTTAGTTCAGTCAACTTGGTTTCAAGTAGAGTATAGCTAATCGGCCACAGATAGAATCGACTCTAATTCAGCTCCCTTGATGGAAGAGTTCTGTTTGAATTATGTTTTGTTAACTGAAGACTCTCCATAAGCCGAGGGCTCTTGTACAACGGTAACCCGAGAAGTTATCAGCGTGCAATAACTGGTAGAGCCCAGACCGCTGAGCCATGTCAATTGTGCCGATGGCAAGCCCAGCACTACTCAGTGACCGCGCTTAAATACAAAAATGTGCTAATCAAGCTATCCAAAAGATCTTGACATTTCTAGTTATTTCGCCCAGAATTGTCAATACAGAACTGCCAAGAACTTAAATTACGAATCTAGCTCAATTCAGCCTCTCATCGTTAAACTTAAAAAGCCACGGCTTATAACAGCCGCAGCACTACTGTTATTCTGCAAACATTGCTACATTATATTTATTCTCTTGCAATTGATCATTTCATCTTTGTTCAGAGTGCAGAGACTGTTGGTCAGACTCGGCCTACCCCGCTGATCTCCCTCCCTCCTGGGATAGCTTAGGGAATCAGGCTGCAGGCTTAGCAGACGACAAGCATTTAACGGAATTTCATGACTAGTACTAAATAGAACTAATTATTCAACTATTTGACTACTCATTAATTATAATTATCCACAGTCTATCAATGGATCAATGTCAGTATCTGTTATTGTTCAGAGTGAACTTCAGACTTTACAGGCAGACACCCGAGACACCCACCCCGGCTGACGATCATTAGCCGCCGATCCGCAAGTAAAACGGGCAAAACAAAATAAATCACTGAGTTTTCAACTAAAAAGCGCGGCTTTATGAAAGAGAGAAAACAGCAAATATCTGCAATTGCAAGGGCAATTCCAATCAATTCCCAATTGATATCCGACTTTGATCGGAGTTATTGTCCTATCACATGCCCCGTTGCTTTATTTCCTCAGTTCCCAATAAATAATTTATATAATTATTTTAAAATATTTCCAAGACGAAAAGCTCAGAATTAGGCTTTTACAATTGATTCCTAAATATTATTACAATCTTCTTCTATGTTGACGTTCTTTTGACTTTCAGTTTGGTCAGGTTTAAAGTCGTTAAATTCGTTATCAATTTTCCCAGATTCCTCCCATTCGATTCTTCTTTCGGCCCTTAACTTTAAGTTTTTCCAAGTGTTGAGCCACAATCTTTCACTATCAACTCAAACAACTAGAAGCGCCAAGATGTCGGTCTCTTTTGAATCTCCTGCTCCAATACATCCTAGAGCCGATTCCGCTCCGATCTCGCTATCTGAGGACTCGAGCCATTTAATGGGACTCGCTCAAGTGGCTAATAAAGGCAATCCTCCTTCACCGAACTATGGAGCTCATAGCTTAAGTGTGCCGGAGCTCTCGATTCCTAACGATACTGCAGACTTGCGACTGACAAAATCGGCTACTCCTCCTCCAGAACCGATCTTCCAGAACCGTGTAGCTTTCGATACGTTTGATAACAAGGATGCCACGGACTTTTCACTAACTTTACGATCAAAGCACAAGGACTATAAATACAACCGATTATCTCGGACTTTTCTGTGTGGAACAGACGATAATGAGTATTCAGAAATGGCTGTCGAATGGCTGTTGGAAGAACTAGCTGAAGATGGCGATGAAATAATCTGCCTGAGAGTCATAGACCCAAGTTCTCGAATGGCAAGCTCCGATACAGCCATTCAAGAACGGTTATATCGAGATGAAGCCAATACGTTTCTCAAGCATATTCTGGGCAAGAATCGAAGCCAGAAAAAGGTGTCAATAGTGCTGGAATTTGCTGTAGGAAAAGTCCCCGACATGTTGAAAAGAATGATCCAGATATACGAGCCTGCAATGCTGATAGTAGGCACTCGAGGAAGGTCCATGGAAGGGTTTAAAGGCTTGCTATCAGGCTCGGTTTCGAAATATTGCCTACAACATTCTCCGATCCCGGTAGTGGTAGTAAGACCTACTTATAAGAGAGAAAGAAGAAGAGCTAAGCGAGAGGCCGATCCTACTCGGAAATCGTATTTCGACGTCTTAATGAAATCACACGATGATTCCTCTCTTAAAGTATATGAGCATGGTAGCAGCAAAAGAGGCTCTACTCCTGTTCTTCCTGCCTATTTGGCCCATCCTGAAAGTCTTCGTACACAACGGTCTCTTTCACCAACAACGTCAATCTCTCCTCCTCCACAGTCACTGACTCCGGTAGATTCTCGTGATGGACGAACAAGAAGTCGAAGTCCATTTCCCAGTCGATTGTTGGAGTATAAATATGGTCGAGGATTTAGTGCACCTCCAGGTAGGAGAGATTAGACAATGTCTTGGCCGTTTTCCGCCTCTCTTAACGCAACACTGGCCCAATAGTCCAAATCATTCTCCTCTTGCACTTTTCTAGTCTTGTATTTCTTCCTATAGATGAAAGGCTCACTTACGGCTTTTCGAAATCGATCTGCCTTTGTTTCTCCCCATCCTCCTATAGTTTCTACGGTATCTCCTCCGTCCAATATAGCATCTTTTAAACTGCCAAAGGTAGCAATTAGACTGACTGCGTCATTCTTATTGATGCCTCTTAAACTAGTAATGACGTCAACTATTCGCGTCTCGTAGTCCTGTTTAAACTGACCTTGTATAGCTGTAGGAGCGGCTGTTTCTTGAGATTTCAGAAAGGACAAGTACTGCGCTGCCTCTTTGAAATTCCAGCTTAAAACCATTGCAAAATCATATAAAATGCAAGATTTGGTCAATTCTTTTATAGGGTCAGCATGATTCTCAATATCCACTAGAACAAGAAGAACTCGTAGCTCGAAATCCTTGCCAAGTTTAGAGATTCGTCCATAAATATATTCAGGGTGTAAACGGTGATATTGTAGGCTTAAAAAGAGCACGCATGATGAAGCTCCTGTCACGTAATCTGGTACGATTTCTCCATATTCCCAAGGAACGCCCCTGATTTCAGATAAAAGAGGATTTCCATTCTGTCGTGAGCTGACGATTATAGAATTGTATCCAACAGGTCGTTTAGTAGTTGAGGAGGTGGTGGTCGATGCTGAGGTGGATGCTGAGGTGGATGCGGTAGATGTAGGCACTGGAGAAGAGCTAGTTGCGACAGTTGCGACAGACTTTGAGTTTGAACGGCCGAATTGATTAGGACGAGGTCCAGTCTGTGTTACCGGTCTCTGTACTGGACGTTCAGTTTGAGCCGGTCGCTGTACTGGCCTCTGAACTTCTGGTTGAGTCTGTCTTTGCACTTGCTCAAGCTGATTCTCGGAAACATTTCCACTACCACGACCTTCCCGCCCCGACTCTCTTTCCCTTAAACTATTAACCGATTTCAAGATCGCAGCTGCCCGATCGTTGTCCATGAGAATGAGGGAATAATCTGCCAATTATTCAACTCTCCAACAGTTGTCTAGCCCAAATTGGCGTTGGGACCTTGAAGTGAAATCCCGCATCGATCCCAAGACAGACACTCCACAGACTTGACAATAAGATGAGTGAAGGAGGTTCAGGTGAGTGATTAATGGTTTATATGAGAATTGCTAACTAGTGGACTTGAATTCCTTGACTGCTCCTCAATTAATTGATGTCAAGCAGCATTTAGAGCAAGAAGTCCAGCATCTAAGTGATTCTTTTCAAAAGCTTGTTCAAGCCCAGCAAAAATTCCAAGAATGCTCTGAAACAGTGAGGAAAACGTCAAAGAAGGAAAATGAAGGTGAGAGGGGTCGTAGATTGTCATTTGCGTTGTCTAACGAGCAAAACCAATGTTGGTTCCTTTAACCAGTTCACTTTATGTTCCTGGTAGGGTTAAAGATCATGATACATTTCTAGTCGACGTTGGCACAGGATATTATGTTGAAAAGGTAGGTCGTTTTAACCCTTCATAATAGCTAATCAGAATTCTGTTGATACTATCAAGTTTTACGATAATAAAGTGGCTACATTGAAAAGGAATCTAGTGGATTTAGAAACAGTAGTCAATGGAAAGATGTCCAATCTACGAGTGGTTGAAGATGGTAAGTACTCACTGGAAAGGGAACTATCTAACTCAGTATTAAAGAGCAAAGTTAGTGAATCGGCCTAGTATAGAATTATTTACTCTTTGTGTCTATTTGAATGGTTACAGGCCCATCATTAACTAACCCAACATCCATCATGGCTCCAAATACTCCATCTCCAACTGCTTCTGAACCAACAGGCAATCCTTTGGAGATCTTTTCTAAAACATTCTCATATAAAACTTTAGCTTCTAAACTTTTTGCAGCAGCATGAAAATCGGGTTTAGCACCCTTTTTCACGTTGGCAAACAGCGTAAATTGTGATACTGAAGTTAGCTAGCAGCTAGCAGCTAGAAATCAATCTACTCACCACAGAGAACTTTTCCATTGATTTCACACACATTACGTTTCCATTGAGCAGTTCCATCTTCACTAGGCCATAATCTTAGTCTTAGGACTTTATTGGCTATCTTATCACAGTCCTCTTCAGTATCTCCAGTGCCAACTCCAATGAGTACCAAAAGACCTTGGCCAATGCTTTATTAGATCACTCTACACTTATTTATAGCCTACCTCGACACTACAGCGTTATCCACTACAACATTAGCAGATTTCACCCGCTGAATCACTGCTCTCATTCCAATTGTCAGTCAGATCTGAAGGAGAAGATCTACAGTATGAAGTCCCAATTATCAAGTCCTCGAGAATCGGCATCCAAATCTTAAGAATGAAGTCAATCAGAATGAAGTATAGCTCTGGATATTTCCTAGATAACCACCAAATCTTGGCTTAGAGTTGTTGGAAATGTGGCCGATACGGTATATATCGCAGGATCTCAACCTCGCAGATAATATTTCCCGAGGACTCTGACGATATGGCTGTTATTGTATCGGCTACCTCGTCAATCTCCGATAATTGCGGCTATCCTGAGTACTTCTAAGGGCATGACCATTATCATATTGTCATCGATTCTACTACTATTCATTCCTCCAGGATGACAGGAGCTCTCTATCAGATCTAATAACCAAATGTGGCTAGTGATCTGATATCTAAATGACCAGTTTGGCATGGTAATAACTGGTACCTACGTTTGAAACCTGTCAAAGTCTATAGAGTATAAATATTACTTTATTACTGTCGAGCTTTAAAATGTATCTAACCAACCGACTTAAAATGAATGACGACGCTCAAAAACCCTCCGGTAAAGATAAGAAACCTGTCAAGGAAAGCGATCCAATTCAATTGGACCCTAGAGCCGAACCCTCTGTTCTTTCTAACGTTCGCTATGCTCGGTCCAAAATGTCTCAAGGATCTATTTTAAACCAAGATGATATCTGGACCTCTTCTTGGTCGTCCAATTTGAAGCCCTTTTTGAGCTTTTTCGTCAGAGTGCAGCTTCATATATGGGCCATGCAAATCACGTTCAACAAAGATCCTTTGGAACAGTCTCCATTTACGGCCTTTCTATGGACTGTAGTAGTCTATGACTTCTTCTCTGTAACCCTCGCGTTGAAAGATAATCCTACTATTATCGCCATGTTGTCAACACTTACTATGGCTTTGTTGCACAACATTGACCTTCAAGCGGCTCTAAGGTTCCAAATCTACCTTGGAACTGTCAATACCTTTGTATTTTTGTCAACCTTAACGCTGAATAATTCTAAAAGGTTCGCGTACTTTTTCATGACCTTTTTAATTGTAACTACCGAGTCGATGCTGATGAAAATAGTGCTGCAAGGAAGATAGATTTGCTAAATTATAGCTAGGATCTGTGCTAGTGTCAATTGGCTGCATCCAGTTGACTGTGTCCAGTTGACTGTCGACTTTGACTTAAAATATCGTATCTAATTGCCTATGAAACTGTAAGCCAGCGCTGTTTGTCTTTGAACTGGTATGAGCTGTTTTGTAATTGAACTGGCAGATTCTCTATCTGCAGACTCCTCATGTAACTTTCAAAATAGGTTATGCAAGTTATATTGAGCTTCGCTATAGCATTATGTAGTCGGTGAATTGCAAAGCTGCGAATATATTCATAGCTGTCGTTATTTGAAACTTACCTATAGGCTGTGAGGTCATGTCAATAAGCCTGAATGATTGGTATCCCGAGCAAATCGTTCAGCCTGATCTGACTTGAATGCTCAAACTGTCACATTCTAACTAAGACATTCTAATACTCCAAAGCCAGATCCTTTCAGATCATTCTGCCCCTGCTTATGTGCCTGATCTCCGGGTAACGCTAATCCCCGCAGTCTTCTGCAGCTAAACTTAAAAGTTAAAGCCTGATGGGATTTAATGCCCTAATTGGTGGAAGATGTGCCAAGAGCTTTGCTACGAGAGATCATTCGGAATAGGAAAAGGGGTTATTGCATTCGTGGATTGTTTTAATTTCATATTTTCAACAGAAATCGACATTGGCTCGATTGTACAACAGAATTCCAATCTAAGTTCTCAACCTTAACCCGCAGGGCTGAAAGTTAGAATGAGTCTACTGCTTGACGACGGCGAAGTGGAAGAAGCGCCTGTTACAGTTTCTGGGATTCCTAGGGTCAGAACCTGGCGGTATAAACATAAAGACTATCCATGTCAATATCCTCCTGCTTTGTTCAAACACCCTTTTTTCGGTGCATGGAGTAGTAATGGACCTCTTACTATGAGATGTCTTGATGAAAAAAAGATAATTGCATTAAGTCAAGAAATCCGACGAAAGCCTCTTTGGTGGGAAAAGTTGTCCAACCCGACGATTGTGTCAAACTGGAGGCGAGAAATAGACTCTCAAAACGTTAGAGATACGTTTATAGATTATGTGTTTGATGAGTTTGAGTTGTACAAGTACTTCCGTGATCGTACTGGAGGTAGATTCCAATCTGGTTGTGCTGATGAGATCCTTCATGGAGATAATATCGTGCCTACAGAACTGAAAGAGCAATTGAAAAATGGTGTTGCAATTTTGGAAGATGTTGCTGAGAATGAAAAGGATTGGCATCCTGGTTCTAATAACCAAGTATTGGATCTAGTCCACCCTTCACTTTATCCTCTACAATATGGCATTACTCCCATATTACCACAGGGAAGGACCACAGATTTGGATCCTTTATATGAAGATTCAACTGGAGCATCCCCAATTGGATTTGAGCTAGAAGAAAGGATCATAAAGGATAATATTGAAAGTTTTGGAATCTCTGAACGGTTTCAATGGCTTCCTTCAATCTTTGCACTCTCAAAAGATGGACATGTAACTATTGAGTCTTATATCAACAATCTCCATCCTCTACATCATAGCAATTTATATCAGCCTATTGCTGATATCTTTGGCAAATTCATTCCAGCTTTAAATCTATGCTTGTCAATCAGTGCAAGTCCTGAGAGATTGCGTATAAATCCCTTTTCAAATCCAGATGGATTGTATGATAATGACCCATTTGAATTTACTGATGATAATTGGGATGAATATGAGGAATATTTGCAAACAAGAGAGCCACAAGTCCCTGATCCTAAATGGTCTGGTATACCTGAGTTCCAAGATGTGAGCCTAAATGGTAGGAAGCTCAAAGTCATTGTCAAGCTTGCTAATATCATGTTGACCCCTGAAAACCCTGACTATAAAGGGGGCTCATGGCATATTGAAGGCCAGATCAATGAAGATATTGTTGCTACAGCCATCTACTATTATGATGTTTGTAATATCACCGAGTCTAACTTGAACTTTAGAGCTGCTTATTCCGATCCTCAGTATGAACAAGGAGATGATCGAGGTATGTTACTTGTATTCGGACTTCAAGACTCCGACCCTATGACCCAACCTTTAGGATTTGAAACAGCTCTTGAAGACAGGCTATTGGTGTTTCCAAACATGTATCAGCACCAAGTGGCTCCATTCTCTCTTCAAGATAAGACCAAGCCAGGTCATAGAAAGATACTGTGCTTTTTCTTGGTGGATCCTTTCAATGATAAGGTCATTGCAACTGACCGAGTTCCTCCTCAGCAGTCTGCTTGGTGGAAGGATGAGATTCGTGGTATAGGCACACTGGCTCAGCTTCCTGAAGAGTTGTTTAGTGCAATTATAGATCAAGTTGAATGGCCCCATTCATTAGACCGTGCAAAGGAGGTTCGTGAGGAGTTAATGACTGAACGGTCAAATAAAGAGCCTGAAGATGAATACGATGAAAGGCCCTTTTACAGGCAATTCAGTCTATGTGAGCATTAAGCTTCTTGAAGTGATATTTAAATTAAAATATAATAATCGAATACAACCGAATAATATCGGTTATTTAAATCGCCGATGTCCCACTTCCATATTTAAGAAGCACCGACTTCCTGATATGGACTCCCAACTTTATTTTTCATTTTTTGAAATCTTTTTTTTTTTGAATTTCATTCACATAATGGCTAAAACCAAGTCCAAAACCAAATCTAAAGCCAAGCATAATCAAAGGGCTTTGAATGCATTTGAAATAGCCGAGGCAGCAGAAAGACGGAGTCGAGGAGACGAGTCTTCTGGCCTTTCAGCAGCTTCAGATTTGGGCTCCGACGATGAGGCTGAAGATAAAGAGGTTGAAGATGAAGAAATCGATAGTGACGAGGCTATGGGATCTTCCGACGAGGAGGAGATCTTGAGCGGCAAACAGAAAAAGAAGGGGACTTCAAAAGCTTCTGATGATGAGGCTTATGATTCTGTAGATGAATCTCAGTTGGTTTCTCTGTCTCAAGCTTGGGATATGGATTCCAAGGATGTTGGAGGGGAATTGTCAGAAGAAGAAGAAGGACCTCAGTTAACCTTTAAGGATGAGGAGGAAGAATCTGACGAACTCGAAGAATCTGAAGAATCTCAATCTGAATCTGAATCTGAGGAATCTGGGTCTGAAGCAGACTCTGAATTAGCTGAAGATGAATTCCCAGACAGTGACGAAGGATCTATAGATTTTGACGATGTTGACGACGACAAATTGTCAACTCTCAAATCACTTATCTCCAGCATGTCTGAAGATCGAACTGAATCCAAATCAGTAAAGAGCCGCAAGAGACTTGAAACAATTAATTCCAAAGAAGGACAATTCTCCATTCCTGCAAGCTCTAACAAGCTCAGTCTTTCAGACTTGATGACCTCTGTTTCGGATCAAAGATCCCAAGACTCTTTAACACTTTTAAAACCATCACAGAAAAAAGCTCTTGCTGTTCCACTTCCTAAACGATTACAAGATCGTTTAGACCGTAAGGCCGCTTATGAGCTTGCCAAGGAAGAAGTGAATAAATGGAGTGAAGTGGTCAAATCCAACCGTGAAGCTGAACATCTTCAATTCCCTATTAATCCCGAACCTCAAGTCATTAAAACTACTGTGACTACAGCTTTGACTCCTTCTACAGACCTCGAGAAGAAAATCGACAATATTCTTGTGGAATCGACTTTAAAAGATGAAAAGGCCATCTCGACCTTTGAAGAGCTGGCTCCTAGTAAACTGTCTATGGAAGAACTTAGGAAACGGCAGAATGAGCTCAGGCTGATGCGAGAACTGATGTTTCGAGCAGAGCAAAAGGCCAAGAGAATCAAAAAGATCAAGTCGAAATCGTATCGTAGAGTCCACAAGAAGGAGCGAGAGAGGAACCAGGCCCTTGTAGACAGTGACGAAGAGGATGTCGATAGTTTAGAAGCCAGTCGAGCCCAGGAACGAATGACTTTAAAGCACAAAACTAACAGTAAATGGGCCAAATCAATGGTTAATCAAGGGTTGACCAAAGACAAAGACACTCGACAAGAAATGGAGGAGATGTTGAGAAGAGGAGAAGTTTTAAGGCAAAAGATTCGAGGAGAAGACGAACAAGATTCAGCGACCGAAATGAACAATGATAAAGAGTTTTTAAGAACCGGATTGGAGGAAGACGACGACGAGCAAGTTCAAGATGTCTCTAAATCAGGGCTCATGGGAATGAAATTCATGGTTGAAGCTGAGGAATTGGCAAAGAAAAACAACAGGCAGAATATGGAATTACTACAAAAAGAGTTGACTGAGGACGGATTCGAAGAGGAGGAGGATACAATGTCGGCAAATAAAATCATAAATAGTGGACGTCGTGCTTATGCTCCTGGTACTGCTGAGTCTTTTGATGAAGTTAAACAGGTTCTACAGCAAGCTAAGAAAGAGCAAACTATTGATGTTGAACGGGGTTTAGCAAAACGACTGGCTGGCAAGTCTGAAACCAAGTCGAGTGAAGAAGTCAACCCCTGGTTGGCTGAGGAAAGTGGACCTGTCAAGAGGAATGTCAAGTTGACCTCGGTGGATAAAAACAGTTCTGCTCTTGTTAAGAATCAAGATAAAATCCGCAAGCAAAAGAGATTAAATACTGACAAAGAGGATAATGTCATAATCGACATGAACGAGACTTTGAAGGTCGTTGATAATCATGGAGATGACGATAGTGAAGGATCCCCTGATGAAGGAGGAATGGTCAAGACTGGCAAGCAGGTATCATTCCATCAACAAGAGCTGGTTAAAAGAGCGTTTGCAGGAGATGATGTCGTGACAGAGTTCAGAGAGGAAAAGAAGCAGAGAATAGAGGAAGAAGGAGACCAGGAGGTAGATATGACTCTACCGGGATGGGGTTCATGGGCCGGAGAGGGGCTCAAGACTAAGAAAAAGATAACGAAAACTATCAAAGGAGTATCAGCAAAGAAGCGCAAAGATGCCAAGCTTCAGGACGTAATAATCAACGAACGCATCAACAAGAAGAATTCCAAATACACAGCCAATTCTGTTCCATTTCCGTTTGAAACAAGAGAACAATATGAGAGATCTTTAAGGATGCCTGTAGGACAGGAATGGACTACACGAGAAACTCATCAGAATCTTACCAAACCAAGGGTTATCGTTAAACCTGGCAAGGTTATTGATCCTTTACAAGCTCCGTTCAAGTGATATACAGTCCTCAAGTCTACATCCTCGAGTCTACATCCCAAGTCTACATCCCAAGTCTACATCCCTTAAGTGACATTTATTTGTGTTGCAATTTTGCTCTTCCAATTGGCAGCTCTTTCAAAGCCATTGATCTTTTCCCGGAAATCCTTTCGAGCCTGTCTTTGCTTCTCCTTAGAAGCAGCTACAAAGAAAATGTCTCTATGGATTTCTTGGTCTAAAGGCTTGCCAGAAACCAAAAGAAATTCAGCCTTATCCGATTGAACTTGTACAGAATCCCCTTGTTCTTTATAGTCGAAAGCAATGCCTTCCTTTGCACCAAATTGCTGGTTATTTATCTCGATATGTCCATTCATAACATATACAAATGTATTCCAACCGTCAGGAATCGGTTGAATTAGTTTACTATTATGTCCATTCATTGTAAAATGTAGAAATAAAATAGGTGCATAAGTCAGAGATGGAATTTTGGAGTTTTCAGCAGCCCTTCCAATATCTCGTACACTAACTCCTTCCTCCTTTTCAACCGTGCAATTCTTATTCACCTTTATATTATAATAATTCGGCTCAACATCTTTGAATTCAACAGGAAGATCCACCCATAATTGCAACGCCAATGCTTCTTTATTGTCGGAGCTTGACCTTGGAACTTCGGCATGCATTATACCTCTTCCTGCAGTCATTACCTGAACATCTCCGGGGTAAATGGTTCCACTTCCTCCCGTAAAATCCTCATGTTGAATAGCTCCTTGAAGCAGATAAGTCACTGTTTGAATGCCTCTATGAGGGTGATCAGGAAATCCTGATCCTTTGCTTGCTGAAAAGTCATCTAATAGAAGGAAAGGAGAGAAGTTGCGTAGGTTCTTGGATCCAATGCTTCGGTAGATAGTTGCTCCGACTCCTTCCGTTTGCTTAACGGCTGTGAAATAGGTGGTAATCGCTTTTGGAATGCTTCTTAGAAGTTTAGTCGTCATAAGAAGAGTGGAGATTCCAGAACCTAAAGATCTTAAAGACTATCCGCGATATTTTGGCATTATCCCAATATCGGCGAACACGAATAATGCCTTGCCGATATCGGCTACCCGCTACTTATTCTCATTTAATCTTGTGTTTTCATTCTGAATTACAGACTGTGCTAAATCTACACCTATAAAGCATCTAAACGATCCTCGATCTCTTGAGGACTTAATTTAACGAATCTAGGGCCTCGTGCTCCTTCGACACCTTCAAATCCCATTAGATGATCAGAGGGCGCTCCAACAATGGCGATCTCAACGGTATCTCCGTTCATTTCTCCCTCTATAGTCTCTTTTAGCGTCAATAAAGCAATGTGAACAGCATCTTCTAATTCCAATTCTTCATTCCATCGTTTCTCCAGAAAAGTCTTTGCTGAAGTACTACCCTTTCCGATGGCAGTGGCTTTCCAAGGGAAATATGAACCTGAAGGATCTACTTGATAAAGACTGAAACCATTATGTTCATCCCATCCTGCTACCAATAAGCTGACACCATAAGGACGTACACCTCCACTTTGAGTGGCTTCTTGCATCGTTTGCGCCACTTCTTGTACGAGGATTCGCGTAGGAGGGTATTCATTGTAAATCCTCTTATATCTTGAATGTGAAGACTTTCGTGCCTTGTCTGAAAGAACACGGAAATCAGGTCCCATTCCACTATACACCATTCCGATATCGGGAGTGATCAATGCTACTTTGGATAACGAGTCGGAATTAATAAGATGAGATGACGATTTCTTTTCTGTGGCGAGAACAATGCCATTAGACGCTATATTAGACATGCCCATCACACCCTCGATGTAACATCATTACTCACATTTGATTCCTAACGAAGTGACTCCATGATTAACTGCTTGAAGAGCATGTTCAATCTGAACCAACTTGCCACTGGATTAGTATTCGATCGTAAACTATAAAATAACAGCCAACAAGTCTTCTAATCAAGCAATTAGATTATACTAACCTCGGCGAGAATGTCGTAAGGGAAAATGAATATCGGTCTGCCATTCTATCTGATTTGAAGAATGTCGAGTCGAGGAAGACAGCGGGAGTAGAGATGAAATGTTATGTAAGTGCGATTATGTAAGCCCGTCCCGTGCACGGCACAGGGGCTTGTTAGAAGCTTTGATGAGCATCGCAGTTATTATGTTACTAGATTTTGAAGTTGAACTACACGTATGTAATCTCATACAGTTATTATTAGCTAGCTCTATACATTAGAATTATTCAAGACTCAGTGAACGCTTTAACCAATAATGAGTCCCGATTATTGATCATGTTGTAGCGTTAACGTCGATCATGTATTAAACGCCAATCAGCAGTCTGAAAGATGCAATCATTGATTAGTGGTGACTTTCTGGTCTTGACTTTTGGGTCGGTTTTGATCTATAATACATGATTCGTTTGTACTTGGAAGTCCCCTTCTTCCTTCTGTGACCCCATTAAAAGCATGTCGACGACTATTCTCATCCGATCCACTTTCTTTCCCACAAGATATTTGGTTAATATCTTTTTTGAAACTCTCTGTTTGTGCACTCTTTTTAGACCGTACGAGATCGAGCTCACTGAAATCATCAACCAAGCTGAAAGAAGCATGGCAATCTTCCAGTTCATCTTCAAACTCAAGCTCTTCGAGCTCATCATATTCATCGCTCTCTGATTCATCCTTGTCTCTTATTCCTGTACTGTCGTATAAACTGACTTCTCCGATATTCGATAAAGTCATAAGCTTGTAAATATCAACATTCTTTGGACAGAACAAAAGCTTGATTCGAGGTCCTATTTCAACGCCACCTACAACACGCTCTGTGTCTTCACTAGAAGAATCACTGTATGACCATTCTGAGCCTGAATAGTAGTCAGGCGAAGCTGCCGTGACTATAATAGGAGGGATCCACATGTTGAATTATGCAGAATTAGACTAGTGCACAGATTCTGTTATAGATCGATGAATCTGCTGATATTGACAATGTTATGACCTTGATATTCCACTGATTTCGTACAATTTATGACAAATAAATAAGGAATAGCAAAGATGTTTTTGACTGAGAAATTCTAGTCAATAAAAATAGAGTTCAAGTTGCTGATCCGCGCCAAGCCCACAGCCGCCCAGTCTTGGGGAGTTAAAAAAAATAATATTGATTTGGACATGGACTATCACCCAAAGGAATAAAAAGATGAAAAATAAATGCAACAAAGGAGAAATTGAAATGGATTGCAAGAAGAAGAATCCCGTAGAATAATTCAATAATTAGCCCGATCTCGGCAGGTGCTGTGGCAAAAGACTCTAGACAGAAAACTCTAGACAGAAGCCAACAAGGCTGAGCATCTAGTGCAACCAACTGAAAATAAGATGTCTCTAATTCGAGAATAAAGAATAAAATACTCTATCAGCAGTAAGCAGTATTCTCATGGCTGAGCTAATATCTTGGTCTTCTTGGCCGTTCTGGTGAAGAATCCGAATCACTTCTTGGATCTCTTCCTTGTAACTGTCTATATTTCTTCTGAGAGAGCTCTAATTCACGTAAAAATGCCATAGAAGGTCGTTTCGCATGGATGAAATTGCAATTTCCCTTACGAGCACATTCATTTGTCTCATGCTGTCGACAACAAGCTTCTCTGAAATCCGTCACAGGACTTAATTCGCAATATACAGGTTTTCCTCCGTACCATCTTCCATTGAAATTGTCTCGGCATTTTTGAGCATCTTCTTCATATTTGAATCGGGCATAAACGTTGCCAATAAGATGATCATTACTGTTCTCACAGACAACGATTTCTTCTACTTGACCAAACTGTGCAGCTTCACAGAAAAAGTCTTCATAAAACTCCTCGAAATTCTGATCTCGTTGAGCTTGATTCATTTTATTTCCTTCGGTGAATTCGGGATTCTGATAAATATTCGGGCATAGAACCGTTTGAGAATATTGCGGTTTGACATGCTTTCGAGAACATTTGTCTCCATGTCTGCAAGCTCCTATTTTGTAGTAGAACGAGCAGTTGACTTTATCCTGCTCCGTTCCATATATCGACGCCAAATAGTTAGCCATTGTAATTGAAATTAGTAGATGGTAAAGTGAAGTAAAGGAAATCCTCGAGAAGTTTCATGATTTAAAATCAAGGAGCACGTGATTTGGCACGTGACTTTGCCTTCACCAGAACATTCCAAAGTTTGAATCGAAGGTCTAAAGTAGACTCTAAACAGCTCTGAACTTCAACATAGTCAAGTAGACAGATTAATATGGGGGTAAGTAGGATATTGGCTGGCTGGCTGATCTAACTAGAATGACGGAGGATCCATCCCAACTCGTGGTGAACTGGTTACATTATCTTCTAAAGGACCTACAACATCTCAAGTCTTTGAAACAAAGCAGTTGAATGGAAATTATCGATGGATTCGATGTTATTTAAGTGATGAACTTTTAAAAGAACCGATAGTATCGGATCATTTGGGCCATTTGTATAATAAAGAAGCGATATTAGAGTGGATTCTAGACCCAAATGAGTTTGGCAAATCTCAACAGAAACCCGATCATATCAAGAGTTTACGAGATATTGTGGAGTTGAAGATAATAAGAAACGCAAAAGGACGATGGATATGTCCTCTTTCTTTAAAAGATGTAGAGAATGAAGCATCTTCTGGAAGGTTTCTGTATCTAGCAGAATGTGGACATGTTTTCTCTGAAACTGCACTTAAAGAGATATTCGAACAATCTGAAGATATCTCATGTCCTCAGTGTGAAACTGCTGTGGACAAAACTAACCAAATTATTATAAATCCCCAGAATCAGCAAGATATATACCGGCTACAACTACGCATAGAGACCTTGACTGCGGAAGGACTTTCGCATTCACTCAAGAAATTAAAGAAGATGAAGAAGAAAGAAAAGTCTAAGCGACCGGCTGAACCTTCAGAAGAGATCAGCGATACATTAAAAAGAGCTCGGACTGTGGTGGACTCGGTTCAGCATCATAGTGTCAAGGTTTCTCCGGCTATTAGCAGTATTTATTCAAAAGTAAAGTAGAGTTATGTACAGAATATGGTTAAATTATCAAGAGGAGCCTTCAGCTCTGTCGGCAGCCTTTTGTTCCAGCTCCGCATGTGCTTGCATTTGAGCCGGTGTTTGAATTCTAGCTGCTGATCGATTCATGAACAGAGTCATTCCAAGTCCTCCTGCAATCCACACTGTGTAAGAGAAGAAAAGGTCTGCAGTGCCAATAACAGTTACTCACCTGAACCACCAAGAATTGCTATAACAAACAGTCGATGACTGGCATCTAAAGCCTGAACATACCAAGGACGTCCGTACATGATTATATTTCTGAGTTGTGAATCGAATGAGCTGATTCTATGCTGAAAAATGCCTTTTACCAAAATCTCTTAGCTCGCATTTAAACTGGAGTTGCGCCAGGGTAATTCAATATCCTCCCAACATGTTTCGCCGATATTGTCGAGATTCTCGACATCAGCCGTCTGAATCACCATGACTCATGACGAGAAAGCATTTAACGGTTCAATTTAATGTCCTATCTTTAACATAGTAACTACTATGGAGGACGAAAGACTGGAGGAGCTTGAGGCCCTCAAATCTATTTACCCAGAGATGACGGTAGATGGGTTTGAAGGAAGTCTTGACATACCGGTGATTCCTCTACAGCCAATATCGGTTGTTTTTCAACACGACTCGTCAAACACACATGGTGCCACACCTCCTGAGGCTCATACCGTCTTTACAGTAGCCCATTTACCGCCGTTAAAATTCAAATTCAGCCTACCAAAAGACTATCCATCAGACATGCCTCCGGAGCTCAATTTGTCATCGACTTGGCTTTCTGACCTACAGTTAACGAGACTTAAAGACAAGGCTTTGATGATCTGGAAACAGTCTCATGATATGGCCATATATGGGATGATTGATGTTCTTAGCCAGGATTCTCAGAATGTCTTTGGTCTATATGGAAATATCGTGATTCCAGCTTCAAATCTGTATCTTAAAGACGAGATCCTGTCTTATGATAGCTTGGCTACTCAGCAGGAGTTTAACAATCAATCGTTTGACTGTGCTATATGTCAATACAGTGTTAAGGGGTCTGTCTGTACCCAATTGGCTAATTGTGGGCATATATTTTGCACCCCGTGCCTCAATTCTTACTACTCTGCTTGTATTGATCAAGGCTATATATTTCAAGTTAAATGCCCTCAACTAGAATGTGGTCGAGAATTGACTTCTTCGGATCTTTTACTGCTCGTAGGTTCCAAACTGGCGGATCGATATTCGAGCCTTAAGAAGAAAAAGATGCTAGAATCCGATCCAAATGCCATGTGTTGCCCTAGAACCTTTTGTCAAGCTCTTATTCTGAGAAATCCTGACGATATTTTAACCATTTGTCCTCAATGTCAATTTGCGTTTTGTCATGTTTGCAAACGGTCATGGCATGGATATTTTCAGCATTGCCAGCTTCAAGAGCCTCCTATTACAATTATAAAACAATATATAACAGGAGAATTTATTAAAAGGAGAGAGATTGATATGAAATGGGTGAGTATTAGCAAAACGTCAGCGGTTATGTTCTAACTTAGGGTAAAAATAATATGCAAAGATGGGTTGCAAACTATAAAGCCGACTTGGCTTTTGCTGATTATATGAAATCAAATCATAATCGAACCTGTCCAGGATGTAAATCTCCGGTAGAGAAATCTATGGGTTGCAACAAAATGACTTGTTCAATATGCCATATCTTTTTTTGTTTTTGGTGTGGTAAAAAATTGGATCACAAAGATCCATATAAGCATTACAGAGAGTTTCAATCAAGTTGTTATCAACGTCTATTTGAAGGAACCGAGATGGAAGATATTGTAGACGAATTTTAGAGTTTGTTCTGGTCTGTCGACAAATCTCGATTCCCTTGGAAATATCCTTATATCAAACTTGGAAAAGCTATCCTAGTATCTGGTTTGTCGTTTAGCACTTTAGATAGTCGCTTTCGGGGGAGGGGGTAAGGTTGAATTGGATTGTAGAGTCGTCCTTGCGGGATTTTCAGTTCACTGGAACAGATGCATTCCGACTTGTTTGTTCTTCAGGCAACTTTTGCTCTTCTTCTTTCTTCTCAAGGGAGTCAATTTCTACAGACAAAGGTTGTAATACTCCTTCCACAGCGTCTTGTCCTTCAATTGACTTTTCCCTCACAGGAACAATTGAATCCTTCGTTATCAATTTCTTCGCTTCTATAGAACGGAGCACATAATTTTTCTCAGAGCTTTCATTTTCAAGTATTAATTCTTCCTTGTGATAAATATCTGGTTGAGTCTTTCTTCTCTTAGTTTCATTTGGGTCCACAAATCTGACGTTTATTTGACTTCTCTTGCCCGAATTTGTCCTCTGTTCATCTTCACAACTGTCCTCTAAAACTGGCTTCGTTTTCCCGCTAAACTTGCCCCTCGAAGCTATAGATCCAGACCAGCGAATGGATTTTGGATATGGCATTTGAATTTCATGACTGACAAAAAAATGATGGAATGATTATTATTTGCGTGATTTCCAAAACCTTGATAACTCTGCCGTTTATTCTTGCGGATTTTGGGACCAAAGATAAGCTGCGGCTCATAAAACGGTTTGTCCCAGATCGGTCTTTAATTGCAAAAATAAATTCTCAACGATTGAAATTAGTTTGGTGAAACTTTGGTCGTAAACCTTTGGATATAAAATTTATTGATATTGTCGTTGTATTACGAGTGTCAATGAGGTATCGTGAATGCAGCAGCTGGAATGCTCACCGATAATATCGGCAAACTTGGGCCTTCCGATAGGATAATCGGTATATTGTATATCGGTTCAAAGTGCATTCCAATGGTGTGAAGAGTGTATTGTCAAACTGACAGATTTAAAAAAGTAAAATTGCATTGTTAATATATCCATATATCTTTAAAAGATCAAAGTAAAAAGAGTTTGATATATATACGGATATGACCGATATATCGGCAGAACAATCAGTGATTCGTTGATTTCATAACTATAATTCTGTCTAACATGTTGTAACATATCTCTACAAATCATTTGATTTGGAGAACATGGAATATAGATTGGAAAACAATTGGCTCACTGTGCCATAGACTCCTTTAAAGATCTCACAGATGTTGTGGAATACTTGATTGTGGAGCTTTCCAAACTTTTTAGGGTCGGCTCCATGAGTAAATATTCCTAGATTCTTTCGAGCATCTGCAATCATTTGATTTTTGGTGCTACCTTGATAAGTCGGGATTCCATAAGTATCTAGATAGGCTTTAAGATCGCTCTCGGACCAGGATTCAAAGGTATTTGCCTTACTAGAGTCCCATGTGTTTGATAATGACGTCAGTAAAGAACTGTATAAAGCAGCTCCCTTTTCAGAAGCATCATTTTTAGCTTTTTGCAATTGAGCACGAGCTTCTTGGACCAATTCAGCTCGTGTTCCTTCGATATTTTGCCCTTGATCAGAGAGCCATTTCTTCAAATCTTCAGTAGAAAGAGCTTCAAACGACCAGTCGCCTACTGTTGCAGCTAAAGTCTTCGACTTCTTTGCCAAAGCAATCAATTGATCACGAGTAGCCTCTACAGGAACAGTGACACCTCTTGCTTCCAAGAACTCCAAGAGTCTTACATCAGGCCATAATTTGAACGCTGCATCTTGGAAGTTAAGAACTGCTTGAGTGGCTTTTGAAAGGAACGGAGCGGCGGTTTTGGAAGCTTGAGATGCAAAGAATTGCATATCTCCAAGCAACAAGAACTTGTTTCTACGCAAATGGGCAATTACCTTGTCGCGATTGCTGTTTTGAGGGACCGGAATGCCGTGTAAATCAGCCCATTCCTTAAGACTCGAATCCGACCAATTGTCAAAAGCATCTTGTTTAACCTGTCCAGATTTATCCAGGAAATTTTGGTTGGCAAAGTTCAAATCCTTCAACACTTTGTACTTGGCGTGCTGGGTCGTCAAGTAAGCATATCGGGAGTTTTTACGGACTAAAGCAATGAGTTGGTTACGTTTAGATCCTTGAGGAACTGGGATTCCTCTTGAGTCGAGCCATTCTTTAAGAGAAGAATCAGACCATTGTTCAAACAGCCATTGACCGGGGTATTTAGCCGACTTGTGCGGGACTTTAGCAGCAATCTCATCGTAGTATTGTTTGGCTACATCGGCAAGCTCTTGTCTGGAAATTTCTTCCTTGACTTTAATGTTATTCTGTAAAATAAACGTTTTGAGCTCTGCCTGCGTCCAAGTGTCGAAAATCCATGATGAAATATCGTCATAAGCACTATCAGCTTCCTCTACAGTTTCTCCCCAAGTATCCTGGACAGCCTTGACAAGATTTCTGCGGATTTCTGCGGCAGAACCTTCAAATCGATGCTCAATGTGTCTTTTTTTCAAGTACGTTTCCAATTGAGCATTGCTCCAGTTGATATAAGGAGCAATAATCGAATTCCAATTGTCCGATACCACTTTGTTAAGGTCCTGTCGAGATATTGTCTGGGGATATTTGACACTATAATCATCCAGCAATTGCTTAATTTCCTCATCAGACCATTGCGAAAGCGCTTTTGGGAACGCTGCCACCACTGCGCAAAGCACAAAAATCAAAGTAAAAATGAGTGATCTCATTGTAATAAAAAAGACTCAATTCAATTACAGATCAAAAGACGGAAGCTGCGGCCACGCCGATATTTATACTTATCACACCCCCACATCCATCTGGAGCAACTAAAATCATAATTGCTACTTATGTCGCAGTTGCTGACCTAAAATCTTGCAGGTAGGTTGATGGTCTAAGACAATTTCCAAGGTTGCTATTACTTTTAAAGTTGGTAGCAATTGAGTTTGTTCCTTATTCGGACCGCATTAAGCACAATGAGGAACGTGCGACAGTTAAGAACTTATGACGAATAGAAATAGATCTACTTATTATTTTTGTATGAACAACTTTAGAATATGTGATAACTGTTAATATCTACATTATCGGCAGTAGGCGGCTGGAATTACGTCATAGACACGTTATGTAGGTTCTAAAACTATAGCTTATAATTGAAGGATGACCGATATTCAAATATATAGGCATAGTTACTTGACATTGTAAGCTCATAATAGCCTCATCAAGCCCTTATATACTGTAGTATCTGACAATGGATGGAAACAATTGTATCAATGAACGTTGAGCAAGGCTTACTCTTGACAGTCTTCAATTAACTATTGCGCCATAAGATGTAACGGATCGTAATTAGAATAAGCTAGAATATTGATTATAAGGCTATAACTCATTGTAATGAGTTGGAGCTGTAGGAAAAAATATAGAGCGGCTAGGGATGTTGCGATATAGGATCGGATATTTAGTGTCTGAAAATATCGGAAAAATGAAAACCCGGTGATTTTATCTGCTAAACAAGGCTAATTCTGCATCTGCTACAGAGACTTCAATTACTGCCAATTGTTGTGTCTGAGAGGGATCTGGTAAAACTTGAGATAGAACCGTATGCATACCACTGAATATATCCGTTGCATGTCTAATGAATATCTGCAATCTATTCAATATTCATTCCTCTGAGAGCTCATGCGGGATGAGTTAATATCATCGCCAAAGTTAAAGTGTCCGCAGTATTACGTGATCGTATAACTCGACTCACGTGACTCGCGAAAAATAATAATGTTCAACTTTTAGAACATCGATTTTGAAGCTTACGATTCTATTCTTCACAGCTATCTCAAATGTCGTTCTCCCCCGGGGCCGGAGGCGGGTCGTCTCCTTCGTTCTATAATATGACTTCTGAGCAGCAGGCTGAGGTTGGAGCCAAGGCTATGATGAGTATAATGCAATCATGTCCAGGCAAATCAGTTATGGCAGGAGTCACTGGTTTTGGACTTGGAGGAGTGTTTGGTCTGTTCATGGCCAGTATGAGTTATGATACCAATATCGGTACTGGAATTAACTCTTCGATATCGGATCTACCTTTCAAACAGCAGATGAAAATCCAGTTCACAGACATGGGAAAAAGAGCTTGGGGAAGTGCCAAGAATTTCGGGTTTATTGGTCTCGTTTACTCTGGCACAGAATGTTCGATCGAATCACTAAGGGCTAAAAATGATATTTGGAATGGAATTGGTGCAGGATGCTTAACTGGAGGCGGTATAGCTATAAAACAGGGTCCACAGGCGGCATTTTTTGGCTGTGCGGCGTTCGCAGCTTTCAGTACAGCCATTGATTTGTATTTACGGGCCGATAGTAAACCTCCTCCAATTAGTGATGAAGATGAGTAAGGGCGCAGCGTTGATAAAAGTTTTATCCCTCTCTCTTCTTATAAGTTATCTTGATAACTGACGACTCATCTGTTGTCCTCGACTAGCGACTAGATGATCTGTAAATAATGAATACTATATGACATATATTTCAAGGTGATTAACGGACCTTGACATTAGTTAAAAAAAGATTTCAATATCTAATTTGAAGATTGTTTGCAAGCAAACGTTTGATAGAGTTATAATATCTGTAAACTATTCCATAGAAGACTACTGGTCAATGCCGATATGCCGATACAAAGCCATACTGAAGCTCTAATTTTGCCTATATTTCCGCCGATACGGTAGCTTTAAGCTTGCATATACAATGGCGTTGATATATCTCCATGTGAACAGGGCACGCTTCAGAATTGTACCAATCTTCGTCTACAGCCGTGTCAAGCATGTACTTAGGCTTACTGGCATACTTCCACTGCTCTTCAACTCCACTGCTTTACTGCCTTTCAATTATGTAGCCAGTCACTTTAAAAAAAGACCAAGTCATTCATACAGCCTTTCAGCTTCATACCTGGTTTACATAGTTCTTGTAGACTTGAGTCAATTGACTGTGGCTGTCGGCGAACATTTCAGACCATGTTGGGAGAAAGATCACTCTGCAATTATTCAACGAATTTCCGTCCTGCCATTTCTGCAATAATCAACGCGCTGGGACAAGTTCAGCATGTCTAGAACTAGTGAATTAGGTCCAGTCTATGGAGCAGGAGGAAGAAGTAAGTAGAGGAGTTAAACAGGTCTATAACATCAATATGATCTGTATTATGAAGGGTTATGTCATTTATCTAACTAGTGCTCCGACAAGCACCGCAACAAAGAGTGTTGTACTCTCCGGAGACTAATAGTCCAAGGCTACGGTATTCCGGCCGGCAAAGCCCTCAGCAATCTCAAAATGTTTCCTTTGCTTCTGTAGCATCTCCTCAGCCACAGAATAATCCTAATTCATCATTTCCTATTGCCATTCCCCTGATGAATCCTTCACAATATCAATACAACTATCGACGTCAAGACAGTTCTATTGGACTGAATAATTTCGGGGTTGGAATCACTGGAGTGGACCTGCTGACTCGCATTACTATGGCATTGAAATCAGGTCTAGAATCAGAGATAAATTGGGCTTTAACAGCCTTGATCCAAGTCTCTTTCTCTTCTCCCGATGCCTTGAGGCTCAAAACTCAATCAAATCTTGTTCAATCGCTTCTAGACAGGATATCAAAGTCGAAAATCTTAAATGAATCGTATAATACCGACTTTGGAAGAGCTTTACAAGAATCCGAGGAGGATTTTCTTGAATTACAAAAGGTTTTAGAAGCTTTATTAATTCTACGAAATACTAGTCTTGACCCTGAAAACGCCCAAATCCTTGCCGGGATCCCACAATGTCTTGAAATCATCGCCAAAGGCCTTCGATTGCCTAGTTCCGAAGACTTTTCAGAGTTCCGTAACTATTGTATTGAAATCGCTGGCTCTGTAAGCTTCTATCTTACCCTTTCTTCTTCAGAAGACCCATTATATGAGTCTCTCTGTTATATAGTATCATATTCTGAAGACCGAGGCTTGATCATCCCTGCCTTGAGATGCTTTGCAAGGTTGATGATCCGAGATGAGATTAACCTTGCCAAATGTCTGTCCAGACAACAAGTATCTAAAATCATGTGCTACCTTTTAGTCGATGATGAGGATCTAATTTCCACAGCTCTCGATTTCCTCTACCAATACACGTCCAAGTCTGTTAACGTGCGCTTTCTAGCGGCCGATCAGCTCAGCTTTGAACTTTCTACTCGTCATTTGGTACGATTACTGACAAACCCTGGTGACGAACCTCAATTAGAATATATACGACTTCCAAGGCTGACGCGTAAACCGGTTCCTGCTAACCCTCCTCCTCTAACTGATGAAATCTTTAACGAATTACAACGGTTCAGTGAACCGGACCGGGCTACCAATTGGATCCGATCTTCTTATGAACAAGATCCTGATGCCGAAGTAACCCAAATCTCGTTATGGAAAGCTTATGAAGCTCAATTTGTAGCTCATGCAAAACTAGGCAAGCCGCTTCTACCGGCAGTTGATTTCATTAAGAATGTAACCTCTGCTTTCCAATCATCTGCTGCAATGGTTGTCAACCTTCCTGATGGACAAAGGAGGTTTATTATAAAAGGAATCAAGCCCCGAGAGTTCCCCGTAGCCCCGTCGGTTGTTAATGCCCCGGCCTCTGCAGCTCCTACCACTGACCGAAGAAATTCCCACCGTCCCTCAAGTTATGGAGTCACTGCGGCTTTAGTTTTGCAAAACATCGCCAGAATAAAGCTTGGAGATAATCAATCGTTAGCTAGTTCCATTCCTGAACTTGCTCGAGCAGCTAGCTTGAATGTCGCGTTGATACCTTATGTTGACGCTCTATTAGAGATTATTACAGGCGAATCCAACCAGAGAGTTGAAGATGACGATAAGGAGTCTTAAGGCAATCAGCGCTTTGTGCTGAGACGAAATCGGTTGGTGATCCGATATTAAACTAACACTACCGATATTCTTGTACTCGCTATTATTAAAATGTATCATATCTATTAATGAAAAATACAAGCCCCAATCATATCTGTACATCTATCATATAAAGATCTATTAAAGCCTTTGAAAGCTTGGAGTATCTGCTGGAAGGTCATATGCGCCAGCATGAAGACGGATATCGCCGAGTTTATGAGCATCCTGTCGAAAGATACTCTCAAACAACAATCCTTCAGGGTTGACACGCGATTTGCTCACAATGTCGATGAGGTTCTGGACTTTAAAAACAACGGGCTCTGGATATCGATGCGATTGCATCAAGTGCAGAACCACTTGTGCTGAGGTCACGTCATCGTGATAAAGATAGGCTCGGATTAGTGATTCGTAAGAAGATGGCTCGGCGATTCCACAGTTAAGAATATGATCAAATAGACCTCTTGATTTGTCCAGATTCACCGGTGCCCATCCTCTTATTAGAACGTTGGCCATATAAGCATCGAGATCCACTCCATACTTGACCATTTCTTGAAGGATTTTACCAGTGTCCCTGACCTGGTTGTTGACAACAAACGACTCTAAAAGTGCCTGGAAGATGTTCTTGTCAGGTTTCACCCTTTGTCTGTAGACTAGCGAGTCGTAAAACTGTTGAGTAGCCTCAAGATCACGTTTACACACTCCTCGAGCAAATATTAAGGCTGCATAGTGCTTTGAAGTGATCATTCCCTTGTCTTCTACTACAGTCAGCAGAACATTATCTGCCATTTCAATGTCCACGGGCTCGATACTGCTGTACATGTCGATCAATAGTTTGTAGGTATGCGGTGAGGGTTTAAGGCCTAGAGCTCGCATTTTATCGTACACCTCTTTGGCCGACTTGCGGTCGCCTTTAGTGTGCACGTAAAACTGTAACATTGTGTTGAAAGGCGCGACTTTAGGCGTATAGCTACGTGATTGCTCCATCTCGTCAAAAAGCTTTTTGGCTGACTCTTCGTCTCCTCCTCTACAACAAGCACTGATCATGGTGCCATACGTGACACTACTTTTCTTTGTCTGCGTAAACTCCATATCAGAATAGAATCCGATGGCTTCTCTTAACCTTCTAGCTTTTGACAGTTTTGACAATAAAACGTTGTACAGGAAGGTATTTGGAATGACGTTCTTTGAACGGGCCTCGTTGAATAATGCTATAGCGTCTGAAGCATCGTCATGGCTGCCAGAGCTAGGCGAATTGGCTATTAACTGTCCATAACCTGTGGCATCAGGAGATGATCCCATGGCTATAAGATATTGATAAGCGGACATAGCTAACCGGTAGTTTGTTGTAGCATTTTGAACAATACAACGATGAATACTAACCCAAGAACTCCACATGTTGCTGTTCGCTAGAGGACTTGTCAAATGCTTTAAGGCTTTGGCATAAGTATCTCCAATGATATGATTACTTCCGGGGAACGGAGATTCCAGAGCTGCTTCAAGCACAGCAATATAAGCTTCAGGACCAATTTGTTTGCGGTTCAACACTGCTTCGTCCAATAGTTTACAAGCTGCTTCTAGTCCATCAATAGATCGTGCCAGACCTAGAATAGAGAACGAGGCATCGTCCCAAGAAAGTTCTACTTGAGGGGTTTGTGTCTGAGGACTGAAGAAGTCTGTCCAAGCGTTTAAAGTATTAACGTCATTTAACAGCTGTAGACTTGCTGTAACTTGAGATCCAAATTTTGAAGAGCCTTTTTGGTTGCTGTCAATTAGATCGTGAACAAAAAGACTGTAGTTTACACGAATCTCATCGAGTATTGGGGTGGGAATGGACACTTGTCCAAGAGAGTTGGACTCGGAACATGACTTTAACCACATGTTGTGGATGCTAATAATGTCCATTAGAATAGCAGGAGAAGAAGCGACCCAACTCATGTATTCTGGAGCATTCGACAGCCTAGCTGCCCAAATTGCTCTTAAGACTCTCAGTCCTCCTCCTGAAGGGTCGGAGAACACAGTGTGATCGAAATACGCACTACTGCAGAGCAACAAGGCATGGCGCAGAGTCAGAAGGTTACGAGACTCTAATTCCTGCGAGATATCGTTGATCATATCGACTCCTACTCCAGGCACTTTGTAACCGCTCTCAGTCTCATATTCTTGTAGCCTACTAGATTGAGAAGTAAACAGTTCCACTGCAAAACCAGTGTCTCCACAGGCTATAAGATACCTTACTACATCGACGAGTGTACAAGCGTCCCAGATGCCGTTTCGAAGATGGCTCTCTTTAATAGCTTTGTACAAGAGCTCGGGTTTGTTCTGCTGAGTACACAGAGCCAGGAAATCGCTTCGAGATTGGTTGAAATCAACGCTGGAGCCAGAATCGCTTCGAGAGGCCATGTAGTCAAACATCTCATTAGCCAAAACAGCGTCTCCTGAGGAGCAGACTGCAGTAAACAAGCTCTGTAACGCTGACATATCAGGAGCCAGGAAACTCTTGTCTTCTTCCATTCTACGAACCCAATTCCATCCGGATTTGAGATCTCCAATAGATGCGAATCCTTTCAATACAGAGGACAACACCTTTTGAACGTTTGTCTTATGGTCGATGTGATTATTTGACTCATTAGCAGTCAGGATCTTGTCTACGAATTCTACAGCTCCAGCAGGATCAGATGAGTTGAAATACGCAGTTACTAATGCCGAATAGACGTCAAACTCCTCAGATTGTTCTCCAGAATAGTCCAAAACGCTTGTCTTGAAATGCTCAAACGTCTGTAAACTTCCCGCCATATCTTGACTTTCTCCGTATCCTTGAATAAGACTTGTATACATGTTAGAGGTCAGATTATAGTGCCAGGAATCGAAACATGCTAATATAGGCGCCATCATATCGGCTCTTTTATGAGTCACGCAGGCAGCAAGAAGCTTCATATATGTTTCTGGATCGTATTTCTGCAGTTTTACAGCGTTGCTAGCTTTGAAGATGTCAAAGGCAAGAGTAGCATAAGATGAGGCATTCTCGAGCTTGTCGATTTCTGTCTTGACGCTTGTGAGCACGTTTCCTTTATGCCTTGACTGCACTCCTCGAAAGTGCAGTGATTCATGACTGACAAGATTAAGGTTGTCGGCTGCATCTATGAGGCTAGAAATGAGAATTGTGTAGGTTTTTGCATTTGGCGATACACGATGTGCTAGCATGTCAGAGTAGATGGAGAGGATGGAAGAGAGCTTTTGTTCATGGTCGGAAATATGCAATTCAGAAGCTTGTCGTAGTTTTGCGTTGTAAAGGTCTACAGTTGGTTGAGGTTGTGAATGTTGTGGTTTTGATGGTTTCACGGATTCAATGCTTGGAGGAGTTACAGGAGAGCTGAGTTCTGAGGATTGTGTAAGAGATTCAGATAGTTCACAGTTTTGTTGTTCAGATACTGCATCTAAACCGAATGCAGCGCTTAACGATTCTATATGAGACTCAACATCTTGAACAGGATTGACAGGACCATTTACAGGAGAAGAAGGTGGAGTCAGAATGCTCTGGAAGTCATCTGGCATCATTGTTTCTTGAGCAATTACAGGAGCTGGAGCTGGAGCTGGAGCTGGAGCTGGAGCCGAAGCTACAACAGCATCAACGTTCTCATCAACCCGTACAGGAAACTCTGATTTCGCCTCATCATCGAATTCTGTATCTTGATCCTTTCGATCTTCTTTTGTCGAGGAGAAACGACGGATTGACTCTGGCCTTTTTCGTCGAATTAGACTATATTGGTGGTTGTTAATATGATAAGAACTCTGAGCACCTTCCGACAGCAGCAGCTCGCGTCTTTTTTCATCATCTAAAGAGGAGAACGGAGTCAACGTCGAGAATGACGAGCTATTGCATAGACTTGTATAGCCATTGGGATTGGCGCTACTATTACGTTCCGACTGGCCAAATGCACTCGGAGACGGCCTTGATACTAATTGACTCTGCTGCCTAGCTAATTGATTAGTAGTAGCAAAGAACGCGGGCTGTGGTGTGTTGCCGGACGTTGCAAAAACGGTTTTGGCAAAGGCCGTGTGCCTATAAAGCTGGGAAAAGGATTTGAAGATCATTATTCAATTGACAAATGGACTATGTTAGCAAGGATTCACTACTAGTCTTAAGATACATACAGTATTGATCCTAAAGGCATTCGCCGTGATGTACTTCCTTCCATAGACAATGGGTAAGACTGAGTTAGTTGGGCAAAAAGGTTTAAGTCACACTTATACGCACAGTGCTTGAGATTGCTTGCGGAACTCAGCGGAAGTTGCAAGAATCGGTACAGCTGCGGCTGTGGCAAGAATGAATAGCTTTAGGTTTGAGAGATTGGACTATCAAAGCATTCCAATCGGTGCAAAGAGACTTGGTTTCTTCGCTGTTGCTATCTGTCACTGTCGCTTGTCGCTTGTAAAGAAGACAATGTCTCTTCAATGGTATATATTCAGGCAATGACTCCGATGCGAGCGAAATTGTTCTTGAATAGGGTAAAGGAAAGTTCCGGAATAAATTGATGGTTGACTGGTTCGAGGGCGTTTAAGGTTAAAGATCGCCGCTTGGGACAGAAAAGTGTGCAAAAGGATGGAAATTTTTCTCCAAAAACCAACCTGATTAGGCAACTCCATGGGGCACAAGGAAATCGGATTTAATTCCGGAGGCGAAACGGACGTGAGGGTTTTTGTCGGCAAATCTACGGATGTCTGGCAGATTTCCTGGATTGTCATTGGCAGGTTCAATGTTTCAAGATTTAGACTCGGGAGCGTGACATCACTGACATTAATGAAGGATGAATCGTACGTTGACCAATCATGTACATATTTAATATCTATTTAATCTCTGCTATGACATTTGAACAAACCCAATGTCAAGGTCAATATTACATTTAGAAATCATTTAATACGTCGCTAATACTTGCTATGAGTCTACTTGAATTGAATCGCCTGATTTTTTATCTGAGATCGCCTAATACTTTAGGCAAGGATTTTCGGCAAAATTCTTGAAAATCCTGAAAATTCTGCCATTTCATTCCTGAATCTTGTGGCTCCTATTTCCCAATTAGTATGGATTTTCTTTTCCAAAAAAGGATACTCCTGTGGCTGCAAACCCCGAAGTAAAACCCACTTCCCAAGTGGCAACTGCGGAGAATCTCGGAATGATTGTAATCTTTCAAAGTTCTTCAACTGACTCACTCACAGCTTGACAGATAGTGTCATGAGGGAGTCATTTTCAATTGTTTCGATAGCAAACGCCACAATTGCTATCTGATAATCTCTTTGTCGAGTCATCTGATTAGTTTGAATAACCTAAATCTTATCTATGACGGCATGAGTTGTAGTTATCTGATTCATACTGTAGCAGTTATTCTTGATTGCAATGTCTAAATTTACAGTTCCTGCAATGCTCTTATTTGAAATATTATTATTATTATTATTATTATTAGTTAATAAATAGTATTGTAACATACTCTGACGACCTGGTCAGAGTCCCGATACAATTGCAGTATCGGTTAGTGGAGTATGATCTTGCCGATAATCTCCCAATATCGGCTAGATCTCAAAGCTGCCCATCGTATTTATCCTATACCAAATAACGGGGAGCTCTGGAGTATTTGCAGTAGTTGTAAAGCCTCATGACTTGCCAGAGAAAAAAAGTAAAGGAGATTTGAAATATTATCGGATGCCCCATAAAGTCCATGAAATTTGTAAACCAATTCTTTCGTTTGGGTTTGGTCAACTTATTGTATTCGGTGCCAAACTCGGTCGAGAGCTCAGGGAGATTGTATTGTGGCTCTTGTTTAGATATTGCCTGTAATTCTGTAATTCTGTCCAAGTGTTGATGCCTTCCTGCGCCAATCGTAATAGTAGTCTTTTCAATATTAGTCAATTTAATGCCTTTGCTGTCCAGTTTCTGGACCTCGGTCGGGTGGCTTTTTTCTTCAGTTTGCCTTTTGATATGTTCTTCCTCTCGTTCGATTAATTGTGCTGCTAATTGCTGAACGGTCTGTTTAACTTCAGCCAGATCCTCCATTAAAGCCATTGCCCGGTAATATTCATCTTTACACTGTCTTTCCAGCCCAGCAATAATCTCGGGATTAGCATATTCTTTTTTCTGAGGCTTTTCGGCTTTAGACTTTTCAGGTTGAGTCCCAACAGCTGCAGAAGTTTGATCAGAAGGGATGGTTTCTGTAATAGTTGATGCCGTAGCCTTTGGAACAGTGGAAGCACCTGTAGATTCTGTAGAGTCGACTTTAATTGGGCTTTTCTTATTGCTTGGTATCTCCAAATCTTTGATCAAGTCCTTCTCATTCTCCTTATTTGACGCCCTCAAGTCAGTATCGGAAAGCCTCTTTTTAATTCTGTTAATACCGACATCATTGTCTTGAGGTCGAGGCCGTTTTATTACCTTGGTAGGAGCTTTGGCGGATTCGAATTCAGAGTAATCGTCTTGAATTCGAAGTGTTTGAAGAGCTTTGATGTTGGGCGTTGAAGAATTAGAGCTCCTATTTAACAATTTATCTGCGGGAGATAAGGGCTTCATTTGTAACCTTGCGACTGAGGATATTCTTGAAACCGAGCCCGAAGACCCGCTTGAACTCGGACTAGAAGATGTCCTTCGCCCTTTTAGTTTGAACGGATATGATACGGAACTGTAATCTGTAGACATTGAAGGGAACTGGTCTTCATTGAAAGTTTCAGGAGGAGGAACGGTAGGAGCAATTTGCTTAACGGGAGGAGCCAAAGGAGGAGAAGCTCGTGGAAGAGATGGTGGCATTGAAATTGGTCTTTTGACTTGTTTAGTAGTTAGAGTAGCAATTCGCTGCATATCGGTCGGTATGTACTCTTCTGGCTGAGGTCGAAAAAGTGAGGCACCAGGCTCGAATAGATCACCATCAAAAGCCCCCAGGCTCAATGGTCTTGCTTTAGAATTGATTTTTGATTTCCTTCGATTATGGTGCGATTCCGAAGGACTAGGGCTCCCGGGACTGGTGATCTCGGGCCAGTCATCTCCATCGGAATCAGCCAGGAATGAAACTCGTTTGGTATTGTGGTCTGATAAAGAAAACGAACTGCTGCTTCGTGAAATGCCTGTAAAATTTACAGATTTTCCATTGAAATGCGACGTTCTTAAGAAAACAGGCTGATAGGCAGGTTGGAATTCGAAATTGAATCTTGGAGGAACTCGAGGTTCAAACGATATGTTTATAGAATCGGTTCGAGATGATGTATTGAATATATCTCCATCCACTTTTTGTATCGGCTGCCGAACAGTCGGGCTAATAACCTTTTCCACTTCAAGGCTGAGATCTGACAAGGAGGATTTCGGCAGAGAATAGACAGAACTGCCCGGCCGAATCTCTGGGTTCTCCATATCACCAACACAACCCTAAGTCATTAACTTTGTCTCAATAAGCAAAAAAAAGGATATACTGCTAACAAAAAGTCAATTTGATACAGTAGTACCAGGAGAATAACCGGATAGAGCTGAGCAAAAGTCAATTTTGATTCAGTAGTACCAGTAGAATAACCAGTTGAAACAATTGCTTATCTGTACAGATGGAATGTCTTGAATACTCTATGCTGCAATACGGGAACCGTTGGAACAGCAACCGCAAGCTGATCCTTGAATCCCTGAAACTTTTGAATATTGTTTGCACAGTATATTGCGAGTAACAAAGAGAGTTACAGGTAAGTTAAAGTTTGGATGAGGCAAGTGACCCAGCCACAGGTACACAGGTCTATCAGTTTGTGAAATCCAGAACCTGCCGAGAATTTCAGAAGCTTCAGCAGCACTTCAGTAGTATTCCAGAATACCAATCTAACACACAATAACTTCAATTGTGTGACAATTCTCTAATAAGCTATCAATCGTACAACTGGATTGAGGATAAAGTGGATATTTTTCATCGAAATAAACATTGATTAGATTGGGAGGAACGCGTAAAAGGGGTTTATAGGTTTGGGAGTTGCCGATATATCGGCACGAACAAGAGAGAGAGCGCGGTTAGCAGCTAGCCTGTTAACTGATTATCGAGGTTTGCAACTGTAAGTTTATAGATGTAGATGAATATCGGGAATATCGGCGGTGGCCTGAGCCAATTAACCTATTTTTGTTGGAATCATTCAGGAGGAAAGGGAAACCCTGAGTGTTGTTGTATCATTATTTATTATTATATTCAGCTAATGCGATGTGTATGAATGAGGCTATTAAAAGTTATTAGCATCTTTGGTAGATCACTCTTTAATAGCATAAGCTCGTTGGAACATATCATCGACATTGGTTAAGTAATAAGTTCCAGCTTTAAGGGTGGAAATATCTCCAGCTGGGGAAAAGTTTTTCTTCAAATGAGCGTTTTCACGGAGTTTAAGGCAGGCCTCATATTCGACGGGGGTTACAGTGACTCTATCATCAAGCTTTGCCTTGAGGTCTAAAGCCTCAATGATGTTGGAAATATCTCCCTTGACCACCAGAGAGTAGAGAGAACTGGCCAATCCAGAACCATAGGAGAACAAGGAAACACGCTTTCCTTGCAACTGTTCAGAGCCAACAAATGTAAACAATGAAGCTAATCCAGCATAGACAGTAGCTGTGTACATGTTTCCAGTGTTTGTAGGTACAATTAAGCCTGGAGCTAAGCGTTTAGCAGCAAGACCCTTGGCAAGGCCCATAAAAACCTTTTCTACGGTCTTATCAGTCAAGGACTTTTCATAGTCCAAATCCTTGATTTCAGCAGGAATCTCAGCATCAAATCCAGCCTCATCAGCAAGATAATCGTTATACAACATACGAGCATAAGATTTAGATACCAGCTTGCAAGTAGGAGCATGAAAGACGCTATAATCGAATCTATCAAGACCCTTTGCTACATGACCGTTTGTTTGTAACAATTGCTTCTTGGCAGCTTTACGATTGTAAGATTGGTAACATTGATCCACAGCCTTAGTGTAACAAGCTAGGGAGTAATGTCCATCGACATAAGGGTATTCACTTGTCAAATCAGGCTTGTAAAAGTCATAAGCATGAGTGAAAAAGGATCCGTGAACAGGATCAACTACTAAAGGAGCATTAGGTCCAATCAAAAGAGCCACAGCTCCAGCACCTCCAGTAGGACGGGCGTTTCCTTTGGCATAGAGGGCAACATCTCCACTGACTACAATAGCATCACGGCCGTCCCAGGATGAAGATTCGATCCAGTTAATGGCGTTGAAAACTGCATTTGTACCTCCATAACAAGCGTTGATGTTATCAACACCCTCAATATCGGTATTATCGCCAAAAAGCTGCATCAATACAGTCTTAACAGACTTGGACTTGTCCAGCAAAGTCTCGGTACCAACTTCAAGTCTTCCAATTGAATTGGGATCAATTTTGTATTTATCAAGTAGCGAGCTCAGCACAGTAAGAGACATTGAGTAGATATCTTCACGATCATCGACAAAGGACATATTGGTCTGACCAAGTCCAATGGTATATTTTCCACTAGGGATTCCATCATGCTTCTCAAGATCAGCTTGATTCACGAGTTTAGAAGGAATGTAGATTTGTAGGGCTTTGATGCCGACATTTTCAGGACGTGACATTTTTTAAGAAAGAAATCAAACAGTGAACGAATATATATACAAATAAGATCTTACGAGTAATTAAACGGTATGAAAATTGTCTTAAACGTGTAGTTTTTTTCTGGGTGTCCCGAATGGGCCAAAAGTGCTCCGAGATAACGCTATCGGGACTGGCGGGTAATGTTGGGCGCGTGAGGAACCGCAGATACCCGAATATATCTACGATTCTAATTAAAGATTCTTGTATTTATTCTACTTGTACTTGTCGTTGTTCTTATTCTCTTCATATTGTTACTTCAATTACTCTGATTATAGCTTTGTTCTGTTGACAGCGCTGTGAAGACTAATTCCAACTTGGGCCGTCCCAACTAGTTTGACGCAGGTCAATCTTATTTGTTGGGTCGAAAAACGCCTTAAAAAGTACTGAAGCGAGGGGCTGTGCCAGATTGGTGATTCACTATTCAACATTGGATAGAAATAGGGTAACTGAGAATCGCGAGAACGTTAAAGTTGAAGGTTGAGGACTAGCTTTACTAAGACTTATAGCTTAAACTTGTGAGCTTAAGAGCTAGATTTGTGATGGACAGATAGTTAAAACAATAATAAACTCCTAATAAATGGAGGCTCTGACGGCTTCGGCATTAGTAGAGTAGAGCCTTAACAGATTACGGCTTAAGCCAGAGGCTGTCAGTATTAACTGCCTGATATTAACAGTTTCAAGGTCGATATTCGATCTCACGATGCGATACCTGTTGAAATTCAATCTCGACGATATCCGGTATCGGCCATATCGTGAACACTGTAAAGTTGACTTTTGATATATCTTCTTTGGAATTGTAGTTAACTGGCATCTATCACAAGAGCCTGCTTCACAACTGTTGAATCTCACTTTCGGGACACATTAACCCTGGGATCACTTAGAAATTGATTTAAGTGACACCCATTGCAACATGTAGTTATCGCTTTGAATCGCTCATGATGTAGTCAGAAGATAGATGCTGTGCAGGTTTGTTTAACTATTATCTTGCGAACCTTTAGACTTGTCGCTGGTCAATCCCTCACATTCTCCTCTCATGTAACTCTTGACAGCTTCACCCCATGCAGGTCGCATTTTATATTGAGCCATTGACTCAGGTAATTGATCTATGGCATCAATCAAATCTTCAGTCCTTCCTTCTTGTCGGATCGTGCTCAACGGAGTAGTATAAGTTCTTATGGTGAACAAAAGTGCCTTGGTTTTTGGCATTCTTGTCAAGATCTGACGTTCACACCTTAGCAAAACCTTTGAAAAATCCATTTGACTAGGATCCAGTGCTTTGATCTTTGCGTTTTTATCCGCATGATTGCGGCTGGGTTCATATAATTCTTCATGAGTTTGAATGCTCCAATTGTACCGTTGAACCCATTGTCCAACCTTCATTTTCGAAAAATATCGGTCCATACTTAGCTCAATCTTTTCCTTGTATAAAGGAACAGGTCCATGAATATCTTTTAGACTTAAATTAATCTTATTAGCAGGATCAAAGCCTGAAGGAAATGCAAATGTACCTCCTCGAAGATAATATTGCTGGTCATTTTCATCGAAAACAAGCACGAGAAAATCTTCTTCGATGTTTGAAGCAATTAATCTGGTCATTTGAATATCTCCATCTTTAAAAGCTGACGAACTGGCTGGTAATTCGGTATTTTTAATAGTGTTCAAAACAGTGCCAGATATTTCGTGAAAATACTTTGGATACCTCTTTGTCATATAACTAAGAATCATATCATAAGCCTCCTTCACAGCCGAATAACCTATAGGATGCACTAGAATCGTATGGTCGGGGTTTTCCATGACGATTCTGTGTCTATAATCGGTGATCTTCTGATATGTATTCTCCAGCAGAAGCCAATCGTCTACAGGGCAAGTCCTGATCCCCATTGTCAAGTGATATTTGCCAGGTTTGAACGGTCGATAAGGTCGAGGCATTTCCGAGCTCCAGTCAAAGTCAGAGCCGACCGGCGCTATGGACGTAGTCTCGCTTACCTTGTTGACATTAGATCCGCCTGGCTTTGATCCTCGGCCGGTTTTTCCAACCAGGTACCCCGCCAGCAGGATCACTCCAGCAGTTATGCAATAATAAACGATTTGATAAAGATCCAGCATGTTTAATCTAAATCATCAGAAGAAAAAGACTTTATATGTCTGATTTAAGTTGCGATTAGTCAATTGATCCCCACAACGATTTAGCCGCTGTATGCTTCGTGAGACTTGTTTGAACGGAGCTGGATGAAATATACTTATCAAGGAGATAGACCAGTTATATTTAACGTGTAGATGTGAATCAGATGTTATAGATAACAATCGCCATAACAATCGCGTTATCTATATATTAAACTGTCTTCACATACAGAATCCTCAGATAACAGAATCCCCGGGTTTCGAGGATTCAGAGATCCGATAAGGAAAGTCGTTCCTGCCCTAGCCCTGCACGATAATTGAGGAAGGACATTGAATGTTCATTGCGCAACCTTAATGAGAAGGATAACCGCTGTATGATGGGAAGAATCGACAATTATGTTAATTGAGGATGATTGAAATGATCTGAGAGCTGTTGATCGATTACATTGTTTGGAGATGACTTTAAAGAACGTTCAAAGCAAAAAAGCATCAATGGAATTTCTATCATATCAACAAGTATCCTTTTAAATAGTCATAAAGGCACTTTAAACGTATTTAATTCAACGTATTCACTCAGCCTCTAAGCTCTCTAATGCAATATAATTCTCAGGTTAGATCATTATATCTTAATAAACAATGACTGATTTATCTAGATTAAGGCCTATATAGAGGTTATATAACGATCTTCCAAGCTTCCGATGATATCATTCTCTAGCTAATTTGATCACTCGTTATAAACTTTGTTCTTACCATTAGAGACAGATCCACAATTCATTCGATTTCCATTTTTCATGCTAATTTTTTACTCCACGCTTTATTTCTGCTCTTCAATGCTGCTACTTTTCATGTGCCCAAATAATTAAAGTTTCACCCCTCCTCGGCAAGTTTGGTGTCCCAAGGCCTCTCCACATTATCCGGCAAGTTCCATCATAAATTATCGTCAAGCTATTCAACGCAGGCACGAACTGAATCTGAACTTTCTGATCTAAGAATTACTTATCCGTATCCACCTATCGTCTGTCTTCAGCCTTGTTTATCGTCTATTGTTAGCCCTGTCTATCGTAGCCTCAAATCGTCTGTCTCGTATCGCATCTACAATGGCTACAGTTCATAGCTCCAGCCTAAATGGAACCTTCAAAGGAACTACAACTCTTGATGGAAGAGTACAAGTATTTAAGAATATTAAATTCGCTACATTTCCTGAACGATGGACTCATTCTACTCTTTATGAAGATTTCAAAGGTGCGACTTTGGATTGTACAAAGAATGGCCCAAGATGCCCTCAAGCCATTCCCGCAGACGGTGACGACTATTACTTTGCTATTCCCGAAGATCAATGCCGTCAAGAACCTATACCAGATGATGAATTCGAGTGTCTGAACCTTATGGTCAGTCGGCCAAGTGGAGATTATAAAAACCTTCCTGTAGTTGTGTGGATTCACGGTGGTTCCAATATTCTCGGAAGTGCTTATCAAGAGGCCTACAACCCCAGCTTTTTGATCAATCATTCCATTCAATTGGGCAAGCCTATTATTATGGTCCACCTGCAATACAGATTAGGAGCATTTGGATGGCTTAGTGTTAACGGGCAATCGAATTTCGGCCGAAGAGACCAATATCTAGGTCTAGAATGGGTCAATAATCATATTGCAGATTTCGGAGGAGATCCAAATAATGTCACATTATTTGGCCAATCAGCCGGTTCTGTGGCTGTCTACTATCTGTCGTTCCATTCCAATTCGCCCAGATTGTTCAAAAGAATGGCTTTAATCAGTGGTTCATCAGGGACTATTGAAATTGTGACGGAAGCACGTCAAGAAAAGATTTTAAAGCGATTCCTTAAAGGATCGGGAACCAAAAATGCTGATGAATTAAAGAAGCTGTCAGCTAGGAAGTTGGTCACAACTCAATTCCGTATAGGATATGGAGTAGGCAATCATACTGCGGATTTAACGCATAATGTAGAACATAATTTTGCCCATGGCTCGGTTCCAAAGGGCTTTGAAAGTATTATAATCAGTGACACTGCCAATGAAGGAGAACTGATCTCTTTGACCACCAACGGCATAGAGGTTGCGGATCTATATAAAAGGCTCAATGTTTCAGTTCTAGGCCGAGAGATCATGAGGGAATATCGGATCAGCAAAGATGATTCTATCCACCAAAAAGTCCAGGATCTCTTTGGAGATTATGCGTTTGGAGAGCCTCAGGATTTGCTGACTCTTAACATTGCCAAAGAGAGCCCTGAGACCAAGGTTTTCCGGCTCTTTTTTGATCAATACAATCCTTTTGAACATTCTAAAAGGGCTCATCATTCAGTCGATATTTTGTTCTTGTTTGGAGCTTACAAAATGCCCGACGTCGACCAGGCCTTGTCAAAGGATCTACAGAGAAGATATATCGAATTCTTCAACGGTCAAGATCCTTGGGATCGATCCGAAGCTCGGTGGTATCATAACGGGGACGTGACTCAGTTAAAGCCTATTAGATGGGCAAAGGCAAGACGAGTTGACCAGTTTGAATTTCTACGCAGATACAGTCGAGCTCAGCTTTCAAAGGCCATTTATCCTTTACTGAGGCCATGATCCTTTACTAAGCCATGATTCTTCACTAAGCCATGATCCTTACTATGGCATGATCCTCACTAAGGCATATCACTCTTCGGAACCATGTAAACCCAACTTTTTAGCCTTTTCTAGAGCCGCAATGCGTTTCTGTTCAACCTCCTTTTCCTCGGCTTGTTCTAGATTAATTTCTTCTTGTCGTAACTGTTCATCTGTAGCGCCAGTAGCTGGTCCATTAGCTAAAGAATTGATAGATAGGCCCGAATTCGACGCCGTTCTTGTGGTTGTACTTAGCTGATCAGCTGAATTCTGATCGTTGAAAACTAGAGATGCGGCAAAGTTATCTGATACAATCTGTGCATCTTCAAATAAACCTGTATCTCCATCTCCATCACTGAAAAGCTCGTTTCGTGACCGGTAAGTAGAAGAGCTTTGAACTGACGATTTCGTAGATGATCGGACTCTGTTCTGAGTAACTGGAGGAGCTGTGGTCATGGTGTTGCTTCCTCCATAGTTACCTATCTGTTTTAATTTCGATCCCCGGGCCGACCGCACTCCTATCCGGTCGGCTGTCGACGGTTTATATTTGGCAGGGGTTTGCCAGAACTTGAGCATTCCAAAGAACGAGTACCAGGTGGATGAGGTTATCGAAGGCCCTATGACAGCAACATCTTCAGCCGTAGCAGCCCTGCCCCCAACACCCTTACTTCGGCTCGATTCGGCTTCTGCTTCCTCATCTGCAGGCCCTTGCTCATAAATATCGTCATCATCAAAAACGTGATCAATTTCTCCATCATGAACACTCAACAAGCGTTCTAATTCATCTCTGCCAAACACCTCATCATCATCGTACATATCAAAGAAGATATCAAATGAGTCCCGTCGGTTGTTTCGCGAACTGCGCGGCTGACCAAAACAGGCTCCAAAACAGCTGGTGAACCCTTGATTAATCGACCGTGCGGCGGGTTTGATGTATGCGCTGTTAAAAGAGTTCCAGGATGAATATGCCGTGCCAACGGCAGTCTCCAGATTTTCCTGAGTCGTTCCCCAGGCCGCTTGTATTAACCGTTCGTTAGAACCTTGCATTTTGAAAAGAGGTATAGTATTAAAGGCTTAGATCCTCAACATTGAGGTTAAATAACAAAATAAATAAAATAATTAAGAATAAAGATTCAAATAATAACACCGGTAGTAATTAGAAATACATTAGAACCGCTATTGTGACATGATAGCAATCTTGGAATACAATATTGTGATTTGAGAGTTTGTGATCCGTGAGAGTTGAGTGGGAATTCTAGTACTGTGCTAGACTGGAACTTTTACTAGTCACGAGCTGCCAGGTTAGTGTTGGAACAATGACCAACGTGCTCAGATCAGCGGGATAAGGTGACAAATCACTTGATAACAATGGGCGGATAGTCCCTGAAACGGTGCGAAAAGTGGGGGACGATGACGGATAAAACGGTGAATAACGGCAAGAAGGAAGACAAAAAATCGCTAAATAAACAATTAAAATGCTATTCTTATCTCAGTATTAATTCCTAATTGGTTGTGAACTTTGAACGACGTTCAATTAAAGTTCTAGAGTTTAATGCGAGGCTCGAGACATGAACGGCCATGGCCCGTGGTCGGGGATAGGCTCTACTAGTTTATTAATGTTCGGGCATTACTATGAAATATGGAGAATTCATAGAGATCTACTAATCTACTAATTTACTGCTGACTTCAGTTGAGTTTAGACAGATTGCTAAATAATAGCGATAATACAATCCAGTAGCATGGGGGTATGAAATGTTGAAGATCTGTCACGGCATTTTCTATGCGGAACAGTTTGCGAACAGTTTGCAGAACAGTTTGAAAACAGTTTGAAAACAGTTGTTTAGCCAATTATCACCTCCTATCTTTGCGTTTTACTCTTCAATTGGTTGATCACGTCAAGGCGTTGGTTTCAATCGCATGAAACAATTGGCGAATTCGACTCTCCAATCTAGGAAACTACAGCAACAATTGACCTTCAGCATGGATTGGCGAATTGAGCCGAGCTCGAGCCTTGATAATCTATATTGTATAATACGTTGACATAGATTGAATTTTGATTCTTGGAATTATCTACAATTACTTCAGCGGATGTCAGTTGAGGATTTAAGTGGCTTTTGTACTCTAAAGCTTTGGAAGTTTGGAATCTTGGAGTATCACGGTTAATTAATTATTATATTCTTGAGCCTCACTAAAGCACATTTTACTGTCCTTTCATTCCGTCCCAGCATCCGACGGCAGGCCATCACAATGCCCGACATGCCCGTCCTAGCATTACCCAAATTGCCTGACCTTCCAGTTGCAATCACGCTTGGAGGAACGGAAACACCCAATTCGCTTGAATTTTCTAGAGATCCCGATATTCGTGCTTCATTATTGCTATCTTTTCTTGGGCCTGAAGTAGGAAGTGACTTTTATTTCGAAAAGTCTCCTGAATTTACAGACAGTATGGCTGAGCTAGAAATGCAATTTGAACATGGAGATAGAGGTCAGGAGGATAGGAGCCAAAAAATCAGCCAAGAGATCCACCAAGAGATCAAGAGTCGAGAGATCAAGAGCTTAGATATTAAGAGCAGAGGACTTCAAGAGCTTCAAGACATTCCTAGAACATATCGAGGGTACCCCGAATATCCAGGATATCCAGAATATCAACCGTTGGATCCTTTTATACTCGAACCAGACAGTTCCGTTCAACATGATGAAGGTTCTTATAAACTAAAGGAGAATGAAAACAGACGTCATACAACTTGGCTTGAATATACTCCCGATTTTCAATCTGCCTTATCATCCGGATCTCCTCTAGATCCTCGCAGTCCTCGTTCTGCTAGAACCTTAGACCCTGCAGCATCATTCTCGGCACTATCTCCAACCTCTTATCTTCGATCTAATCCACATCCACGTTCTTTGAACGAACTAAATGAATTGTATAGTCATGCTCCGTTTAACCCTGCTTATGAACCGTCCACTCATGCTTTTAACCCGCCAACTTATCATCCTGATCATTCCGTTGCCTATTTTGACTGGGATTCAGGATTAGGCATTAGTTGTGATACTGATTTCAATGATATCAACAGTCTGTCCGGTGAGAACCCACTAATAGGAGACTATGTTTTTGCCCAGCGAAGAGCCATGTTAAGACAGCCAAGTGTATCGCAGTCAATAATCAAGAAATCAGTCAAAATCAGGAAAAAACTGCGGTTCCTCCACCATGGACCACTGTCACGATTATCACACGACAATTGGTTCTGGCTGTCTAAATTGCTATGTATCAATAGATTAACAAATGGAGAGGCAGAAGCACGGGACTCATTCGATTCCGGCACACGGGATATACGGTACGGAATCGCTTCTGCTTCCAATATAAATATTGCAACTGTCACAGTTCCAATGACCGTACAGTTTAACCGTTAACGGACGTACCTTTAACCGTTAGCAGACCTTATCACACTACACATATGCAGCTAGTATAACTACGAATACAATTGAACAATATGAGATTATTAGAATATACATAAGTAAATAATGGACGTTGAACGGTCATGACAGATGAATGAGCATAAATAAGAAGATCGTAAAAGATCATGATGAGATTATAACAAAAGAACAAAACTAAGAGCCAATGGAGCAATCAAAAGATTATTATTATTAGTAGCAGAGTATAAGTATAAGATAGAATGACGTCCACAAGGCACAATGCCAAAGATATGATAAGATCAGAGATCTTAGAGAGATGAGTAAGTATGATTAGATCATAGAGAGATATAAGTATGATTAGATTATAGAGAGATATAAGTATGATTAGATCATAGAGAGATATATGATGAGTAGATCAGTATAATATGAGATGAGTAAAAGAGTATATGAGATGAGTAGAAGAGTATAAGTATGAGAAGAGTATAAGTATGAGATGAGTACCAAAAGTGTATATAACCTTAACCGAATATTAATATAAGAGCCAAACTTTGGTCTAGTTGGAGTTGGCGAAACTGAATCCAGTTTGTTGACCAGAAGCTCCGAAACCATAAGTGCCATCTGCAACTTGAGGTTCCAAGCCAGTATTATCAGCAGCGTCATCATCATCACTGAAGTATTTTTCAATGATGTTATAAGCCTTCTGATAAATGTTTTCATTGGCATTGTTTTGGCATTCATGGATCTTCTCCATGCCGCCAGCTTCTTCGATATAAAGGGCATAGTCATTGACAGGAGCGTTGGTAGCTTCTTTGTCAATTTCACCTACTCGAAGAATGTTCTCCAGACCGTCAAGAGCCACTTGGATGATCTTATTGTCCATTACTCCCAACAGATCACAAAGAGGCTTTATACAGCCCTGAGAGACCAAATATCGGATTTGGTCAGGCATGGCCAACCCACCAGACGTAGCGTTGGAAATAGCCCAACAAGCTTCTTTACGGGTCTTGAAATCGGCAGAAGCAAGCAAGTGGATAAGAGGAGGAATCAGATTGTTATCAATAACAGCCTGGATTTGCTGCGAATTTCCAGCAGTAATGTTACTCAAAGTCCAACAAGCCTCCTTTCGAATACTTTCCTTTGGAGACGACAAAAGCCCAAGTAAAGCAGGCAAAGCTCCAGAGTTGATGACAATTTGAGTCTGAACATCATCTCCAGTGACGATATTGCCGATTGATCTCAGAGCAGGAGTTTGCACTGTAGTAGTAGCATGTCCTAACAATTCTACAAGACGACGGGGAATTCCAGCCTCCAAAACAGCTTGGATCTTGAAATTTTTACCGTCAGACAAGTAAGAAATAGCCCAACAAGCATCGATCAAAACCTCATCATCATAAGAATAGATCAGCTTAGCTAAAGTTGGCAAAGCATGGGAGATAATATTCCAGTCGGGTTGAGGGTTCTTACCCCTGCAAAAGTTACTAAGAGTCCAAGTAGCATTTCGAATCAAGGACAGCTTCTTAGATTCATTCAACAAGTTACGAAGAGGAGGCAATGCACCAGCCATAAGAACGGCATCACGGCATTTGGGTGAATCTCCTGCGATATTTCCAAGAGCCCAAACAGCTTGCTCTTTGACTTCGCCTTCAGGAGAACCAAGAAGCTCAATGAAAAGAGGGATAGCTCCAGCTTCAATGACAACTCGAGTTTGATCAGCAGATCCTGAAGCAATGTTGGTAAGAGCCCAAGCCGCCTCGAACTGAAGCATAGTATGAGGACTTCTAAGGAATTGAACAAACCTAGGCACTACTCCACATTCAATGACCTTTTGAATAGGAGGGTTCTTCTCTTTGGAAAGAACCTTTCGGAACTTGGTCGTAGCATCCAACTGGTCTTCGATGTTGTCGGACTGGATATTTTGCATCATTGAAGGAAGCTCATCATTTAGTTGCTTTTCAAAGCCACTGTCCATTTCATCTTCACTTTCACTGGTATCATCTAAGGGCGCCCCTGTGAAATTTCGCCTCTTAGCCAAGTTCTCTTCCCGTTTAGCCTTTCGGATCTCCACTTGGGCGTCATCACGTCTACGGCGCAATTCATCGGCAGAGAAGTGGCTTCTGTTCTTGAAGTTGGTTCGACGATGTTCAGGAACGAACCTAGCTGTAGCTTCGGAATCCATTATGAAACAAAAAAATATTCAAAGAAAGGAATGGGTTACTTATCCAACCGATTTAGAGAGAAAAGAAAAAAAGTTGATAGGGGAAGGATCTGAAAAAAAGGGAGTTGGAAGGGAAAAGTAAAAAATCAAAGTGCAAGAAAAATAAAAATACTAGGGTACCCTAGTAACAAAAAAATCAAAATAATGATTGTCTCCGCCACGAGAAAAATATTTAAAAATATAAAGTCCAAAGTTTATACAAAATTTTCCCATGAATATATTCCTATATATCTGCTCTATACAATTAGCTAATAATATAACAGATTAGTTCTCTACAAAAGTAGGTTGTCACGTCCAGAAATCTTCTGGCTCAATGAATCTTGCTTCTTTCTCTTTCTCTTTTGGTGATGCGGAAATTATGGGATGGAAAATGGAACATTGCAGCCAGGGTAACTTGGGTCTTTGTTTGTGATTGGCTCATGACGATTACGTAACTTATAGAGTAATTGAACAAGCAGCGGATAATATCGGCAACATAATGATTCTTCAGCAATGCTGCCATGGCTGTTAAACTAGTCCATTCTATTGTACTGTTTACTTGTCTTATATGCAAATGAATTAAAAGATCTAGTAGAGCGAAGATGTTTTGTCAAATAGCTTTCTTAACAAAAATCGTAGGGTTTATGCCCGACAATATATCGGCTGTATCTGATCCTACCGATACAACGATGGCAGCATTCTCCCTTTTGATGGACCAAACAAGCATAATCTCGTTTATGTAAAGACTTGTGCAAAATATACTAATAACAGTTCCACACAGATCATGTCCTGCGTTTCTCATGATCATAAAGTAGATTGTCCAAGATAAATATTCGAAGAGGTGCAAAATATCCACAGTTATAGGTCTTTAGGAGAGGGCATGTTAATCTAAATCTTAGATCCTCTTGAACAGCCGTGTACACACAAATAAGAAGCCAGGACCTTAGTTCCTTGGCGCCAAAGATATGCTTTCCTGTTCAAATTGGAAGGATATGCAGTACTGGTCATACCCTGATATCTCAAGCAAAGTAGGGCTCCAAGCTAATGAGTTGTAAATTTTGACTGCATCTTGGGACTTGGTGCTCCAGTTTCGTATGAATTCTACTCAATCGTCACTGGTTAGGTCTATTATCTCTCCAGTTTTCTCGATATTTGCCTTTTTCGGTTTTAACGGTTTCGAGCTCTTAAACTTTTCTGTTGTAGGACCTTCTACAATCTGTATATCGTCATCTTCAAGTCCCAAATCAGCATTTGAGATCGTGTCTTGATCAACGCACCATTTTGAATCTGCCAAACGCCTTTCTGCGGCTTCAAGAATAAGCTCTTTCATAGATCTACGTTTACTACTAGATCCTCCAAGCTTTTGCCCACTACCTTTGGCCATTATGGCTCTTGCCTCTGCTGCTTTGACTGCCTTTTCACGTGCCTGGGCAAACGAAACATTGGATCGTCCTGCACCTAGTTTAAACCCATTACTATAGAAGCCATCGCCGTTGTAGCCAGCAGCCATATAATCTTCACATTCACGCTTTAACTTGTCCAAGTGAGCATAGAACTTGGCATCATGAGGGCCAAAAAGATTATGAGTTAACTCATGTAACATGGTACCTATAAGGTCACCTAAAGGCAAGAAGCTGTTTGTATTTGTAGCATAACGAAGTCGGATGCATATTTTGACTCCATGATTGACATTTAGGCCTAACAAATTGGCGTTTTTAGGAAGAAACTCGCACAGTGTCCCTACTTTATATCCATACTTTTTCATTATAGGCTTGACCATGGAAGCTACTTTATTCAGTAGAAAGAAAGCTTCATCGTGGTTTGTTTGACGTTTCAACGCGGATATAGTCTTTATATGTTCAGAACTACTAGCAGGGACTTGTGAGCTTCCAGATTTTGGTCCAGCTCTTGGCCCAGCTCCAGGCTTCCTACCTCTCTTCGAAACCTTTTTTGCCTCTACCACCATCGTAGAGGCAAGCTGAATGGGCCGTCGAAGATGAGGAGATTACAAGAAGAGATGAGGGTGGAGGAGACGCACAACGAGATATGAAGGAAAAGAAAAGGAGGAGGGGAGGGAGAGGAGAACGTAAAGAGGAAACGAGGAGAGCTAGAAGTTCTTAGAACAGTGAAAGATGTGAATGAAAATGAACGGGTCCCCGTTCAATGTTTACGCGATTTGCCTTGGGAAGAAATGACTAAACTTATCTTGATACTGACTAACATCAACTCATCTTATCCGATATTTGCCATCGTAATTTATTGCTTTATCGTCTCTGAATTTTAAGGATTTAATTACAGTTGCGTTGAACTTCTTGCACAGTTAGTGGCATTTTCTTTATCACCAAAATGAGCAACTCAGGAGACCCCGTCACGTTCATTCTCGACAAACTGAACGAATGGAAGTGGGAGACTTCAAAAGTGGTGCATTCTTCATTGGAGAAAATCTCTCAGAATGAGACGGTTAAGACCATTGGAGACGCGGTCATGGGCCAGAAGTCGCGGGTAATGAAACCCTTTGTAACATCGCCTCCTCCGCCTCCTCCTCCCCCTTCAGGCATGTGGGAACGAGGTGTGGACTGGGTTTGTAGGCATAAAGTGGTTGTTGGATTGGCATGTGTGGGGATTACTTCAGGATCCATTTATTATTATTATACGGCAGTACATAAAAGCCAGCCTAGGAAGAAACGTCGTGCTAAGAGAGCCGCTAACGGTGCTCGTAAAGAAGTCGTGATATTGGCCAGCTCTCCTGCTGAGCCGATTTCTAGGGCCATAGCAGCAGATTTGGACAAACGAGGGTTCATTGTCTATTGGACGACGAGCTCTTCTGAAGAGGAGTCCTTTGTAGAGCATGAGGGTTCAGCAGATATAAGACCGTTGCCTATTAAAGTCACTGATTCCTATGCGGTCAGAGAAACGATCATGAAATTAAAAGAGACTCTGGACAGTCCTGTATCGGCATTTCCTGGCGCAGTGCCCCATTTGCATACTTTGGCAGGAATATTAATAGTTCCTGACCTGTTCTATCCTTCAGGGCCTGTAGAATCGATTCTAGAGGCAACATGGAGTGACCTATTGTACTCCAAGATTCTTGGGCCTATATTCCTTCTTTCAAATGGACTATTAGATCTTGTAAGAAGTCAGCAATCTAGAATCGTTCTAGTTACTCCTTCAATCATGGGCTCGTTATCGCCTGGATTCCATTCTGCAGAGTCCATCACTTCAAACGCTCTATCGTCTTTGGCTTTGTCATTACATCGAGAGCTTCAGCCGTTTAATGTGCCATTTGTCCACCTACGTCTAGGCTCCTTTGACGTCAATAACGGCCATTCGAAGGAAAGGCAAATCGCTAATGGAATTCGGGCAGACATTCTCTCCTGGCCAGAGAACCTACGCAATATTTATGGCTCCCAATATCAGGCTTCAGCACATCTTCAAACTGCTCGAACAAATGGAAGTCCGCTTCGACAGCTGAATCATGCTATTTTTGAGTCTCTGACCACTCCACATCCTAGACGTGTTTGGTATGTTGGAAGAGGATCTTATTCATATCAATTCATAGGCTCTTTCTTTCCTGAATCTTTAGTCTCTTGGCTTTTGATGCCGTCTACTCCGACTCCTTTAAACTACGGATCTGAATTGGACTGGGAAAAGATCTAACTGATTCTACGATTGAAGATGATATTGAATATTCTATTCTCCTATAATAAATACACCATTTGAATAAATAGGGATGATAAGAGGATGATAAGAGCTCTTATTCTCTTACTTAGATCCTTTTGCCAATTTCACTACTCCAGTTTTTGGCGCGTTCAAAGCCATTAGATCCTGTCTGGTAATCCATAAAAGCCTGGTAGATCTTTTCTCGAGAAGTTTCAACGAATGGCCCATGTTGGACTATAGGCTGGTCCTGGATTTGGCCGGCAACAACGAGGAATCTGGCTGGCGATTTGGCGGATTCAGGGACACTGACGTGGATTCCATCACCTTCCTTGTTGAAAAACACATTGTGAAATTGTTCTGTTGGTTCTTGATCGTTAATTGAAACAGCACCTTCAAGAACATAGAGGAATGTATTCCAACCTTGAGGGATTTGCTGGTCGGCAGATCCACCAGGTTGTACGGTGTAATCAAACATCCATACGGGAGTATAAGCCAATTCCTGGATGGATTCTACACCGTGGGACTCTCCAGAGATGACTTTGATAGAGACCTTATCCGAGGGATTGGAGACAGGAATTTCAGCCGATCGAAGATCACGATAGCGAGGCTCACAAGCTTTCAGTTCTTTCGGAAGATCGACCCAAAGCTGTAAACCCACAATAGGTTCCTTGCAATCGGGATTAGGCATTTCGGCATGGACAACTCCTCGGCCAGCGGTCATAAATTGGAGGTCTCCGGGTCCGATTGTGCCCTTGGATCCAGTGAAATCTTCATGGTCAATAGCACCTTTCAATACATAGGTGATTGTTTCTTGTCCACGGTGAGGATGGTCAGGGAATCCTGCTTCTTGAGTCAATCCTGTCAAATGGTCGAGCATCAAAAACGGGCTGAAATGTCGCACCGTCATGGTTCCAATTGACCTGCGCACAGTTGCGCCAGCTCCCTCTGATTGCTCTCTTGCATAAAGAGTTCTAGCAATGGCTCTGGCAATGAAGGAGGTTGTGGCTTTAGAAGTAGCAGCTTTAGTAACAGTAGATGTAGACATTTGTGTGTTGATGTTGGTTGGTTGTATAGTTAGATTAGTTGGTTGCTGTATGTTGATTGTGTTCTGATTTGAAAGATTTGAATCAATTCCAGGACACTCGAGGTCTTTATATAGTTGAGAATTGGATCCTTGGAATGTGAAAGAATTTTCTTAGCTTTGATTACTGACGATAGACTAAGATTTGAATATTCTGTGTAAAACTCGGATCACAGCGGTCCAAGCCTTATAAAACCTATTATACTTTGAGAATTACGTTAATAATTGTTTGGTAATAAACCGTTTTCAGTGGACAATTCCTATTTAAGCAATCTAACAAGATGGGACTTTTTTTGTAATTTTTTAGAAATATTTTAGAAATAAATGACTAACAGTCACGAGAAAAAGCAAAACCTTATTTGTTAGATTTAGTAAAGCCGTGCGGCTGACTCGTAGATCGTCATTAACAACCTTGTCGATGAATGAGATGATTTGTAATGCAACACTGATGTTTAATAGCCGTCTACGATTTGTCTGGAATGAACAACATGATATTAACATCCTAACAAATGACCAATAAAAAGAGTGTAGCAATGCTGTAGGAAGAAGGGTTTGGAAGTCTTGGCGATCGGCGGGCCGAAAGACTAAAGCTAATATACTAAAGTTAATGCACATGGCTGAACGAAGCAGATATTGCCGGAAAGATGTATGAGTCCTAGTTAGAGCTCCAGCGACTGGAATATCGGCGATATGAAGGCTTGGCGATACTATATATTTAGGTTAGGAAAAGAGATCGCATCGATGGATATCTGTTGATCGGATCTTTATGAAGAGGAAATAATACAGAAAGCTGTTTAGTCTATAACTACATGGACAAAGTGTTGCAAATATTGACGATAAATTACGAGTATGGTGGTACGAATATTTTACGACAATATTTGCCTACGTCCCGACGAGTAAATTACGAGTCGCATATTAGTTGATTAACTGGAATATTTAATATCAATTGTTCTTAAAGAAAAGCTGGCTAATGGCTGTTTAATGCAATAAAATGTCAGGCAAACATGTATTAACTTTTCAGTAAATTGTAAGGTATTTATGTAGAACCAAATAGCAGCTCAAGTCCTGAAGGGATTTGACCCATTCTTTTAATCATCTTATTTACTTATTAGTTTGTGAATTGCGATCTTTGTTTTCTTGATTTCAGTCCCATTTAAATCTTTCTTTCACCCATTTACCAATGGCCTCGACGGTAGAAACCTCTGATCTAAGCTGTAATTCCAGTTCTGTATCTACCGAGGAGCCAGCTGTACCATTGGTATATAATCTAAAATCAAATAATTCTAGTAGAATAGGCTTTCATCCTTTAAATGGCTCCTCAATTAGTATATCTTCGCATGTAGACAAGAGAGCGGAAAATGGCGCTACCAATCCTACAACCAGTAACTGTACAGGCACTGATAACAACTACAATGATAACTTTCCTTTATATGTAACCAATCTGGATCCCGCGGTCAACGAAGATATCTTGTTTAAACATTTTTCTCCCTTTGGAGCAGTCTCGTCTATTCGAGTCTGCCGGGATTTGTCTGAATCAAAGTCTCTTGGGTGCGGATATGTTAATTTTTCAGACCGACAATGTGGATTAAAAGCTTTAGAAACATTAAATGGCTCCAAAATCAATTCTAAACAGTGCCGGATAGCTTTGGCATCAAAGGGAACTGTAGGAAAATACCAGCCAGCAGGGTTTTCAATTTATGTGCGTAATCTTGATGCTGACATCGACATCAAGGAATTAACAAATCTCTGTAAGCAGTTTGGCAAAGTGTTATACTGCCAAATCTCAACAGGAAAACCTACTTGCCAGGCAGTTGTTAAATTTAGCACCAGTTCCGAGGCAGACCTAGCAATTCAAAAGCTTAATGGTCAAGTACTGTCGCGATTTGTAATTCATGTTGATCACTATCTGTCTAGAAAAGAACGTGAGCAAAGATTCAATTATGGAATTGTTACAGGAAGTAGCTTGTATTTGACGTCATTTCCTGGCGACACCACTGAAGAGGAAATCTATCAACTGTTTGGTGAATATGGAGACATCATGTCAGTTTACCTTCCAGTGTTACAGTCGAGCGTTAATCACACTAGAAAAGGATGGGGATTCGTCAACTATTCAAACGCTAAATCAGCCGCTTATGCTATTGCTTTCGTACACAACTACAACCTCCGCGGACATTGTATTTCAGTGCAAAGGTCTTGCCCAAGAAATTCGGCTGGAGCTACCCAGAAACCCCTACTCATAGCAACTCCTAGATGGGGTGTTTCTATCACTGGGCTGCCTGGAAATGTCACTGAACCATGGCTTCGAAGTGAACTCAGTAAGATAACGAGCCCGGCTGAGATCAAGGAAATACACTTTTTCAAAGGGAAACATATGGTGCACACTGTAGTGGACATGAGGTATCGAATCAGTTGTACTTGTCTAGTCGATACCATCAATAAGATTGGCAGCTTATCTGCAAAGCTGTTGGATTATGATGGTGTTGAGACCCCTGGAAATCTATTCATCCCTCCATATGCAAGTCTACGGCAAAAACCCTCGCCAGGCTCTTGGAGAAATATTCCTGCACCTCCTTCTCGACCTGTAGGCAATTTGTTCCTCCCTCAACAAGGTACAATTCGATTATCATACAATAACTTTAGATCTAGCACTCAATTCTCGACCGCTGGCTGTACAGCATTTCAACCTAACTGCTAAATAACTTCACTATTCAATCGGCTAAATAGCTTACTTTACAGAGAACCATGCTTAGAATAGTTTATATAAAATAGTAATATACATTTCAAAAGCACCCTCATGATGAAAGCCCTATTAGAGATGAGGATTGAGGGCTCGTTTATTAAAGTTGTAAGCTGATTACAACACAGTGTAACCACCGTCTATGATGATATCGGATCCTGTAGCGAAAGCGCTGGCCTCAGAAGCAAGCCAGATACAAGCGCCAGACAGTTCATCGGGGTCTCCAAGGCGGCCAAGAGGAGTTCGGTCTTTCCACTCATTGAAAAGAGTGGTGTAAGAACGATTAAGAGCAGTGTCCATGTAGCCGGGAGAAATGGAGTTACATCTGATTCTGTGGACAGCCCATTCGGCTGCCAAACTTTTCATCAGATGCCTAACACCGGCCTTTGAAGCGTTATAGGCTGATTGAGGTTGAGGCCAGTTGACAATAGAACCGGACATTGAAGCAATGAAAATAATTGACCCTCCTGTGCCCTGAGCAATCATATGCCTGGCAGCAGCTTGGGTGACTAGGAAAGAACCGTTCAAATTGATATCAATGACTCTTCGGAACCTCTCTGGAGGATATTCCTCTGCATGTACGAGATCAGCAACTCCGGCAGAGTTTATGACAATATCAATATGGCCGAGATCCTTAGCTACAGCAGCCATAATGTCATTAACCGAGTTCTCATCACGAACATCGGCTCTATAGAATTGAGCCTGTACTCCATAAGCAGTATGCAATTTCTGAATGGCATCTAATCCAAGATCATTCTGCACATCCAGAATAGCAATTCCTTGAAGGCCTGCCGAGCAAAGGCCCTCAGCCATGGAGAATCCCAGACCTCGGGCTCCTCCTGTGACTACAGCGACCTTACCATCTAGACGGAATTTGGCCAAGAAGTCCTTGGGTTGAAAAGGAACGTCGGGAACCGCAGCATTAGCAGCTTCAATATCGGCAGCAGTAGGAGGAGGAGGCACGACGGCAGATCGGGCTGAGGAAGTGTTTGGATCTGACATTTTAATAAGATCAAAGGTATGTAATTAGAATACCGACGGTATAAGCGATAGGACGACGATAAGCGGGAAATCAGAGTATTCACTTGTGTCTGGATAAAGATCTGTTATTGTGAGGCGAAATACCGAGGAATGCCAAGTCTATGTTAATAATGGCCAATTATTTGGATGCAAGATTGATGTCTAATTCGAGGGGAATTCAGAATATTTATGCTCAAAAAAGGGAGCCGTAGGAAATCAACTGCAGAGTGAAAAGCTTAGCCAAAGCTTAGCCAAAGCCAACCTCAGTTCAGATTAGCCGTTCAGGTCATCTTCCAAACTAGTATAGCTTCAATCACGAGCATAGTAAAGTGGGTAAATTAAATGACAAAAGAATGAAATATTTGTGGCCAAAAAGTTGAAGCCGCTTGAATATTGACGAATAATTGAATTCCTTACATCACGCGGACTCAAAATCTCTTTACTTACAACGAGTGACAATTGGAATCGTGACACCAATGTTGGTTAAGTAGATAGGTTGTACGTCGACTTTAAACCCAGCTGACCTACGCAACCGCTTTGAAAAATGTGTCACAAGGCTTTTCAGGAAATATTCCTAATATGGGAGTTGGATCCTCGATAATCAGTTGAAATGTCAAAGAATGCAGACCCTTAAATAAACAGAAATGAAGGGATTTCGATCAAAGGTTGATGGTATGAATTTAAGAGAGCAATTCCTGATGTCCCGGTTTTATGTATCATAAAGAACGGTTGGGTCTGATTCGGATTTGGTGCGCTGAATGGCTGGCGGGTCCACTAAAAAATTGGGAGGCTGGGGCGGATAAGTGCAGGGCCAATTTCAGGGTTAGGGTATATTTAGTGAACAACCTCGAGATTCAAGGCGGATGCCGAACTGCGAATAATATCGGAACTCCGAATTTGGCCGATAATCTATCCGATATTTTGAATCTCATCGGTGTCTATATCGGAAGTCCAAATTGACTCCAAACCTCTCCGCTAAAGGTAACCGATAATATCGGCTGAAGGTTGATTTTTTACCGATATGATATCGGAGGCTCAAACTGCTTCCGATATTCTGTTTCGGTGGGTACAATTCTCGCCGATACAACAACGGATAATATCGGCAGAGCAGAATTCTGCCAATGATATTCTGTATTGATGAGATTTTTATCAACTGATACAAACTGTAAATAACTAACAGCAAGTAATGTTAATGTTAACTATCAAAAAGATTATAGGATCTTAATTTTTAGATGAATTATCGGCAAATCGGCTGTGTTATCGGCGAGTTTATCAGCTGCCTATAATATCGGCGATTCTTTAGGGTTCAATCACTTATCAGGAACACTTGAGGACTGTCTCATAAAACTTTTATCCTTTCTAAATTAGAATACAAAAGATACAGTAACTACATGGCCATTCGGAGAGAGGCGAGGAAAGTACAATGATAGAATAGAAGTGAAAACAGAGAGTGAATGCTTTTGACAGGAAAACTGAGGGCCTATACCATCTCAACATAATTGGCAGGAAAGATTCCTTGAAGTCCTCCCTTCTTGCCAGTCCACCAATCATCTTTTGATTCACTTTTCTTAACAATAGAAATAATATCACCCTTTTTGAATGACAGATCTCCATTCTGTTCTCCTTCAAACGAATATAAAGCAACAGCCTTGGCACCCTTTTCTTGGGTCTCGAGCCTTCGTTCAGCCTCGCGAGATCGCTCCTGCTGTTTTTCCCGTTCATATCGAGAAGGAGCGTCGGAGTCAAACCGTTTCGTATTGGCCTTGGTCGAATGGGCAGCCGGCTGTGAAGATCGATTAAAGTCAGGCTTTGGAGCAGTAGGACGACTGGGGTAGTCGGAATAAGTGCTGTTGAAATTAGATCGTTGCATATTTCTTGACAAATCGTCAACGTCGTCATCGGCATCACGACCTACTCGTCTTGAAGATCTTCCTACAGGGCGATCATAAACATCGTCCTCCCATGAAGATTGGGATCTTTGGCCACTTCGACTGCCGGTATGTGTATCTTCTCGGTCTCTATCTCTATCTCTATCACGGTTTTCTCTACGTCGGTCGTCATCATATTCCTCTTCATCGCCATAATGACCTCTCGAATGGCCATTGTCTCTTCTTCGACCGCTAGCATAATCATTGTAAGTTGAGTTTCCATCTGAATCGGAGAATTCGTCAGGAATATCGTCATAGAACTCTCCTTCTGCGTACGATTGACTTCGGCCTCGAAATGCTCGGGATTCTAGAACTCTAAACAAAGTATCGCATTCTGGGGGAGGATCTACTCTTCCACTCAATATAGATTTAGCGGTACAGTTATTGCCATAGAATTTACGGTTGGCTTCACGTCTTTCAATCAAAACGGAGCCTTCAAGAGAGATTCCTGCAAATAATCCCTTTGTTTTGGAATATGAAAAGATCGCAGCAACCGATTTCAGAGAAGCGGTTCCTGCGGCTTCAGCATTACGTCCTAATGGACCGGCAGCAAGTGAAACATTGCCTCCAAGAGTTATGGAGCCTGCTTGAGAGAATGATTCAACTGCAGCACGAGTGTTGAGAATAAACACAAAATCAGTGAGTTCAGCACCGATCTGACCTCCTACTCCTGCTCCTGCTGTTACAATAGCCGAAGGAGCCGACCATCCTCCATCAGGAAGGCGGGCAACAATGACTCCGGACCCAGCTCGACCAGAGAACAAGAACCCGGCCTTTAAAACTGTGATGACAGCCAACCCTTTAGCATTGGCAAGTACCTCGGGAGGAATCACCATATCCTGGCCCAAGATTTGGTTGGGCTTGACAAAAGATGCCAGGATCTTAGCAGCTTTTCTAACGTTAGTCAAATAAAAATATAAAAGAAAATGATGTAAATTCAAATAGACGCAACACTCACTTGCTTTCCTTGCCTAAACTGCGAGGAACTGGATTGTTGATGCCCATTTTGATGTTGAGTTATGAATAATAGGAGAACGCCGGGGGTCCGGTTTGGCAATCAGCGGACGATACGGTTCGGTTATTTCAATCTTTGCACTTGAAATAATGAGAAAGTGAATAGATCACTTTTAAATAATACGTTAGGGACTATGATTTCTCTATCGTAGTCTATATCAATCCTCTTTCTACAGCACAGAGTACTTCTGCAATATGCTGACTATCAAAAATGGATTTAAGCAACGGAAATCGTCGTTCATGAAGTAGCTTTCAACCGGCTGGTGGGAGGTTGGCAAGCAGGGTAACCTGTCTTGAATACTAGCAAATGAAGGCAGTGCTCAGTTCGCTGGGAACTGTACAATAATACGATATTCTCTGAGGTGAATATAAGAACATTAGATTGAATTAGATTCTGTGCAGAGAGTGTTACTTTTGAAAAACATAATCTTTTTAGTTTCTAGTCAATATCAGCTGTCTTTCAACGAGAGCTTGAAGATTCAGATCAACTGAATCGTCAGCGTGAACGTATAGTAAATGCTCAGGCATCAGTAGAGCTGTTCAATGTACTGCTGATTACGTTTAGGTATCAGTTACGATGAGATATTCTTTAAAGTTTTTGAATTGCATCAGCTTGATTTGAAAAGTCTCTGATTGTACTATAAAACCTTATTTGCTCGAGGCAGCTTTTTGTCAGATAGTTTCGGGACGCCGGAAAGAAGAAGCATTAAAAAGTCAGAATTCGTTTCTTGGTCTGTTTCTACACTTCTTTGCATTTTAGATTTCTAGCTTGTTCTTGCCGATTTACATTCTTCCAATTTACATTCTTCCGATACTTCAATTCCGTCCTCGATCCGTTTTGGGCGTCTCGGAGCGTTATCCGTTTACATAATCTTTTTGAGCGAAATTACATAACCAGCGAGCCTCTTCGAGAACAACTTGGATGCCTTCTGTCCCTCCAAACTGCATCTTTCCACTGCTTTGATAGATAGAATAATAAGTGGATCAGAATATAGAAGCATGTTCTGCACCTTGACGTTATAATTGGATTCTAGAGATATAGAATGGCTTTGAACCGATTATCTTGCCGGAATCTTTGGCTGTCGGCCCGATGCCTGCCGAAGGCTTCTACTTCCTTGGCAGGCACCACATGGACCAGTTTGACTCCAAGAGCCCAGATCAATTCTCGACATTTTGTAACTGGTCAATTGGAAACTAGACGATTAGCAGGTTCATCAATAAGTCACTATCAGTTAAGGGGTTCTAATACTTCTAATCCTCACCAATCTCTCGGTCTTCGATACAATTCTTCCATCAAAGACACCAAAGGACCTCTAGGGCCTAAGGGACCTACGAATGTTTCTAAATCCTCAATTTCAGCGGGTTCTTTTGGCAAAACCGATGCGGTCAAATCCGAAATTACCGCAGCCGTTCCATCCAAGGGCCCTGTTTCTCCCAATGTCAGTTCTCCTGGCTCCGTTCCTCCCGCTACTTCCGCTCCTCCTGTCCCCCCGGCCACTGCTCCTAAAGTTAAGAAATCCTCTTTTTTCAAAAAGTTTCTCTTCTACACAATTGGTGGTCTTGGAGCCTTCAGTGGAACGATTTTCCTACTCATTTTGGGCTTTTTCATCTATGATTATTCCACATATTCCGATGCTGAGATAGGAAACACCGAGATCCAGGTCCCTTCTCTGGCATTGGACCTTAAGCGTGGGGGTCCGAAGAATTTGCCTATCCTGGAAGCATTTTTGGACGATGAGGATGGAGAAATCCGTAAGAGGTGTAGTTCCAAGCCTAAATTGGTGATCCTTGGATGTGGCTGGGGGTCAGTTTCCTTACTGAAATCCATTGATTCCTCTGAATACAATGTTACTGTAGTATCTCCTACCAATTACTTTCTGTTCACTCCTATGCTGCCTTCAGCTACAGTTGGAACGCTAGAATTGAGATCGTTGGTCGAACCGATTCGCAGGGTCTGCAGTCAGCACAATGCTCATTACCTTAGCGCTACAGCTACCAAGATCGAGTTTTCTCATAAGCTAGTCGAGATCACTTGCAAAGATCCTGAAACAGATGAAATTCATCAGTTTTACTTGCCTTATGATAAGCTAGTTGTTGGGGTCGGATCAACTACAAATACTCATGGAGTCAAAGGCTTGGAATACTGCCATTTCCTCAAAACTGTACAAGACGCTAGAGCAATTCGAAATAAGGTTATTCAAAACCTAGAAGCCGCCTGCTTGCCAACGTGCTCGTTAGAAGATAAAAAGAGACTATTAAGCTTTGTCATCTGCGGAGGAGGGCCGACTGGAGTAGAGCTGGCGGCCGAAATTTTCGACGTCCTTAACGAGGATTTGAACTCCAATTATCCCAGATTGATCCGTAATTTAGTCACTGTTCATGTGATTCAATCCCGATCTCATATCCTTAACACTTATGATCAAAAGATCTCCGATTACGCTGCAGAAAGATTCCGTAAGGATTCCGTGGACATTTTGATCAACTCTCGTGTTGAGCAGGTGCTTAATGACAAAGTCATATTCAAGCAAACTGATGGAGATGGTAACGTTGTGCGCAAGGAATTACCTTTCGGAGTATGCGTGTGGTCTACAGGAGTAGCCCAGACAAAGCTATCTCAAGATGTGGTTAATTCGTTGGGTGAAGTCAATCAAACAAATAGAAGGGCTATTGAAACAGATTCTCACCTACGGGTTATAGGAGCTCCGTTAGGCGATGTTTATGCTATAGGAGATTGTGCTACAGTGCGATCTCGTACTGCAGAAAATGTTGTAAATCTCATTAAACAGACGGTTTTGGGCAAGCGCAGGTATAGTCTTACTGGAGAGAATCGCATTAACGATGAAGATTTGAAAAATCTGAGAATAACATATCATGAGCTTGAGGAATTGGCATTGGCTGTAAGACGTCGTCACCCTCTAGCAGCAGAGCATTTCCAACGAATAAGAGAGCTGTTTGACCAGGCTGATAAGGATAAATCTGGCACCTTATCTGTAGAAGAGCTGACGGCATTGATGGATTCTATTGATAAGAAGGTCACTTCTTTACCTGCTACGGCTCAAAGAGCAGCACAGCAAGGACTATATTTGGGAAGAAAGCTCAACAAATTGGCAAGAAATGCTGGAACTCTGGCAATCAATGATATTGTTGATGGCGATGTCGATGATTTGCTTTACAAGCCATTCTCCTACCATCATCTAGGATCACTGGCTTATATTCCTAATGGTGCTGTGTTTGATCTCAACGGTAAATCGTATTTTGGAGGCATTGTGGCCATGTATCTTTGGCGAGGAGCATATTTCGCTCAAGGTGTCAGTTTTAAGATAAGAGTTATGATGTTTATGGATTGGTTAAAGAGGGGCATTTTTGGCCGTGATTTATCTTCTATTTAACCAAGCTCTTCAGCATGTAGCTTATTTTATAGATATATAGAATCCGATCATTTAATGAACAGAACACCTAAAATCCATGAGTCGCAAATGTGCTATATCGGCCTCGATAATCTCACAGCCTTAAGGGGGAATCTCGTCCTCCGAGAAAAGATCAGCAAATCTTTAGCGGCCGACATCGGCAACAAAACGATCGGCGAATCTTGGCAATAAATGCCTCAGCAACACTAATTAGGCATAGAACAAGCCACATTCGTTGTTGAAGGCGCCCAATTGTTGGGCGATATTTGAAATTTGGTGACTTGATTTTTGATCTTATCTGATCTGTGGTCTGATCTGATTTGACCAATAATAAGATCATCTGATAACTCTAAATATTTTAGACCTCATGCGTTAAAATTCGAAAATTCAAAATTTAAAATTTTCTTGATAGAGACAATATCTATGTCTGAATTTAATCAAGTAGACCTTCATGGTACTTATGAAACTTAATAATAAATAGTTAATTGTATAATTAATCAACAGTAAACAAACTTTTTCTTCAAAAAATACAACTTCATCATTCATTAGCTTCCTCACAATCATGAGAACTCCTTTAACTTCTGTTCACAATCTTCTAGCATTTGTTCAGCCTCAAGAACTCGCGATTGATGCTTCTTGATCTTTTCCTCTAATTTCCTCTTTTTTATCAACAGATATTCTCGAGCACTATCGCGGGAAAGAGAGTCGGTAAAGTTGTCGATACTGTCAGTTTTGATGGCAGACTGTATAGCTGAAGATGATAGGACAGAAGAATGATTGGATAAAGAAGACGATCCCGTAGACGATAATGAAGACGAAATAGACTCGGACGGTGCAGATTGAACACTGCGGCCAGAAATATCGATTGCTGAGGCATCTGGAGGATTCTTGGCCGAAGGTGCTGACGACTCATTCAATATCGAGCTGATACTTAAAGAATGATCAGAAGTATCTGTCCATGTCCGCTTCTTTGAGTTTTCGTCTTTGGAAGGGATAGAAGGAGGATCACTCATTGAACGTTGTTCCCCAGTTTGCCGGCGAAATGAATGCGTGAAATCAACAGCTAAGGGAATATAATTGCTTGTCTCATGCCCCGACACTGATTCAGCGGCACTTTGTTCAACTGTAGTTGCTTGTTGAGTTATCAGAATTGGTGCAAGAGTATTATTATTGTTCAAAGTCGGTTGAGCTGAGTGGGATAATTGAGCAAAGGAGGGTAACTGAGCGGGGTGTAGCACGGGAGACGTGGAAGCGGATGTCCGGCCAGGGATTGGCTTAGAAGAAGAGTCAGTCTCATCGTTGCTGTCGTTCTCGGGCATTTGTTGGAACTGCATTCCTGTTGAGTTGCCAATAACCCGTTTTCGGCGCTTGATTATGGTCTTTTTCATACCTACTGGGCGATGAACTCCATGAAGTCGATGATACAAGCCACAAGCATTACAGATTGTGTGGCCAGCATCATCTCTTCTCCACAACGGAGTTATCGTAGTTCCACAGTTCTGGCAGGCAATCATTACCGCAGCTCCGCTCTCATCTAATTCCTGTGCAGCGGATGAATGAAATACGTAATTTGATCCGTTCTCTGATCCTTCTTCTTGTTGAAGATAATGCCTTGAATCAGCTTCTCCAGAGCCTGCACCAGGACTTCCATGATGCTGTTGTAAAGCCGCGAGCTGAGCAGCCTTGGCCAGCCGGTTGTTATAAGCTGGACAACCAGAGCAAGCATTTGAGCCTCCAGTTCCGTTACAATGACCATCTCCAGGACAAGTGCCAGACGTTCCAAACTCAGATCCACATTCGGGTCTTGAATACGTTGGAGATGAAGACTTCAAAAAAGATTTGTTGTCTCCAGAAGATTGTTTAATGGGCATAGTAGCAGGAGTTGTGATTGAAAACATGGTGGTAGAGGCACTCATGGAAAGGGGAAGTTTGCCATCAAGCGAAATAGTCGTGGTTTGAGGAGGTCTCTTGAGGTGAATGGGCCGTGAAGTATTTCGGGCCTTTAAATACAAACCACAAGCGTTGCAAATAGTGGATCCATCAGGAGCTCTTCTCCACAGAGGAGTACGAGTGGTTCCACAGTTTGAGCATACTTGAGCGGTTAAAGTCGGCTTCTTCTTGATGGTTAAAGAAGGGTTATAATTATAGATGTCAGGTTTGATAGATTTACTGCCATCGTTGGTGAGCTGATGCATAGGAGAAGGATTTACAGCAGTGAATCCATGATGGGGACCACTTGGAAGAGGTTTATGTTCCATCACAGAGGCGGTAGAAGGAGAAGTTGATGTTGTTGAAGATGAAGCCAAAGACAGCAATACATTAGCGTTATCATGAAGCGAACTTATAGGCAGAGACTGTGGAGAAGATGATGATGATGAAGATGACGACGAGGACTCTGAACTTATCCCTGATGTCAGAGACGGCCGAGGAGGAGGGGACGTTATGGGAAGAGGCGGAAGTGAGTTTGGTATACTGAACCGTATATTTGAATGAAGAGTAGGGGGGACGAGATCCTTTGACGAAGTCAAGGCTGGAGAAGTAGAAGGGGTCAAAATAGAAGACGATGTTGTTGCGGAAGATGAGGAAAAGGAATACGACGGCAAGTTGGAACCACTTTTAGGGCTCAGGATTGTAACCGTCATTCAAGGTCAGAGAGCAAGTTACCCAGTGACAAGACAAGTGGCACAATAATCTGTGAGCACTGTGGAAACTAAAGCCAAAGATTTTGAGGTTTTAGAAGAGGGGCAAATAAAAGGTTTCTATTACCGAATATGACCAACACCGAAATAGCCCTGTTGAGCAACAGTTTTGTCCAGTGGGCAGTGAGAATCACAGAAATAGATAGACACAGAGCCGAATCGATGATGAATACAGCAGCAGGCAAAGTATTAAGCAAATAAACTCAACAGTGTAGGAGGTGTTTAATAGGCTTAAAAAGTATATAAATGGCGCGGGTCAAACAAGTTGAAAAATGAAGGGACGAAAATTCGAGGAAACTAGGGCGAAACACTCAAGAGTCAAGACACACACCTTACACGTAGAGAGGTTGCTTGTTTTGCGACAATATTAATATCGTTAATATTTTTATTATATAGATCTCAACATATATATATTATTGAGAAATAATAGTGTGAATAGCAGAGGAAAGAAAAGTCAGTTCTATAGCTTAAAGGCGTTGATGGAAAAGTGTGCCGATGAAAATGGCTTTTAATCGCCCAAAATCGCCCAAAATCAGACGATATTATAGAAATGTGTAGTGTGGTTATCGGTTGGACTAGAATTTCTGTGTCATGTCAAACCACAATTAAATGATGAAATAATAAGAACAGTTTATGTTGGGTTTAGTTTAGTTCTGGTACGTTCCGCCCATCTTAAAGTAGGTTCGATCAGGTCGCATTCTACCGTCTAAAAGCCAACCGACAAATCCTGTCCGTTCTATTTGTAATGGACTTTTGGATCTGATATTTTTATGGAATTTATTTTTCTACAGATACGAGCCGCCAGAAATTAGATCGTCAACTACCTGGATATTGCGGACGGCATTATCGGGTAATATTATTCGAGGAGCGTAAATCTATAATTTCTAGTACGTTATGTTCAATGGTAGAAGACAAAGAGTTGAACAATTAGCAGATTTTTAAAATTTTATTACGAATTCTATGAATTTCCAATGTATTTTCTTTCACCATTTCCTCTGTCTTTTGACAATCTTCTATACATCTGCTGTTTTTATTCAGTTCAAATTTTCTATTTGCTGCGGCTGGAATGCTTGAAATGGGGGGCTATACCGTTTGCAGTTGATTACAAAATTTAATTAAACTCGATCTGATTGGTCCAGCCCCAAAAATTCTCCCAGCAAGAATCCCCTCTCTGCTTTGTTCCCAGTTGGGTTCCACCACGAATGGGAAAATCTAATCAGATAATCTGGAGTCAGGACTTGGCAGTATCTTGAAGTAATAGCAATTCTCCCCTTTCTCCAATTTATTCCCTGCCAGTCAATTGATTAATCAATATAAAAGCAACGAGAATTTAACTCAATTTATTTTCTAGCTCAAGTTTTCACCTTTCTTAAGTAACTGACAAAATAACTGAGTAAAATAACTCGGATTAATCTTCGAATTCGTTCTTCTCATTCGTCGTAATGAAGTTTGCGAGGAAAAAGTAAGTGTTAGAAAAGAAATGGGATGTGTAATATTGCAAGCTGTTATATTCGTTATCAGCCAATCACATCATCTGTAAATGTAATAACCTGTAATCATTAACCGCCTTGACATTGGCTCTGTTCATGACTCTGTTCTGGACCAGAACAGGAATATAATCTGTAACGTTTAAAGTCGGAACTAGTTCCAAAACAACCATGAGTCTCGATGATCGGTGCATAATAAGATGTACAAGAAAGAGGAATCTACAACTGGCTCAGTTGAGCTCGAGGCTCAAGGTGATCAATTGGAAGTAATTACAGAAGTTAATGATCTTGAATTAGCAAATTCCTCGGCTGAATATGATTCAATTATTCTCAATTATTCTCAATTAATCATTGAACGAGATTTGAAGGGCCACAAGTGGAATGTCGAGGGATTCGAGTCCCTGAGCACAAATCCAGTGCAATTGAACTACAACCAATTCATAGGCTAAAACATTTGTTATATCGTGAGAAGAGCATTATTATCATTGCTATGACAAATATATTAAAACATTACATACCAGATCTTTGGCAGCGATGTGCATAAATTAACTGCTAAATGGCCTCTACGACTAAAACCAGCCGTACTTGCCGTCAAGTATCCATTTAGCTCCCTCAGATTGACCTCCATACAACCTCACCATAGGCCAAGATCCCATCTCTTTGGTCCTGGCGCCAAAACTGGCCCCGATTCCTTGGGATTTGAGTTCCTTGGCCAATTCTGAACCAGATAGTTGATGAGGAATATCCTGATTCCATAGACTAAAATACTCGAAACCCCACTGTTTGGCCTCATTAATTGCTACCTTTATCATTTCCAATGCTTCTGGTAACGCCTTATTAGCCGGACGATCCAGTTCAACAAATAATCTCAGCACAGTAAGCTTATCAGCAGTGAAATCATGAGTCCAAAGCATCCAAGATTCTCCACATCTCGCACCCAAAATCTTGGGCACTTCCCGTCGAGATTTGCCTATTAGAGGTCCGAGGAATTTGGCCCTAGAATGAATGGCGTCAAGAACCTCTTTAGAAGGGTCTATAGCGATTCTTGGGATCCCATCGTTTTCGACATCCGATGCAAGTATTTTAAGCAGCTGGGCTCGATCTTGAACGCTTAAAGCAGAAAAGTCTTGATCAGATAATAATTCCACTTTTGGACTTTGATCCAGTAACACATTGTCTACATCTTGTAACTTAACTTTGACTTCCTTAGTATCGCATACTTGATAGCCGAATTGACTATAGTAATCCCCGATATCCGACCACAAAACACTAAAAGTCTTTGCTTTATCGGCTTCTGGCAGATCAGCAACCTCAGTAGAGTCAAACCGCTGCGTAAGCATGCTCAACAGCATTTTGGCGAATCCCTTGCCCCGATAAATTTCAGGAGTGAAAACAGATCCAATGCCGAAATTATAAGTCTCATGTAAAGGTTGACCTTTGGCCTGATAATAGCCAGGTCGTTTAACAGTTTCCAATGCACTGACAATAATCCACGAATCCTTGTCGTTATCATCTTGTTGTTCCATTAACGCCCAGTATTTAAGCGCTCCTTCTCGGGTCATCTCTTGATTGCCAAAGTTGCGTTCCCGAGCCAAATAATCCGGCAAACTCAACCCTTTACCCCAGGCCTTGAAGTTATGCTTATGACATTGTTCAATATCAGCTCTGTTGCTAAGAGCCACTAGTTTGTAATTTTTAGTCATTTTGAAGAGGAATAAAGAACCTTAGATAAAATTCCTGAGTTGAATTTAATCTAATCAAATCGGATCAACAGTTAATTTCCGACTGCCCGTTGACTTGAGAACAAAGTTAACAGAATATAAATAGTTATGAGGACAGAAAATTCTCTTTATCTTATATATTTATAACATCTCGACCCCGGACTATTATCATCGAAGACTATTAAATACGCAATACATAATGGCAAGTGACCTAATCACTTGATAGTCCAAGTTAATCCTTGTACAATGCGGCACCAGCGGCTATATCCAGTAAAATCCATCATAATTTGCCCATCGCGCCGGCTATTCACGCTTACACGCGCCTGGAGTTGACGTTAGAGGAACAGCCAAACTGGCTCGACACCTAACAGCAGTTCAGGGCGATATCCATTTCCTAAAACACCATAAAGAGCCGTGGCATTCTGACGTTTACCGCAGAGATTAAACTTTGCTGGGAGACATGATGACTCAAGCTGCCTTTTCGAGGTTATTATGACAGATTAATCCCAGGCACCGTGAGGCGCTCAGCAGGTTAAGGTTATTTGAGTGAAAATTCAACCGTTGGACCCTGAAATGAGCCGTACAAGTATGGTACAGCCAAATGCATGATTTTGAATAGCTGGAATAACGATTGTTAGAGGAATGTACTATGAAATAGAGTCTAATGGACTATGGAAAAGATTGATGATTGATAGACTATGGTTGTTATTTACCAATCGCTCTAGACAGAACTATCCCAGTACCGTTGAATGGCCGAGAATTAAGACAAGATAAGATACCAGATACTGTTATTTTCGTTTTATCTGGTTATGTCTAGAAGATCTAGATGACTAGATCTCAGCGATATAGCTTAGAGACAATATTGGCTATTATATCGGCCCGTTGATATGAGACATTACAATAATATGCTTTACCACCGAACTAATTGTCCAAATCGTCCAAATTCAGCTGTTTCATTATTATTTTGATCAAGATAATTACTATATTGTTAAATAAGTTTTAAGTTCTCCGACAGCTATTGGTCAAGATTCTGTCGTAGTTGTGATAATCCAAGCACAAGCTTGTTTCTCTCGTCCTGAACAGAATCGTTGCTAATGACATCCTGCAAGAACGACTCGAGTTTGGTTTGCAGAGTCTTTCCTTCTGCGACGGTAGGCTCTCCAGCACCTCCAAAGCTGCTGTGAGCGGCATTGTAGTCGCTGAGTTGATTGGCCAAACTGAGAGTAACACCCTTCAATGTCTCGGCATCCAGCGCACTGACATCGACGGCTTCAGCAACACTTCTGCTGCCCAATCCTAGTTTGCCAATAAGACCTCCTAAAGGATCAGCAGAAGAAGCAGGCGCGGCAGGTGCAGCAGATGCAGCGATCCACATAACACCTGTAGGGATGGCATCTCCAACGCCGCCAGCGCCAGCAGCAGCCGAAGCGATGATTGCAGGAGCAGGAGCAGCCGAAGCGGCAATGGGAGCAGCAGGAGCAGCAGCAGCAGTAGGAACAGACGGAGCGACGGCAGCACCTGTAGCAACAGAATAAGGACAAGCAGACTGGATCTGCGATTGAAGAGATGCGGGTAAAGATCCGTAGTAGATGGTGGTTGCAAAAGACAAGGTTGTTCCTTGCTCAACTCCTGGGAAAGCACCTCCAGCTCCACTGACAGGAGCACCTCCAGCTCCACTGACAGGAGCACCTCCAGATCCAGATCCAGATCCTCCGGCAGCACCTCCTAGACCTCCAAGAAGTCCTCCTAAAAGACCACCCAAGGGGTTTGATCCGCTAGACTGTCTCTTGCGCAAGTTGGCACCCTTCTTGGGCAAAACAGCAAGACAGTTGATCATGGGCTGTCCATTGGAAGCAGGAGCACTATTAGGGGATCGTGTAGCAGCAGCAGGGGAGTTCATGGATACAATGGTGGTGGGAACGAAAGTGGTAGGGGCTGGTGCTTTGACAGTCTTGGGAATGCTGACGGTCAAAACAGCGGCGGCAGTAGTAGTAATTGGTCCATAGGTAAGTCCTCCATTTGAAGGGTTGATGGAGGCGACGATAGGAACAGTGCTAGTGAACTTGGTAGCAGGAGAGGTCCCAGAAGGTGTGAGAGTGTAGGTGACAGTGACAGTAGCAGTATTTTCAATTTCAGGCAAGTTGCTGGCAGTGACAGTAACGGTAACAGTGATAGGATCTTGTCCTGAAGGGCTATGTGTGAAGGTCAAAGGCATTGCGGTAGTTGAAGGAACGGTAATGCTAGGAACAGCGGCAGAAGGAATACTGGCTACAAGTGGAATTGTGGTCAGCGAGCTGATAGAAGGAGCGGGAGCAACAAATGGGATTGTTGTTGTAGATCCGCCAGTTGAAAATCCTCCAAGTTCAGAAAGCAATTGACTCAAGTTTTCAGATGAAAGAGATGGAAGATCGGAAAATCCACTAGGTAAGGGAACGGTTGTAAGAGCTGAAGCAACAAGACTATTGTCAAACGAAAACGAAAGGCCGCTGGGAATACTGAACGTAGAATCGGCAGAGGCAGTGTAGGTTGAGGGGAGGGACAATGTAAAGTCAGTGGGAAGGGAAAACGAATAAGAAGTGGTAATATAGGGAAGACTGAAGCTAATGGAGGGCAAATTAACATTGACTCCACCGCTGATGGCAATTGCTGGGCTAGCACCAGTGGTTGTTGAAGCCAAGGTGGTTACAACGGGGTCATCAACAGTCCAAGTGCTTTCAACTGACTCTGAAGCCGAGGTAGGCACTGAAGTGACAGGCTCACCAACAGTCCATGTGCTCTGAACTGGTGCTGTAGCAGTTTGGGTCTGGGTCTCAAACACTGAAGCAGGTTCCTCTAACGTAACGAATTCGGTCACTACCAAGGTGATGATCTTTTCGAAGTAGCTTTCCGAAGAAGATCCAGACGATGCTGCAGCAGACGGTAACGAAGCCGACAACATCGAAGTCAAGAACTGGGTAGTAGCTGCTGATCCGAGACTGGAGTTAGAGAATATTGATCTTTAGATATACTTACGAAGCCTCAGAGTAGGGAAGAACAGAAGCAATAGGAACGCTTGCAACAGGAGTTGATTGACCTCCGAATAAACCTCCAAGAAGTCCTCCTAAACCATTGCTGCTGCCTCCGAGCAATCCTCCAAGAGGATTGGAAGCACCGCTGGTGCTGCTGGGAAGGGCAATAGAGGCAAATGAGGTAGGCATAGTGGCAAGGGCTGGGCCAGGCTCAGTAGCCAAAAGACCAGAAGAAACTGACATTGCACTTTGTTAGCTTTTACAATTAACAATAACGCATTTTTATACGTACGATGGAGAAGAGGCTATGGGTGTAGCAACACCTCCGGAAACGGGAGCTGAATCAATAGCAACTACAGATGCTAAAGGGACATTGGGAAGAGCAGAAGAGGAACTGCCTCCGAAAAGACCTCCTAGTCCTCCTAGGGCACTGAGATAATTGGGGATCGATTGACGAGCATGAATGTCAGCCTGATGCTCGGGTGCAGCAGAACCGGCTGTTGCAACCACTGCGGCTCCTACCAACAGTTTAGCGGAAACCATTTATGAAGAATATGTTCAAATGAATGGATATCTTTAAGATAGTTAAATTGAACTACCGGGACAATGGAATTTCAAATAACGAGAAAAGAAGATGGCCCTGGCGGATTATTTTCCCGATATATATACACATGTCCAGTTATAGCAGGTTTTACAGGAGATTGCAAAAAGATCAGAGATGTATAGTTATTTTCGGAATAAAACAGTGCAGATGAAAAAAAACAAAATACTGCGTTTAATTAGCATTAAGTTACGTTAGTGTAATTTTAGTTTCGGGGGCCTGCATAGAATGAAACATATTAATATCCGTCTATGTGGTCCAGTTAAGACACTTGATTCATTTCTGCGCGACATACATCGATTCAGATTATGAACTGAGTCAGTGAGAATGGCCTGTTCATTGGTCTGTTCATTACAAAATTATCTGGTAAGATTGGACCCTGCCGACTAAGAGATTCTGCAGAGCTCAAAAACAACTGCGATGAGACTGTAAGGATTATAAAAATAGGTCCAACCGTGAGATTTTTCGGGCTCTTGAAAGGACAATATTGATTTTCCCGGGAAACCGGTTTAAAAAAAGATGTCTATCACTATTCTGCAACTATTGTGGAATCCATCGCTTAGCACATTCAGGAGGCAGCTCAGGCAGGTTGCCATGCTCACTGGCCCCAACTTTAAAATTTTAATTCCAATAAAGTTGCCGGCGTCAGCAATCCTCTCAGAATGGGCGATTTTCTCTATTGTTTGTAAACCGAGCATCTCGATCGCCATGGTTTGATCAGACACGCTGACGTGTGCTAGATAATACTAAATAGAGTGCACGTAGTAAAGGCTGCAGCAATGGGCAGCTAATTGGCGTCATTTACTGAATAATTTAATGTGTGTATGTGATTTAATATAAAATATATTTCTATTATCCTCAGTTCCACTCTGTTATTAATTAAGTTGAGAATGTCAGCTACTGTTGCCCTAAGGCGGACTTAATTTGCATGAAACTTAGCCGGATCGGTGTCAAAGAATATGTTCCTGGCTAGTATTTAGTGGTAAATTCATTTGACAAAGCATCGAGAAGGAATTTGGTAACGAAATAAGCCGCATTATTAAATGATTATTTGAATATATGCCCATCTAGAATATAGAATGCTTTATGGATGTATGCATTACAATTTAAAGTCATAATGTCACAGAGATCTGTAGGAGACCCGAGGATCTGTTGCAGCTCTGTTGCTCTGTGCTCTGTTGCTCTGTAGCAGCCTCGTTGCAAAGCTCAACGAATGTTTGCCATATGTCACATCGCTATGCATTGTAGCTATAAATTGGTAGATCCGTCATGTATTAAAAATGTCTTGTTAGATTAAAGTTTTAGGAAATGGTCTAGAACGATAGTCAGGGGAAATCATAACCTTATTTAATAAGTTACCAAGGCAAGTAATTATTCAGTTTCAAAGAAACAAAAAGCCATTTTAATATCTATGCTATTATTTTGGCAATGTTGGCAAGCTGGGCCAAGACTGCCGGCTTGGCGGTTCCTCCAATAGCAGTTCTTCTCTCGACACTGGTTTCAAAGTTAAAGACTTCAGTTACGTCGGCGTCGAATCTAGCGTCGATCTGTTTGTACTGGTCCAGACTAAGCTTATCGATTCCAGAAAGATTGTTTTCTTCGGCAGTTCTAACCGCTTCTCCAGAGATATGATGTGTCTCACGGAATGGAACGCCCTTACGCACAAGGTAATCGGCCAAGTCCGTAGCAAGCATATCCATGGTCAATGCAGCCTTCATTTTCTCGGGAACAATCCTGAGTGTAGATAAAACTCCAGTAGCAATGGAAATAGAGTGACTTGCAGTGGTAAGGTTGTCGAAAAGTGGTTCCTTGTCTTCTTGTAAGTCCTTATTATAAGTTGAAGGAGTAGCTTTTAAAGACATCATGAATCCAGCCAATTGGCCAAACACTCTTCCACTTTTACCCCTTAGTAATTCAAGACTGTCGGGGTTCTTCTTTTGAGGCATAAGACTGCTTCCTGTAGAATAAGCATCGGCCAATTTGATGAAGCCAAACTCGGCAGTAGAATAAATGATTAGATCCTCACTTAGTTTGGACAAATGACTGAGAAGTAAAGAACCCCAGAATAGAGTTTCCACTACAAAATCACGGTCTGCAACTGCAGTCAAAGAATTGCCAATGACTCCATTAAAGCCAAGGTTATCTGCCAGAAACTGTCTATCAATTCCAAACGGATGCCCAGCAAGAGCTCCACTGCCTAAAGGAGACACATTAACTCGCTCAATAATCTGGTCAAGACGTTGAAGATCAGCTGTAAGATAAGTAGCATGAGAACTCAACCAATGAGCCCATCGAATAGGCTGAGCCCTCTGTAAATGGGTGTAACCAGGCATCAAAACATCGATTTCGTTCTCAGCTCTGTTAATAATAACACGGATCAATTCCACAAGAATAGCTCTATTGGCCCGCAACCGTGCTACTACATAGATTCGCATATCGGTAGCCACTTGGTCATTACGACTGCGTCCTGTATGAACTTTACCGGCAATATCACGTCCAATGACCTCTCCTAGTCGACGCTCATTGGCTGTATGGATATCTTCATCGCCATGCTTCTCTATAAACTTTCCGTCTTTCCACTCAGCTCGAATGACTTCAATTCCTCTGTGGATCTCGGCCAATTCGTGCTCTGTCAAAAGACCCAATTGCTGCAGTGCGGCTGTGTACACTTTGGTACCGTCCAAGTCCACACTGTACATGACTTTATCATACGGCAATGAAGCATTATACAATTCCATCAAAGGGTCAGTGGCTCCTGTGAACCGGCCTCCCCAGAGTTTCAATTCCGCTGGTGCGCTTTCTGAAGACATGATGATGATGACTGAAGATGAAGTGCAAAATGCTCGAGAAATATGAGATGGAAAATGATTATGTCAGAGGAAAATTAAAAATGAAAAAATTGAAAAAAAAATTGAAAATAAAAAAATTAAAAATTAAAATTCAGAGTCAAAAAAAGGTTCAAAAAGATCACATGGAAAGAAAATTTGTAAAAATTTCTCAATCAATGAGACATGTGAGAAATTTTAATGCAGAAATCTTTTACAGTCAATTGCTCACATGCTTGAAGTTTGATAGGTCTTCAGCAATTACAGCCTACAGAAAATTGAAGCATTGTCTTCCGTACAGTACTGTCCCTCTGCACATCTATTATACAAGCGACTACTTTGAATATCAAAGTTAACAAAGTCGAGATATGTTCAATGTGGCACCTTTGAATTCAATTGTAATTGTTGTCTGAATCTACATTTATGATCAATTTAAGGGGTCGCTATTTTAACGTTAAAATAAATTCCTAATTTTTTAAAACACCAGCCGTTGAAAGTCTGAGCCGCACATCTTGCGGCTTTGAGAGTCTCGAGTTGAGACCTCAGGCTTGCTAAGAGTTTATCAATTGACAACTTATGAAAGAAAATCAATCGATTGAACTTGCTGATACCAGCTTGATATTGATGAGTTAGGCTGTATTTAGAATAAACTACTGGTCCATAAGCTTGACCCTTGACATTCCCTGTTAGCTGCTCAAGTTCCAATACTGGAGGACAGCAGGACTGAATGAAGAGTTGTCACGTAAATGTCATCAAGCCGTTAGATTTGACTGGATGATAATATTCGACCTTCGATACTGTCAATCATAAATCCTGCCGATAAAACCAAGAATTATCTGCAGACTCAATATCGTCAATACAATATCGGCCTAAATACTGTTGATACAATATATAACTCACACTATGAGTAGTATCGGAATCCCTAATCGCCAATATTCAGCTCGTTTCCTGATTCACCGATAATAACAGCCTTCCAATCTCGCCGATAATATCGGATGCCTTCGGGTTATTGGGAGTTGAACTTGGAAATGTCAGAGACAGTCAGACGACCTTGACATCTAACTACTGATGATATTGATGTAAACAGCCAAAACACGATCATTTGGCGATCTCAGCATTTAAAAATGGCCATCGAATTGAAATGGCCCATTTTAGGGATTATAGTGAGTGCGAATGAATCAAATCTATAAGAATCTATCTAACAATAGATCCCCTGCTTCTTGATTGCATTTATCGGATATGGAACACATTTCTTCGTCATGACCGTTAGAGAATCTGTCACTCAAGGTCAAATTATATGGTTTCAATGCTCGCTCGGAATGATATGGATATCGTATTATCTTGCCATATTTAAATCACCGGGAAATCCTTCTGCCGATTTCCAGCCTTTGCCAGGAGAATGGAGGAATTGGTGTTACAAATGCAACGCGTACAAACCGGAACGAACTCATCATTGCAAGGCGTGTAAAAGGTGAGTATAATCGTTCCTTGAGCTCTAACTAACTAGATGTGTATTGAAAATGGATCACCATTGTATGAAAATAGCTTGTTCATTTTGTCCCTAACTAGGCCCTTGGACCTATAATTGTGTTGGACATGAAAATATGCCGCACTTTATCCGATTTCTAATCTGGGTCAATACCAGTTGCACTTATGCCATGTATCAACTGGTGTTGAGCGCCGTTGAACTCTATAAAAACAGGCATTTGCCTTCAGTACGTGTACACGACTCTGTATTTCGCTAACTAGTATTTAATACCTAAAAGTCATATCGTATTTACGATTCTTTTAATCCCTCTAGACTTTTTTGTCCTATTGACCGTGGGACTCCTCACTCTCAGAGTATTTATAAACATGTTCAATGGAATGTCTCAGATAGAGACCTGGGAGCAAGAGAGAATCGATTCCCAGGTTCGTAGAGGTTTAGTGAGAGACGTGGAGTTTCCTTATGATATCGACCCTTGGACTAATGTTATAAACACCTGGGGATATCCTTGGACCTGGTTCTGGCCATGGGGTATGGCGCCATCAAGTGGAGAACACTTTGACAAGAACGAAGCTGACGGTCCTTGGCCCCCTGATCATGTTGATCGAGACAGACCTGTAAACGTTGTTCATAGGACCGACGAATCTAATACAGGCTCCTCATCAAACCCGCCTGTAACTTTTGCTCATACTGCCCATCAACAGTATTTACGCCAACGCCCAGATCGGAATAATCTTAATATCCCTTCATGGCGCCGCAATATCACTTCAGACCGCGATTTCTTCAACCGAGACCAATGGCAGAATTTCGAAGGCGAGAGGATCAGTGATTTCGGGGTCGATATTGAATCGGAGATCATTCCGAGACAGAACATAGACTTTAACATTGAAGAGGCTGAAGACGACGACGATGAAACCCCACTTGCTCAGCTTTTACAGGCTGCTTAACGTTTACGAATTCGACAACGGATCGTCAAAGAACAAAACTCATCAATAGCTTAGAACTGCTTAATAGGCGGATAGCTGCCTTTGCATACTACGAATAATATCGGGAATCGTGCCGATATCTTGCTCTTAACCTAATAGTTCAAATCAATAACTAGACTATAAAATATACATCATAAATACATTACACGGCAATTAATCCTTTTAAGCCATGTCGACATCGCCATCTTTATCTTTTGGCACGTCTGCAACTTCAGCAACAGCTTCAGAGACAGCAGCAGGATTGCTCGATTCTGTCGGTTCGCTTGTTTTCATATCCACCTGTTCAGCGACATCTTTAGCGATATCGGCAGATTCAGTAGCTTTGGTTTTCTCAACATCGTTTGAGGCCGTAACGGACTCTTCTGACTTAGAAGGTGCTTCTATATTCTCCGCGACAGCCAACTCTGGCTTGGTCTCGGTTTCTTTATCCTCCACCTTTGACTCTATTTCGATAGATGGAGCAATTATTTCAGAAGGTTGTATCTCTGGCTCTGGCACCTCTTTGGCAACAGGCTCAGCAGCCTTTTCTTCAGGCTCATGAACAGGCTCTTGCTTGATAGTTTGACTTTCGGGTTCAACAGCAACAGCAACAGCAATGGCATCAGGAAGTTCGATATCAGCTTGTACAGGTACTTCAGGCTGTTCAGGTTCAGCATCAACATTCATTTCTTTAGACTCGTCCTGGGCTTCAACAACCGGCACGTCAGCATCTTCATGCTCTTCATGTTTCTCCTCTGCCTCTTCCATAGGGACATCAGTTACAGGAGCAGCCCAAGCAACAAACTTATCAGGACCTTCATCAAACCACAGTTTAAACCGTTCTTCAGCATTGGCAAGATCCGCTTCGTCCAAGCCAGAGTCAAAGAACTCTTTGAAATGCTGAGTTCGACTAGCCAAAGCAGCTTCAGTCTTGGTGCTATCTAAAGAAGCGCCACCTTTTCTAGAGAAATAATCTCTTGAATCAGCTTCAAAGAACAGCTTATAAGTGTTTAAGCAGATGCGAGCAGACAACCCTTGATCTGCAATGTCGATAAATTCCGGGTCGGTGATTTCCTCTGCCAATGTTCTTCGTAGGAATGGAGTTCGTACTTTATCAGCAGGAACTCCTTCGGTGGGAATAGACATCATATAAGACGTCAGGTAGTAGTTCCATTTATCTTCGTCTGAAGCCGATTGAGTTAGCGAAACATCATCAGGACCAATACACTGGATGGTGATCTTGTGAGTGTCTTCATTCCAATTGATACGGAACATATTCTCATCAGTTCCCATGATCGCTTTGACCTGCATTCGATATAGAATCTGTTCTTTGGCAGTCGTGCTTGGTGAAGTTCTATCATTCTCGAACTTGACCATGATATCGGAAGATCTATGGTCCGACACGATGGAATGAAGGTGTTTGACTAAAGATTGAACCACCTTGTCAACAGTATACAGCTTGTAAGCTCTGTTACGATACGCTTGTCTAACAGCTTCTTCAAACCATTGGTGATCCAAATCCCCATCGATAAGCTTCTCTGATAAGTTCAACAGTTGACCATAACAGTTCTTGCTCTCAAAGTTCAGACCCATATCGCTGAGCTTATGGTCATAGAGATCAAGGTCGACTGCGAAATCAACCTTGTGAGAATTGCCAATTTCTTGAGAAACGAGCTCTTCAAAGTTCTTGACTTCGACTAGACGAACGTACAGGATTTGTAGCAATCGCATAAAGATGTAGACGTTGGTGTTTCCAAAGAGGTTGTAATTGGTGCGCAGTTTAGGAGGATCAGCGGCAGAAGCTGATACTACATTTTCACCAACTGAACCTGCAGGTTGGATCCACAATTCACCAGCACCTTCTAATTCACTTGGTAAATCGGAAGGACCTTTAAATCGCTCTTCGGAGTTTTCAGGCTCACTATCTGGACTCGCTTCTCGGCTTTCTACTTCATCTTTAGACGATTTCGGGCCAGAGCTTCTTAACATTTTAGCCTTTTTAAGCACATCTCTTAGCAAATTGCTTCCACCATATTCTCGTGTGCGCTTACGGGAAGTAGAACTGGTGGAGGAAACTGAAGGCGACGGTTCCCCACCTTCTCCATCTTCGGTAGGAGGAGAATCGTCTTCTTTTCTGTTTGGCGAAGCTTCTTCTCTGTCGGCGAGAGCATTCTGCATAAAGTCAGGAGGTAAAGAAAAGAAAAGGTTCAAGAATGATTTGATAAACTGTTCAAGTCGATCACGATCGTTATTAGAATATGATCCACCGTGATCTATAAAGCAGAGCATCAGTCGGAGGGCATCCATTACAACATCGAAATCCTGGAATTCATAAATAAGCTGTTCCTGAGGTTTCGGAGTAAGCGGGTTGAGCCGTTTATTGTTTTGCTCTGACTTTGCAGTCTCGATTTCATTGACAAGATTGCGAGTTGTCAACAGTTTCTTATCTGTCTGCTTGAATGTAAGACCTAAATGATCTAAAGACTTGTAGAATGCCTTTTGCTCTGTTTCGCGCCATACTTTGTTCCATTCACGATGTGCACGCTTCCATTCTTCGTCTTTCTGCTTCAGTCTACGCAATACTACGGGCACGGCTACGGCGGGGTTTTCTCGAAGCGCTTTGATCACTTCGAGGCCTCGTTCCTTGTCATAGATCTTGCGAATGACTTTCTGATAGATCGTCGACGTGTGGCCGAGGTTCGGAGGAAGCTTGAAAATGGACTTTTCTTCGTTTGTCATGTTGGCAATACGATTGGCAATAGTCTCCAGAGTCTGGATAGTGCGTAAGTTTGCTTCAATGTAGAAATCATATTCATGGCGCTCCTCTTCAACGCGGTACAGAATTTCTTCATACTGATTCTTGCGATGAGCTACAAACCCGGAATCTTCTGAAGCCCAAGTAGGATGGCCAACCCATTCATCATTAAGTACTTCCCAGCACATTTCATCCCTGCCTGAGCAAGGCATATAAGTCTCCGTCTTGGGTAAAAGACGATATGAAGGCCCATAAGCTTTACAGAAAGAAAGATCGAGCTGATGTTTCTTAAACACAATGTTCTCGATATGAAGAGGCTTGCCTTCGTACTTTACAAAGCGTTTGAACCAATCCATGAGCTCTTTGCTTGGCCCAAGAAATCCTTCCACGCGCTCAACCAAAGTGTTTTTGTCGATGATCTGCTGAGAAAAAAGATTGAGGATTTTGAGGAACTCCGTGTAGGTCTGCTTATTTGAAATGAACTTTTTAGCCTTGTCAAAGAACGCGATTTCTTCCATTAGATTGCCATTTCGCGAAGGGGGGCTTACGGGTTCAGGCATGGCAGGAATTAACGTAGGACTAGGAAGCTGTTGATGTTCTCTACCCTTTGATTTGGACAACTGCTTTCCTGCTGCTCCTCCTCGCATATTCGACATAGGGATATTATTATCAGTCATCATCGGAGGCACGACTACCTGCTGCTGAAGATGCTGCTGCTGAAGTTGAGGATGTCCATATCCAGCATCTATGCTGGACGACTTCTTTTTACGATCTCTAGATCCTGAAACTACACTGCTTGTTCCAAGTGCGGGAGGTGCGAAATTGCCCACTGGAGGCAAGACCATATCTGGAGGAGCCTGCTGCGTTGTATCAGGTAGGAACTGCTTGAAGTCGTCCAAAAGATCAGGAGCATCTTTGAACAGAGCAGTCACTTGAGTATACACTTCAGTGATGCGTAGCTGCTCGCGTTGATACGTTTGAAGAATCTCAAGAAAGTTCTTGTAAATATCCGGCTGCGTCGAGAACCTGTTCTTGATCTTGTTTACATAACTGATGGCATGGTTGAATTCTACCGGCCCCCCGGCACGCCGTGCCTCGTTAGCAAGGTTTGCAGGAGCCCGATTACCATTAGCAGCAGCATGCAACTGCGACATGGACCCGCCCATGGAGTTGACGACGTTAGTATTGTTCTGATCATAGACATATTGACCAGACTGGTGAAGAGGTTGCGAGCTACTGGAACCGTCAGGCTGTTGTTGCTGCTGCTGCTGCTGTTGTTGTTGCTGCTGCTGCTGAGGTTGTTGCCATCTAGGATCAGGATAGGCCATGTTTGGATCTCCGTCAGGGCGAGATGTAGTTCCCATAGGCGTTGTAACGCGAATAGGATTAGGATCCAAAGGGTCGGTAGAGCATTCAATACGATAACCAGGAGGAAGGAATGTATTAAACCCTTGAATGAGGTTCGGATGGCCTCTAAACAGACTTGAAACGCGGTCAATAACGCCTGGCGTATCAATACTAGTTAGTAAGCACTGAGTAATCAAGTGATGACATAAGATCGCCCGAATTCTTATAAACATTTTGTCGGCAATGTGAAACTTACCTTTGGCTCTTGAAATCCTTCATTATGTCGAGGAAATGGTTGTAAACGTCGGGATGCGACTGGAACTGTACCTTGACTTGATCAAGATATGACAGCGCATCCTTAACGTTGAGCGGCCGATAGGCTGCTGCTGCTATCTGTTGAGCAGACTGCACGTTTGACGGCTGCTGTGGTCCGATAGCTGACGAGATAATTGAAGAGGCAGCTGATAACGTAGAAGGACTCATTTGAGAAGCCTGATTAGCATCGATACACAAAAACTTGTGGTCATGTGACATACCTGTAAAAGAGAGCCAGATGAGGTCATTGGAGGAGGCGACTGTCCCGAGGAAATCGGAGGTACATAATGTGCCGGACCCGACCCGTTAACGGCAGAGGAGTTATTTGAAGAGACGGGCCCCGATAAAGGCGTGTAAAAAGAACCCGAAGGACCAGGATCTTGTTAGTAATGAAGCAATAAACACGATATAATAACACCATGTGGGGCACCGGATACTATATTCGCGTAGCCAAAGTCACTTACTTGGACCAGCTCCTAAAGACGATGGAGGAGGAAGAACAGGAAGTCCTTGAGACCTGAAATTAGTATTTAGATAAACGATCGGTTGTTCAACTCACATAAACGATTGATGGCCGTGACGAGCGGAATCAGACGATTCTTGAGCCGGTGCTGACTGCGCCGCGCCTCCAGCCGCACCTCCAACAGAACCAGCAGTAGAAACACCAGCAGGGGGCGGTAGAGGATGGGGATGGGGGTTCGACCACGGGTCTTGAAGAGCCATGCTGTTAATTGACAAGGATACAGCGATTAACACGAAGATGCACTGCCAACAATTGACAACCTTGACACAAGTCCGTCAAGAGTAGTGAAATCAACAAATGAATAATACAGAATCACGAGCCAGCTCTTGTTCAATGGCGTGAGGATTGTGGACAACAAGAAGGCAGAAAAGACGGAGAAAGAGGGCAAAGAAATGGGAAAACCAACCCGACCTTTTTGTGGGTTTAGGTTTATTTTTTCAGCAGGGCAGTTTAGGTGACTTGGTTCCCCACCGAAACAGTTGGAGAGTTCAATCGGGAGGATATTTACTTCAGGACTGGGATATGCTTAGTGTTTGAAATATCGTCGAGAATATATTCAACATAACCCATAATAAAGCCTCATAATGAATGCTCCAGATAGATTCGAGCTATTTTTGCTTCCTGATGGAGTCCCAAAGTGAGTAGATGAGATATAGAGCCAATATTTATGGTTTAATGCATAGCAGCCGATATCGTACGAGCTGGATCTATGTGGTGACCAGCCTGAACAATCCAGTGCTGTCTTGATTGAACTATTTGTGGTCAGCCTTGTTATCCTGGTCCTGCTCTTGCCCTGCTCCTGCTCTTGCCCTGCTCTTAACTTACTAACAAGACTACAAATAACCCCCGATCTACGCATGCCAAATGCTGTACTGATAAAATTCGAACGTGAAGATCATACTCTAGGCAATTTACTACGAGCTCAGTTACTACACGATTCAAGAGTCATTTTCGCTGCTTATAAAGTGGAGCATCCACTATTTGCTAATTTCATTCTAAGGCTACAAACAGAAGAAGGATATTCACCAAAAGATGCTCTTAAAAACGCCTGTAGTGCGGTTATAGGACAACTCAGTGTTTTACAGCAGAAATTCAAAGCTGAATGGGATATCAAATCAATGCTGGCGGACCCAGATGATGTTTAATGATATGATGAATGATGAGGTTCAGCGATAAAAGATAAGTTGCCGATATATTAGCAGTGACATCCGATATCGTATTGACCATCACGAATGGTACTGTATTGTTACTGATAGCATGCAGATGTAAAAATAGGATTAATATGATAAATAATAGCATCATGATTATTAGCATTTAGCACTGAGCTACTCTCGCTCTCTTTGTTTCAACATGGCCATCCACCGTTCATCCAGTAGGTAAGCGCACTTCTCCAGCTTGGACCTAACAGAATCAGTTCCTCCTCTTGTTCTTTCCACAGCATCGGCAAGACTCCATGTGTAGAGCGATTTACGAGCATCAAGGTAGTCGACTCTTGTTCCTTCAGAAGAAAGAATGAGTTTACAATGATCGGGGAAGTTAAATTGGACGGTTCCGTTGCTCAAATAGAACATGAAGACTTCTCCTAGCCGGACGAATTGGAGAAGAAAAGGACAACAGGCGTGCTGAACGGAGGACCGTCTTGATGCACCCGGAGCTCTTGCTGCTTTAAAAGCTGCTTCTTGGCTTCCTGCAGACAGATTTGTCTGCATAAAGTTGTGGAACATAGTTACAAGGCGGATTTTCTTGGCTAATCCGTCATCTTGAGGCTCAGAGATTTCTCCTCTGTAGAACCATGCTCCTGCTGTCTTTTGGATCCAACTATGAGTATTGAAAGAGGTATTGTAGAGGAAGGTGGTATTGTCATTGAAAAGTACCCCTACCATTCCATTTGACATTTCATATGACATTCCGTACCGATTTGTATAGTCCACCCATTTGACGATGTAAAACGGGTCACAATTCAAGGTTTCAGGCGCTGTTGAAGGAGCTGAGCGTACAAGACCTGCTGTGATGGTATTTGCAATGGCCTTGAGACCATTAAGGGCTTGAAGTTCAGTAATTTGAGGAATCTCTGAACGAGAAGATCTAGAAGATTGTCTTGAACTTAATGAACTAGAAGATCCACTAGTGAAGGCTGTTCCGGCAGCCGCAGCTGCTGCGGCTGAAGCTGGAGTTTTATCATAAAGTAGAGAAGGAGGTCGTTGTTGCCGTGGTGCTTCCACGGTCTCTTGAGCAGATAATCTGCTTCTTCTTGCAGGTCCAATTTCACGAGAACCACTACGAGTCCATCTGGGATTGAAGGCTGCAGTGGCGGCGGCAGCTGCTGATTTAGAAGGAAGTTGATCAGTAGGAGATACCATGACCATTTTGTATTTTTCCTTAGTGGAAGCAGGAGATAAAGATTCCGGCAGAACATGGCCTTGTAATTTTGATTCTTGCCGGATCATTTCCGCTGCACTGAGAGCTGGACGAACTGTTGATGATGGCTCTATCAACAGGCAGTTAAGTTTACAAAGATCTAAATTCCTCTTGGATTCTAAAGCCGATATCGGAGCGTAATCAGGTGGTCCATCTAGACTATCGATTTGAAGGCCACTTGGGAAATCGAATTTGAAAAAGTCATGATTGGTGATATCAAGTAAAGTAGGTCTTGACAAAGGATCTTGAAGAAGCAACAGTCTAATTAAATCCTGAGCTTCATCAGAAACCTGAACGGTTCCAGGGAACTCATAATCGCTATGTTTAATTCGACGATAAATAGTATCAACGTCTTTGGACTGAAAAGGAGGCTTTCCGTACAACATTGCGTATAAAATAATCCCCACAGACCAAATATCTACCTCGAAACTATGGCCTTTTTCCTTGCCGAAAAGTACTTCGGGTGCAATATAATTAGGAGTACCACAGATTGTACGTTTTCTTTCATGTTTATGCTGAAGAAAAGCCGCCAATCCGAAATCTCCAATCTTGATGTTCATATTATGATCTAAAAAGACATTTCCCAGCTTGAGATCTCGATGAATAACTCGGTTGTTATGCATGAACTTCACTGCACCAAGAATCTGCATTATAAGAAACCGACTCTCGGGTTCTGTGAATCTTTTACGACGTCGTAGCATGTCCATCAATGATTGGTTGGAACATATTTCAAGCAACATATAGACATTGTCATCATCTTCAAAGCAGTCCTCAAACTTTACAATATTCGGATGAGATAGATTTTTATGGATTTTAATTTCAGCAATGAGCTAGTTAGAAGGTGAATATTAAGATGAATGATATATCAGCTTACCTTTGTTTTCGTCTTTTCCGACTTTAGAGAAGCTTTTGCTACAGTTTTAGCAGCGAAAATGACTCCACTTGAATCTTTGACCTGGAAACATCTTGCAAATCCACCCTGAGTTAGTCGAGTATAAAGATGTAGTTCTACTCACTTCTCCAATACAGAAACCTCGATGAAAATCCCTTCCTTCTCTATTTCGAATCAAAGCTGGAGGAGTTTTACATAAAGAAGATAGCTTTTCTTTTCTCTTTTGCAATTCTTTCACTCTGGGGACAACAGCTTCATTGTCTAAACCTTTGCCTTTTTGGCCTTGACCTGTAAGTTTGTTGACATCAATTGGCTCAAGGACTCTATTGTGAAGGTTCTTTCCCGGGGAGGGAACAATTACGTCCGCCATAAAGCACTTGGTAGTCGGCGCAGTCGGCCGTAGTCAACTCTTATTGTAATATAGTCGTATACGACAGCTTTTAAGTAACTTCTACTATCAATCCTGACTATTCTCCCGACTATTTTCTCTCAACTGCACTTTGTAATGAGGAAGTAGAAGCTAAAGTCTGTTGATACAATAAAAGAAGTAGGAGGATGTTTAGCTTTTGCCGGTTTAGGCCGCAGGGTCCCCTGAAGGTTGGGATGGAAACGAGTCTCTAATAAACTCCCAAATTGCTCCCAAATTGCTCCCAAAATTAGACTCCCAAATTGGACTCCCAATCGGCATAAACTCTGCCGAACAAAATGTAGATTAAGAGTTAATTTGAGACAAGTTGAAACTTCAATTTGAGCAGTGCGGTTTAGGGCTTTGCACGGAGGAATGACGGGACCGTGGAAAGTAAGAAGGACAGTAGATGACAATTGAAAGCGAGTGAGTAGGCAGCCGCGGGCAGTAGCAGACGTTGCAGACGTTGCAGACGTTGCAGACGTTGCAGACGTTGCTGAATTGACTATACCTTATTCCACTGAGCTCTTAGCAAAGTTCGTCAATCTATGTAATATTTGTCTTGTCCTGAAGCTTACGATGGCTGTCATATTCAATGTCAACTGACAATACAAGAACTATGGAAGATCATCACTCTATAACTCCCTAGACTTCCTGTAATTAGTTGAACTCTTAAAGTTCTCCTACTGCTCATATAACTTCAAGTCTGCGTGAGTTGAGATCTTGAGATGATTTTGTGAGGGAATCTTGCTGAAATTACGAATATCGGGAGCACTGCAAAACTGCAAAACTCCCGATATTAAACTGTACAGCAGCCTGAACTCCAAGTCCAAACTTTAAGCACGCTGTTCCCAAACCTTCTTAATCCAATTGCACTTGTGACTGGCCAAACTTAAACTTCTACGGGTTAACATCGAAATATAAATTTGCCCGATTTATCTCATTTTTTATTCTTTTAGGAAACTGCTCAACCTTCTACAGCGGCTGAACTATATTTACTCCTAAATAATCTGTTCTTATTATCTACTAGAAAAATGACGATGGAACCGTTGGAGCGCAGTTGGAACGCAATGATTTAGCAGAATTTCCTGAATATTACGTTAATAGTAATAAATATTTTCTACTGTAGTGCGTAGTTAACTAACATTGCTGAGGGATTTCAGTCAAGTCTCCATTGATCATTACCCTCCTTTTGATTACCTAACAGTCGATCCCATTTGCTTGAAATTGCTGATATTAACTTCATTTTTCACCTCCATGTCCGTGGCCGACCAAGTTTTAGATCCCGCTACCAACGGCAATATAAAGGGTATGTAATGATGGTCGAGTTTCAAGGCAGTTTATAACTGATATTATTTTATTTTTATTTTTAATATTTTTTTGCTCTCTAAAAATAACGAATAACTCCTTGTTTGTCCTTGTCGCGTGGACTAACTTTAGACTCCCAACCTATCAAAGATGATGAATCGGACAATGAGGATGTTCCACTGGTAAGAGAGATTTAGATATGGAAGAAATAATTGTTTCTAACTAGTCAAAACGATCTCGTAAAGTTGCGTCTTATACCGAGCAGTCGGAGTCAGACGACGAGGACATTCCTTTGTCCAAAGTTGCAAAGAGACCCGCCAAACCCGCTGCCAAACCTGCTACAAATGGCAAAAAACGCGCGCCCCCTGTGAAGACTGAAGGACCGGTCAAGAAGGTTAAAAAGGAAAAGGATACAAAGGCGACTGCTGCATCAAAGATAAAGACGATTGCTGTGACAAAGACGACTGCTGTGACAAAGACAAAGGCAAATACAGTGACAAAGACTAATGGAAGTGCCAAAGTCAAGACTGAGCCTTTGAATAAAGAACAAAGTGCAGAAGCTGAAGAAGAGGAGGAAGTATATAGATGGTGGGAAGAGGAGGACAATGATGGATCGGTTAAATGGACGACTTTAGAACACAATGGAGTCCTTTTCCCTCCTGTATATGAACCTCTTCCTAGTCATGTTAGCCTGCATTATGACGGCAAGCCTGTTGTTCTTCCTTCTGCTGCTGAAGAAGTGGCAGGATTCTTTGGAGCTATGCTAGAGTCCGATCACGCCAAAAATCCTGTTTTCCAGACAAACTTCTTCAATGATTTCCTTGAAGTTCTCGACGAAGCAGGGGGAGCCAAGCATAAACACAATAACCAATCTATTAAATTAAAACAGTTTGATAAATGCGATTTCAAAGCGATTTTCGACTATTATGAGCAGAAACGACTAGAAAAAAGGGCCCTGTCTTCAGTGGAAAAGAAGAAGATAAAGACTGAAAGAGATGCTGCTGAAATATTATACAAGAGTTGTTTCTTAGATGGTCGAAAAGAACTCGTAGGTAACTTCCGCATCGAACCGCCAGCATTATTCCGAGGAAGAGGAGCTCACCCGAAAACAGGTAAGCTCAAAGCCCGAGTTCTTCCGGAACAAGTGACCATTAATATCGGTGAAAATGCCAAAATACCAGAACCTCCAGCAGGCCATTCGTGGGGCGAAGTACGCCATGATAATACTGTTTCTTGGCTAGCTACTTGGAAAGAGAATATCAATGGAAACACCAAATATGTGTTTTTGGCGCAGAATTCGTCTTTAAAAGGAATGAGTGATTTCAAGAAATTCGAAAAGGCCCGCAAGCTTAAAGATCATGTCGATGCTATTCGAAAAGATTATCGTAGAGAATTAAAAGATCAACTTATGGCCAACCGACAACGGGCAACTGCTATGTATCTTATTGACGTTTTAGCCCTTCGAGCAGGAGGAGAAAAGGGCGAAGATGAAGCAGATACAGTCGGATGTTGTTCTTTAAGGTACGAACATATTACTCTAACTCCGCCAAATATCGTTGTGTTTGATTTCCTCGGTAAGGATTCGATCCGATATCATCAAGAGGTCGAAGTTGATGCTCAAGTATTTAAGAATCTCAAAATATTCAAAAAGGCTCCAAAAACAATTGGCGATGATATATTCGACCGACTGGATCCTCCTACTTTGAACAAACATCTTCAAAATTATATGGAAGGTCTCACTGCCAAAGTGTTTCGTACATATAATGCCACTCATACAATGCAGCAGCAGTTGGATTTAATCCCCAACAAGGGCACTGTCAACGAGAAGATTGTGGCTTATAATGCAGCCAATCGAGCCGTAGCCATTCTTTGTAACCATCAAAGGACAGTGAGCAAGGGTCATGAAGCATCAGTTGGCAAGATTGAGGAGAAGATTTTGGAACTGAGGTGGAATCTAATCGGAAGTAAAAAGATGATTCTACAATTGGAGCCTAAATTATTGAAAAAGGAGCCTGAATATTTTGAAGAAATCAACTCACTTGATAAGGATACAGTAGTTCAAATTCACGGCAGGATCATGGAACGAGAAACCGATCGCATCAACAAGAAATTTGCTAGAGATAACGAGAAACTAGTGGCTGATGGAGAGAAACCAATGCAAGAATCAGAACTGAAAAAACGTCTTGAAACCATTAAAGAATTAGAAAAGGAGTTCAAAAAGGAGGTCAAGACAGGAAAACCCGAGGTCAAGACTAATGCTACGGTTGAAAAACTCAAGGCTCAAGTGGAAAAATATCAACAGAGAATCTCCAATATGAGTCTACAACTGAAGGATAAAGAGGACAATTCCCAAGTGGCTTTGGGTACCAGTAAGATGAACTATATAGATCCTCGTCTTACTGTGATGTTTTCGAAAAAGTATGAAGTTCCTTTGGAGAAGTTATTTACAAAGACTTTGAGGGAAAAGTTCAACTGGGCCATTGAATCTGCCGATGAAAATTGGCGTTTCTAGCTAGCTCTAGCGAGTTCGTGCTGAGCTCTAGTTGAGATTTAGCTGACTTCTGCTTGCCTACAGCTTGCATATAGCTGAATTTGCTAATCATTTTCGCTTACTCTTAGCCATGGTGGTGCATATAAAGGATTATAGAGTAAATCTGGCTGGAATTTTTCAATAAACTAGTTAGCTCAGTTGTAAAATATTTCCATAACTCACCTCGACATCAGCATCTCCTTTACCAGCTGCAAATTTACTATATTCATCGAAAATCGTAGCCAAACTCCAACCTTGAAGCATTTTCCTCATAACTCCTACCAAAACTCCTATACGATGCTTGCCTTTGTTGGAGTGTACTAGAACAGGGAAATTGCGAGTATCAACGAGGATTTTAAGAGATTCTAAAAGTGCTTCAGGATCATTATCAAAAAACGGTTCTTTGACACTTCGAACATGATGGAATATTAATCTGATTCCATGCGATCGAGCCCATGCGAAATATTCAACATTATCCTTCACAGGACGATCTCCAATGTATCTAGTTAGCGCAGGTCTATAATAATTAAAACAGTAAATGCTTACATTATTGTTTTCAGCCCAAGCTTCTCGAGGAATGGATAATTTATAGGTAAAGGATGCCCTGATCTATAGACTTCTTCAGCAACAAGAGCAAAGTTCAATGGAGGGACAAATACCCCAGGAAGGCAGTCCTCTTGTTCGCTCATAGTCGAGCTATAATTTTATTATTTGTAATTCAATGTCAGAGAGGCTTATATGTTTAGGTTGATTTCATTCTGAAATTTCAGTGATGGTTCCAAGTCGAATGCCGATATTAAAAGCCCAATGTTAATGCTGCCGATAATTCAGTAGCTCGTTCCTTCGACTCAGTCGAATATTGATTACGTCACTTTGGGTCTAGTAAGTTTCAAGTAAGTTTCAAGGAGAGTGCAACTGCAAGTTGACTGCAACATTGACCTTTTAATTTAAGTTTATTACTATTAAATATTCTACACGATACGTAGATACTGTTCAACATGTAGAAATTTCAAGCTCCTTTAACAGCAATCTTGCCATTGTAAACTGAAGTCTAGTACGTCATATCGGCGGATTTGATCTCCGTTGTCAAGGTTACCGAGAGCCAGAAGTTGGCTTAGTTTCAGCTTAGACATTAAGCCCCTTTATGTTAAGCCTTATGTTAAGGCCTGACAGAAGTTACTTGAACATTTGTATAGTCAATAGCATACCCGCGGTACTAACGTAGTATTATTATATCGGTATACCATGTTGCATGATTTAATATAATAATCTTCATTAAATCATTATGACTATTTAGATAGCTAAACTCTAGTATTTCATGCTTAAGCGAGATCAATGGGAGTTTTGTTGGATCTAAGCTGAAACTAAGCCCGATAATCGAACTCCCAATTTCAGGATCCGAAAAACACTGCAAAGCAAACTGTTTACTTGTTTTCTATTTATACTTGAATAATTTTCTGGAGCCATAATTACGACGCCGTAATTACGACGCGCTATAAGTCAACAGCTGAGGAGTCCAAGCTGAGAGAAGTTAAATTTAAGTGTCCGTTCCATTCTATCTTATAGTCTTTTGCTAGAATGAGACTGCCTGTGCTCAGTCGTACAGGGCTGTTAATAGCAGGACTATTTACGTCTGTATATGCTCAAGATAGTTCCAGTAATTCCGATTCAAATGATACTCAGTCAGATTCGCAAACAAACACCCCTCAATCTACCGATTCTACCGATTCTACGGATTCTACCGATTCTCAAACCACAAATAGTGACACCAACACCGCTTCGCAAACTACTACAAATACAAAAAACTCACAATCTAGTACTGTGACTATAACAGGAGCTAATACGGCATCTTCAGCCACAGGATCTTTACCGACCATCACAGCTGTAAACTCTCTCAATTCCGGGTCTAGCGATGGAGGAATGCCGGCTCTGAGTACGGCTATGCCTACACTGTCCACCACAGGAGTTCCCACACCTACAGTCACCGTTCCTCCTATGGACAACAACCCATACCTAGCCACTTCAAATCTGCCAGAAGGTACAGTTTTTATTGCAGTTGGGGCCATTTTCGGAGGCATAGCTTTGGCCGTGATCGCTTGGAGAGTCGCTTCTGCCCTTGCATTACGACGGTCTCTTAAACGAACAGAGACAGCCGGGTTCATGGCTTCTGGACATGCTGATCGTAAAGCTTTACTACATCCAGATATTCTTAACCGTAGTCCTGCTGACTTTTATACAGGGACTCCCGGAGCCGCTTCTGCTGAGCATCTTGGCTCTTTAGGTGGTGCTAATACTGGGTCTACAAATCCTACCATGACTTCTGTTCCCGGTTCTTCTCTATTCTTCTCTCCTACTGCAGAAGTCATGCATTCTAGAAATGAACCTAATACCAACTCGATGATTTCTACCTCGGGCACTCAAAGAGCAAGTGTTTATCTACCTGCTGGTTACTATTCATCCACAGGCAATAGAGATACTGCTCCTGTGTCGGGATCGGTTAGAAATTACAGTATGATGAGGGATAGCATGATAAGAAACAGTATGGCTCCTGAAGGTGCTACAAGGGACCGTGATAGCGTTGTAAGAGACCGAGAGAGCATGGTTAGGGACAGTTTATACGCACCAAGTGTAAGGCCTACATCGATGCATGAACAAGCAGCTCAGCCAAGACCACAATCACAGCGGCCTCCAAGCGCATATCTTGATGACTTATTAGGTCATGATGGTCATTAGAATCCTCTAGTATAGACTAATAAAGAGGGTACATGCGGCAATGGACAGATAACAAGATATACTTATGGCAGCTTTTTAACCGATATAGCATACCACGTAATACAGATTCCGGCAGCTTCTCATAAATATATCAATCTCCAAAACACACTCTATAACTACTAACTATTGAGACTATAGTTGTCTTACGTTGAAGATTGATGTATTACTTATAGTACTAGATTCATGCATGGACAAGTTGGTGACTTGACAGGGTGTAAAGAGTTTCAGTCTATTAACGATCCACCTCTCCAAATACCAAATCCATAGTACCGATAATGGCGACAGCATCAGGCAGGAAATGTCCTCTTGCAATATGATCGAAAGCAGCCAAATGAGCGAAACCAGGAGCTCTGATTTTGCATCGATAAGGCCTTTCACTGCCATCGGAAACTACATAAACACCCATTTCTCCCTTTGGAGCCTCGATGGCTGTATAAGTCTCACCAGCAGGAACAGAATAACCCTTTGTAAACAGCAAGAAATGATGGATTAAAGACTCCATATCTTCCTTCATTAATGATCTTGGAGGAGGGTTAATCTTATAATCCTCGACTTTAATAGGTCCTCCAGGCATGTCATTGATACATTGTTCAATGATTCTTAACGACTGACGGAACTCGGCCATTCGGATCAAATATCTATCATAACAATCTCCATTTGTTCCTACAGGGACGTCGAAATCAACGAGATCATAAGCATCGTATGGTTGAGTCTTTCGCAAGTCCCAAGGGATTCCTGAACCTCTCAACATGACTCCTGATAACGAATAATCTAAAGCATCTTCAGCAGTTACGATTCCGATATTTTTGGTCCGTAGCTTCCAAATACGATTGTCAGAAAGAAGTTCTTCAGTCTCATCGATTCGATCTCCAAATTGCGTAGCCCACATATAAATATCGTCTAATAATCCTGCGGGAAGATCTTGGCTGACTCCTCCTGGCCGCACATAAGCCGCATGGAGACGGGCTCCAGATACACGTTCATAAAACTCCATCAATTTCTCCCGCTCCTCGAACCCCCACAAAAACGGTGTTAAAGCCCCCACGTCCATGGCATGGGATAAAATCGACATCAAATGGTTTAGGACTCTGGTGATTTCTCCAAACAATGTTCGAACATATTTGGCTCTAATCGGCACCTCGATATTCAACAGTTTTTCTACGGCCAGAGCAAAAACAAGTTCATTTGTCATCATAGAAACATAGTCGAGACGATCGAAATATGGTAATGCTTGAGTGTAGGTTTTGTATTCGATTAATTTTTCAGTTCCTCGATGCAAAAGGCCGACATGAGGATCTGAACGTAGAATCTCGTCGCCCTGAAGCTCGAGAATAAGCCGTAGTACTCCATGAGCAGCAGGATGTTGTGGACCAAAATTGATGGTGAAATGTCGAATTTTCGTGTTGGCTTTAACATCCAAGGCATCTTCATTATATGTGGACAAGTCCTCGGAGAAGGTTGTTCTTGTATATTCGTCTGGATTACGGATAGGACCCATTGGCGAGCCTAGTATATCCACATTGACATTGGCATTTTTATTATTGCCGATATTGGGTTTTTGAGCTGTCAATGTGCTTGAAAGTCCTCTTGAAAACGATATCCTCGGTGATTGCATAGCTCTCAATTTAGGACATAATCGGGCCGAAAGCCCGGTGGACTGAATACGACCAGGCAATTTAGACAGCATTGAGACGATATACTGAAATATAGACTTACAGGTTAGAAGATCGTCCTTCACCAAATGTCGTGAATCTATTAGTCCTAACAAATGCTTGGGATTTTGCTTGATATTGATTGAACTTTGATTGGTTGTCCAGTTACCCGGATGAGAGTGAAATAAAATGCAGTTCGGTAATAATTAATTAAACACACAAGCAAATATATCGGTTAAAATACTGGCTGTTATTGAATACAGATGTATTGTATTTGAGATGAATTTTTTGAAGATATTTATGTTTAACAGTTAATCTAGTATTTTCCCTATTCCAAATGTTGAATGATGTATTAAAATGCATCTGGAATGGTTAGTATAATGTGATTGCCGCCGGTATGACCAGATGGAATAATTATCGGTGAGATTAGAATTGATTCAACTGCTTTCTAATCTCACCGATAATTATTCAAGCAAACCTCTTTAAAATATTAATATTCCCTTAAATCAATCCAACTGCTTTAGACGGACTCAGACCAAGATATTTTGCTGCAAATATAAATCTGAGCTTCTCTAAGAATTGGTGGAATTCTCCAGTAGACGATGATAATGATAATCTTTATTTAAAGTCATTATAGAACCAATTCAAACTATTCAACTTCACCAATTCCCTAGAATATAGGGCTTTAAATAAAGATTTATTCATTGCCTCTTGAAGCACTTTCTTGCATCTATCAGATGGATTCTTTCAGGGTCGATCCAGGAACTGAATTATAATTACCTAAATAATTAATAATAATCACTCAATCGTCCTAACCCCGTTGGAAAATGCTGCAATTTTATTGGATCCTTCTAGTGACGTTTGCCTCCCAAAAGATTTCGTCCGATCCCGATTTTTAAATCCGTTCAAAGTGATCTTGAAACGAATATAAAACTCGTTTCTGCTTCGTTCTCTTCTTCACTTACATCACTTCATATATATCTTTCGCTCAATTACATCTACAATGGCCAGATCTCGTGGACGTTCAGCTCCTGCTAGAGCTCCTGCTAGAGCCCCCGCTCCTGCTCAAAGTCGATCCGCTCATACAGTGGCGGCACCTAGAAGTGCACCTCCTGCTCACGCCCCTGGAGCTCAACCTCCTGCTCCTGTCGCTCCTCAACGACAACCTGGAATGTTTGCCCAAATGGCATCTACTGCTGCTGGTGTAGCTGTTGGATCGGCTGTTGGACATACTCTCGGAGCCGGATTGTCTTCAATGTTCGGAGGATCCTCGGCTCCTGCAGAAGCAGCTCAAGATCAACAATTAGTAGCAGCTCCTACATCAAGCTATGATGGTGAGAACTCTGCAGCTAGAGCTTGTGACATCGATGCCCGAAACTTCACTAGATGTTTGGATGAAAACAATGGAAACATGCAAATCTGTGATTGGTATTTACAGCAACTAAAAGCCTGTCAAGAAGCCGCCAGGCAATATTAGATTGTATATATTTTTGCATCATAGCTACATTATTAAAAAAGGGCAGTCCTTAATTTGCTAACTGGTATATTAAGTAAAATCATAGATTCATGGCCGGGTTAGTTACATGATAATACAAGACCTTGACTTGTCCTCATCATGAGCGCCCTTTGCTTTGGCACTCAAAGCACATCTCGCAGCCTCGGTAAATGCCTCGTTGACTCCACGGTTCTTCTTGGCCGAGCATTCCAAATACCTTAAAGCCCCTACTTTTTTAGCCACGGCAAGTCCCTCTTCATACGAGATAAGACGTTTCCCGTCGCCTTCCGTCTGGTCGTCACTACGGAGATCACATTTAAGGGCAACTAGAACAAGTTTAACTCCCTCGCAGTGATCGACTATTTCAGATACCCATTTCGTTTGGACGTTTTCAAGTGAATCTCTTGAATCCACTGAAAAACATAGCATGATAGTATGAGTGTCGGAGTACGATAATGAACGTAACCGGTCGAATTCCTCTTGTCCAGCTGTATCCCATAATGACAGCTGCATTGCTTGACCGTCTACAAAGATATCATGTACATAATTCTCAAACACTGTAGGTTCATATACTTGGGGAAAGTAACCTCTTGTAAACACGTTCAACAGTGACGTTTTTCCACAAGCTCCATCTCCGAGAATAACTATTTTTCGTGAGACTGTTAGAAATATGCAGTCAAGACTTGAATCTTGTGCTACTCACTTGGTTTTGGTGAACTTCCACACAGTGGCATTTTTGTTTATAAGTTGAAATTTTTGTGGTTGTTATCTTCAAAAGCCGATATCGCTTATTCCAAACCGATATTATACTTGGACACAGTTGCAATATTCAGGTACAAACACTTGACAAGTTATTAAACAAATAATAATAGATCAAGTCAAATTGTCAATTCAATTGTCAATAGACCTGCTTTTCAATACCAAACTGGTCTAATATCTAGGGGAGGATTTAGGTTTGTTTCAACGTGATGCAAAATATAACGAGGTCAAGCCGTTTGATGGGGCTTGGATTTCAAGGAGTAAACATGGTCTTTTCAAGACGGTTAGACTTTGGGATCAATGTAATCAATTAGTCAGATTAAGATAATGAATAAAATGAAAATAAAATGAAAGCGTGAACTTAGGCAACTATCGGCGACAAATAATTGAGCTTTATTTGAAGTCTGGCTAGATAATACAAATAGAAATATTCTGAAGACGACTGTCCGTATGGTGAAGACAACTAGCCTGTAACTAGTTCTGTGGCAAAGCCATGCTGTGTTTAACAGTTTGTTGAATTGTGTTACGTCGTAGATGGTACAAGATGAGTGGTACAAGATGAGCTTTGAATCCTCGACTCTCAAATGCGCGAGTTAAAACCACTTTACTTAGTGAGATCTAAATCTCTGAAGAAGCTGGAAAACCCCGTAAAAAGACGCTCTCTGAGAGTTGTCATCAGATAAAAGGCGCAAGGTGCAGCGGTTATGGTTGACATCTGTCTAACATCAACATTTCAATAGGCTATCCTCAGTGTTGTAAACGGTAGCGTCTGTACTAAAACAGTACGAATTGTAGAAGTTGATAAAATATTAATAATAAGAACAATTCTTTGAAGTTACGATATCAATTGCCGATACGATATCCCGTTAGCCGATATCGGAGAATGAAATATTCAAATATCGTCTACCAATCTCCCGATCAGCCAATTCCATATGGCATACCGTCATGTGTATAATCATCCGATAAGTATCCGATACCCCTCCAATACACTCCAATACTCCAATACTCTCCAATACTCTCCAATAGTCTCCAATAATCTCCAATTCTCACCCATTTGAATGCCGGAATCTTGAAAAATCTAGCTGATCTTGTCCCACATTACCTCATCTATCAACCCCGACCCTAGGAGTTCACGAATCACTCATGCTTTAACGATTGATGAAGAACTCTCGGTGGTAGAATCGATGTTGACTGTTGGACAAGATGATTGGTATAATGAGGAATTGCTGGCAGAATGTTAAAATTCCAGCTTTTTCATGTCGATGTAAATTCTCTTCCTCTAGCTCGCTGCTATCGACTTATCAGAACCATTATCAGGTCCTTGGACTTGAAAAAGGAGCTCCAACTTCAAGAATTAAATCGCAATATTATGCGATGTCGAAGCAGTTCCATCCTGATCTTAATCGTCATGCATCAGAACAAAATCAACTGGAAACAAAGAAAAAATTCCAGAAAATAAAAGAAGCTTATGAAATTCTAATAGATCCTTTTCAAAGGACTTCATATGACGTTTCACTACGGCAAGAGACACATAGGAATGAAAGCCAGGGCTTTGGAGGTCATTCTGAACATTCAGAATACTCGACATTTCATCCCTCTTCAAGTACTGGGTTCCGAAATGCTCGTACTTCAGATTATTATGGAAGTCCTCAATACCAAGGAAACAGGTCAGCAGCTTCTTCTCTTCACCGCAAACCTCGACCAGAGTACTTTTCCCCGCCTCCGCATGCCCCGCATTCTCCACATTCTAAAGAACCTCTACGACCTCGGCATAGAACCGGGTCTAACTACGACGTACCGCATTTCGATTTCGACAAACATTACAAGCAACAACGATCTTATGAACTTCACAGAAACCAAATGAACATTAAACAAGGACGAATAGTACGACAACCAGGCATGATTTATCCTAAAAGCCCTGAAGAACGACCTCCTATGTTCACCATCTCATTTGCCAGTATAACAGCCATATTATGTGGATTTATATCCATGCTTGTTCTTTTATTCAAACCTAGATGAAAAACTATTAAGCTATTTGTTAACTGCTATTGTTTACAGTTCAGTTATGCCTCGAAGGTGAGGTTAACTCCTAACTTGTGAGCGCTCTCGTTCAAACGTTGAGTGTCAAAAGATAAACCAAGACCCAATCTGACTCCGGGTCTTAGGGCTTGGGAGTAAGCAAGAGCAGCGATTCCTTGAGAGTTGATCTTGGCCTTAGCAAAGGCAGAATCGTCAAGCTTGTGCTTGGCTCCAACTTCGAGACCGACTCCTTGAGCGGATCCGGACTTGGAGTCCCAAGTGGCCTTGGCTCCAGCTTCAGTAGAGTCGTTTACTTTGTGGTAATACGAAGCAGAGAAGACGCTGAAGTTGTTGGTGGCAGTAACAGCAGCAGTGTAGACAGGAGCAGAGTATCCAGTGGTAGCAGAGTACTTTGTGATCTTTCCATCAAGAATATCATAACCGATCTCGGCACCAGCAAGGAATCCATCATGTCCAACAGTAGCATCTCCAGTGAAAGTAGGTCCCTTGAGGAGGTCGAAGAAGGCACGAGCGTGGATTGAAGGTTGACGGAAGTAGATGGCCAACTTAGCGTTCTTGGCTCCGGTAGCAGGGAGGAACGAAGTGGACAATTCTCCCTTAAGACCAGGGGTAAAAGCCTCGTTGAGCTCGATCTTGGTATCAAGAACATTAGCAGTAGTCCATCCTTGAGTCAAAGTCAAACCTGAAGCCTTGTCAGCATATTTGGCCTCCAAATTGCCACTAATTGATCCGTCCTTTTGGTTGGATTTGCCCTTGACGGTAAAAGCTACGCCATTGGGAGCCTTTGTTTTAATCTCCAAGTTGGCGTTGGCCAAGTGGTAGAAATCCTTTGACAACAAGTCATTGGACGCTTTTGCGATATCCGAGAAAGAAGGAACAGACATTCTAGTTAGATGTAAACTGGTAATAAACAATTGGAATGAGTTCAGAACTGCTCAGTTAATATCTTGTTTTTGGTGCAGCTCAGGGCCTTTGTCTTGATTGGTCAAACTGCTTTTCCCAAACTGCCTGGCAACAAATTCAAAATCACCGTTTTCCGTAATTTTGCAACCCCAACCTCCGCTTTAAGATCCCCAATCTGTAGCTTTGGATCACACAATAGCCTCGTGATGAACCCAGGAAAAGACGAGTCTAACGAGTCATGAGGATGTAAACAAACAAGAATCGGTAGCTGACTATGATGGTCGAATGACCACGATAGAGCTAGTCTGATTCAAGTCGCGTTTAATATGGTTATGGCGCTGGCCGCTCATAACCGCTCCTGACCGCTGGTCGCTTAGTTGCCTTGTCCCAGCACGTTTTGTACATCAGGGGTTGACACGGGTCAACTCGGCGTCGTCATAATGGGGATCTGGAGGAGGGGTAATCAACAACAAAGTTGTACAATTGGAATACAACAAGCTTAAAAAGTGTAAAAGAACCATAAACAAGTCAAGAATAGATCACTAGCATCAATATTTACTTACTTTAAGATGGAATGAAGGGTTAAAGATAAGGCTGAGTCCTGTAAAACAGTGGGCTAATTTATACTTGGAGACTCCGGCCGTTTGTTGTTGGGGCAACCAATGACTGGAAAATCGAGATCCAAGATCAAGATCACGCCTGTTTTTCAAACGTTATTCAAGGGCCAATCAGGGTAGTTCGGAACGGAAGAACGGCTAATGTCAGAGCACGGAGAGGCGAGAACCAAATCGACTGATATTATGATGCAAAGGTTGAGATCTTCAATACAATTGCATTGGAGAATCAAATCAATGCTTCATGCCAACCATTGTTCAAGCGAGCAGTTCAGTCAAGCGAGGGACACAGCTAATTTGAAATTTCTTGTTGATTTGTACAGTACATCCATATCTACATCTACATATCTACAAGAATCGTCCAAGACTTTAGGAATAGGCATTGTATTAGCACGTATCACCAGAACGTATCACAAAACTGTCCATCAATAAATCCCATTTGAGGTCGCAGCACTTCTCTAGGAATCAATTCTTTGACTTCAACTATTTCCAGAGCTTGTCTTTGAAATTGAAAATGTAAATAATGTAAATCAAGGTCTATACAACAGATCATTCACTGAGATTGACTGAAGGCTTCAGTGTAATTAATCAATCCACGGAATGACGGCAAATATTCGAATTCCGTCAAATATCACGTGATATTGGATTACCCATTTAGGCGTCAAATCCTAGACGTGTACATTGTGCTATGCAGCCGGATTCCTGCCAAACTACCTTTGAATAGATACTATTGTCTTTATTTGTGGTCAATACATTCATATAACTCAAGCTAGAATGCTTTCTTGAGCTGTGCTGCCATGCTAATTAGCTCCACTCCCGACGTCTGTGGCATGTCCGTAATGGGCACTCAAGCTACAGCAGTTCATTTGCCCTCTTTTCAAATCTCGACTGCGATCGTGACAATCAGTGGAATCGTTAGAAGCGAAATAACTACTTTAGAAGAATTTCTCAAACAATAAACGACTGAGATCCTCTCTTACTGACAGCAGAAAAGACAGTTACATAATCAAATTTGAAAACGGCAAAAACGGGAATGACGTAAGTACCAATTTTCCAAGTCACATGAACGCAGAGTGGGGGGTAGTTCCAAACCTTTAACGAAAGCTTCTAGAAAGGGAAAAAGAATTTCTTTTCCTTTACTCTAGAATGACCAAAAAGCTGAAGCCCGAGTCTCGACTCTCAAGACTCTAAACAATAAAGAGGTTCATCATCTGTACAGAAGGAATATTATTTGTTCTAGAACACTCTCAGCTTTAAGCAGAATAGTCTTCATTCATCATTTCTTACAGATATTACTGGAACTGCTAACTATGCGAATGCGGATATCTCAACCGCTATAAATCAGGATTGCGAATTTCATCCGCACTCGCATGAATCAGTCCGCGGTATCCGTACTGCATCCGCAATTTGCATCCTCAATCCGTTAAATCCCTAGATATTACTAAATGGAGATTAACGATAGTGAAAGGATGTAGTGTTGGCATGGTCCTGGATTGGCATGGCCCTGATTGGCAATGGACCTGGATTATAGTAAAATGCCAATAAAATATATGAGCTATTCTTTTGAAACTTAACTGCAGTATATTGTGTTTACAAAACGTTCTCGTTTCATTATTCAAATATATTTCAGAGCTGGAATATGCTACTGTATGCCTCGATCAGCTCTCGAATGTAGTTTAGACATTTAAGCGGCTGAAGATCTTTGTAGAGTTCATGTCAATTTCTTGTGAACCTCATAGACTAAAGCTTTAACTGCGTTTACAGCTCTTTTATTGTGTTACAATTCACTGTGAAGCAGATGGCAAAAGCTAGTGCGCCAGAACATCAGTCGAACTTCTAAGTAAATCATCAATATAACCGCTATTTTGAATATCCTAATGATATTTCAGTTCTATTTTGGTTCTGAAGTTATTGCTGCCAACACTGGAAGGATATAGTGATCAATCCTGACATCACCGCTGATTCCAACAAAGGATTTTGCTGGGTTTATTTGGAATAACACAGCAAAAAACTAATAATCTAAATATATCTACTTGTGGTATATTGGCCTTTACTCCAAATATCAGGCGACGCTTTTCAAGGCTATGGATGCTGAATTTGTTGAGAAGTTGCAATCTCAACGAAGAGTCAGCGGTAGCGAGGGTCAGATCTTGTCCCGTGTAAGTGACTGACCACAGCCGCATGTTATGCCTTTCATTGCATAGCCGAAAATTTGACAGGCACATTTTTAACGGAATTGTAAAGCTGTTGCTGATTCATGTCATAAAGGCGTAGAACTAGTCAGACAAATCGAAACTGCATGGCTCAGCTGCACTTTGTCCCTACCAACCCATTTATTATCAAGCAACTAAAGCAAACGATGTCATTATCAGTTTTGTCAGCACGATTAAGCTTGAATATCTCTAAACCAATGTAATTTTTCTGACGTAATAATTTCTGTGCCGACAACTTGAATATCCTTGCACTGTATTGCAGCAAATAATGATCTCCGAATACGGGCTTACAGGGTATTACACATCGGCAAGTGTTTAAGCGAGTCTTGATATCTCATAACGGGATCGGCCTGCGGGGTCAGTGCAGGCGGTCATTCGGTATATGACTTACCGTATAAGTGAGGGGTAATATAAAGGAACCAACAGCCTTTAGCTATACTGGCAATGGACTCTTTAATCGCTGGATCAGTTGCTGGTGCTGCAGAAGCCGCAGTTACATTCCCATTTGAATTTGCAAAGACGAGACTTCAACTTAGTGCCGCTAACGCTAAAGAAACTACGCGAAACCCATTAAAACTAATATACCAGCAGGCGCGAAATTATGGAGTTAGCAGCATATATAAGGGATGTACTACAGTTATATTAGGTGCTACTTTAAAGACTTCAGTGCGCTTTTTCACGTTTGAAACTGCAAAGGACCTTCTCAAAGATGATAATGGAAGATTGAGTCCTGTAGGCGGGGTCATTGCCGGCATGACTGCTGGATTCATGGAGAGCGTACTCGCATTAACGCCTTTTGAGACTATTAAGACTGTGTTGATTGAGGATGGTGCCAAGCCTGCTAACATGCGCAAATATGACGGGTTTTTGCAGGGCTCGACGTCGATCGTTAAAGAAAAGGGCTTCTTATGGCTTTATCGTTCCATTGTTCCCGTGACTTTACGTCAGGCTTCTAATTCTGCGTCTCGTATGGGCATCTACAGTCTGATATCGCAGCATATAGGCGCCAGTAACGGCAATGCTCCTATGGTAAAGACATTTCTTACTGGCGCACTAGCTGGCGTGATCACTGTTTACATAACTATGCCGTTTGATACCCTAAAGACAAGAATGCAATCAGCAGACTCGGCAATGCAATATAGCTCAACATGGGACTGTTTTCGACAGACGCTAAAGTCAGGTGGGGTAAAAGTGTTTTGGAGAGGGGCTACTCCCCGCAGTGGGAGACTTATTCTTGGGAGCGGCATCTCATTCGCCGTGTATGAGAAGGCACTGGACCTAATTAGAGACGCCAAAACCCCAAAGAGAGTACCAATTAAGCAATTTTAAATTACCATAGATTATTATAACACGGATTAATTCAAAAAATATTTCCCCTGTAACCCTGTTTTAGTTTGAAATTCTTGGCCCCGGACCAGCACCCGGATCCGGGTGGACCGTGTTACCTTCTTTTGAATCTGAAGTGGTGGACTCCGACGTGGGGCTTTGGACTCCGACGTGGGGGGAAATTAAATAATATGCATACCCCTCCTCTCGTCGCCCAACAAAGTTTCACTACCACCACCCATTATATTAAAGGATTAATTGACGGTATTAATCCTTTTTTTTGGACTCTGCGATGCTCCTTGAGGTTTTCCTAGATGAGGTTGGCACGGGCCTGTTTCAATTGTCACAGTAGGAAGATTAAATGTAACGGGGCGAGAGATGGATGCTTTTATTGCAAGTCTCGAAATATAACTTGCAATTACGATTATTACAAAAATGGCCGTCCTCGACCGACATTTGCAGCTATAGAAGCTCTAAAGTCAGAGGTACGCGATCTAAAGGAGCGTTTACAGGTAGAGCGAGGTCCTCTGGCAGCTGCGGCTGAAAGTCCCGACGATTCTGTCGACGGTGATGGAAAAGTCGCAGTATATGGCACCAGTATAGTATACTGGGAAATTCCAAGGACTAATACAAGCGCAGAATCAACTTGTCGAAATCATGGGAGTTATCTAGAAGATTTCGCCCAACAACAGTTGGAGCTCGAGCTTACTTATGACTACTCAAAGATCCCATTCTTGAACGGCGTGGACCCCAATTTGGCTCGAAAGCTTTTACATTTACACTGGGAACGCCAGCATCATTCATTTTTGGTCACTTATAGACCACTTTTCACTCGAGATTTATTCCGAGGTGGTGGTCCCTATTGTAACGAATTTCTCTTTCATACTATTCTAGCTTGTGTAAGTAAGTTCAGTGACGATATCCATCTAGATGACTTTCTTCCTCAGGTGGAAAAGTTTCTTTTACCTAAAGCATTCTTGGAGTGCAATATCCCTAATGTCCAGGGTCTTTTATTACTGGGCGCTACCTATGTCAGTCAAGATTTGATCGACAAAGGCTGGATGTGCACAGGAGCAGCACTACGCATGGGTCAGAGCTTGGGTCTACACATAGATACTAGCGCCGATGTGGAATTTAGTGCTGAAGAGATTGAAATAAGAAAGCGAGTGTTTTGGGCATCGTTTGTATTTGATAGACTGCAAAGTCTGTACATGGGTAAACCGGCATTTCTGCAGGTCAGAGATATAACAGTACGACCAGACTTTAAAGACTGGACAGAGGAAGGTTTGGTAATAAACGGCCGTGAGGTCTACTCAGTTTCCACTTTCTGCAACCTGGTGAAATTGATGCTTCTTCTGGACCGGATCTGGCACTTGTTTTATGTCGCCCGAAGCTCTCTGCTTAGTGTCGACTCTGTCCAGCGTGAAGCGGACGAAATTGAGAGTATCATGATGAATTGGATGGATAATCTGGACTCGAGACTTAAATGCGATAAAGAAGGCAACCAAATCAAGTCTCCAAATGTAGTGTCGTTGAATCTGTTTTTCCATATGTCGTCGCTGATGCTTCACCGTCCCTTTTTGAGTGCCAGAAATTCCAAATACACCGATGAGAGGTCACTACAATTTCATTTCACTCGCTGTACAGATGCTGCCCGTTCCATCACACATATAATCTGGGGATACCGGCGCGACTTCAGTTTGGTCAGAGCTCCATATTTCGTCGCCTATGCTCTCTATGTTGCTTGCACGATACATAACAGAAATGCCAGCCTAAATCCCCGAGAGTTCATTAAACTAACATCAATGTCTCTTGTGTGCCTCGAGGATCTCTGTGTGCCAAATCGTGGGCTGTCAAGAGTACTTAAACTCTTAGAGTCGGCGATTTTGAGCTTGAATCTAGATGTTTCATTACCACAAGAACTCGAGATTGAAAGGTCCAGGTTGCGATCCTTGCCGCAATTGTCAGTGGACTACCAAGCATTCCCGTTGGAACTTTCACAACTCGACCTAGATATCTTTTCCTTTATCCAAACTCCAGATTTATACCCGGAATTGGATTTTTTAAGAGGAACTCTTTAAGAATACATTAACCAGAGAATTAAACCGAAGAAATAGTCATACCTAAGAAATTCTCCTAAGAAATACAGTTAAACAGAGTTATGGCTTTAAGCTGGCTACATTTTCAATCGTTATAATCGGTATCGTTATAATATAGTCTCTCCATTGATCTATTCTAGATTTAAATACGAGAAATTGGACTATTGATCTACGGATACTTCCCTAAATTGTTACACAAACAGCTATTCTCTTTGTTACGAGAATGCCAAGAAATTTACGGTAATATATATCGTAAAATACAAATATCGCTTTATCAGATGAACAAACATTTATTTTATTTTCATAGCGTATAGTAAGTATTTCTCTTAAAGTACAGGGCAGTTTCAAAGTCAGTGCCTTCTTGCTCTGCTGTCAGTATAATGGCGGCTCTCTCTTCCTCAGTGAGCTCTCTGTCAGAATGCTCCCTTGCCTGTTTGTTTAGTCTTGCCAGCCAGAATCGGAGGACTATGGCCAAGACTCCGGATATAGCGATACCGACAATGGCGGCTCCATTGGCTAAGGCATATCGAGGAGGAGCAGAAGAGGAATAAAAATATGGGGTAACAATACCAGTAAGACCACCACCCATGTTAATGAACGCCATAGCTACTGATCTTTTAGCAGGAGGCCTCTGGATCGAAGTGGCAGTCCATGACCAACATGACACAATGAGCAGTGTTAGTAAACTCATGCAGCAAAGTGCAAAATAACGGGGTCCAAAGTCAGTAGTTGCAATAAATAAAATGAATCCACACAGAACCAAGGGGATAGGGTACATAAAGAACCAAAATCGAACCTGAACTCTATCGGAAATCCAACTGTGTACTATCTGCCATATAACAGTGATAAGATACGGTGGTACACATAGCAAGAGAGATACGGTCTTGCTGTATCCAAGAGTGGCAGTAAGAGTGGGTAAAAAGGTTCCCAAGGTATTACCTGCCTGTAAGAACACATACATGAAGAAGAGTAAGTAGGTTCGGACATCTTTAAATGCCAACTTGGCTCCAATGAGCTGGTTCTTGAACCCAGAGTTAAGATCGTCATCGGCTTCTCCGGCGTCGATCGAGATACGCTTGACAGCAACAGATCTCATTTCAGGAGAAAGTGCCTTCCAGTTGTGAGGGAAATCAGGTAACACAAAGTACAGTAGAATACCCACACTAATAGTAACAGATCCTTCAATGATGAATAGCCATCTCCAGGCGGCAAGTCCTCGAGTATTGTCCAAACCATTCAAGATTCCTGCTGCAATCAGCGAACCAAATGCTCCACTGAGAGAAGGAGCAGCAAGGATGATAGTCATTCGTAGACCGATCTCGCGTTTGGTATACCATTTTGAAAGATAGAACATAGCGCCAGCGAAAAATGGTGCTTCAACAACTCCTAGGAAAAATCGACATATTATCAACCCGGCATAATTGCTCACAGTGAAGGTCAATAAGGAAATTATACCCCAGGCGACAGTGACACCAGAAAGAAACATTGCTGGCCTACCGGTATGGTTCATAAGCATATTCGAAGGGATTTGCATTCCCAAGTAGCCGGCAAAAAGCACCGACACAGCACTGGAAAACTGCGTATCTGTCAAGTGCAAATCCTTCTGAAGTCCCTGGAGTCGAGATGCTCCAATATTGGCTCTGTCGATCGAGTTCAGGAAATAAACGACCACGACAAGGAAAAGGATCCTGATATCAAGCGTTCGCACCAATTTCTTTTCAAGTGCCAATTCCTCATCCGACAAATGAGGAATCTCCTCGATGAGCTTTCCATCTACTACCTCGACATGATCACCTTGCACTTTCTCTACTGTTACGTCTTCCATGATTTGAACTTTGTAGGGTGAATGAATAGTTTGCAACAATTGATCTCATATTTGTACCCTCGATCGGTAAGTAACTTGCCGATATGAAATTTTCGATGTACAAAAGTGGTGCGGGGTCAAAATTTTTAGTCTCCTGTTTTGTTGTTTTTCCTTAGTTTTTCCAGAGTTTTTCCTGGGTTTCCCCACGTTGGTATACGTCCCCGCCGGTGAGTGACATGCCGATTGGGCTTGGTGTCATGAGATTTGCAGAAATGGTGCGGGGTCAAAAGCTTGATCTGGGTATTAAAAGAGTTTCCCCGCGTGGGGGACTTTTTTTCAACGGCAACTGACTTGCCGAAGTACTAAAACTAATGTATTCACAGCCAAGATCTAAGTATTTTATTCCTATTTCTAGACAATATCCGCAAAACGTTAGTATTTGATTCCTATTTCTAGAAAAATATCCGAATTTTGCGGATACTGCATCCGTAAAGATCAGGATTGCGAATTCAAGCCTCATTCCGCCGGCAATCCTGCCGGCAATCGATGTATGGTGATTTCTACTAATTAATATTATTTTCTAATTTTTAAATTCTACTCAGATAGTAGTTTCCCGAAAAATCTGTAAACTTGGCCCACCATCATATCATCATTATGAGCCGCAGTGTGAATGATCCTGCTATCGTAGCTTATACCCTTTGAATCAAAGGAGGTTAATAGCCTTTCCATCACTTGAGTTCTAGTAGTATAGTGATCCAGAGGTATGTTACGTTGAGGTTTATAAAGACGAGCAAGGTCTTCAACGTCCTTGTCTCCTACCACCGCCAGAATCGGCACTTTAGAGAACAAATCATAGTTAAATCGTTTGCCAAATAGTTCTTCAAGGTTTTTAATTCCTGCCGGGAAATCTACAGTGTCATCTAGAAGAGTGGCAGTTCCAGGAGCACCTATGCCTAAGCCTAGTAGTCTTTCTGGGTGTAGGTATGCGAACCTATGAGCAAATTGACCTCCACCGCTAAATCCATAGAGGAGAAACTTTTCAGCATTGATTTTTGTATATTTTTTACAAGCCTGGTCGACCATTGATAGTAAGATCTGGTCAAATCTCACTCCCTCGTGAACTATGTACTTGTAACACTCGTCCAAGTCAGCTTCCTCGAGGACTCCGGCCTGAAACAAAGGAGAAAGTATCACACAGTCGTAAGCTTCGGCAAAGTAATGATATTGTGACCTAGTTTTCTCGGCGAATCGCTCACTACCGTGTACTGCAAAAAGTAAACGAACATTTTTCGCTTGGTGATAAGTGGTGGGAATATAAGCATAATACGAGAACCGGCTATCTGCTTCGCAAGCTACACCCCAGGCCTTACCAAGTCTGAAACTCATTGTTTAGTTGGTGAAGTTATTAAACAATCAGAACACAGAGAGGTAGAATCCGGCATGTCAGTTGCCGAGCCCCGCAATTCTTCAACCAAGCTGAACATAATTACTATAATACTACCTATAACTACCTATAACTACCTCTAACTACCTGTTTGCTAATAACCGCAGAATCTCCTGTTGAATCTTTCTTACATCTTCTGGTCTCGTCCTAGATATCAGCTCCAAAGCCTTGAGTAAGTTAAGTCAAAGAACTGGAAATCAGACTTGATTCTTGACCAAGAGCCCGAATTGATCTCTGTCAAATCCCGAGTGAGGGGGTCGGAATTAGCTTTTCCGATTGCCGAAAAGGCACATCACATGACTATATATATACAAATTCGGAATCTCTTGGCTAGACCTTACATAAGCATCATGATTCCTTTGTTTAATAGTCGACGAAAACCTTTTTCAGGGAAGCGTCAGTGGTTTAGCGGTAAAATTCGTCGTTGCCATCGACGAGCCCCCGGTTCGACTCCGGGCTGACGCATTGTTTTTGATTCTACCGCTCCATTATCGAACTTTTTACTCTCTTAAAGGGTCAAGTAGTTGCCTACGCCCTCTCTAATCCCCTAACTGCTGGTTCTCCTTGTTTCACCATGTCTTCGTTTCTACCTACCCCCGAGACTCCCCCTCCCAGTCAACGAAGAGAATCGACGTCTTCGGCTTCATCTCTAGGCTCAGAAATGATGCTTTCATCGCCTATTAAATCGTCTCCAGATGTGAATTCTGCAGGTCAGTCCGTGACTCCTAACAGGAAAGCCATTACCCGTCCATTAGCGCATCTTTCATCTCCAGCCGCAACGCGTGCGGCGCGCCAAAAGAACTTTCAACTGCATTTACGCGAGCAAAGAGAAAGAGCTGCAAATGTGGCTCGAGGAGGTGAAGAATCAATGCTTAATCTTGTCTTGAGAGCTGAACGTCAACGGGAAATATCAAAGTTGGAACAAGAAGCGCGTCAGTATCAATTAGACCCTGATTTTCTAGACGAAGAAGATGACCGCCCTGATGCTGAGACTGTAGATGAGCTGTTGCAAATTGCTGGCCAAGAAAAGGAAGATTTGGAAATGGATATAAGTTAACGAGATTAGTTGAAGTTTACTGACGCTAAATGCTTCAAGTCTATATATGATATTGCTTACTCTGCTGAGCCATATCACCAATTGATCGATCTTTGAGACTAGCATCTGTTATATAGGCGAGCTGAAGAATCTCTGATTCAGCTGACCAAGATCACCATCATCAAGTTCCCTTAGAGGATCACCATCATCAACTTGTTCTTGGTCACTTATCCTGTGCTCGGACCAATTGACATAAGAACGAGCATGTCAAAGGGTTCAGAAAGATCAAGGTTTGGCGTCTTCGGCGAAGACTCAGTCAATAGGAAAGATAGAGATAGCCACCTCGTCTGCAACCTTGACCTCGGCTTCTTTGGAGTCACCTTTTTGGCCTTGCCAGCCTAGCAGACTTGATCTCAGCACTCACTAAGCTGATGTTAAAGCTTCTAAACTTCTACACCTCTACACCTACTCTCCATTCTCAATAGAAAATCCCTATCAAAAGTCTACTATAGAGCAGTTGTGCGTGCGATTCAACAGCCTCATGCTGGCTGCGATGTCCCTCCAGCCAGCCTTGAAGTCTGGATCTTCAGTTGAGACAGATCTGGCCCCGGTATTGAAACTTATAAAAATGGCAAGTTGATACGATCATCTAAGCCTTAGTCTGCTGGATATCGGCGTGGTCAATGATAAAAGATGGGCGACGAAAGGCCCATTATCACTACTTATATCTGCAAATACAGCCGTTACATAGATCAATCCAAGAAACGTTTCACTCGAGGTCAACTATTTATTTATTTTATATAACTCTTATAAGAATTAGTCTAATAGAACTTGAACTAAGCTGAATAAAAGACCTAAATTGCCTGAATTTCATCCTCGAGAATTTCATGCCTCGAGGTTGCCACGGCGATGCAAACTCCCAAAGTCGAGGTTTTTAATTTTTAATTTTTTTTTTTTTTTGAAATATTTTTTTGACATTCAAATATTCACCTAATATCTAATTCAATACAATGGCCAAAGGTTCAGTATTGGCAGCTAGTAAGATTAGGTCTTCTAAAAGAAAGGCTGCTCTTCCTATGAAGGCACCGGTGAAAAAGTCCAAACTTGCCAAAGTCGAGCCTGTCAAGAGACTTCCTTCTCCTGAAGAGGAAGAATCAGAGGATGAGCCAGAAGAGCAAGAGAAATCTGAAGAATCAGACGTTTTAGAAGACTCGGATTTGGAGTCACAAGATGATTCTGATGACTCAGAAGAGTCGAAACTTGACAGTGACAATGAGAGTGACGACCTCGATGAAAATGACGATCTTGAAGGAGATGATCTTGAAGGAGATGATAATGTCAATAGTGAAGATAAAGAGACTTCATCTGGACCTAAAGTATCATCACGAGAACAACATTTAGAACAAAAAAGAGTGCGAGAAGAACGAAGAGCTAATCGACCTAATGGAACTACTATTCAACGTATAAAACAGCTTTGGGAACGACTTCGAGTCAAGAGAGGAATGCCTAGTGAAGTGCGAAAGAAACTTGTAGATGAGACTTGGGATTTGGCTAAATATCATGTTAAAGATTTGGTACTTAAACATGATGCTTCACGAGTTATTCAGACTCTATTCAAGTATTCAGATAAGCCTAAACGATTGGTTATAACAAGCTCATTAAAAGGGTCCTATATTGAACTTGCTAAAAGTTCCTATGGTAAATATCTTTTAATCAAGATCCTAGATTATGGATCTAAAGATGCTCGAAATGAAATCTTGGATGAATTGTTTGGTAATTTCCGAAAACTTATGAGACATAAAGAAGGAGCTTATGTTGTTGAAGATATCTACCGATTGTATTCAACAGCAGCACAAAAGAAGCAGATTATTCAAGAGTTTTATGGATCTGAATTCGCTTTATTCAAAGAAGATGGAAAGGACAGTTTAAGCTTAAAAGATATTCTTGAGAAATCGCCAGATAAAAGTCCATTTATTCTTCGAAATCTTCGAGATACAATCTCTTCAGCAGTAAATAAAGGATCTATTGGATTCACTGTTTTTCATGCTGTGATGTTGGAATATATTAAGAATATTGATCCTCAATCGACTGATAAAGATGAATTTATTGATCTTATTACTGAAGGATTTGCTGATATCGTTCATACAAGTGAAGGATCTCAAGTGGCTTGTACAGTGTTGGCTATTGCTAATGCTAAAGAACGTAAAGGATTGATTCGATCGTTAAAACCATTTGCTGTAAAGCTTGTCGAAGAAGAATATGGTCAATTTGTATTCATCACATTATTATCTACAGTTGACGATACGGTGTTGGTTTCGAAAGCGTTTATCCCTGAATTCAAAGAATCAATGCCCAATCTTTTAATCAACAAGTCTGCAAGACGTCCTTTTCTTTATTTATTACTTGGACCTTCATCTCGATACTTTAACAAGTCTGCTTTAGACACTCTTGATCAGATTTCAGTATTGAAATCCACTACAAGTAAGAAAGATGATGAGGTACGACGACAAGAGTTACTTAAAGCCTTTTCTCCTGTCATTCTACAAGCTATTGAAACAAATGCAAAGGATATTCTAACGGAATCTTTAGGCTCTCAGTTCGTTGCTGAAGCCTTATTATATTCAGTTGGAGATAGAACTGCTGCTATTCAAGCAGTATTGGATTCATTATCAGGAACTCCTGAAGATTCTCAACATTTGATACATCAACCATTCACTGTAAGAATGTTACGATCTCTTATTCAAGAAGGACATTGGGATTCTAAAACTGGTTCGGTCCTTTTATGTGATGAAAGACTTGGATTCAAGAACTTATTTGCTGAACAAATCCTCGACAATGTAGTTTCTTGGGCTTCTGGTGATGGTTCTTTTGCTATAGTGACGTTACTTGAGAATCTCGACGATGAAGAACTGAAATCAAAGGTCGTTAAAAGCCTGAAAAAGGGTTCAACAATCATTCAACAAGCAAGTGAATCCAACAAAGGTTCCAAATTGATTTATGAAATGATTTAAAAGAAGCTACTCATAGACATAGATGTGTCAATAATCGGAACTAAAATACATTCAACACGTAACGATATCGTGCCATCTATATAAGGTTGTATATATACATATATACTCCAAAAATTGTCAAGTGCTTTGGCGTCGTCATCATATAAAACAAAACATTACTATTAAAACATTGTAGAATCAACTCTAATATTGAGTCATATCTACATTGGTATATTGCCCACTGTATTCCTCATATACAGAATCCTCTTGAGGGTCCTCGGAATATCCTCTATCAAATGAATATGAATCTTCTCCAAAATCCAATTCTCCTTTAAGTTTTTTCTTTTGAGCATCTTGTTTTTCTTGTTTGACATTTTGATTCTAGTTAGTAGAGCCAAGAATAAATACGTAATAGTTTAGCCGGATAGCAACGTCCAAACAGTGTCCATCAAGATGTCCAGCTGTCCATCAAGCTGCCCGTCAAGCTATTCGTCCAAGCTGACACTTACCTCTCTATACTTTGCCAAATAAATCTTTAAAACCTCAGCATAATTCTCAAACCCTAGAGAAACCATAGCAAATAATATATCCTCTCCATTAACAGTTTTCCTCTTCTCGGCACAACATTTCTCCGAAGCTTCACTGGTTATAAATGAAACAAATTCTGATACACATTCTTGCATGCATTCCTTTGCTTCCTTGGATACTTTGGCATTATCCGGCAAGGCATTCTTCATTATTCTAGAAACATTGGCTATTGGTAACCATTTGTCCTGTTCCCTTAGTTCATACTCTCCAGCCACCTTGCCGGGCCCTGAGCCTCCATCCGGCGAGAGTTTCGAGCCTTCGGACATTACTTTGACAGCGTCGTTAGATACAGGTTTTATTGATGGATGTCTTTAATGTTAAGATGCCCAAACTTCGTCACGTTCACATAAGCCGGAGTTGCTGATTATATAATTACAAAAATTCTACACAAATCTGACAAAACTGATTTTTTCCAAAAACTGCCGTAAATAATCCCGCTGTTGGGAGGACGGGAGTTTCCGGAAAACTGCCGGTAGACCATTTATTCCGATATTTTGCTTCAAAAGTCAGCTAATGAAATCATCCGATGCGCCGACTGACACGGATCAAGGTTATTCCGAGGCATTTTGATACGCTAACTCGTTGAGTGGAGTTCTAATGATCACGAGCTACTCTACAGTCTCAGGTTCTTCTTGGTCCTGGTCTTGACCCTGGTCATGGTCCTGACCCTGGTCTTGATCCTGACCCTCTTTCACTTCCTCCTCATCAACTTTCCAATCAGCAAGTGCATTACTTGTTGGAAGCAGATCTTTGTGAGCTTTAACCTGAGGAATATAGTTTAATAGAATTCTAGTTAGAAAGTCAATTCCAGTTGTCAAATCATATACATACCTCATTTTCTCATCTTCAATTGCAAGTGCAGATAACCCTGCTGAAGAAAATGCTTGAAATAAATCATCAAGAAACTTCTTGGTCCAATCCGCCGAAGGTCGCATGGTGCCTTTATGATTGGTATTAGTATTAATAGCCTTTTTAGATCCAGACTTTGCTACTCCATTTGATTTTGCTCGGATAGCTGCAAGACTAGGCAAAGTGCCTTCGAAATATTTACATTCGTTAAGGTGTCGAAACACCCTTGAAGATCGTGATACCAATAGTGTTTCTATACCATTTTCATAACAGTGATTGCATCGAACAAGATATTCGGATTTGTTGGCCTTGGATACTCGAGTAGTATTGGCATATATAATAGGATAACGATCCATTGAGAAGTTTTTATCACCTTTTAAATGAGGCAAAGGAGGTATATCAACAGTAGAATCTTTCATAGGAATATCTGTAGTAGCATCTCCATCGGCTGTAGTAGCAGTTCCATCAACTTCGGATACTTCTTGGTCCGATTGAGTATCGACTTCATTATCATCGCTTCCACCAAGGCTTTTATCCGCTTCTTCCTTAACATTATCATCCATTTCATTCAATGTAGCAGGTAGCTTTCCGGGGAAATATTTGCATTCTTTTAAATGCTTAAATACTCGGTCGGTACGAGAAACAAGTAGTGTTTCTAAGCCGTTGTCAAAACAATGATTGCATCGTACCCGGTACTCTGATTTATTAGCCTTTCCTACGCGGCTAGTATTTGCATGGATCAGGTCGGATTTTTTCATATCTTTAAATCAATATCGTCCAGATTCCTTTCAATATTCAATTACGATTATGGTTGAATATTCGATTATTGTTTGAATTTATTTTAAAGAGGAGTTGAGGAGTTGAGGAAGTCCCCGGGAACAATCCGGAACACCGGAATCCCGCAGTCTCGGCAAACTGGAGCCCTAGCCCTGACAAAACAATCCGAATTTCATTTTGGGTTGGAATGTTTGCCTGATCTGATTTGGATGCTGATTGTGATTCTAGAGGGATCCACTAAGACCGCTACGTAGCTGATGAAGGTCAAAATAAAACAATGGAATGCCGTTGCTATTTGGAAATGGGATGTAGCCGAAGATGAAGTGTGTGGGATTTGTCGCGTTCAGTTTGACGGAACTTGTCCGACATGTAAATACCCCGGAGATGATTGTCCGTTGAGTAGGTAGACATGTAGTGTGAATTCTTCTAACAAGTCATTGGCGTATGTAATCATTCTTTTCATATGCATTGCCTTTTGAAATGGTTGGAGGTTGAAGCTTCAAGGGGGTTGTGTCCAATGTGTCGTCAGCCTTTTGAGACTGTTCAAGCAAGGAGCTGAAGATAGCTCAGCTATCATGAGATATCAGCTATCATGAGATATCAGCTATCATGAGATATCAGCTATCATGAGATATCAGCTATCATGAGATATCAGCTATCATGAGCTATCAGCTATCATGAGCTATCGTGAGTACTTCATGAGTACATCAAGATGCTATCCCAAACAATCGCTGAATCGCTGAATCGCTGAATCGCTGAATCGCTGAATCGCTTGTCTGGAGACCGTTGAACTATTTATCGCTATCGTGAGTGCTGTCAGACTCTGAGATGCTTGTACTGGAGAAGGGTTGCTTATGGAAAGTTTCTGGAAACCGATTATCAGCTATCTTGAACTTGGAATTACCAGAATTGCTGACTGCTCGCGTGTTGAGAACCGTTGAACTGGACCATTTAGAGTTAGATCAGGCGTTATCGATATCGTAGGCTGTAACACGCCAGAATATGCGCTAATGTACATGTGCTTGGTCGATACGGTGAGATCGATACTACCACCGGGACTATAGTAACCACTGGATATTGCTGTTGTTGCCTGGTGGTGACTGTTGAAACAGTTGAACAGTAGCCTGCTCAGTGTCACCGATCAACGATCTCTAATAGAATAGCGACCCGTTCAGGAAATTCATCTCGATATCGGCTCTATGTTGCTAATAGAACTGAGCATGCTGAACTCTTACACCGTCCCACTGGAAATGAACGTGCTGAACTCTTACACCGGGATCCACTGAACCGTCAACCGGTAATCAGAACAGTTTCACGTCAGTCGATTGACTGAGTAACCTCTTGACTAATAGTATCCTTCTTGGCCATTATATTGAGCTTTACTAGGCTGTTTGGCCCCCGGAGGAACCCAAGCACTCTTTGCTCCTACTGCTTCTCTTCCAGATGGCCAACCTTGTTCTAACTCATGCTGATCTGGGATCTTTTGGAACGAAATCCTATCATTCTCAGCCTGGTAATTCTGCTCCAGTTCTGAAATACGATCCAAAAGAATCTTCGTCATTGCATCTAAATTGTCTTTACTCTTTCCAATTGAAGTCAGGTTTTTAATTGACTTTTTGTGCTTTGTAGAATGTACAGCCAGCTTCAACAATCCTAGAGCACGGCCTACTTCTCCCTTTGACTCTGCTTCTATAGCCATTAACCGCTGAGCAGAAGCCAAAGAGTATTGCCTTGCGTCCAAGATCCAAGCATGTAATGAACTTGTTTTTGCTAGAGTTTGACTGCTGGAACTGAATTTGTCGCTAGCATAAAGAGCTATACGACATATAAGACCTGGAGATCTCACCGGTCCTTCTTCAAGGATATTTTTATGTAGAATCAGCATATGAAGAGATCCTATTACTAAATTGACAAGTCCATTGATTGTAGGGATTTGTAGGTCCATTGGAGGGTTCTCTAACGCTGGAGGATTGGCGGATAGATACATTAGAATAGACTGAGCCGTCGTCAAATAAGCAGTACATTGTTTAAACCGTTCTTGAGAAGTAGATTGAAAGCTTTGTTCACATAATTGACAAAGAGCAAATGAATAAGTCAATAAAGTCATTCCTCGTTCGAATTCCAAGGATGAAATTTCCATTCGAGGAGGTTCAACTACCCGATCGGAAGCCAACCCTTTCAAAGGTAATCTCCAGGATGCAGATATCGGCAATTCCATATCCGATTGTATAATGGCAAATAAACTAGGAATATAGTCTTCGAGGGACTTAATTAGAATAGTTCAATCGAAGGCACTTACCTTTATTACTGCTAGAATATCGGGATTTGAAGCTCTTTTAGCTCTTTTTAAAGTATCTCGAACAAGAGCTCTTGAAGCGTCGGCTTCTGCTGCTAATTGTTGCAATTGAGGGCCTACATGTTGAGAATAAGACAATGCACCAGTTGTAGGTAGAGTTAAAGGGAATATCACGCTCATCAGTAGCTGCGTCGAAGAGGTTCTGTAGCTGTAGGACAGGGAAATTTAGATAGTACTATCATAGTACAGTACAGATCTCCCAACTACAACAGATAAATGGGAATCTTATAATAACACTGTTCTACACGCCATGAAGGAGACGGCTCCTTATACGTCTCAATGCCTTATTAGCGATACAATCGGGTCGGATACGGACACTGTGACATATATAGAAGCATGGGGTATGTGAACTGAGCTGAGCTGTGCTGTGAGCTGTGCTGTGAGCTGAGCTGTGAGCTGGAGCTGGAGCTGTACTTGCTGAACCGTCTAATACAGAGTCGAGCATTTACATAGGACTGTCAAACGGAGAAATCCTACATTATTTCCGAGATTCCACCTCGGTAAGTACTCAAGTACTTAAGTACTCAAGTCTCTATACTGCTATATTCTAACAGACACTTTCATATATTTTGGCATCTCGACAGAAAACTCATGCCAAGAAATCTAGGGCTGTATTAAAGATCCTTTTGCTACCAAGTGTTGCACGGGCAATTGTGTTAACAAACTCCACATCGTCAGTGTTTACACTACCCGAGTTTGCTCCGACAAGTGGTCTAGGCTCGCTACGAGAGGTTAATGACTTTAGTATTGACGTGGATGATCGGTCGTTGGTTACAGCACCGAAACAGAGCACTACACATGTTGGTTGGGGTTCCGAGGTCCAAGTGACGGTGTTTACAAAATCCGCTATTCGGATTGTAAAAGTCCAGGAAAAGGCTCTAAAGTTAGTTCGTAGTGTCGACTATCCTCAAGTATCTGTAGGAGTTCAAAGGTCTTCTTATGCACTAGTTGCTAATGCTACTTCATATGATTTGATAGACACTTTGAATAATCGAAAGATTCCTCTTTTTCCTATTTTGAGTGGAGTTCCTGAGGTGGAGGAGGAGAGCCAGAGTCAAAAGGGCGAGAGTCATGAGGGAGCGAGCCAAGAGGGAGCGAGTCAAGAAGGAGCGAGCCAAGAGGAAGTGAGTCACGAAGAAGCGAGTCAAGAAGGAGCGAGTCAAGAAGGAGAGAGCCAAGAGGGACAGAGTCAGAAGAGTCAAGGGCCCAGCGAAACGGCGCCAGTAAAATCCCGAACTAACCGAACTCTTATTAGCCCCATTGTAATTCCAGTTGCTTCAGAGGAGTTCCTCGTCACTTCAGGAACGACTCTTGATGAACCTGCTATGGGACTTGTAGTAAACGTAGACGGGGATATTTCCCGAGGGACAATTGCTTGGCCGAAATATCCCTCTTCCGTGGCTGTGGATTATCCTTATGTTGCTTCTGTCATTGACACTGATATTCTATTCTACTCCCTTCATGATCAAGGTCTCGTACAAACTCTAAGCTATTCAGATCCTCCTAAAGTCTACAGCGTTTTAGCAACAATATCTCAGCCATACTCTCCTTTAGCAGATAAAATCAGGCTTATCCCTTTAAAAGAAGGAGGAAGTGAAGAGGAGAAATTGCGGATAAAAAATGAGACGGATATTGCAGAGAAATTATCCGTCATCTCTTCATCTTTATTCGTCTACTCGAAAGAAAAGGGTATCGAATGTTTATTATCATCTCCACGAATTATTTATCTTGAAAAGCTCATTTTAGACCAGAAAATCGACCAGGTCACCGATGAGATGGACTCTTTAGACATCTCCACCGAACGCGCGGTTATAGAATTGGAATATTTAAAGCTTCTAGTTGGTCTCGGGTATTTATTACATCGGGATTATACATCTGCATCGGAAGCATGGCTTGAAGGGTCTTTAGATCCACGAATAGTCGTCTCAATCTATGATAAATCCGTCATAAGAGGCGATATATGGATATTTAACGGTGCCAAATCAATGGTGGATAAATGTCAAGATTCCGATGGCGGTAAATTCCATTTTTTCCTTAAAAATCTTATTAAAGAATGGATGAAACGTCGTGATTTGGAAAGTGTTAATGATAAGCATTTTCTATTTGAATGCCTTGAATTATGTTATTTAAAACTTCTATTAACTGATGATCATACTTCAAGACATGATCTTTATAACCTTATAGATGGTCATATCATTGAGAGTTTTGAAGATTCGGCCGATATGTTGAAACAATTTCACCGATATGTGGCTTTAGCACGACTTTATGAAAAGAATTCGAAACCTCGTCTTGTATGTGAGGTATGGAAGAACTTAATAACTGGAGAATGGAAAGAACAACGTCAAGGAGAATATCGTAATGGAGAAATCAACCTTGCTGCCTATCTAATCAACTGTAAGGATGAGGACGTAGTATGGGAATTCGGGCTTTGGTTAGCGGATAACCATCCAAAAGCCGGAGTTTCGATATTTGTAAATGAAAAAGCCAAAGTAAAATTCGAAGAACGAAAGGTTTTGACAGCTTTTAGAGGATTTGAAAGTCATCAAGCATGGAGAGAATATTTAAAGATCATTGTAGGTCAAAGGAATAATGCGGAATTCTCTGGAGAATTGATCCTTTTTGAGGTCGAGGACTTGTTGGAGCTCATCTCAACAAAAGGTCAAGCTGCTAAAGATGAAATCGCCAATACTTTTGAAGTTTATCGGCAACTTCCTTTGCCAAAACGGGATTATATCAGTTTCCTAGCTAGTTATGATCAGAGAGGTCTTGGTTCTGAAGTCACAACCACAAGAATTGAAGCTCTAAAGCTTTTACGAAGTGAACGCGATTACGATGTGGATAAAGTCGATGCCCTGGTCAGTAAAGAACCATTATTGGTCATGGAAAGGTGTATTTTATACAGTCGTAAGCAGCTTCATGAAACCTGTGTTAAGCTGCTGTGTAATACAATCTCCGACTACGATACTGCTATATCGTATTGTATTCATGGCAGTTTAAAAGAGAAGAGAGGAGCTGTTGCTCTTGATACTGTTGTACAGAAACAACTGTTGCAGATTGTTTTTGAACAGTTCTTGACAATCCCTGACGATTCAGATAAGATCGTTTGTACTAGAAGATTACTTGAAGGATGGGGAAATAAGCTTGATCTTAAAGTGGTGTTAAATGCCACTCCTTCTTCATGGCCTGTAGAGGTTCTTAGTGGGTTCTTGGTGCATTCTTTAAGGTGTATTGCCAATGGAAAGAACCAGAGTGGTATGAGTCGGTCATTATCACGATCGGAGAATATGTCGGCGACAAAAAGGTTGGTCCAGTTGAAAGCAGCCAGTATTAATGCCAAGGCTAGAACGGCCTCAGAGTGAGAGCAAAGCCAGAGAAGCCAGAGCGAAGGCAGAGCTAAAGCAGAGCTGAAGGCAGTGAAAGGAAGAGAAAGGCAGAGAGAGGCAGAGAAAGGCAGAGAAAGGCAGAGCTAAAGGAAGTAAACACCCACTGAAGAGGCCAGAACAGACCAGCAAGTCTAGCTGTCGTCTACAGATATGGGTAGATTCAAGTCAGCAAATAAGGACAGCCGACTGGAGATGAACACTCAATGCTGATCTATCTACGAGTGAAGCGTCATCAGTACAAAGAGCACTATACTCAACAGCTGTTAATACCACCGACGGCTAGCGTCCTGGCGAAGCAGTCAGATATCTGTCGTCTATTATACAGCATTTGGGCTGTAAAACTTACAACGAACGTATGAAGACCGTCATGACAGAAGAGACCTACCAGGAGTCATGGACAATCTTAAGATATCCACAGTTTATATCGGCTAAATGACCGATATAACAATGGGATTGGTCTTTCAACCTGATGAACCGCCCGAACGGCCTCATAGAACAGCTCGCGATAGACATGTGACTATACTTTAAATCAACATAATATATTATTTACAATTCAGTACATCACTTTTTCAACGACGATATAGCAACTTTTCCTGATACCAAATCGGCCATTAAATGCTTATAATCTGGAGAAAACGAGGAGTTCGAGTTGACGAGGTTTGCAATTGACTGTTGCGACTCGACAATGGAATCATTAAACACTCCTTTAACTGTTTGGTCGACGATGGACTTTAAAGCTTCAGGAGTTTCATTGTCAGCTTTGGAGGACTTTTGAATGGCGATCCAGGCTCTTGAGTCGGCATTTGAAGCGACGGGACTGACGTAGGGAGCCAAGGAGTCCGGGGAGATTTCGGGGGAAATGTAGTCGGAAACAGAGTAGAATTCTTTGGACATCATGTCCATTGATTGCCGTAGAGTCAAGGATGTTGTAGGGCCTGAAGGAGCCGGTTTACTGCGGACAAATTTGCCTCTAGATCGACTCGATCCGGTACGAGGACCTCCGGGGCCTTTGCTGAATCGTGGATTAGGTCGGCCATTAGGTCTAGGATTGGGCCGAGTATTGGGTCTACGAGGTCTTTGTCCAAATTGTCCCTGTCCAGAAGCTCGTCTTTGATCTCCTTGAGGTCTATTTGAACTGACGTACAAGTCGACATTCTCTTTAGAAGCGTCCGAGATCATATCGGACATATCGGCGTCCAAATTGCCCGAGAATCGCCGGGGTTTACGAGTAGGTGCTTTGTCAGAGGACACTTCAGCTATAGGACGTCTAGCACCGTCACCAGTAAAGCTTTTGACCCGATTAGTCCAGTCGGAAGCTGTTCGAGGCGATCGAGAATCAGAAGGTCGGAAGCTGCGTTCCCGTGAGCGGGAAGCTCCCGGGGTCCCAGAGGTTGCCCCAGTCGCTGCCACAGAAGATTGCTCTCCGTTTGCACCAACAACTTTGTCCCCCTTTGCCAAAGCTCTTTGACGATTCCTGCCCGAGATCTCACGGTTCCTATTTACCTGAAAAGAAGGTCTTTTCGAATCATGCTGAGGAGTACTTTTCAACGCCTCGACACGTTTAATAAACCCAGCCAGATCAAATCCCGTGGTCTTCTGCTCAGTGGAATATAATCGCCGGCACAATCCAAACGGAATTCTGGCCGCAATCTTGGCTCTCATCGTTGAATGTGAATATCCTGAGGTTCCTGATTGGAGAATTGAGTGAAGTTTTCTCCCAGTCATGTGACCTGGAGATATCCGTCAATCAGGTTATTCTATCGGCTTCAGTTGATCTTATGTTAACAAGGAAATGTTTTGTCTTCTATGCTAATGTTAGTATTATTGTTACAAACAGTGGATTGGTCCAGAACACGAGCTGAATGAGTGTCATCGACGATCTCAGTGATTCTATTCGAGGGTTTGAGCAATTGCAGCAGATATGCCAGATACTGTATTTCAATTCTTTCAATCAATCAATCAATCAATCTTTATTATAGTATTATCGGATTGTAAATACCAATTACATATATAGATTCTTACCGCGCTGCCAGAGCAGTTATTTTCTGACCTCGGTGAGATCTTGATATCTCGCCGATATCGGAGAATCTCCAGTCCCAGCTTGAGAAATATCGGCGGGAGATGAATTACGAACTATCAGAGCGGCTGAACAGCTGCAAGTCTCAAATCTTGTGATTAACAATCTCTACATAGTCAGCTAGATATTAAGGAACAATTGAGATGACCAAGTAGAATCCTTCAACATTGCGTTCTCACGGTTAGAGCTGTAGTACAGACTGTAGTACAGAGCTGCCCGAAGTTCGCACATGCATCATGCATCTAACCAGCTTCTGACATATTAATAATGATATATATGGAGATCAGAAAGCTTGTCTGCACTTCTAAGCTCTAAAACAGCAAGAACAATCGGAATCGACTTGGAATTATACGAATTGAAGCTGGATTTCAGTCTCAACAGCCGATAATTAGCCTTTTATGGCTCTGACCGGATCTGACCGAGACTGACCCAGGTAAGATCGGTTGGTTCACTCACGTTAACGTTATCGATCAGGCAGACAAGAAACAGCAGAGCGAGCAAGATAAACAATTATTAGAACAACACTCTACGCTCTACACTCTACAGTACATGAGTAATAAATTCATATAAGAACAATTCTTGATTGAAAGCAGAGAATGCTGTCTGCCAGGTTGACTCGCTTGGTGAGACAAGATTGGGTCAGGATTAACATGGTTCATTAATCTCCGAGAACTATGGGCATACAACAGATAGAACCATTCAATGTATACACAAACACTAGATCAATGAAATACTCTGCACTCTACAATCCGCGGTCTAAATTCTACGTCTACTTTCTACATACATTCTACGTCTATTTCTACAATCTTCAGTTGATCTCACATGCCTATTCGTGATAAATCAGGAGATTCACGTGATGAGCCCGTCAAATGCAGCCTTTCCTTAGTTGGGACCAATTATAAAGGTAATTGATTGACAGCAAGTTGATGGGTTGTTAATTTCAATTGCTACGAATTTACCATTGTTGTATGAATTGTTGATTCTTTAAGGATTGTTGAGGATTGATTGTGTGCTGGTATTACTATGGGAGATTCCCAAGGTGAGTGAGAGAGGAGGGAAGAAGGGAGCAGAGGAGAGAATGAGGGGAGGGGAGGAGGGGGGGAGAATGAGAGCGGGAAAACCGGAGCAACTGGAGCACGGATGTCATGGATAGCAGCGGGTAGGATAGTGGATAACAGCGGGTAGGATAGTGGATAGCAGCGGATAGGGATAGCGGGTAGCGGGTAGATCACGGATAAGAGCAACAGTGAGATAATATCAAGGTTGATCTTGACTTGTCAGCTCAGCAATAGACTCGGTATCTGTACCTCCGAGGCGGCTAGGGAAGCTAATCGCGCTGATGCGTGGATTGGTGCTGTACCTTAAGTTGAGTTCAATTCGGTGCTGTTCTGCTGTTCTGCTGTTCCTATCTGCTGCTCTGCTCTGTGCTGTGCTATTCTTTGCTGTACTGCTGTTCAGTGCTGTTGTGCTATCCTTTGTTGCTGTGCTGTTCGGTTCAGTTGAGTTCAGTAGGTTCTTGATACTGTCGTGCTGTGGTACTCTGCGTGGTACTCTACGTGGTACTCTGCGTGGTACTCTGCGTGGTACTGTGCGCTGTGATCTGCGTGCTGCTGTGCTCTGCGTGCTGTTATACTTGCCCTCCCCCGCCTGCTGTATTGTGTTCTGCCCGATTCGCCCTGTTCTACCAGCCCTGCCCCGTTTATTCTGCTGTTTTGTGCTGTTTTGTGCTGTTTTGTGCTGTTTTGTGCTGTTTGGTGCTCTGCCTATCTGTTGAACTCTCGAGACTAACTCTAGACAACCTTGAGGTCAGCATTTTGCGGCTGAAACTCATTCAATTACTGAAATCTGGAGAAACTTCTGCCCTCGATGACCTTCTCAGCAAAAACCCCATTATATTAAAACAGCCATTTGGAGGAGCATCTTCTCAAGGTCTAAGACTACTTCATCTTGCAGTCCAAGTGGCTCCTTTATCATGTATTCAATATCTTATTTCCAAGTATCCTGAGTCGGAATACCCCGGGATGGATATCAATGCTACGGAATCGCAATACGGAAACACCCCTTTGCACTTGGCGGCTATTTACGGGCGTAACGATGTAGTTTTGTACCTTCTTTCGCTGCCTGATATCAATGATTGCGTATTAAACAAGGCAGGAAAACAGGCAGTAGAAGTGACAAGAACGCCTGAATTGGCTGAAGCAATGCAAATAGCTCGTGCTCAGTACGTAGAAAAAGTCGCAGCTCAACTGAAAAGCCTTTTAGTTGAGCAAAATACCGAGGAATTGGAGACTTTGCTTTCGACTCCAAGAGCAGCAGCTTTATTGGACATTAATGGTCAAGATCCCGATACTGGGTCTACAGTGTTGCACGATTTCGTCAAACAGCGCAACTACAAGATGGTGGAGTTCTTGTTGACCCATGGAGGAGATCCGTTCCGTAGAGACCGTAAAGGTGTATTGCCTGTAGATGTAGCCAAAGATGAGGCTATAAAGAAGCTTTTAAAAGCTAGCACCAAAGAACAATTGGTGATTCTTCCTGCTGCAGGTCTACCTGTTGATAAACGGTCTAGGTCTGCTCGTAAAGTCGTTAGTAGGTCCAGTACAGACCTTATTGCTGATACTGCCTCTGTAGTATCTCTTAATGCTGCTCCTGCAATCAAAGGTTACTTGAAAAAGTGGACGAATTTCACTGGAGGCTATAAACTACGATGGTTTGTACTTGAAGATGGAGTTCTTAGCTATTATAAACGTCAAGATGATACCGACAGAGCCTGTCGAGGGTCAATCAACATGAAACAAGCTGAATTACACTTGGATTCTTCCGAGAAGTTGCGGTTTGAGATCCTTAGCCGTGGATCGGTCAAATTCCATCTCAAGGCAAATCATCCTGTAGAAACAAGTCGATGGGTGTGGGCTTTGACGAATGCTATTCAATACGCCAAAGATCGAGATGCTCGACGGTCTAATGCTTCCAGATTCAAAGCAGCGCCAACTGGTTCATCTCCTCCTTCTGTTTACAGTGTAAAATCATCTCAATCTCAATCATCAGTGGTTTCTTCTGGTGAAACAGACAACCTCAAGAAGCTATTGACTCCTGGCAACGTTGAAACAACACGATTTGCAGCTCACAAGTTCAGTGAAAGTCTTAGTGGAAGTATCATGTCTTATAGTGCTTCTGAAGACGAAGAGGCTATGGACTTGAAGAACAAGCATTTGAAAGGCTTGGATGATTTGGATGTAGAAGATGATGAATATGAGGACGATGAAGCAAGTATTTTAGAAGATACCGGAGCTGAAGAAGCTGCTCCACTTGAAAACCAGACAGGATATGTTGAAGATACCATTTCTATTGAACTCAAGAGTATTCAAGATCTACTTAGTGCACTTCAAACTCAACGAGAATCAGGTGAATTGACTGACGACCGTTTGGCTTCGTCTCTAACAGCTTTGGAGTCTGCTATGCAAGCTTTATCTGTTGCTATGAGCACTTATGTCAATGATGTAAATATCCGTGAAAAGTATTTCATTCGCCGAATCGAACATGATTCCGAGCTTCAAAGAATGTGGGAGCAGAATATCAAACAATTGGAGCTCGAGCAGGAAAAGATCCAAGAATCTTTACACAAAGCTATTCAGAAGAAAAAGGAGGCCACAAGGATGCTTAAAGACGTGACATCTCCAGAGTCTATAAGCCGAAGGAGAAGTTCTGCATTGAATGAAAAGTTCGTCAGTCATTTGAGAAGTGCACTTGAACCTCCTGTAGAAGGTGGAGCCGTAGCAGCAGCGGCCGATTCCGACTCTGATTCCGACGAATTCTTCGATGTGGAAGTAGAACCAGAAGAAGAAGAAGAATCTGAGGAAGGAGAGGAATCTTTCCAAGAAGCTGCAGATGAAGCTACTTTAAATGAAGCAGCCGAAAAAGCCCGTTTCACCGATGTTCAAAAGAATAAATTGACTCTACTTCAAGATGAGAAATCTTGGAATGGTTATGAAGATGGAATTCGCAAGAAATTGGATATGGATGAAGATGATCGACCTCGAATCAGTCTTTGGGGGATTTTGAAGAATCTTATTGGTAAAGATATGACTCGTATGACTCTTCCAGTATCGTTCAACGAATGTACGAGCTTATTACAACGGTCTACCGAGGATATGGAATATACAGATCTTCTTGATAATGCAGCAGGTTGTACCGATCCTGGGGAAAGAATGGCATATGTAGCGGCATTTGCAGCTTCTTCTTATTCTTCTACTATCAATCGTATTGCCAAGCCGTTTAATCCTTTATTAGGAGAAACCTATGAATACGCTCGTCCTGACAAGGGCTATAGATTATTTGCAGAACAGGTGAGCCATCATCCTCCTATTGGAGCCTTAATTGCCGAAAGTACAAGGTGGGATTTCTATGGAGAAAGTGCAGTTAAAAGTAAATTCAACGGAAGGAGTTTCGATATTAATCCTCTTGGATTATGGTATTTAAAGCTTCGTCCTGACAAGATTGAAGGTCAGACTGTACAAGAAGAGATCTATTCATATCGTAAGGTCACATCTTCAGTCGTTGGGATTATTACTGGATCTCCTGTCGTAGATAACTATGGAGATATGGAAATAACAAACCATACTCTTGGTTATAAATGTCTGCTAAAGTTCAAATCTCGAGGTTGGAGAGGTTCAGGAGCTTATGAATTAAAGGGAACTGTTCTTAATGAAAAAGGACTTGGAGTTTGGGCTGTTGGAGGAAGGTGGAATGATCGGATTTATGGCAAGAAATTGACGATTGCCGACTCTGAAGACGATTCAGCTATTCAAAACCTCACTCCTTCAACTACAAATGTTTCCGGAGCTCCTGCAAAGGGAGTCAAGGTATTATGGAAGGTTCATGAAAGGATTAAAGCTCCATTCAATCTGACTCCATTTGCCATTACTTTGAATGCTTTACAGCCTTCATTAGTACCATGGCTTGCTTCCACCGATACAAGACTTCGTCCTGATCAAAGAGCTATGGAAGAAGGACGATATGATGATGCCAGTACTGAGAAGCATCGTGTAGAAGAGAAACAACGAGACGCTCGAAGGATATTAGAAGCTTCTGGCGAGATTTATAAGCCTCGATATTTCGTCAAAAGGCCAACCCATAGTGTCACCGGTCAGCCATTCTGGGAATATACTGGAGAATATTGGAAGCTTCGAGGAAATCACACCCTTAAGAAAGGTGATATTTTTTAGTAGAGTAGACAGCAGTTAAGAATTTGGTAATTCACGATCAGCGGACTCACTAACGTCATGGACATTGACCTGACATTCTTATATTATATACACTAATATCCTAGATTCTCTCACTATTTGCCGTGTGTAACGCGACAACCGTCGCCTACAAACTGTACGGCCCCTTCAGTAGGAAGCTGCCAAGCCGCACGGTCTCGGGTGAATTGCTCCATCGTAGGCCGTAATTTGGTTTCGTGTAGAGAGAAGTCGTCTACGCTGCCTACACGCAAGCAGGTCCTGCCAGGGAAAGAGGTGCCAAGGCGATACATGAGCGATCCACAAGTGGAACAGAAGTAGCTGGTCATGGTGTTGTTCTCGCCGCTGTCGGTTTTACTTGCAATAGTCTGCGATACAGAGTATGCCTTCAAGTTCTCTTTGCCGCGGAGGTGCCTCAGGTACTTGTCGTCCACAGTGAAGTTGGTCGCGTACATAGACGCGGTGATTTTATGGCAGTCGGAGCAATTACAAACGAAAGAACCCACGAACCCTGGGCCTTGAATTGGCTAAATTAGAAGGATACATCAGAGGGAGAGGCTAACTTACAGCTGACAATTGCACAGCACCACAGAAGCATGTGCAAGTCGCGTAGTCCTCGTTGGACCAGCCGTCATTGGCTAAGCTGGCGACAGGAAAGTAAGGTTTTGATTTGTCGGGGGCCGAGACGGGGGTGACGGCAGCGGGAGTGGTAGTTGAGGTCATGTTGGTATCTTTAAGATTGGAACTGTTAAAGTAGGTCTGCAATGTTGCTTTGAAATGTTGCTTTGCAATGTTGCTCTATTTGCTATACTGAAACTTTACATATGAACGCTAGATCCTGACATATTTATACTGTTGATTGTCGGGTGAAGCCGTGTATCACGACTCGAGTTCCGTGAATGCCGTTCATTACTAACTAGCCGCAATCGCGGCCCGTTACTGAAACTTTATTATTGATTTATTAACGAAAAGCAGCCTGATGTCGGCTCACGTCATGCCCCGTTTGACAGTAATCTCGATCACATGACCTATGCGCGGCTACGGGGGTGCCTGAGGCTTTTGATCCCATGGTGATCTCCCCTAACGGGGCAACGGATCGCCTGATAACTTGAGATACATTGGAGTCGAGTCGACTCTCCTGACAAACGGCTCTCAATCCCGTTTCCGAATTCGGTGATCTCTGGTCTCCGGGACAGGAGAGACGGTTCACGATATTCGATTTGGGAGATTTGTAAGCAGATTCTGCTGAGTCAGCTGAGATTATGTCTTGAACAGGAATCCTATACGAACCGAGCCGATTAGGGCTTTACGCTCACGGATCTCTCCGTCCGAGACAGCTACGCAGGCTAAGAAGCTCGAAAGGGAATATATATTCCGTAACAGAGAACAACTGCTGTTATAACATACTATTATTTGTTGTAAATCAGTGATCAGTCTACTGAGAACACATCGCTAGCGCTCAGTCCCGTTCTATTAGATCTCTTATCTTGTAGCTTCAGTATAGATCATTTTATTGTAAGTGCTATTACTTAAGAGACTCGATTCCAGTTCTAACCAAAAGTAGGATGTTCAGCACTTCTCGCTAGAGTAACATTTGGTTCTTCTACCAAAAGCTCTCACTAAACTACAGAAGTTCAGTCGTCCTTCCTAATGTATGTCTAGAGGTTACCCTCTTGTCATGAGCAGCTTAGTATTGGATCATCGGAGATGGGCGAGCCCATTCTCTGGGCGCAAAGCCCCTAGATAACATTTCGTGAAACAATTATATTGACTGATTTGCTGCTGCAAGCGTTAACTCCAAGCTTCAACCACGATGGCACGACTGGTGTAGGGAATGGACAGGAGGCGGTTTATCTATAGAGTGAAAGCACGTGATCAACTGAATCCAGTCTGTTCAGGACATGACATTTCTTTATTATGATACAGTATATACTGATGATAAGATTATTCTCTCTCTGGTGGATTGCTCCATCGTAGGCAGCAACTTTATTTCATGCAGTAAGATGTCGCGACGCGGCCAACATGCATGCAGCTTACGCCAAGGAACGAGACGCCAACGCGATATGAGCGAGGGAGCCGCAAGTCGAACATAAGTAGTTTGTAGTCGGTCAAAAACCCCGGGTTTCGTTTAGTGGGGAAGTGGTTGCAACCATTACTTTTGGCATACACTAATGCATGCTTGCATGCTGTATTAATGACCGATCTTTTCCTTGAATGGCTTATCAGTTGACGCAAATATGCAAGGCCTGCCTTATCTATTGTGCTGCAAAGACACAACTCTAAACGTAACGACTTTAGGCCTAAGGCGCTTTCGGCGAACTACTAGTTGACCCTTTAAATAACCGTTAGAAATTAAAGAAATTATTACAATCTGATTGTTTGAAGATTTGAAAACTGAACCGATGCCGATGAACTATGAACGATGAACGATGAACGATGAACAACTGACTGAACAGACTGATAGGGTCTACTGTCGATATCTGACAAAGAAATTACAAACTATGAGATTGTGAAGCAGAACCGCATTGATAGATCTATTGTTTCATTTTTTAATATTTATTGTTTTTTATTTTTATTTTTATTTATTTTTAATTTATTTTATTATTTTAATATTTCATTGTATTTTCCAGCTTCCGCATCTTCATGTCAGCTATGTCAGCTTGTCAGCAAGCAGCAGTCAGCATGCAGCTGTCGGCTATGTCAGCAACTAGGTTGCCGTTAGTTTCTGAATTATCTCTGACCAATCAAATTCAACCCCTGAAGTTAAAACTAGAAATGTCAGCAGGAATTCAAAGTTAAATGGGACCGATTAATCCAATAAAAGTTAGTTTGATTTCTTATCAGTAGTCCCAATTTAGAATAGATAAGTTTTACCAACCAAAAGACAAAAGGCTCAGATGACTTTGCAACATGAATCAGAGACATTTAAAGTCGATCTAGAGCAGCAGTGACCATTGTATTAATTGTCTACTCTACGTTAAGCTTACAATAAGCATGCAGACAATGAATAAACATTACGAGTACGAGTGCAAGCTGTCTACTAGCTCTTGCTAGCACTTGCTAGCACTTGCTAGCTCGCCTACCATAGTATTGAGTTCACTGTAGGTTCATGCCAAGCATTCTTAGCAGCTTTGCTGCCTAGACATCCTACATGCTCGGCCATCACCGTAGTAAGTAGATGTACTTTAGTAGATAGAATCGGCTATGCTGAATGCCCAGACTTCCGGTTCATACTGACATGATACTGCAATAAGATCTGATTCTAAGACATCAATCATTTCGTAAATCGCTACTAATATCTCCTCCTTGGCACTGTTGGCAATAGGAGTTTGGCAATATTTTTCGAGGATAACTTGAGCGATTACATAACCATACCCCAATTAGGTATCGATTAGATAGCAGTCAACGAATAATGTTTGTGCTTTTCTGTCAAGTTACTTTTTTCACCGGAATACAAGATGCCTGCCTTGGCGGGCTATTTTTTTCTGGCGGCTGCTCGAAAAGAAACGATAAAAAAGAACCACCAAATCAAAATGGATTTTTTAGATTTTTTCGTTTTTTTGCATCGGTCATATAAATGAGTGCAAGACTGTCAAATTGAATTCTTTATTTGAATCGCAGGGAGAAGGTGGACAAAGTGTGATTTTATTATTAACTGGCCGATTTAAACTGGCAGCTTTTTTCTTCACTTGTATCTAACCTCCTATTTATTTAAAATGCATTACCCTTATGGGCAAAAAGGCCCTCATGCCTATTCTCCTAGCCTTTCAAAAAGAGCCGATATTCATCCAAATACTTATGATACTGGAGATGTTTCATATTTAATTGTTTCAACATGTATGGTTCTTATTATGATACCAGGACTTGGGTTTCTTTATTCTGGACTTTCCCGTCGTAAATCCGCATTGTCAATGATTTGGCTATGTTTAATGGCCGGTTGTGTATCGACATTTAATTGGTATTTCTGGGGTTATTCACTAACATTTTCGAAAACAGCTACTAATGGATTTATTGGAAATTTAGACTCCTTTGGCTTGAAAAACGTCCTTGGAGGAGATCCTGGTTCGACTTATCCAGAGCTTCTTTTTGCTGCATATCAAGGAATGTTTTGTGCTGTAACTGGTGCTATTATAGTAGGAGGAGCTGCCGAGCGTGGTAGACTTTTCCCAGCAATGGTTGTATGCTTTATATGGATCACTATTGTCTATTGTCCTATTGCATGTTGGGCTTGGGGAATCGATGGATGGGCTGGGGCTAGATGGGGAGTTTTGGATTATGCAGGAGGAGGTCCTGTTGAGATCGGCTCTGGTCTTGGAGGGTTTGGATATTCTATTGCCCTTGGACGTAGACGTGAGCATATGTTGTTGAATTTCAGACCTCATAACGTTTCTTTAGTCACTTTAGGAACCATTTTACTATGGTTTGGATGGTTAGGATTCAATGGAGGTTCGGCACTTGGCGCTAATCTTCGAGCTGTTTATGCTATTTGGAACTCCAATATTTGTGCAGTTTTCGCGGCAATGACTTGGTGTCTTTTAGATTATCGTCTTGAAAAGAAATGGTCCACAGTTGCTGTTTGCTCTGGAATCATTTCTGGACTTGTTGCTGCAACTCCTGCCTCGGGAATGATCCCGTTATGGGCGTCGGTAATCCTCGGGGTTGTTTCTGCTGTCGTTTGTAATTTCTCCACCAAAATCAAATACCTTGTTCATGTTGACGATTCTATGGATACATTTGCTGAGCATGGAGTTGCAGGAATCATTGGACTTCTTTTCAATGGACTTTTTGCTGCTGATTGGGTCATTGGACTCGATGGAGTAACTGATCATGAAGGAGGATGGCTCAATCATAACTGGAAGCAACTGTACAAGCAATTGGCCTATGTATGTGCTGTCTGTGGATATACTTTAGTAATGACTGTGCTCATCTGTTATGCCGTCAACTACATTCCCGGCTGTAAATTGAATGCCGGAGAAGATGGAGAACTTCGAGGAATGGACGAAGATCAAATTGGTGAGTTTGCCTACGACTACGTTGAGGTAAGAAGAGATTATCTTGCCTGGACTCCTCCTACTCAACATATAGCCGGCTCGGCCCCTGTCGCAGGTGTGCATTCCGAAGCTTCTTCATCACAAGGAGCAAACGAGAAGCAACGCGCAGACTGAACGAAAAAATAAAATCATCCGGACAAACATAAAAATCATCCCGACTCTGCATATATCTCAATCATCCCTCCGTTAACTTCCGTTTGTATTTATTGTTCATTTTGGCGAGCGAATTTGTTATTCAACCTAGGCTCGTCCAACTCGTTATTTTTAGTTTTGATTCTTGCCGAAATGCTGGTGTAATATAGGTATAGATGATAATAGCATGTTATCATAGACATAGTCTTCAGATAGCCGTTACTGGCCGTCATAGAGTACTGTAAACAAGTAGTCGTTAAACGGCAGCGTTAAAAAGCAGCGTCAAAAGCAGCGTCAAAAAGCAGCTTCAATAGCAGCAGCGCTGATCTAATCTCCGAACTTGTAGCCGAATGGAACGGTTGCAGCTGATTTGAGGCGGCTGCAGGCTGTCCTCTAGGTTTTTGAGAGTTGCAGCACAGTTAAAGCACTGCAGCACAGTGAAGAGCTGCAGCACAGCTGAAGGAATGCTGCACATTTGAAGCGCTGCAACATACCCGATTAAAACAAATTATCTAGAGCTCCAATTAAGTTTGAACTATGAAGAATCTGCAATAAAGCTGCTGTCACTGCTCTAGAATCAAGACCATACTACTCAGATCTGAACTATTCAGCGATGAAATACAAAGATATAGCTCTCTCTTGATTACAACTTGTCAGCTCTTGATACTGCATCTCAGTTTGAACGTTCGAGAACTGTAAGCTGCTGCAGCAGGCAAATGAATTGAACTCTCACAGCTGCCTTTTACAGCAGTGTTGGCAGCATAATCATAAGACTAACGCAGTATCCAATTGATTAACACCCTTTGCCAAGCTTGAATAATTTCAATATTTACAACGCCGAATAATTCAAGCTTGTCATTGGAAGTATGATTGGCCAAAGTCAATAGAGAGGAAATGGTGAACAAAATCGACGAGGGATCAGAAGGATCAGACTGCTGCTCAGCCACCTTTAGGTGCAGACCTCTGAGTGAAGTTGTCATATATCTGATAATCTTTCCCGATGATAGCCTTGACTTTCAGCGATGTTAGTGGACATTGGCGATATCTCAATAGCTACTTTTATAGATATAATTACCGACTATTACTGAAATATTCTTGAAAGATTATAGTATGTTCGCGAATTTCTAAACGCTGATTATTCGAGGGGCTAACAATCCTTAATTGTATTGTCAATAGTGTCTCTTAACAGTAACTTTAAGCTCTTGAGTTGAACATGGCTTGATTGCAATCTAAGAATGCGAGGCCTTGAAGGTCCCCAAATTGCTGGAACAGTTTTAGCATTTCTTTACCGATTTCAAGATACCTACATTACGCTGATCACAGTCTGTCGCCTTACATGTAGACTTAACAGCAAGCTATGAGTTTATGAATTGCCGATATTAATACTCAGATTGAATAGCCAGCCGTAAATAGCCTTCCCTTCATGTAGTGATGTTATATACTGACTGGCCGTGAAGTGTATAAATTTAAAGTTGACAGATTCAGAGACAACGAGGCTGATGGCTGAACAAAGTGCCAAAGCGCTTGCTGTTTCTCAAATATAGAGTGAGCTCCAAATCCCGGAGCTTCTTTTAAGAGCTATTAGATTATCTAGTAGGCTGAATTGAAGCAGCCATGTAGCAATTGTATTCATCACTCGTTAAATCTTGCGTTCCTGTACTTGGTATCATGAATTAGAAGCTGCCGATTTCCCGATATTCTGGTGACATATGGGCTAGCTGCCGATATCGGTATTGACTTCACTATAGTCAAACGCATTGCAATATCTACCGAACATATCATTTGATTACAGTTATGCTACAACAAGCAGGATTATTAACGCTAGTACAGTGCATTTGGTCGAAGCAGCCTTTTAGCAGCAGTTTGACGGCTATCTGGAGCAGCTACGTCAGAAGGAGTAGTTAAAACTAACCGGAGCAGACACGACCAGCTGGAGCAGACACGACCAGCTGGAGCAGACACGACCAGCTGGAGCAGACACGACCAGCTGGAGCAGACACGACAGCCAAAGCAGTTAACGACAGCCAGAGCAGTTAACGACAGCCAGAGCAGTTCACTAGCAGTAGTGTTAACTGATGCAGCCCGTTAGTCCGAGAGCTTTAGAGCTGGCACCATATCCATAGCCATAGCATAGTGACGCACCATCGCTAACGACTAGAAGTCCATTTATTCGAAGGGGTCATAAACCTTGGACGATTATGAATCAATTGATCAACAGTATTAACCGATTCAGCCCATTTGGTTAACGCAGAAGCTCTATCAGCAACCACTCTTGAAGGCCCTTCTATCAAATCTTTATATCTCACAGGAAGCCCAGAAGTCTTGAAATCAAATTGTCGGCTCGAACTATTCACCTGACTTGGCGTACTTGAAATCACCACCGTCTTATTCAACCCATCAATTTTTGCATTTATCAACCGATTATCCACAATCAAAGTCATAACAATCTCCTGCACTAAATCCAAGGAAATATCCAAACTTTCAGCTAGAAATTCGAATCTCACCCGAGAATAAGGAGCTACTAAATTAATCATTCCTTGACATCGAATAGACATAATAACATCATCAAGAAAAGTTCTAATGAATTTATCACCCATAACTTCAGCTCGATTGGCCTTTAAAAGCTTATTAAATTCCTCTACATCGGACCTTTGAAATGCTTCAACTAAATGCATCATAACATTAACTTGAGGATCATTTTTATAAGGTTTTGTTTCTTGAGATTCAAAAGGATTAATTCCCGTCCCGGATAACATACAAGCAAGAACATAATATTTCAACACTTGAATCCTCTGTAAAGAACCTGCTTCATCATAATTTTTAAAGCTTTCAAAGAAATCTTTTTGAGCATCATCCCATTGTTCTAGTGTTAGAAAGAAATTACTAGTGCTTGCTCAAATGAATTAAATACTCACTCTCTCTCATATGCATTTTACCTCCACATTCTCGGATAATTCCAAGGATTCTAGGATGAGGAATTGCTGAAGTAACATGAAGAGTCTTTTCATATAATTCCTTTAATTTGACATTATTATTCGTCAATGTACATAATTGAATTTCCAAGGCATAAACCTCTAATAAATAAGTCCCCTTTGAATTATCACTTTCTCCTTCTGTTTGGCAAACCTTGACTAATTCATCAAGGATTTCTTGAGCGGTTCGAATATCTTCATTATCCACATATAATTTAGCCAATTTCAAATTGGTTTTAATCCATAAGCGTTCATTATTCGATTCTTTAAGTACTTCAAGTGTATGTTGATATACTTGTTTCATTAAATCTGTATCATTTGAACTGACATATTCAAGGATGTTGTTGAGACTTTTTTCCGCGTAATTCTTGGTCACGGCTTTTTTTAAATAGGTTAATAAATCATCATAATGTCGGATTAATTCTTGTTGTCTTCCTAATCGAAATTCCAATTTGATTATTTGTTTCTTGGCTTTAAAGCCCCTATGTTAGGTTCTGTAATGTAAGTTTAAGCAGTAGCATGAGAATAAGCCGTAGGGTCAGCGTTAGCCGTAGGGTCAGCATGAGCCGTAGCGTCAACGTGAGTTGGCAGTGTCGGCATCAGCATCAGCCGTTTTAGGTTAGCCACCAGCAGTCAGCGATCTCAGCATTCAGCGTCAGCGTCAGATTCATCAACCATCAGCACCAGCGTCAGCGCCAGCGTCAGATTTTTCAGAGTGAACAGTTAGCATCAGCGTCAGCCATAAGTAGCGTCAGCCGTAAATCGTCGGCTTTCCCAGCATCAGTCTCCTCAGCGCCAGCTTTCTCAGCGTCAGATGTCAGCCATAAGCGTCAGCGTCGGCTTCAGCCTTAGCCTTAGCCTTAGCCTTAGCCTTGGCCGTTAGCAGTTATCCGTTAGCCATCAGCTTCCTCGGCTATTAGCCTCAATTTCAGCGCGCTTCTCATCGTCAGCTTTCTCAGCCTCAGCCTCAGCGTCAGCCGTCAAATGTCAGCCTCAGCTGTAAGCTTCCATCTCAGCTGTCAGTTTCAGCCCCAGCGTCAGCCTCTACCCCAGCCTCAACCTTAGCATCAACCACAGACTCCTGAGCTCCTCGGACCCATCTACCTCTCGACTTACCAATCGCCTTTCTCCTGTTCGGCTTCTACAACCCCCTCAAACTCTTTAATAGCGTCTAAAGGATGGTCTTCTTTCAATGCTGAATTAGCACCACTCAAAACAATCATTCAATTAATCACCCTTTGCATTGTAATACATATTTTCCTATGTTAACGTGAGAAATCCTTCAACAATTACTTACCAGATCCACATCTTGTTCTTCTCCGTCTCCATCGTCTTCATATTCAAAGTCATACTAAATTAGCCAGTCACGAGACATAACAATCCTACCTCCTCCTCGTCAGCACTGAAATCGAAATCCTCGTCATCACTATATGTCATTGTAAATGTTAATCGAAATAGTAGGTTAATTGAACCGTGAACTTGCGTGGAGGAGACTGACCCAGATAGTCTCATGGAAATTGTCCCATGTCGATCGAGGACGCTATGAGCCGACCCAGGTTGACCTTCAACATCTTATCGGCATCCATATCGGCAATGAGGATGATATAGATGAAAGACTCGATATTCCAGTCTCCATTCGCTATTGCAGACTGCGAATCACTCGTCTTTGGATCAATGGATAAATGGATTTATATTTAATTGTAATATGTAGTCTTTGATATGTAGCTGCTGAGATGGATTGGCGATCTATGCGGATATATCGGTTAGCTTCAGCTATGTGCCCAGCTATGTGCCCAGCTAGGTACCCAGCTGCTAGCTGTGGCCTAGGTGTGACCTAGTTGTGACCTACAATCTACTCGATTCAAAGCAGAATATTCTATTTACTTAAGACCTGATTCTAGTAGAAGCGCAGAAGACTTTATTGTGATTGATAACAGGTTGATAGTGCATGATAAACAGTGTTGACCAGATGACCAGATGACCAGATGACCAGATGACCAGATGACCAGATGACCAGATGACCAGATGACTAGATGACCAGGTTGACCATAGACTTCAATGCTTCAATATCTAGCTCGTTATTTAGAACAGTCACCATAAAGGTTCGCCTTGATCATTGAACAAGACCATATTTGCAGTTGTTGGTTTAAACAGTAGCGATTGACGGCTGAGAGTGCCTTTTACACGAAGATCTTTGACCTTTGTTAGAATTAATAGCACAGGTTGGTACTTACTCTTTGAACGGCTTGACGGCCTGAATCACCCATTCCCATGAAATAAGCCACTAGACCTGAGCCTAATGGACAAGATACAGAAGTTCCTGAATACAAGACCGAGTCATCTCCTAAATGAGATAACGATTTGACATTTACTCCTGGAGCAAAAGCATCTACACATTGACCCCAGTTGGAGAACGAAGCTACGGCGTCGGTTCGATCGTCGAAACTACCAATTACAAGAGCTGCAGGAGCAGAAGAAGGAGAGAACCGACAAGCAGAAGTGTCTGAATTGCCAGCTGCTGCAATTACTGGTACATCCATTTCATAGATGGATTGAATGGCTTTGTTAAGTAGTTGATTTTTCGGCATTCCAAATGACATGTTGATGATACTGGGTCGGTTAGAAGTCTGTCGTGCTCGAGTTACATATTCCATAGCCGACAAAACCCAAGAAAGTTTGCCTTGACCAGTTTTTGTAACCACTTTCATATCAACTACATTGGACTTTTTAGCCACACCAAAAGTCTTGGACGATACAAGACCTGCTATATGAGAACCATGACCATTTTCATCTCCAGGTCCTTCTCCTGTATAATCTACACCCATGACTACTCTATGCTCGAAATCGGGATGTTGTCGATATATACCAGAATCAAAGATATATACATCAATACCAGCTCCTCCACTTGGATCATAGACATAATCATAAGGTCCTCCTTTGGACAATTTCTCCACCTGGGAAAGACGGGCTAAATGTCGTGGACTATTACTTTGAACATCTTGAATGCTGATAGCTAAATCCTTGGAGATCCCAGCAACAAGACTACTGAATTTCAAATAACTAGAAAACCTCGGATCAAAGTCACCATACACTGCTTTGAAAGTTCCAATCGTAACATTACCTTGAACTCGGTACCGAAGAGAAGGATAAGCACCTAAGAAATGATCGATTTCCACCCCGGGTGCCAACTGCACAATAAATTCAGCAGATGCACAAATAGTTACGATTAAAGTGCTGAAATATAAAAAGATTAAGAGGTTCATTGTGATGTAGATGTGAAGAGGAGGAGAGTTGTGGAATTGTGGAATAGTGGAATTCTCAAGGAATTCTCAAGTTGAATTCCCAATGTAAAGACGTGTTTATTGACGGACGGGAGGCAGACGGGAGGCGGACGGGGGACGGGAAAATAGAGAATATCAAGTCACATTGTACAAGTCTGATATAAAGCAACTGAACAGATAATATCAGGAGTAGTACATCCAGGGAATGGCTGTAGTACGGACAAGTGGAAGATCATTTTAGAGGTGGAAGATCACTGTAGAGGTGGAACAGGGAGAACGGAAGAACATGAGAACGAGTGAGCAGGAGAACGATTGAACAGAAAAAAGAGTGACCGGAAGAACGGGTGAATGGTGTAAACAGGGCAAGCGGGGAGAACAGATGAATGGCGTAAATAAGGGGAGCGAGGGAAAGTTGAACAGGGAACGGCAGAACGGGAACGGTGAACGGGAGAACAAGGTGAACGATTGCAAACCTAGAGAGCATACTAGAATAACAGTATTGTAGATCGATCATCCCTTCTGGTATCACCAAGAGTAGATCGTATACTTGGAGTGCTCCTGACCACTAGAACTTATTATATAACAGAATAAGCGTAGAACAGTTTAGGACATGCTGTATCACAGCAGAGGCCATAGTAGAAGGAGAACAATTGTACAGAGTATGCTGCAAAGCATGGCACAAAGCATGGCACAGAGCAGCTTTGAGCAAACTGTAAAACACGCTGCACAACAGAGATATCTGAGCGTAGAACGGCAGCAGTAGAGCACTAGACCAGCATTAGACCATCATACCATCATAGGCCATCATAGACCAGCAGACCAGCAGATAACAGCGCAGAACAGAGCTAGAACTTGCAGTGTCTATTAGCCACAACATGCCAGACAACGCCTATAAATGAGAATGATAATTCAACTGTCAGTATTACAATTCTTAAGCACAATCCAAAGTTTACAGTCTCTACTACTATGCCCAAGGAGCTTTTGTACCTGAGACTTCACCTACATCGCTTTCGGTACTCGAAGGAAGGTCATTTCCATTCATATCCTTCCAAGGATATAATCCTTCACCAAATACAAAATGTTGAACAACAGGAAATTTATCCAATACTTCAGCATAATACATTTTCATCATTCCTCTATGAATCTTATTCCAAGTACTCACCGCCGAGATATCATACAACATAGGAGAATGTTCGTGAAAAGGACCAACTTTGACCTTTTGAACAAATGCAATTGCTGAAAAGTAAAGATTAGTGTCTTTGTTCTCTTGAACTTTTCGTTTATCCAAAACACTTTTAGGAGGAAGATCTGGAGTTTCAACATCATGATGAATAGAGAAATCAATTAATTGAGCCGAACCAAGGATATAAGGTAGATGGAAATGATCATCTAGACCCCAAACTCCATGAGATCCTGCAGGTTCAAGAGTATAAAGGACTATTAGTTTCCTTATGACATTGAAATAAGTTTCAAAGATTAAAAGTAGGTCTTCTCCAGTGATATCGGATAAGATTTGAAGGGTTAATAAACCACCTATAAATGCTAAAAAGCTTAATTCATGACCGGTTCCGTAGTCCAGACGTTGACGAGAACCAAATGAGCCAAGAAAGTAGGGGATTAGTTCTGTCCATGGGTTGATGTCTGGGTTGATGTCTGGGTTGATGTCTGGGTTGATGTCTGGGTTGATGTCTGGGTTGATGTCTGGGTTGATGTCTGGGTTGATGTCTGGGTTGAGGTCTGGGTCGGAGGGGGAGGGGTCTATCGATCTCTCAAAACCTCTAAACAGCTGGTCAGCGTCAGATTCCAATTTATCATGCCATAGTCTGAACGAGACGTTTCCAAATCTCCTTGGACCCGTTGAAGGAGGTATTTTATCTATCCATTCGTTTAAAATTGCCAATATTTCAAGCAATTTACCTGCCAAAGGATCTTGAGCTTGTTGAGGACATTTCTTTAGACTTGCAGCTCTACTTAGTCCTATTAAAGTATTTTTAATATGATGATAAGCTTGACTTGAAGGGAATTGGCGTAAATCTTCAGCCGAGTTGATTCTTTTAGTTGGTTTAGAATATTTCATAGTAGAAGCTGTCAGGAGCTGTCAGGAGCTGTCAGTAAACCGTCAGTAAGCCGTCAGTAAGCTGTCAGGAAGCTGTCAGGAAGCTGTCAGGAAGCTGTCAGGAAGCTGTCAGAACGCTGTCAGGAAGCTGTCAGAACGCTGTCAGGAAGCTGTCAGGAAGCGGTCAGTAAGCTGTCAGGAGCTGTCAGGAGCTGTCAGAATGCTGTCAGAACGCTGTCAGGAAGCTGTCAGTAAGCTGTCAATAAGCTGTCAGGAATCGCGAATCGCTGATCAGGGGAATTTCAGTTGAATTTTGGGAATTTGAATTTTGGGAATTTGGGACTTTGAACTTTGGAGTGAAATATTGGTCAGCGATTATCCAATGTCGAATTATTCAAACGAAAATCAACGCGAAATTCATCCAACTGAATCAACAACTGGCTTCGGGCTTCAGCTTCAGCTTCGACTTCAGCTTTAATTTCAGCCTCAATTTGAGCTTCAATTTCAGCTTCAATTCAGCTCAGCTTCGGCATCTTCTCAATGCCTCTTCAATGGAATACAGAACCATTTGGTGCATTATATGATGCAGTTCAACAGATTTTATATGACCCCGATCGATTTCCGGCATTAAAATCAACATCTTCTTTACAAAGTTTATTCGACCAAGTTTCGCAAGATTTTATCAACTTTCTCGATAGTCCAGGAAAATCCGAAGCAAGTAGAAATGTTCTAAAGAGTGGTAGGTGAATGATTATAGAGCTGTACTTAATTTGTCTAACTAGGCACGATCAATCTTCATTCAATTGAATATAAAGTCAATGAAGAATTTATTACTCAATCTTGCCTTTTATCAGAAGAATTAAATATCGACGAACTTGTTTCAGCCGAATTAATTCGAAATGCAAGTTTAGATTCTTCAAGATTAAATCTAAGTCCTGTTCAAGGAGGGTTGGCAATCTTTTATGTTCGAAGGAAATATATTATTGATTTAATGGCGTTTTTCCTTGAACAAGCTTGTATTAATGATGGAATAATTGCAAAACAATCAAAAAGGTTTATTTCAAGTATTTGTGGATCTCGAAAAGACAATTTAAATCCTTATTTATCGGCATTTTCATCAATTGAAAATTCATTATTAAATCTTGATGAGAAAGAAAAACATTCTCGATTATTAGGAACTTTTAATCAACAATTATCTCATACTTTATCATTAAGAAGGTCATTTTTATATCAAGAACATGATTCAATTGGTCAATTATTATGTGGAATTATTTCAAATGGATTTGCAAATGGATTTGAGGATTTTATTACAATTATAAATAAAATCAAATCTTTTGATAAATTCGATTCTTTATTTATTCATTATATTCCTTTTACTTTAAGATTTTTTGAACAAATGATTCCTCAAAATCAATTGGTTTTATCTGGTGAGAATGTTGGATCGGGTGCAAATATTCAATTTAAAGATGCAAAACTTATGTTTGAAAATCTTTTTAAAGAGTCTTCTTCTTCGTGGACTCAAATTTATTGGAAAGGAGCAGTTCAATTGGTCTTTTTAACGCATTTCATGGCATTAATTAAACCAACTGAACAATATAGAAATCAATTTGATTTCCAAAAGGATATTAAAACAAATATTCATACATCTCTTGCCCTTGGAGGTCTTGAAATGTTAATGGTAATGGCAGGAGATTGTAATCCTATTGTTCGAAATGGATCTACAATGTTTGATTATAGAAGTACCACTTTACAATTGACAGTTCCTCAACTTCAATTAATAGGAGGACAAGGACAAGAAGAATCTTTAGCTTTTAGTCTTCAATTTTTAGGACTTTTAACTGATCGATTTCAAGCATTTTTAGATGGATTTATTCTTTATTTATCGGATATTCTTGTTGATTTAAAAGTCTTTGAAGAAGATACTTATATGGCATTTGCATCGAATGACGATAATAATGATGAAGCTGATATTTCTTCTTCGGTTGATATGGAAAGGTTCTTTTTATTTATTGCTTATTTATATGTTAACCGTCCTTCTGAACAATTGGAATTCTGGGATAATCCCGATTCAAATACTTTAGGATTCATGAAATGGGCATCTCAAAGTCAAGTACCTTTTATGTCGTCAGTGTTTTGTGATATGTTGGCATATTTAGCCAGTGGTCCTGAAACTGCTAATGCTATTTATTCATTTTTAAAATCCGATCGATTGGAAAATGAACTTAGTTCTACAAAACCTTCATCTTCAAGGAAATCTCATAAAATCTCTTGGTCTTTTATTCTAAGTGTTTTCGAGCATTATAAAGAATATTTAGTCTTACCAGCTGCTGATGCTGTTAAACCTACTGCTACTGTACTTGAACTTGATGATGATGCTATTTTACTTTTAAGCTGTTTTTTACTTCTACTTGATCGTGTATTACAATTTGTTCCTATATCTCGTCAAGAATTAGCAGGAGAAGCAGGAGGGTCGAATATTTTCAGTATTTTATGGCATTTCCTTAACTTTCAAAGTCAATTAATTGGTCCTATTCTTACAGTATTTGCTGGATTTGCTTTGGATTCTCAACATGTTCAAACAAGAAGTGTTTTATGGATTTATTTGGATTATTGGTTATATACTTGGCCTATTTATTCTCCTAATGGTGATATTATAGAGCCAGGATTATCGACTTCTGATCGGTTTTCATCTATTTTCGTGACTTATTCTCATATTTTAGGTCTAACAAAGCTTTTAGAGGCTTTATTACGTCCTTCAAATGGTTCAGTCGATCGTTATGAACTAACTTTTCCTCAAGATTTAGGAACTTATGAAGGTACAACCTATCGTAGAAATGGAATTTGGCCTTATATTTCCATTTTATTAGGAACTATACTTCCTGGATCAATGTCTCCTTCGCTCACTTTAAAACAACAATTAGCTCTTCAAATCCCTTGTCTTCTCTCCATAAGGCACTGCCTTGAATCTTTTAATCCTCAAATGACTCTATTATGGTCAACATTAGGAGTTGATCCTGATCTTGTTGTTAAGAAGTATTCCACTTCGTTTCAAATCTATTTAATTTCTCATCCTTGTGGCCCTACAATGGATTATATTTTCTCTGCAAATGTTTATTCGATTCTTATGGAGATTCTTTCTACAGGAATTGATACTTTGAAAGAAAAATCGGTTCAAGATCCTTATATACAATCAGTATTACATTGTTTAAGGATTGTCAATCAAGTATTGGATTTACAAGATTCATATCTTGAAGTTCTTGTACCTGAATTTAAGAAATCTTCTAGTCAGCAGCTCAGTTCTCAAGGCCTTAGCTCCTTTGAAGATGCTATTTTATTCAATCTCAAAGTTGTTTCTGATTTGGCTTTATATATTGGATCTTCAAACATTCAGTTGGCCAAATTGTCTCTTGAATTATTCTCTAAATTAACCAAATCTCGTCAATTCTCAACTTCTACAACCTCTTTATATTCAAGAAGCAGATTGGTGAGTTTTCTTGATAATATTGATGAATCAGTACGGATAAAAGAAGCATTTATTGAACAATTAGAACGAATTCCTTCCGATTGTCAACTCGATGAAAATGAACCTGAATCCGATATTATTCGGTTAAAAATCCAAATCTTGGAATATATTTTAAACAATTTATCTTTAACTTCGAAACAATTTACTGTTTCTCATTTCTTACTTGGATTCAGCTCGAATGGAGAAGGATCTCTTGTTTTAGGGTCTGAAAGAGGTGAAATTCTATCACAAACTTCGGTTTTCAACACAATATTAATTCTTCTACAAGATACTCTTTTAATGACGAGCGATGAAGAAATCCTTTATGAACAAGCAGCAATTGCTGGTCGTTGTAGTGAGATTATTCTTTATCTTTGCAAAAACCCAATTTCTTCAACCTTGATTTTAAATCATCTAAGAGATTTGAATTATTTCATGAAAATCCTTGAAATCGAACCTATAATTGATTCAAATGCTTTTTGGCAAGGTCGACAATATTCAATTGATGATGAATCCTTTTTAAATTCAAAATCTCATAATGCTTTAATTGCATTTTTCCGTCATCGTGCTGCTTTATTACAATGTTTATCAATGGAAATTCATGCTTGTTATATGAGAGGTTCTTTATCTCTTGTATCGAAATTCCTTGATGCTTTAATCAGTGATTCCTCTGGACGATCAGAAACTCCACCTAAAGCTCTTTTATTCCTTGATTTACTTGAATTCGAAGTTCCTATTGAAGATACTGTCGATTTGGAGCAAGTTTCAAGGATATTTGGACCGAAAACTGTAAAGCATTTTGCTAAATTAGAAGTTGAAGCAGAAAAAACTGTAGATTTATCTGTCGATTCCTTGGATTCTCAAGCTGATGAGCTAAAGTTATTACTCAAGCTTAAAGCAATTGAATTATCTGCTCAAGGTAAACAACAAGAAGAATTTGTTTCTGCTTCAGATCAACTTGTTTCAACTTATATTCAAACCCGATCATGTCGAGAAATGCATTTCGTTCAACTATCATGCCTTGAATCTTGGTCTCATTTGATTCTAACTCTTGTCAATGATGGTGAAATGTCTGCTACAAGTCGATCGACTTTTATTCTGGAAATCACCCAGAAAATCATTCATAAACTCACAAGTTATTCGGTCAAGGATATTGCTGCATGTTGTGATATAACAAGCCTATTGACTCTTTTGTTCAAGGTATATCAACAGGATCTGACTACATTAAACGCCGGAATGTTGGATTTGAAAGATACAACAAGTTATATTCGAATCAATTCTTTATTTCAAGCGGCTTTATTTGCTATGCAATCGTCAAAAGCGACTCCTGAACTTCGTGCTGACCTTTATATCATTTGTTATCAATATCTTGCACTTATATCCGATCAATCAGATGGAATCCTTAAAGAAAACATTCAAGTGGTCAAATCTGTTGGGTCTAAACTGCTTGAAGTTACTTCTGGCGATGCTACAGTTGGAGAATTCCCTACAAGAATAGGAGCTTTGATGTTTTTGAATGTTTTGACTGTCATTTCTCTCAAAGTAAAATCTTCGGACTTGTTGGACAATCTGGTCAAGTTCAACACTGTATCGTTAATCGTAGTTTCTATCAGCAGTTTGGATAAATCCATTTGTTCTTGGGGAAGACCATGGAATAAAGTCGACAATCGAGCTCTTACTGATGTCTATGAAGACTTGTCGATATTCAAATCTTCATTATGTTTGCTGTTGGAGATCTGTCAGACTCGAAAAGGGGCCGACAAGGTCATCAATAGTGGAATATTCAATATCCTTGAAAACCTTCAATTGTTGAAACTAGATCCAGATATTGGTCCTCAATCCGATCCTGGTCCTAATCAACAATTTGCTCCTTTTTCAAATGATCTTTTGCCGATATTCCAGTTGGTTTTGGCTATTCTTTTAACAATGGGCTGGGAAAATGATCCTGTGAAGGAGATGGTCAGATCATTCCTTGTCAACAGTCAACAATTGATAAGTTCTTTGTTTAAGAAGGAGGTTCAACATCGAGAAGTTATAACCGATAAATATCTTGATCAGTTGATTAACGTATTGGTTATGCTGACTACTTTTACCGGTGCTTTGTAGACGTCGAGGATTCATACAGAGGCTGTGCGATGCACCTTACAGCTGTGGGCTTCCACTCCTACGATGACGCAAAGGCCTCCGCTCTCATAATATTGCCATTAGTCTCTTGGAGATTCTTCAGATGCCGTCCAGGCTCTCGCGACGCTCGATGCTCTCTTCAGGCTATCGACGCTCCTGATGCTTCACTCAAGCTACCGGCGCTCTCCAGCGCTCCCCTCAGCTCTCGACGACTATCCGCAACCCAGCTGTGGGTTTTCTGGCTTCCCGGCTTCCCACTCGACATTGGCTGAAGGCTCCGTTCCCCGAATGCTCCCCAGTACTGTTGGCTTCGACATTGACTGCAAGGCCTTTGCTCTTCGGATACTCCCGATCCAAATATCTGCTTTCAGAGCTTTGCTCCGATCCAGCTATGGGGGCTTGGGCTCCCGGAGCTCAGGGGCTCATGCTGACAGTAACTACGGTGGATACCAAATCTGACAGCTACAGATCTAAAGTTAGGATTGGATCTTCAGGAGGTATTACAATAGTTCTTAATACTACAGATTGATTGTTTATTTTCTTACTCGTTCCTAGTAACTCTTCGTAGTCAAGCCCTGTAGCCTGCTCCGATATATCTGCAGTTCCCGGTAATATCGGTAGCTGCCGATATTGTAGTTCCATGTTGCAGTCCGATATCGGCGAACTGATATCGGCGGACTGATACATATTCAAATAGCAGCACAGAGCCAAATATCCTCGTCAGGTTTGTCATCCCTAAAACATACACAGCCAAATATCTCCAGCTTGCATTCTTAAAACATCCTTGGAATTTCATGAGTTAAATGACCTTTCACCTGAGTCTCCGCCTGTTTAATCTGTTGTAACCTTTCCTGCAGCGTCGTCGTATTGCTATCGATCCATTGAAGAGAAGAGAGATGAGAATTAAGGATCTTTACCACTTGAGTTAAAGCATCATCGTCAGAAGTGCGACTTAAATCCTTTGAAACTCGATTGATTTCATCAATAATAGTCGATAGATTGCCTCCAATTCCTTCCAATTTATCGTTAAGATCTTCGGCCAATTTATATGCCTTTTCCCGTTCTTGATCAACAGGATTAAGACCGTTTGAACCAAGGAATCCCATGAGATTTTCCTCGGCTTGGTTTTCATAGTTACCAAGTAGAGATTCTAGATCATTCTGCTGTCGATCGATATAATCTAGCATCTGATCTATTCTTCCTTGGGCTTGTTCTGCCTTTACTACGTCGGTATACAATTGTGAGATTTTTTCTCCATTTAAAACCAGAATCTGATCCCAGGCTCCGATTTCTTGAGCTTGACTTTTGAATTCTTCTGTCCGTTTGGCCAATGCACTGGTCCATTTGACAATAAGATCTTCCATTGATTTGTTTTTAATACTTGCACTGGCATTGATGGGGATTTCAATAGCTGGTTTGGCTGCCTCTTTCTCCAAAGGCTTCTCGCCAGACTTGTCACCAAGTCCTGTAGAAGTAGATCCGAAATTGAGAGTACTGGGTTTAGAATCAGTCTTGCCAAGGCTGGGAGTAGTAGCAGTAGCAGCAGCAGGCTGACTAAAAAGATTAGAGCCAAGGCTTCCTAGACTGGCTCCAGCAGCTGGAGTCGCAGCAGGAGTAGTGTTGGCAGCAAAAAGGCTAGGCTTTGATGTAATTCCAGCAGCAGGAGTCGCAGCAGGAGTTGCAGCAGGCGTAGCAGTACCGAAAAGACTGGGCTGCGCCGATCCAGTTGAAGCTGCCGTAGCAGGAGGCGTGGTAGTAGTTTTCTGACCAAAAAGGCTTGAACCAGTGCCCAGGCCAGTGCCCAGGCCAGTACTAGAAGCAGTAGCAAGCGTGTCAGAAGTAGATTTTGAGTTAAAAAGATTTGAGCCTTGACTAGAGTTTGTTCCTGTAGTTCCTCCAAAACTGAAACTGGAATTAGTGCCTGCGCCAGTAGCTGTAGAGCCAGTAGCACCAGCCGCACCAGATTCTGGCGCCTTTTCCGCAACCTTTCCAAACATCGCGAGCCCAGTTGTGGTCGTGGCTCCTGTAGTTCCTGCAGGTCCTGCAGTTCCTGTGCCTGTTGTTCCTGTGGACCCAGCAGCTCCGGTAGTTCCAGTTGAAGATCCGCCAAACCCACCAAACCCAGCAGCCGCTCCTAAAGTACCGGCAGGCTTTCCAAAACTACCAAGTCCTGTTGAAGCAGTTCCAGACTCTGATGTTTTTGCTCCAAACGAAAATGCTGGAGGAGTAGAAGTGCTTGATCCAGGAACAGAAGCATTAGCCGTCGACGGTATGGATCCAAACAGACTTCCACTTTGAGCTGTAGCTGGCTTATTACCGAATAGACTGGCGCTTTCTGGTTTAGCACCATCCGCTGGTTTAGAAGCATCTGCTGTGCTAGCACCATCTGCTGGCTTTCCAAATAAACTACCTGGTGTGCTATTGAATAAACTTCCAGCTGAAGCAGTTGCAGGTTTACCAAAAAGGCTTCCTGCAGTAGAAGTAGCCGGGGTACCAAACAGCCCTCCACTAGGGGCAGGGTTGCTAAATAGACCAGTTCCACCTATAGCTGCAGGCTTGGCAAATGATCCTTCTGGTTTAGGAGTATCTGCAGGGGTAGTTGAACCAATTAATGGCTTAGCTGCTGCATCAGCTTTTGGAGTAGTTGTTCCTGACGCAGGAAGTGACGCAGGTCCAGATGTGTTACCAAAAGTTGTACTGCCAAACATTGGCTTGGAAACGTTTGAACCAAACGCGTTGTTTGTACTTGTGGTAGTGGCGGCATTTGAAAAGTTAGTGCTACTGAATGTATTAGCAGCAGGAGTAGAGTTAAATAGGGAGCCAGTAGAGCCAGATCCAAATGCAGAGCCTGTGCCTACGGTGCCAGTAGTCGATCCAAATGGACCAGCACCTGTTGTGCCAGTCGATCCAAATGCACCAGTACCGGTTGTGCCAGTAGTAGATCCGAATGCACCAGTGCCTGCTGTGCCAGCAGAGCCTGATCCGAATGCACCGGTACCTGCGGTACCTGAAGAACCTGATCCAAATGGACTAGTACCTGTGGTCCCCAAAGAGCCCGACCCGAACGCAGAGCCAGTTCCGGCGCCCGCTATATTACCCGTTCCAGTACCCGTTCCAAGGGTAGAACCCGAGCCAAAAGCAGACCCTGAACCAAAAGTAGAACCAGAACCAAACGTAGACCCCGAACCAAACGTAGACCCGGATCCAAATGCTGACCCAGAACCAAATGCTGAACCTGGTTTAGAATCGGAAATATTCTGCCCTAAATTAGTACCACAAGAATTAATCCTACAAAAAACTAACCTGTGGCTTGATTATTAGAATTGCCTCCAAAAGGCCCTGGTTGGCCCGGTGTAGACATCGTATTCAATCAATCAATCAATAAATTAATGAATTAATCGCGTTCGAATCGATGTTTTCAACTGAGATTTGGATTGAGTGAAAGTCAAGCTGTTACCCTGCTTTTGATTGGGCAAGTCGATGGTTACGGTTACCCTGCTTTCATTAAAGTTGTAAATAACGATCGAAAAATCCACTCTCTGGCAGTCTAACTACCGTGCTTGGAATATTTACGACGTAGGAATATGATAGCTGAAGAAGTGTAAATCTTGATAACACACTATATAGTTCTGTGAAAAAAATCTCGGAATGTAGATTAAAAGCTCATAGTGAATTCACTGTAATGCACTTTAATCCACTGTGCCCCATGACCTCCTTGTTCATAAGTTTCAACTACTTGAGTCTCTCAGTCTCTCTTTGAACTAGGGCCTTGTAATGGGCTCGAGTGCTTGGAAGTAACCTTTAGATCAATAGAACCATTGATTGATCGTTTGTAAAGGTTGCTCCAAAGACTTTAGAGATAAAAGCTCAAGTTTATGCCGTTAATGCTTTATGCTTTATGCTCTATGCTCTTTATGCTCTTTATGCTCGCTGACACGTTTTATCAGGTTGGATTCACCCCGTTCAAACACGTTGATGTAGGGCTTGATTCTTTGTTGGTCGTAGAGTGTCGGTTGTAGTGCGTAACCTGTTGCGTTTCTTGTCATCTTCAGGATATCTTTGACTTCGCCAAAAGTAATGACATGAGGAGCCGTATCCAGTGCTCAACTTCGCCTATGGTAGTAGAGTATCCAAAGAAATTGGAGCATGTTGTATAGTTGAATCCAAAGGAAGAATGAATGCCAGGAGTAACCAGGTCTATCCATACAAAACTTATGTATGTCCTTGAGATCAGGATGAACGTTTATTCTACCATTTGTTTGAGTATAGTAGGACAGCAAATGCTCAATGTTGTAAGTGTTGTTGTAGTGCTGTTGGCTTTGCCGTAGGCGTTTTTGCAGTCGTTTTTATAGGCTTGTTGTAGGCCTTGTGTTGACAACTTCCGAAGAAAGACCATACCATAATCTTTCATATATTGAAATGGATCTTTGACGTCCGTGTTCGCAAGCTAAGCCAGAACAGTGATCCCTCTCTGTACATGTAGACGGTTTTTTATACGATTATTTTCAAGTTTCAACGTTCGAATGTGCGCATAACGGTAGATGAGTTGGATGAGCTGCCAACTGACAATGTGCGTATTGCCTGATAACTGGTTGGACTGAAAACAAGGCATATAGATTCCAACCGTTTGAGCCAATAGTTGCTTGACTAGATTTCTCGGCCATTAGGCAAATGTTGATGAGCAGTTATAGCGGTCTGCAAATATTTCTTGTCCGATAAGATCGGAGTTAACATATGCTTAACATTGATAAGCAGTTGATCACCTGCTATGAAGTGCTTGTAAAAAAAACAGCACCTTCAATAGAAAGGTTTTTTTTATTTTTTTCGTTTTGTTGTTTGACAACTCCTTAACATCACTTGTATAGACAGCAAGGTGATGTTTATAGATCCTGCTCTGCCCGGGAGGAATGAGATTAGATCGGACAATTATGGCAACGAGAAAGAGCATCTGTAACGTATTCGCGGAGCCTTTCCTGTTTATTTGCTGAGCTTTTCTTGCAGTTTATACTGGGCTTAAACTGACAAGGTGTTCACCAAACGTTGGATAGGCTTAGAAAGTTTTGCTTGCCTATGATAGAGGCTAGGCTTTGGTGAACTGTTAGAACCTGCAAGAGTGAACAATAGCAAGTATTTCACGCTTTAATCAGATAGTTTGCCGACTAGGAGTGAGCTTGGACTGAAGAAGGCAACGGAACGGTATTGGAATCCGGAGATCGATTCAACATGAACGGCTGACAATTCATGCGCGAGATTTGTTCCTAAGGTGGTGAAACAGTGGCTGATTCATTTGAAGTCAGATCACTACAAGCGCAATGGCGAGCGCAAGGATCTTCGAAGCTGGGTGAGGGTGCGAGGACAAGGTCAGTCCAATATTATGACCCTAATAGGATCTGGAGAGAAGCCAGATCGATCGAGCATATGACGAAGATAGTCGAGAATGCGAGAACAGATAATAGTATCCATAAAGGCTTCCATATAGGATTCACGAAGGAGGACCTCGAAGAATACGAGCCTTGAACCGCGGCTGGGCCAGTCTTGACACCAAGACAGATGGCATGAATGGCCAACGGGAGGGCCTGCCAAACCCAACGTTCAAATCAATAATATATGCCATGAGTGCCAAGTTCACTGGCTTTAATACCAAAGGCAGCAGGAAGGAATAACAGGAGCAGAGACGATCAAAGGAGGTCAATAGTCCAAATGTTGAGAGAAATACGATGAACAGGATGGTTCAAAAGGACCTTGATCGGGCCACTTATAAACAAATCCGTTACCGAGCAACATATCAGCAGGTATCCAATCATCAGGTACCACATAGCAATCAACAAACGTAGTATAATCACCTAGAGTGAGAGGAATGTGACAAGAGTGAGAGGCAGTAAGAAAGGTATCTTTAAATTGGGCAATTTTACCGGGGGGAGGTTGGCCATATAGTCCACCGAAAGTTTACTAGCCAAGGAATAAGAGACAAGAGAAAATGCGCTGCTGCTGTCAAAAAACATTGAAGCAGTGAAATCTAAAATAGAGACATGTTCGATGAGTGACGGGAACTGTAACTGAGTATTGTCGAGAGATAACGCATTTTGAAGAGAAGCCAAATTCGCTGGTAACACCACATCATCAGGAACTATATAGAGTAGGCTGTCGTAGAACGGGTCGTCTGAAGAAGACTCATCTTCAGTGTAGATCTCCTCTATATCAGATAACATCGTGCAGAAAGAGGAGTCCAGAGCCGTCTCTTCCACGGCCTCTTCCATGGTCTCATCATAGCCATCCTGACCCTGTAAAATATCGAGGTTCTCACAGTCAGATTTGAAAAGTTCCGCACGACCAACAATATTTCCTTTAACTACCACATCAAAGAAAAAGTTGCCATTGGAGTAGAAACGATTTTGGCTGAGAGACATGGAGTTCGTCTTAATACCTTGGCCTGTGGGCGTATAGGACGGGGTAGATTGGCAAACGAAAGCGCGGGAACCAGCTTCCACGGAAGAGACAGGCGTAAGCGGGAACTGGATCGGCGGAACCTCAGGAGGCTCTGTAGGTTTGAGGACTTTGGAGCCGAAACGGGAAGAAACTTTGGCCGCGTAACGATAATAACAGGCGGAGTTGTTCGAAAGAACTGCCCATGAATTGAGACCGACCAGCTTGAGCTCGTAATCCGGAGACCCAAGTAAAGAACGAAGATGGTCATACAAGCTTTGAGGATTGTTGGTAGTCAAATTGGCCAAGTTGTCGAACCGGGTGAGCATCTGGGCAACAGTTTCGCCCTGTTTTGTCTCAAAAACACGCAAGGCCTCCGCTGCGACAACACGATTGTCCTGCACACGGGACAACTGCAACAAAAGACGGCAAAAGAACCCCCAGGAGATGGGGAGATGGTAGCAACGGGAAAGACGATTGAAACGCACCTGAAGATCGGTGTTTACAAACTGGCAAAAATATTTGACCCAAGCATGATAAGGCGTCTGATAACGAATAAACGCCTCTTGCACGACAACTAAGAGCGGAGGTAAAGCTGGCACCTTGCCATTCATGAAATCTTGAGTTCTGAACTGATTGTTCAAAGCAGTATCAACTATTTTCGCCGATCTTCAAGATCTGCAATTCAGATGAAATACTCAAATTGTTCATAGGAACGTACATCAACTGATTTGCTTCCGTAATGAGGTCCGGAAAGACAGCAAGGACCTCGTCTTCGGAAAGGAAGATCATGCCAGAGATGGGGCATACCTTGGTCGCTGCTTCCCCATACTCCACAGGTTCATTACGAACAGGAAAGCCAAAAGGGCTAGGAATATAAGGTTGGGAGCAACGTTCTGCAAAATTCGCGGCAAGTGCAGGAGTAGGTTCGGTCACAGGAGGTGCGTCTTTGGCTGCGTCTTTGGCCTCCTCGTTAGCAAGATTTTCCTGAGAATTGGCCCTGTCTTGCTGCATTTCCTTAACAGCATCCAACAATTTTTCCAATGTATCCGTTTGAGCATCCTGTCTAGTAGCAAAAAGCTCAAAACGATCTTCGAGGGTGCCAAGGGCCTCTTGCGTCTCCAATAAGGTGCGGGAATCGATGCCCGTAAAGGAGCCCGAATTGAAAGGATGTTCAGTTTTAATTGCCATAACAAGACTAGTTCAGGACAATCCAAAGTAGAAAGAAAAACAAAAGTAGTAAAAGCCCCACAGAATAAATTGTAGATTAATATTCGAAAAATAACAAAGAGATCTACTCATACAACAACAGTACTTGTGAGTAGCAATTATATGAGTTCAATTGAGTTAGAAATATATGAAAGATAGAAGCAAAGTCTGAAACTTGATAACAAACTTTATACTCTAGAAAATATTTCAGAATGTGAATAATACATCATAGTGTAAACAAAATAAAGTCTAATATTTACCCTACTTCAACAAGTATTACCCTACTAAGAGCAGAATTACCCTACTAGCCGAATTATCCTACAAGCCAAATTACCCTACTTGGGACGAAAGACTGACAATTACTATAAACCTTTGTCATCAGGCAACGAAGCTGCAGCACCAATAGCTGGAGAACATTGTGCATATAAAGCATCCGAATCCCCCCACTACCTGCTTCCCCACGCAATTGTCTACTCACACATCACAATTGTCTCTGTATTCTCAGAAATCACTTAAAATGGTCCACAAGTTAATCCTCGTCCGTCATGGACAATCTGACTGGAATGAAAAGAATCTCTTTACTGGGTGGGTTGATGTAAAGTTGTCGGAAATTGGCAAGAAAGAAGCTGCCCGAGCTGGAGAATTGTTATTAGAAGCCAAGCTTAAACCTGATATTCTTTATACTTCGCGTCTTAGCCGAGCTATCCAGACTGCCAACATTGCTCTGGAAGTCGCAGATCGCATGTATTTAGACGTCAAGCGTCATTGGAGATTGAATGAGCGTCATTATGGAGCTCTTCAAGGAAAGAATAAAGCAGATACTCTTGCTCAATATGGAAAGGATCAATTCATGTTGTGGAGACGTTCGTTTGACATTCCTCCTCCTCCTCTTGATGATTCTTCCGAGTTCTCTCAAGCTCATGATGAGCGTTATGCTGATCAGGATTCTTCTATTATGCCTCGAACTGAGTCTTTGAAGTTGGTTATTGATCGTTTACTTCCTTATTGGCATGAGGAGATCTCCAAGGATATCTTGTCTGGAAAGACCGTCATCATTGTAGCTCACGGCAACTCTTTACGTGGTCTGGTCAAGTATTTGGATAACATTCCCGATGCCGAGATCTCGGAACTTAACATTCCTACTGGAATTCCTTTGATCTATGAATTGGACGACGAATTGAAGCCTGTCAAGCCTTCTTACTACCTGGATCCTGAAGCTGCTGCTGCCGGTGCTGCTGCCGTCGCTGCTCAAGGTTCAAAGAAATAGGCCATATCTTTGACTACTGGTCAATTAAGCAACATTTAGGATTAGTTATTATCATACTAGAGTAAATACATCTATTATCTTGTGATTAAAAGCCAATTGCTCATGAGCAGTTCTTTGTAGTTGATCTGTTGTTTGATTGGCTGATTCGAATTTGTCGATGACGTTGGTTACCCTGTTGTGAATGATTATGTAATATCGCCATGTCTATAGCCGAAACCTCACGGCAATCCTTATCCATACTGTCCATAAATGCCGGAGAAATTGGAGGCAACCGATCTTATAGAGAACCGCCATACTTTTTCAGGTTGGAGTTCGAGATCACAATCTCAAACGTCAGTTTCTAGCCTTCACACTGCTGGAATCGTCAGACTGACCATTGAGCCTGATCAGAGTCAATGGCAATCAATTGCTTTGTAGAAGAACTGGCCGGCCTTTAGGATCTAAGATACTTGGACCTGAATAGGGGAATTATTCGCCGCATTGATAAACTGTAGCCAGTTCAGAAGAGCCGTTGACTATTTAAAGACTGAGATGCATCCACCCTGTACAATTAGCTTTTCTAATTGTATGTAAAGCTCTAATCTATTGAACAATGGATTTTTTTTCAGCATTACTGCCTCGCTCGGCTGTAATCTGGTTGGTTAAACCCTTGGCTCAGTACTCTAGGTATGAGATGGTCATTCGGCCTATATCATCCTGGCGATGACTGATAAGATCACATCAGTTTGCGGTCAGAAGAAAGTCGGCTATGCGAATACTGTATTGCAGAAAATAAGGACTCGAATTCATCACATCGCGTCGCGTCGCATCCCATCGCGTCTGCATAAATAGAGTCAGTTGTATTCATCCTGAGGGAATACCGCAGAGTGGCACTAGCAATTGGCAGCGTCAAAGTTTTCGTCAATCCCTTAACTTATAGCACAAATTTCTCATCTAATGATCTAAAAGTAATTGAAGAGAGACTGGTTTAAATCTCGAACAATCTTTCAAGGGAATTTGATCATCCGCCGATCTCACTAAAAAGTTAAAATCATCAGATGAGTCACTATGACCGAATAATGACCGAATAATGAGTCAGCACAGATATATTCAATTATTTCAATCTTCAAAATCCATCTCTTAGCATCTCAACATCTCACTTTCTCATCATGGATTTACCAATGAATAGTTTCGAAATAATTCCATTGGATAGTGAACCAGATCAAGATTTCTACATTCGAAGATTACATCCATATAGCTCTTGTGAGACATTTTTAGATGTAGCCCAAGTTTCAGTACGAGCATTTCATAATGATCCTCTATTTGACTATATAAATGGACCTCGATATCGAGTTGTTGGTTATGACCAATCGGAATTTGCTCGAAATGTCTTGGGTGGTTTGGAAAAGCTCGATACGTTCATCAAAAGAGCAAAAGATTATAAATTATTGAACCTTTCGTGGTTCTATCATCTGCATCGAAATGCCTTGAGACCGGATTGTCTATCATATGTTTTATATAAACGGGCAGAAAAAGATGAGATTCGAGATAGAGCAATTGCTTGTATACGATGGGATCTTCCTGTTCATATGGCTCCATTAATTCAACCATATAATACTTGGTCTTTATGGATGTATCGACAGTGGATTCATTTTAAATATGGGATATTGGAATTTTTCAATTTTTTTGGAAAACAAATTCCTTTTAAAAATGCCCAATTGGCAAAATTCGTTCAAACTGAAGAAGAATTTAATATTGATATTTATCCTTTAAATACTCAGGAGACAACTGATAGGTTGGCACTTTTAACCTCTAAACAATTGGCTTTTACTCGGTATAGTCAAGAATATCTTGTGCATTTAGGATCTATGGTATTAGATCCGGATTTCCAACGTCAAGGACTTGGATATCGATTTCTTTCAAAGACAATGGAATTAATACCAAAGGTTGTAACTCCATTTCAACATTCAAATGGATTAGATTATTCTAAAGGACCTCAAAAATTAAATATGTCTGCATCAGAAGCTGGGGCTGGATTATATCAAAAATTAGGATTCGAATTTATATTAAGTAAGGATATGAATTTAGGAGGTGTTGTAGTCCGTCAAAGGGTGTTGGAGAAGGTATTGGACATGTCTTAATATGAATATGACTATAGAAGGGTGTGATGCCAGGTGGAGAGTATGCCAGAGTTGGAGCAGCATTCAATGGAGAGAGTTGATGAAAGGTGGAGTGCAGTCAACTGGAGAGAGTTGATGAGCTGGAGTGCAGTCAACAGAGTGAAGGTATAGGTCCAGAGCTGAAATTGAGTCAATATAGTATAGAGTTAATGCCAGCTGGAGTGCAATCATTCATATGCTAATTATGTAGAGCTAATTATGAGCTAATTATGAGCTAATTATGAGCTAATTATGAGCTATGAATCTCTGCTGTGGTAAAGTCCTCTAACTTTGGAGGCTTGTGTAATTTCAACAACAAAGAAGACGAAATAACCGAGATAGAACTTAAAGCCATTGCTAAAGAAGCCCAAACAGGATCCAATCGAGAGTTATGATATGGATAAATAACTCCTGCAGCAATAGGGATTCCAATTATATTATAAACAAGAGCCCACATCATGTTGAATTTTATCCTTTTGAAGGTAGCTTTTGACAAGTCCAATAGAACAAGAATCGAAACAAGATTGGACTTTACAAGAACGAATTTAGCTGATGATAAAGCAATATCTGAACCTGAACCAATAGCAATTCCAACATCAGCAGCAGTTAAAGAAGGAGCATCGTTGATTCCGTCTCCAACCATAGCAACAACAGCTCTGCTTGTGCTGGGGTTTGCAAAGCCGCTTTTAATGCGGCTCAGAATGCCAACTTTCTTGACAACATTTGCATTTCCTGTCTTTTGTAGCCAAGTGATTTTATCGGATTTTTCTTGAGGAAGAACTCCAGCAATTACATTTGTTGCCGGTATTCCTACTTTTTCTGCTACTGCTTTAGCCGTAACTTCATTGTCTCCTGTAATCATCCAAGTTTGAATGCCTAGCGATTGAAGCCGCAAGATCACTGATTTTGCCTCATCTCTGACTTTATCGGAAGCAGCAAGTGCCAATGCCACTTCAAAAGGTTGATCCTTTCTTTTGATGGCCAAAATCATCACAGAATTACCTTTTTCTTTCCAATTATGAAGTTCTTGTTGAATTTCTGCCGATATAATTGCTCCTTTATCCTCCATGAACTTTTCGTTCCCGATAATGGCTTCGGAAATATCCTCCAAATTAACAGTACCTATTAATCCTTTTCCTGATATCTCTTCGACATTTGAAACCACCGAAGTGGTGATCTCGGCGGGATTACTTTCTGCAAAATCCCTTACAGCAATACCTAAAGGATGAGTCGAATGAAGCTCGAGATCTCGTGAAAGTTGTAATAATGTCCTCTTGTCTGCAATTTCAACGAATCGACTCTCGGTGACTTTAGGCTCTCCTCCTTCTGTCAAAGTGCCAGTCTTGTCAAAACAGATAATGTCGATATTAGCACCTTCTTGGAAAGCTTCACCACCACCTCGAGCCAAGATGCCATGTTTAGCAGCAAGTCCGGAACCAACAAATAACGCTGTAGGAGCTGCTAATCCGATTCCACAAGGACATGCCACTACAAAAACTGCTATAGAGAATTGTAAAGACCAAACTGGCCATCCTCCAATGTCAACATCCAAATAACTTGAAGGAAGCGCACCAGAAAGTCCAAGAATGAGCCAAATAAGCCATGTAACAATAGCTAGAAGGGTGACAATAGGAACGAAAATACCTGTCAAGGTATCAGCTAGACGTTCGATAGGTGCACTATGTAAAGCTCCTTGTCTTACAGCATCTACAATCTGATCAAGCATTGACATTCCATCCAAAGCCACCACTCGAGCAATAACCTGAGAATTTCCTACGTTTATAGTACCGGCAAATATCTGTTCACCAGGATGATGCTGTACAGGACGAGATTCTCCAGTTAAAGCAGCCTCATCAAAAGATGAAGTTCCTTCTGCAACAATAGAATCAGCAGGAGGAGACATTCCGGGTAGAATTCGAACATAATCACCAGTTTCAACCAAATCAAATGGTACAATTTCATCCTCTGATCCGAACTTTTTATTCTCCAAATCAACTTCAGTAATCAACCGAACAGTATCAGGACGTAATTGGCCTAATAAAGAAACTGCCGAAGCAGTACGAGCTTTAGAATAAGCTTCAAGCATACGTCCAATCAACAAGAACATTGTCAAAAAGACAACTGAATCGAAATAATTAGTAGTAAACCCCTGCTGCTGAGTTGAGCTCCTTTTGACGCGGCTTGCCAATCCTAATAATGCAATACTAGCAAAATATGCAATACTTGTACCTAAAGACATTAATAAATTCATCGAACCGAATTTAAATAATCGTCGTTTCCAAGATACTCGAGTAGTCCATAAATTGACAACCTCTTTAATAGCTTTAATATGGAAAATATCTGCAGCAAAAAAAAATACTGGAGTAGCTAGAATGAACATTGCCCAAGTGACTCTTGATACTGAACCCGCCCATATTGGTTCATCTAAATATTGACGTAGATGATTTGATTTTGGCAATAAAGACATTCCTACAACTCCTAGAATAAAGGTAGGAATTGCTACAATGACAGTAAATGCCAGTCTATAGGCCAATCTCTTTTGTTCATGTCTTGTCATAGCAGCAGAACGTTCTTCCAACGTCATTGGATGAACGATTATAGGCTCGAATTCAGGTGAAATGTCTCTAATTTTTTGAAGAATCGATCTCACACTTAATTCTGGAGGATTTGGAATATATGTGAATCGAATATAAGGATGCTCTAAAGAAACCGCATCATCAACAGTTACAGCATCTCCTAAAGTTGACATTAAATCATTAATTTGTTCAGGACAATGGCTAGTTAGTAAATATACGAAAATAAATTGGTTATAGTACTCACTTGCAAAACATTCCCTTGATTGATAAATTGATTGTTCTTGATATTTTCGTCACTGAAACATGTTTCACTTGCTGAACGGAAATTTGATGATATTCATAACCTATTTCCTCGATTTTCTCCTTTAAACTGGCGATTTTCGTCTCATCATTGACTATAAATACTGCCGAATTGTCTATTAATGAGACATTAACTTCATCGACAAACGGCAAAGGTTTCAATTGACTGGTTATAGCATTGATACAGCTTGAACATGTCATTCCTCCAATACTTGCAACGATTTTCCAGGCTTGAGTAGATGCCACCGGTAAAAATTCTACGAGTTCACAAGTATATCCAGTTTCTTCGATGATTTCCGAGATTTTATTAGCCAAACGTTTGTCATTTACGATAGCGACAGCGGATTTATTCATCAAATCAACTGCGAATTCGTTGATTTCGGGCAATTGATCTTTAACTGCTGAAGTAATTGTATTAACACATGAAGCACAAGTCATTTCTCCAACAGAGAATAATGCCCTAAATTCTTGTCCAGAATCATATGAAATGTTGACGGAGGTGTCAACGGACTCGACGGAGTCGACGGATGCATCAACGGAAGAATCAGCGGACGTAGATTCAACAGAACCATCTCCTCTTTTCTCATTGACCTTCTTGACTCTCTTGACCTTCTTAATATCTCGTTCCTTCTCTTTACAAACACGACAATTGTTTATATGAGTATTCTTTCTCTTGGCACTAAAAGATGTCAATTTTGAATACCATCCAACATCAGGTTTTAAAGGTTCATCATTAACAGTTTCAATATCAAAACCTGCATCATAAAGAGCAGATAAGATTTTGGAGATTTTTGAGATCTTAGAATTTCGTGGAATCACAGTAACTGAATGATTTTCAAGTGAAATTTGAAGCCTTAGAAGGTTAAATTGTGAAAGTACTTTCCGAATAGAATCTTCACAATTTTTGCAATGAATATTGGATAGAATGATAGTATAACTGTCCATGATGATAATAATAATAAATAATAATAGTAATAAATAAATATAATGAATAAAGAATAACGATTTAAATTCTCAGAGGATTCGGCTTTTAAATAAAATGAGCTCTTTGAGCACTTTGTGCCTGATGACGTAATGAACAATTTGCGAGAATTGTGCGTTTGGCTGGTGCATTTAGCTAGTTCTTTTTAGGAAGAGATCGTCTGATAACGGTTAACTTAAAATATAAATTGCTTTCAAATCATTGATTATCAATGATAACAGGTAATTAACTTATGATTATCTTGCATGTTGCATCATGAGGTTTGAGTCATGGGACGCCAGTTACGGTCACGGTCAGTGGGCAGTAAATACTACCTATTAATGGTACTAACTTACTACTAAGGGTTGGAAGTTGGAACTTCCAAGCAACCCGAAGTTATTTGACCCTGTATTTTTAGACTCTATCGTATTATAAATCCGGGAATTAATCCTGAGCGAATTTCGCTCAACCGAGAATATCAACTTGCATTATTTGGATACGAATAAATTCGTCATCCTTTGGCTGATACCATATGTATGTATCGTTAATATGTTAATATGCGTATACATAGCACCATTTTCTTGACAAGCTCGTATCGAGAGATCTGTTACGATATGTATATACCTGTCGATTAAGGGATCAAGAGATTAAGAGACCGTAGATTAGTATAATCTTCAAGTTGTGGTAAATACGAGCAAGATGAAGGCTGTGAAATATTAGGTAACAGATATGGGTCTTATAACCTGACTCGATGCCGACTGCTGAAGGATTATCGGACAGTTTTAAGGGTATATCGGTTAAATGCCATTCGTTGTAAAGACTGTTATGGTATAGAGTCGATATGCAGTCTACGGAGTTATGGTATTTGTACACTATTTACATCTGTTTGATTACACCAAGTTGTGGAATCTGTAATGTAAATACTATGTATATAAAAGTTCAGTTGTGGTCATAATGTTATTCAACAGGGTTCTCATCTGCAGAACTGATTGCCGATATAAACACGGATTTGACCGATATTCACACCTGTTAAAATGCTAGAATGATCAAAATTGTCAGCTTGAGAGTCTCTGGCTATCGGTTTCAATCACATTATCGTATCGCCCTTAATTTACAGATCAGTACGCAATTACATATGGATATTTCAATGTTTCTTGGTACATACATGCACGATATATGCTTCGAGACCCTCGTATTTGCTAATGGACTTTTTGATTGTATTTTAAGTCTGATTCAAAACGAATCAGCCGTGCTCATGCGGCTGTGCGGCTCATGCGGCTCGTGCGGCTTTTGGATCGACTTAATTTTACTTCACATTACTTCACATTTACTGACAGCGTTATAGTGGAATATTACTTGACATTTACTTTACATTACTCTTATAGTTATAGTGGAATATATTCCTAAATCAATTAACAATAACAAAACCTTTTTTTCCTTTCCTTTTATCTTTTATCCTTTTTTTGTTCATATCCATTTTTGTTTTATATCCAAAGCCTAAATCCTTATTTCATATCAATTCTTCTCGTCATGTCCTTCTTTTTCATCTCTGGGCTCGTAAAGATCATCTTCTGAAGATGATTCTTTTTGCTCAGGGCCCCAGAATGGTCGTCCATATCCAGATGAATGACCAAAGCCGCCAGGGCCATAGGAGAACTCCCTACCTCCAGCGAATTGAGGTCCATAACCGAATCCTGAGCTTTGACCGTCCGGTGCGTATCCGCCATATCCATAGCCAGACCAATAGTTGGGTCCGAACTTAGGAGAATGAAAGTCATTTGAATATTCGGGTCGGCCATATCCATAGGAATAATCATAATCACGACCGTAGTCATAATCATACCATCCACGACGGCCATCTCTTGGCTTGTATCTCTCGCGAGATCTCTCACGAGAGTGCGAACGATGCCGGTGTCTTTGTCCTTCACGACGTTCACGTCTTTTGCGGTTCTCATGAGGATCAGAAGGAGCAGCTGAAGGCTTTTCCTTGGGCTCTTCAGGTCCCGATTGAGGAAACTCGTCAGCCAGATCCTCGAAATCCATCTCCATTTCGGGATCTTCAGGGGCGTCAGCAACGTCGTCAAGATCGACAGGGGTTTCGGCTACGTTTTCAGCTTCAGGTTCGTCGAAGCGCTTATGATGGCCATGTGAGTGTCGTCTAGATTCACCTCCGGGGCCGAATGGACCAGAACCAGGGCCAAACCGACGTCCGAATAGTCCTCTGCGGTATGGACCTCTGTCAGGGCCAAAGGGGCCATAAGGAGGGTACCCTGTACCAGACGCTGCGCTAGATCCTGCACCATTCTCACCAGACCATGACATCGCAAAGGGTGGGCCTGCGTGTCCAGGAAATCCTGGTCTAAATCCTGGAGGAGGTGGAGGCCCAAAAGGTCTAGGAGGAGGGCCAGGAGGAGCTGGGCCATGTGGAACAGAGTCGGGAGGGGGTCCGGGTGGGTGAGGGGGTCCTCCATGGGGACCATGAGGTCCACGAGGTTCATGAGGTCCATGAGGTCCATGAGGATGAGGGCCATGAAAAGATCCTGGAGGAGGTCCAGGAGGGTGATGGGGTCCTCTGTGGGGTCCATGAGGTCCATGAGGTCCACGATGAGGAGGATGGGGACAATGACCGCGATGAGGGTGATGATGACCTCTATGAGGACCACGACCTGGATGTCCATTGCAACGGCCACGATCCTCATTCAAAGGATTGAACAAATCTGCCATTGAGAATCCATAAGGAAACACATCGATGTTATTCTGTCGAGGCTCTCCTAAATTCAATCTATCAAGTAAATCAGTTAATTGAAATTGAGTATTATTGATAGTGACAGAAGGATTTTGTTGACGAAGATTCTTTACTGCAGCATCTAGAGCCGTTCTGATTTGTAGAGCAGCTTCGTCGAGTTGAGGTTGAATTCCATTCAATTGCATCGTCACTTGCTCTGTCACATGTTTAACAGTATCTTCTATCTTGGTTTGAATTCCTTGTCGTTCAACGGGATCTTTGACTACATTTTGAAGGATTGTAGACATGATAGAAGTGACAAAATCAGCCACGGCAAGGGAAGGACGAGGAGAAGCAGTTCGGGAGTCTTCTTGGCTATTCTTCTCTGACTTCTCGTCTTCGACAGGAACAGAAATATCAGGCGATTGAGAACGATAATCAGGAAGAGCAGTCTTTTCCTTCACTTCTCCTTCATCAGTCGTTTGCTTGTATTCCTGCATATCTTTCCAGTAGTCGATCACTGCATTGTCACTCAAATAGAACAAAGCATCATGATCAGTGTAGTTACAACTAATAGTTCTACTGATAAGAGCAGCTTCAGAAGTAATTGGGAATTCCGCACCATCTTCTTCTACATATAAAAGAGGGGCTCCATAGGATTCTACAATTTCATCATACACTCCAATTGGCAAACGAGAGGCATTGGTATTTCCTGCAATTCGGAATGCTGGCAAATATCCAGAAAGGACTTCGGAAGGACGATAAATATCGTCACTAGATTTCTCAGAAGGTTTTAAAATAATCATATTTAAAGAGGAGGAGAAAGGAAGGAAGTACGGGGGGATTTTGTCCTTCTTATACAGGCCTTTAAAGTGGCGAATGGAGTGAAATGTGCTATGGGTTAGGGCAAGCAATATTCTGGGGGAAGCTAGTCTTTATTTGGATGAATGTTAGGGTGGAATACTTAAATGGGAATGATAAGAGGCTATGGCAATTACGTTGCCTGCATGCGGCTCATTTATCAATTGTAAACAGCTTGTGCTTAGAGAACGTGAAAATGATAGAAGATAGATAGAAAGATTGATAGAGAAAGAATAACTAGAAGAGAAGGTATTAAAATTGCTGAAGAATATCGCATATAAATAGCTTTCTGAATTAACAATTGATTTTAAGTTAAGTTGAATATTTGCCACGGGAAGTCAACTTAGCCCAAACGTAAGGTTGAAAAATGGCTACTTTTGGGTCTATTCATCAAATCAGGTCATTGAAGAAACAAGGACACTTTGGGGCGATTCTATAATAATCTGTACAGATCTATGATAATCTTTCTAATAATCTTTCACTAATAATCTTCTACTGACGGTGCAGTACAGAATCATAGATAGTGCAATGGAATGACGTATGCATGACGTACGCTTCGAATGGCCGAATGGCCGACCATCTGATAATTGTACAGCTTTCAAGATTATCTGAGTTGTTATTTTAAGATATTTCAATCAACAAATGCCTTTAATACTTGATTAAACTTGATTAAACTTTGAGGGAAGTGGGATGGCCAGTTTGGACATTGATCGAGTCATACATGACTCAGAGGGTACTCAGCTCAGCGTCTCAAGTATGGTGCCGTTTGTTGACAATAAGGTTAAATTTGAAAGAATGGAGTTAATTAACCATAGAACGCTATGGAAGGCCATGGAAGGCTTTGTGCTGGGCACGCCTCGAAGCCTAGAAATGTGAAGCTTGAACTTGGAATTCTCGTAGAGTTCCGTAGAATCTCGCAGTGCTAAGGTGGTAGGCTACTGGTAGCTAGTAATTGGGATTAAAAATATCAACGCGTACACTCATTGGCTTTCTCTACTGTAGAACATATAGAATTAAACTTCTCCTTCTCATCTTTGGCTCATATTCGTCTTCATCCATTTCAACGCTTGTGAGATTTAAGTTGACAGTAGATCGTTGCCTAGTTGGGAGATTGGCATCTGCCTATTTTCGACCTTTCCTGCATGAGGGTCCAAGCTTATTTCTACTTGGTGACTATTTATCTTGAATTTAAAGCTTTTGGAAGTCAAAAGCCTTAGACTAGAAGCTCAATATGTATCACAGGTCAATACGGGCACTCTGTAGATTTAATTCACGAAATATTGTTACTATTCTACACCTGTGGATAAGCACTGAGCAGACAGATTCATTACAGAATTAAAAGGTGAAACATCAGAACTACATTATTATTGGTGTCTAACTGGATATGCCGTTATTATAAACTATTTCACCTATTCAAACTCACCTTTGAAGCATAGAGCGATACGAATATGGCATTCTAGGTCATCTAATTAGCAACTGAAGGGGGATTATTGGTGATTTTGTTTAGTACTTTACGACAGAAAGTGTAATGTTAAACGAATTGGACTGAACTGTGGAGCAGCAAGCAGATTCAAGCTTTAAGTTCTGTGCCGCAGCTGGAAGTTGAGCGCCGCACGGTGCGCGGCTCAGAACGGGGGATGTAATTTCAGTAATTTCAAGTTGCACTAATGAAAATACAATTTTGGAACCCTTAATGACAATGCATTATGCATATGACAAAATAAACCTCAATAGCAATCTTTAAGCAACACCCGTCCAGCAATATCGACATTAACGCCAAATCTCACGTCTTCTAGACTTCTATTACCCTACAGTCTATTGCGGTCATACGGGAAACATTTACTCCCAAGTTCCAAGTTCCAAGTTCCAATTTCCAACTAGAAAGTCTCACTATTTCAACATAACATAACATAACATGGATGAGAGTGAGCTTCAGGCGATTCGCAAGGCGCGATTAGCAGAATTACAAAGGAATGGAGGTGGCAGTGGAGGAGGAGCAGGTCCAAGTAAAGATGAAGCGTGAGTGAGCGCAGTTGAAGTGATATTGAAGATATTAATACAGTCAACAAGAAGACATGAGATTATCAATGGTAAGAACAAGCGAACAGAGAGAACAGGCCATCGAAATGAGCCATCTAGGTTTTTTCGAGTGACTTGTCATACGGTATTTGTGTTTACAACTACTTACTCAGCTTGCCCAAGTGCTGTCTCCTGAAGCTAGAGAAAGATTATCACGGATTCGAATAGTAAGAGGAGATCGTGCCAAGAGGTTAGTATCAAGTGGAGTGAAGTTCAAGAACTATAGGACTGAATTTGACTAGTATTGAGGATTTAATCATCCAAATGGCCCGTAATGGGCAGATCCAGAAAAAAGTCACGGAGCCCGAACTGGTTCAACTTTTGGACCAGATTTCTCAACAGGAATCGAAAAATCATAGGACAAAGATTGTGGTGAGTAGAATCACTTTAAGACTGCAACTGTAATGACCGATTGGTTGTATCTATGGAACAACCAGTCCTGTCTGTGGAACGACTAATTCTTTATTTCTACTTTGCCTAACTAGTTCTCGCGCCGAACGACTGATGAAGATGACGATGATGATTTCTTTGACTAGCATGTAGTATGAATATATGATATCATAGTGTATGACAATAGTAGCATCTTAATTCTAGATTAATATGGACAGTTAGACGGACAGTTACGAACGTTAGACGGACAGTTACAGACGTTAGACGGACGTTAGACGGACAATTGAAGACGTCCGCATCCGGGTAACGGCGTTATGTAATGAACAAAAAATCCCCACCAAATCACCTTTTCTCATCATACTTGCAATGCCACCAGTTCAGCAAATTCCTCATGGACAAGGCCAAGCTCCTTCCGCATGGGAGAAGTTCAAAATGGGTGCAATGATGGGAGTGAGTAAAGCAGAGTGCAGACGGAGAAGTTTAACATACTGACTTAGACTACTGTAGGAGCAGTTATAGGGATCATGTTTGGTAAGTAGAATGCTTTATAGAAGGCTGTGGCGCTGTGGAAGGCTGTAGCGGATGTGTCAGTACATCACTTGTCGTGGCATTAGAATTCCTCGGAATCAGGTACTATAAGACCGGTTAAAACCTCTTTAAGATCACTCCTTGGTCCTCCTAATATGCCGTTCAAGTGTCCGTCTGAACTGCTTCGAGCTCATAGATGTTGAATACTTAACGTCCGTCGGCTATTGCGTCGACTTCGGTGTGATGGTTACAACCTTTCGTTTTTCCAGCTGCCATATTGTTGTGTGAAACATTATCTCTAACAGGCACTATTGCCATCTACCAGAACGGACCAGGCCCGAATGGAATCATGAGAAGTTTGGGACAATATATGATGGGATCTGCTGCTACTTTTGGGTGAGTAATACGTGTGAAGTTGATATGTTGGTGTGATTGAATCAGCTCAGAGTCGTCCATTCAGCTCAGAGTCCATTCATGCAGATTCTTCCATTCATACTCTCATTCTAACTAGCCTCTTTATGTCGATTGGTTCAGTCATCCGATCTGAAGGTAATATCCCTCATACTCCTTTAGAATGGCAACTTGCCTATGCCAAGGCACGAATCGTATCCAGAGATCAAGCCAAGAAAATGTGAATAGTAATATAATTGTCCGTACCCGTATGTTACGTAACGTTACGTAACCACTTAACCACTTTTAAGAACCAATCTACACTTTAAAGCACCGCTTCAGCATTATAATCTATCTATTACATACTTGTTTAATACTTATTCTCATTTATTTGTATCCGTTTAATTCTCTGCAATATTCGTTCAGAACTGCTGTTCTTGCTATTAGCTCGTGAGGCTGGTTGACAGTGGCTTAATTGCGATTCAGAATTCCCAGCTCCCAGCTGCTCATCCCAACACTCAACATGGCAGGAGACGCCATTAATTTCGTGAATTTCAATCAGGATTTCAGCTGTATTTCCGTAGGGACTCGGAATGGGTATAATATCTATAATTGCGACCCGTTCGGCAAATGCTATACCGGAATCGATGGAGGAATGGGCATTGTGGAGATGTTGTTTTGTACTTCACTTGTTGCTGTAGTAGGAATCGGTGATCAACCTGCGTTAAGTCCAAGGAGGTTAAGAATAGTCAATACCAAGGTGAGATCAAGTCGTTGGCGTTTTTTTGACTTGTGACGATCAGCTCCACTCCTTCTGTCTGCCCTGTCTGCCCTGTCTGCTTGTCTGCTCGTCTGCTCTGCCTTACTAACTAGCGACGGACGACTATCTGTGAATTGACATTCCCTACAGCAGTTCTTAAAGTCAAAATGAATAGGAAACGACTAGTAGTTCTACTGGAAGAACAGATCTATATCTATGATATTAGCAACATGAAACTTCTTCACACGATCGAGACAAGTCCTAATCCTCAAGGTGAGTAGGGATTATAGATTGAGTGCTTGTGTTCTTGTGTTCTAACAGCCATTTGTGCATTGTCGCCTTCTACCGAGAACTGCTATTTGGCATATCCTTCTCCAGCGCCACAAATAGCTTCTCCTTTCTCTCTACCGAATCACGTACAAGCTGCCACAAGCCCCAGCCGCACGGGAGATGTAATCATCTTTGACGCCCTCACCTTAGAGCCTGTCAATGTGATTGAAGCACACAAATCTCCTTTAGCAGCTGTGGCTTTAAATGAAGATGGAACTCTGCTGGCTACTGCTTCTGACAAAGGGACTATCATCCGAGTGTTTTCCGTCCCTGGAGCAACGAAACTGTATCAATTTAGACGAGGAACGTACCCGGCCAAGATCTTTTCCGTTAATTTTAATCGTGCTTCTAGTTTAATTTGCGTAAGTTCCGCCACGGAAACAGTGCACATTTTCCGACTGGCCAAACCAGGTAATATATCTCGTAGAGACGACGATGTGAGTACGAGCCCGCAACTACGCGAAGAACCGGGGTCCCCGGCGTCGAACCCGTCTGTACCCGACTCTGAAGACTCTGTAGTCCCTCTCGAATCAGGAGCAACCCCGGCTCTAGACACTTATATCGAAGGTAAACGTCGCAACGGAAGCATGGCCAGCTTGTTGAAACGTGGAGGTCACTCAATAGGCCGTTCCGTAGCCGGCGCAGTGGGTTCTTATCTGCCTAATGCCGTGACGGAAATGTGGGAGCCCGTGCGCGATTTTGCCTTCATCCGTCTACCGGCGAGCCCCGGAGTTAAGAGTGTAGTCGCACTATCGGCCACAAACTCTCAAGCCTTTGTCGTTACTTCCGAAGGCTCGTTCTATCTTTATCAGATCGATCTGGACAAAGGAGGAGAGTGCGAATTGATCAAGCAGTATTCGTTGCTCGACAATGCCGATCTGATGTAGTTAAATCTTGATTACAGCACCTAGTGTTATCTAATTCAATTAATATAAGCTGGTCTAATATATCTGTATTCTCAACGAGTTCATCGTATTTCCGTATTGCTAGTGTAATAGCTCAGTTTTCTCGCGCCGCAGACGCCACTTGTGATGGCTGTTCGCTGCATTAGGAAACGCCACAGTCCCTTGAGATGCTGATCTAATCTAAGTTCAGATCTGTACGCAAGGACTCATCAACTATTGAGGTTGTGAAGTGCCCCGAAATATTCACGGTGAATGCCACGCTTTATTACTATTTATATTCATAATAAGTCTTAACAAACTCGACTCTACGGCTCAGTTACGATTAATTTCCCGCATTTTGGCCGCTGTGGCTCGTCCAATTACGACTGACAGCGATTACCTAATAAGCTGGATGATCATTACCCTCCTTCCAGCTTACCCTCCCGAGGCAGCAGATAAACGAAACTTTACAGCAATGGCATTATCCAATTTAACATGACGGACGACGTGGCTCAGGAAGTCACGGCGCTTTCGACAAAGCTCATCGAGGCCATAGAACGGCAGTCTCAGGTTGAGGACCAGGTGCAGGTTCTGCGGCGCGAAAATGAGCACGTTAAACGCGAAAATGCCGAAATACAAGCGCGGATCGCATCTGGGCAGCTTGTAGAAGCCAGTTTACTTACTAAAGAGGTAGAATTACGAGACGCCGCTGAACAGAGGAGTTCACGATTGCAAGGAGAGATCGAGGAGTTAACAGGATCACTGTTTGACGAGGCTAATCGTATGGTATCCGATGCAAATCGGGAGACAGCAGAATGGCAGAAACGAAATGAACAACTGGAAAGGAAGCTCGAAGAAAGAGATGTTTTGCTGGAGAATTATCAGCAGCAGCTGGCAGGGTTGAAAGAGGTTCTCCAGCAGCTGGCAGAGCAGGAAAAACGGGATGAGAGCAAGGTGAGGCAGAATAGTACGGAGGTAGAAGTAAAAGAGGACGCCGATTTAAAGGATGGATTGCATATTGTTGACAAGCGACAGGGTAATGAAGATATCACATCGCTGATGTTGTATAGTGCAGTTCGACCTGTTGTTCGTAGAGATCTGCGAAATTTCACCGAGTTCCTTTCTGTGGCTGGAAATGGAGGTGTAGCTGTAGCTACACCTTCTACTCCCGTTTCAGTTGCAGACTCGACAACCACCACATCAGCCACCGCCACATCGACCCCCACACTAGGCTCAGGCCCCTTCCTTTACCCCTCTCCCTTTTCCCCTCATCAACCCCTTCATATAGCCACGACTACCCCTCTAAAAGAGTTCAAATTCTTCAAAAGATCAATAGCAGATGATATTGATCCAACGCTACGGCTGGAAAATGCGCCCGGGCTGTCGTGGCTGGCCCGGAGAAGCATGAATGCAGCAATTCTCGACGGATTAGTAGTTGTAGAGCCGATCTCGGGACTTAACGAAGGCTATTTAGTCGGATCCGAGAAAGCAGGGGCAGAAGCAGATGACCAGTCGACTTCTTATAATATCGACAAACATCTTTATTTATTTCCCACCAACGGGCCTCCGGTGGCCACGAAAACTGCTTGCGCATTTTGTGGAGAGCAAAGAACAAGCTCTTTACTCTACGCAAGGCTACATAACCTTCGTATAGACAAGCATTTGGAGAGTGTAGACGACGGCAGCAGCAGTACTCACGTTAGAAGTAATAGTGGGGGAGGAACTGGTGCGGCTGCTACGTTAAATGGAAACTCAATGGTAGGTTCTATTGCCAGTTCAGCAGCCGGAATAGCAGTCGGAGGATCGTCTAATACTAGCAGCAATACATCGGGAGTTGTGTCAACAGGCTATCCGCTTTGTTTCTACTGTTTGACCCGAGTAAGAGCTGTTTGTGACTATGTAATGTTTGTAAAAGCTGTTCGCGATGGTGTTTGGAAGACAGAAGATGAACTGAGCCAGCAGAAAGCTTATGAAGAGTGTATGAGGTTGAAAGAGCGCATGTTTTGGGCTAGAAATGCCGCTGGATTCCGAGATGAGAAAAATGACAAGGAAAGAACCGACAGGGCTCTGAAATTAGAAACAAAAGAAATCGCGCCAGAAATCACTTCTGAATCCAAATACTCCTCGGTTCCTGAATCTCCTGTAAATACATCTATTCCAGGAAACGTTCCTGCATCGGCTTCAGCTTCCGACTCTGAAACATCTCAGGATTATGAAGATACGTTAGAAGAAGAACAAGAAGGGGATTCGGATATTATTGAAGTTCCGAATCCCGCTGCATAATGCATTGTATAAATATGTAATAATGATACTGAAAAGTGCTATATCCGTTGGTCTGCCGGTATCAGAGGGCAGCTATATCGGCGAGTTTTATGATCAAACTTTGATTAGACAGTTACAATATTCGCCGACTCCCGATAATATTCGTAATTAATTTGGAAATATTTTTTGGAAATATTCGTTACGTTGCCATAACTAGCTGCAATTAAACCGTTCCTTTGAACCATTGTCTTTGGATTATTATTATTACTTCTATTACGCAGTGGCTTTAAATAAAGATCAATTATCATTATGCAGATCAATCATTTAAAAGTCATATCGGCGAGTTTCATGTAACGGATAACAGTATTCCGGCATTCCATATCGGCTATCGCGAACTTTGCATTACAGATGCCCGATGGAATAGACGCTTTAATCTGTAAATTTAAATGACATACGAATATGATAAAGTGACGTCACTTCTATTCTAATGATTGGAAAATCCACAGCGGCCACCCCGCAACTTTGTCACGGCTTAACAAAAGTTGAAGAAGTTGACACAAGCTGAACAAAAGGTCTATAAACAGTTGATTCGGATTAATCTAATTATGAAAAGGCATGAAAAGGCATGAAAAGGCTTGCTAATGGCAGGAATAATTAAATGTCACTAACAAACTGTCACATTGACTACAGACTGTAGTTTACAATAGTAGGTTCGTTATAAAAGCTTGGACCATCTATTGGACAGTTTTAGACACTTTGGACATTTTGGATATTTGCTTCCGGATTGCAAATAGTCCGACAAGGATAAATTAACATCAGGCCAGAGTTCGGATAAAAATGCCGAATTAGTTCTGATTGAAAAAAGTTGGCGGTTTTCTGCCAACTGCCGCTTAACAGCGGAATAAATTCGGCATGTCCTAGACTTCCTAGCCCCGCAATTAAAAAGGAAAGATTGTCCGAAACAACGAAATAACCCGTCGGAAATCACCCGTCGGAAATATCCCGTCCGTGGAATCAAATATTAGATTAACTACCGTAGATAATCAAGCAATAGTTGAATATAATAATAATGCCAAAGTTAATGTAATAATATAATAAATGAACTATTCGTTATAACGATGTTACTGTATCTTTATTAAATCATGGATGTAATTGTAACATCAAAATCAGCCTTGTCTAATTTTTTTAATTACCTTTGTAATAATAAATACTGTGTATGGTTTCTCTCGATTATCGCTTTAAACATCATCGTTATAACAAGTAGTGAGCCAACTGAATATATAATCCGTTTGAACATGCTGGTCTACAAATTCGCCAGGTTTAAAAGGCTAATTAATTGGGAATATAAAAATATAAAACCATATAGCAGCTGATCAGAGTTCTTGTGAAATTCAAAGTGCTTCAAAAACACCATTTCTTGACTTCATTCTTAACGTTTAACCGGAAAGGCTCAAGACGGAGTGATAAACGAAACTCAAATTCAATAACGTTTCATCGTGCAGTACGTATAATATTATGTTACATTTTTTAAAGGTTTATTTAATGTTTGAAATCAGCCGCCTACTTGACATTGACAATTGAATAATTACTGCGGAAAGCTTTTTAAAGGTATCTTATTGCCATAATTGCTGATAATAAGCGAACACGGAGTTCGGTGCTAAAGTCGGACTTACCCCACATTGTTAATCCGAACGGATATTAGGTAAGCGGAGGAACTGTTTCATAATTACAGTGATAATTAATTAATTATTTATTATTTATTATTATTCAAAGCAATTGAGTATTACATTAATGTTGCCTTTGTAATTCTACCGTTGTATCTACCTTTGTATTCTACCTTGTTAAATGCCAGGTCATCATCTTTAACCGGCGACTCATTAGATAGCCGGATTATTCTCGTTGCGCTAAAGGTCGGACCTCCGCCCCCCTCATTTCGGCCCCAGACAGCCGAAGGGCACTAAAGCAATGGGAAAATAGTGATTTGCCTAACAAAATTCATAATTGTTTATTGGCTGGTCTAATTTGGTAGTTTAAATAATGTGACTATCCCAAAACTGAAAACTAAACCCGAAGAATAAAAATAAATATAATCGAGAATATATCGAATAATAGAGGAATATACAATATAATACAGAATATATTAGAGGATAAAGAATATAGAGAGTTCTCAGTTTAGACAGTTTTGACATGACAATTAACAATAACTCTATATCTAACTTAATCGTATCCCAGTTAAACTTCCATCCATCCATTATCAAAGTCCCTTATATGTACAATACAAGTTGTTCAATTCTTGTGATAATCCTGAGGCCCCATGACATTAAGCCGACAACCGGACGAATTACCCTAAGGTGGGTATGCTCAAGTGAGTGGTGGTTAAACAACTGATTATGGACACCTTGTGGTAATATTTTGTATTATGTTGATATTATCCCTTAAGCCGAAGGTGTGTTACCCTGCTAGGTCCCAGTCGTTTCCCAGCAAAAAAATCCAAAAAAATTCAGAAAATCCAGAATATAATCCAAAAAAACAAAACATTAAATCCCGCTCAACTTGTGCCGGTTACGGTTAGTATCCCAACTCTGCATTATGCAGTCCCAAAACCACCTAGGCCATTTTTGTAGGATTTTACAGTAATTCAAATCGGAGATCTCTAATTATTTTTGGGGGGAAGCAGTCCGTGGTCGGTAAGCGGGGAGAGGGGTTGTCAGGTTGTCAGGCCTATTCAACAATATATATAGACCGGAATATTAATTCATACTAGAGCTATCTAGATAGGTTAATATAGTGATTTTCAATGTATGTATTATTCGTCACTTCACCAATACTTGTACAAGTTGTATAAGTTGCTCAGATCCAACAAAAGTTCTGCAGTTCTGCAGTTCTGCTAAGTTCTCGGTTGATATCTTTTACTTACTATGGTCCTCGGCTTGAACTCTACTACCTTATTATTCCACTGCAATTGTGGTTCTCTCGGTTTCTCATTAATTGGTTGATCAAATTCTATTTGTCCGAGATTTATTGTCAAACATATTATCTCCAGTGCTTTTCAGCGCCCTCAATATCTTTATTTTTATTTTATAATTTTAAGTTTGTCATTTTACAACTATTATTTTTTCTTTTAATATATTACACCTGGATCTTGAACTTTAACATTGCATAAACTGTATATGTTGAGCGTAATATGCCTATTTTACCCTTACACTCGGCAATTAATCCCCTTGCAAAATTGCCTTCAAGTGTTTAACATCAAACTTTAGTTTCTCTCTCGTCTATTCATTCCCTGGTCTATTTATTTAATTCGGTCTTTGAAGACCTGTAAACTTTGTTTGCACCGGGGAATTCTCCACCCAAATCTCTTTCGGCTCGTTCTTGCACTTTTTCGTTCCGGATCTTGAGTTTTATCTAGCAGCTGTCTCTTTTTAAAAAGCTCTCGTGCTCCTTATTTTTTTTGATTATGACTAATGAAAGATTCAATTCTACTCGACATTCTTCTTATACTACTTCAATGATGGTCTTAGCTATGAAATCCCCTCCTACAATTCAGTCCCTTCCTTACGAAAAATCCCCTCTTTCACCTCCCGACATCTCTTCAATGGTCATGAAGTCCCCGGATCTTGCCAATTCTTCTGCAAGTGATTCTGATCGATCTCAAGAATCTCAGTCTTCTCACAAATCAACCGACAAGGACAAGACTAAGAATGGTTCAATTCCTCCGAGAAAGAGATCAAAAGTCTCTAGAGCTTGTGATGAGGTAAGTACTTGGATCGATATCTGGGACATGCGGCAACATAGCCGTAACCGATATGCGGCTGCAATCCAACCTCATTATCTGTAACTTGAACTTTACTGTCTGTTTCTATCATGAGATTCAATCATGAGGTTCTACCATATTCGCTGGTATCTCAATTTCTATTATTTTCTAATTTTTCACTGATTGTTGTGCGGTAGAAACATTTCCGGCTTACCCCGCTGGGATTTCCCCGCTTAAACTCCATATTTTAACCTCTATATTTTAACCTCTATATCTTTTGGCGCCTTTTAGCCATTTAATTCCAACACCATGGTTCTCCTCTCTTACCTACTTGATCTCGATCTGTTCCTCATCTCGGTGTATTGTTCTCCGCTTTTCACATGTCGGATTATTCCTTGCAATATACTAACTTAAAGTGCCGCCGAAAAAAAGTATGTAGTTTTTTAGTTGTCTGGGAATTTGAACCTTGTTCAAGGGATTTCTTTACCCTGATGCCGTCCTGGATTTTCCGAGAATGCAGCCGGGGCCGAAACTTTATCAAATCCCCACATTGACTTTAAAATCTCCTCTAACCCAGATTCGATGCGATGCGTCTCCCGACGAAGGCATTATTCAGTGCTCCTCCTGCCGCCGCACCGGTGACAAATGCTCCTTCTGTAGGATTCCCATGAAAAGAGGTCCTTCAAAGGGGTAAGTATTATATGGCAAGGAAATTACCCTGCCCAGCTCTCATTATTCCGGATTATGTAACTAACTAGTCAACGACGGGATTCTTCTTCTTCTACGGGAAAACTAAAAATCTCTCCCGCGCCGTTCTCAATAGCTCGCAAACGGGCATTTTCCATGTCGGAGTCTGCGCAAATAATGAACCCGGCCAATTCTCGTCCTATGCATAAGGCCAATGTCCTTGCTTTGCCACATATCTCCAACAACAAGTCAAATGACCGTTTACCGTCAATTGATATGCTAACTGCCCCGTCACCGCCGTCTCCACATCTGTGGAACCCTGTAATGTCGCCTCCACAGCAACGTAATGAAACTTTTTCGCGCTCAAATTCTGTTCCTTCGCTCAACCCAGCCGGTCATGGGATCCCCGGGCTCCCGTTGCCGTCCCATTTCTGGAAAGTCTCGCTTGAATCTTCTTTGAGAAAGAACTCACAGACATCTAACGATTCCCCTGACTCTTATTCTTTGTCTCCTAGCACTCGAGGTGACCGTGATGACGGATATTCTCCTAGAAGTCCATTGGGTCATCCTATGTCCCCATTTCCTGGGACTAGTCATACCTCAGGTCTTCCAGGCATCAACGGAGCGATCCAAAGAACGCCGAATCTTCATCCTGTTCAACCTCCTCCTCTTCATCTATCATCCCCTTCATTTCCGGCTATAGACCGACTGGTTCTTGAGCCCAGCGATCCATGGGACGACCGTTGGATAGACAGATATTATCAGGTCATTCATCCGACGTTATCGATCCTTCCATCGAGCAAAGTGCGGCTAAGAACTCGACTTAATGCATGTGCTCATTATCCAATCAAAATGGCCCTTCTACATGCTATCAACGCCGTCTCCAGTGCCCCAGACCCTAAATATCTGGCCTATGCTAAACAGTCCTTTTCTCAGGCTTCACGCCTACTAATGGGGGTCTTGTTAGGGCCTTCAGCAACTCCAGCTGGTGTATTAGAAGATCTCGATCAACAAACACGCATTCTTGTCCTTATGACGCTTATCCTGTTGTATCTTAATAGTGAAGCAACAACTTGGCTGGCTTCTGCTGTCTCTTTAAGCTATCAAATGGGTCTACATCGATCCGATGGGCATATGGGAGAATTTGAGGACGATAAATGTATCAGCAGACGGTTATTTCTCATCCTTGTTGTCCTCGATCGTATGAATGCTTGTGTGAATTATCAGCCCTTGCAAATCCCTGCAGATATAGTCAGACTTAACGAATCTACTGACGTGTTCTGCTTTGGAAACAACAGCACAGGGGTCGAAATCGTCCGTCTATGTCTTATTCTAGGCAAGGGATGCAGTTATCGTGTCGCAGATGCTGATGCGAACGTTCTTAATGGCATTTTCAAAGATCTCAACGATGTTTATTCTGGTGTAGAGAGTCTATGGGATACAAATCCCATTCTCAAGTCGCTTTATTATATGGTCGTCGTCTATTTGGACCTTTTAGTAGTTCAAACAGACTACCAACAACAAAATGGAGCTGTGTCAAGATTACTGGCAAATAATTCTATTCTTATGCTTCTATTGGACTCTCCTTTAATCTCGGTGTCTCCACTGTTGGCAGATTTTATGAAGACCTGTGCTGAAGCGCTATACCCACTCAACCATTCCGATGTCGAGGTCAAAAGGCAGATTTCTACATTGAAAGATTTGGCTGATAAATTGGCCGGTTCGGAAACACCCTGGAGGTATCATGTGCTTAAAAGAATCGACTCGCCAAAAGAGGAGTATCCCCAGCCGAATCGCAGCATGTTTCAGCCTTCTTACAATTCACAGCATCCAGACGTCAAACCTGACGGAAGTGGGCTTGATAAGTTAGCAATTGCTGCCAAAGGAAGATTAAGAATGTAGGACATAGATTAACAAATAATAATAGGCGATGGTAGTCAATTCAACAATAATTAATGATACAGAGTCAGCCAAATCTTTTACATGAAGGTCTAATGTGTCGTCCATGAAGTATTACGTGATTATCAGTCGTCTGAGAGTCTCAGACTGGTTTGACGAATCAATCTCATACCTCAGGAAATTTAAGACAAGTTCTAGTTAAACATTCAGAGCACCTTGGCATTGGATGTCTGATCTTTTAGATATTTAGATCTTTAGATCTGCAAGACCGACGAGGTCCGAACGCTAGGCTTTAAACGGATGAATTACTCATCTGACTCAGATTTTCCAGTTTTCTTCCTCTCGGCAAACACTGAAGAATTTGAAGAATTTATTGCTGTAAATATTGAATTTTGTCAGCTGTAATATCACCAACGCCTTCAACTATAGTCAACTGCACAAGCTTCGAATACCAACTGTCACATCGATTATCACCAGTCTCACATTTTATATTATATTAAATAATCCTTATTGAAAAATTCCGACGCAAACGAACCTCGGACCGTTTCGGGCCTTTATTAAAGTTGACAAAGTTTGGCGAACTTCCAAAACGGGCTAATGCTCAAAAATACTGCGCATCATATGATATCAGATTGATCAAAGTTCCTAATTGGGCGCGTTTGATCGATTAGATAATTGGCCAAGATGCGGCATTAAGCTTAAGTAGGTAGAATCCAATAAACTTATATAAAGAGCCGCCTTAGGTTGCTTAAAGTCAATTAGAATTCATTTGATTTTCATCCAGTTTCTTCACAAAAATCAACATGAAGCTTCTTACTCTAATCACAGCAGCAAAGATTCTTTCTGCTGTCAATGCTCAAGCTCATGGGGAGCAATATGCCCAAACTATAGGCCCTGCTGCTTTCCTTTGGCCTGATGATAGACCATGGGCTGAAGATGTGGAAAGTATTGCACCTTGTGGATCTTCTCAAGGACCAAAAAACAGAACCACTTTCCCCATCACCGGAGGTCATATTGCTATTGTAGAACAAGCTGAGACTTGGGCTGTGGACGTTCGTATTTCCATCAGCTCAAACCCCACTTCTCAAAACGACTTTCAACTGTGGTTCTCTCAAAATCTTACTTCTGATTTGGATACTGCACATAGTTGTTATCAGGTCCCCGATGCTCCTTCTTCCGTCACAAACGGTACCAATGCTACTATCCAATTAGAATATAACGCTATTGATGGTACTCAAAACATTTCCCACTTTGCCTGTGCCGATATTATCTATGTTGATGCCGATATCTGGGTTGCTACTGGCTATGGTTCTTTGTGCTTCAACACTTCTGCTGGAGAAATTGGAGATGATACCAATTCTACCAGCACCTCTATCTCCGGAACGGCCACTGCTGCTGAAAGTTCTTCCGCAAGCTCTGCTAGCTCTGCCGCTGAGTCCTCTACCAGTTCGGCCAGTTCTGCTGCCGCCTCAGGATCCGGCTCTGCTACCGGCTCTGCTTCTGCGGCCAAGACCTCCAATGCAGCCGTCAAGAATGTCGCTTTATCTGGCGTTCTTGGACTTTTCGGGGTCGCCTTTGCCCTTCTTTAGGCTGAAATAATGATGTAACGACGTGCAGATTGTAAAATACTGTGTGATATACAAATAATGAACAAACTTAGTGACAATAGAACAATAAACTTAACTCAAATGTCAAGATTAATTAGACCCTGAACACCTCATGGCTCATCGTATTAGATTTATCAAACATCTGATCTTGAACCTTGTTTTTATCTGCCCAAACTTCAGATAAAGCTTGTTTCAGAAGCTAATTTAATTCAATTTAGTTTGTAGGTTTATCTCAGACCGTTCTGCAAGAAATTTATGGTTTAGACCCTAGTGAATCATTTTCAGACTCCCGGTAGATCATAATGTCAATGTGATGATCAAGACCAATGGCCAAAGCATAATGGCCAAATACAACTGCTTAAAGACCAATAACTAGACGAACTTTGAAATTTTTCTATCCAACAACGTCTCATCTTCATCTGCTTATATCGCATCGGCAAATAGCTATCGTCAGCTGAGTTTATGTAGGTACCGTTCCGTATCAAACGTACGTTAATTTAATCTGAACTTCAATCTAAGTGCAGATCGTCGACACTCGGTTGCGTCGAACTATCTGAATTATCTCATTGTTTCAGTAAACTTAATTTTATTAATTTCACGTTGGCTCAACTTGCATGTCGAATCCAATGTCAAGAGCCTCATCATCATCAATTTCACTTCGGCTCGAGTTGCGTGTAGATCTGATTTCGAAAACTTTAAAGTTCTAATTTAAGCTGTGAGGCATTGCAACAGTTGTAAATAGGCTTTGCCAATGTTGTTCCAAGTGAAATTAGGATGGCACAAATTATCGGATAAGATAAGTCCCGTTATCCGTGGGCGTGATATTTTTATCAACGTCGTGTAAAAATGGCAGCAGCTCTATAGTAGAAGAATCGCAAGATATAATCAATTAGTAGATGGGTTCTTCTCGGCTGTTTTCATTGTCGTGTGTATCGTCAGACTAAATTACCGATATGATTACGGATATCACTTTTATTAGCCGATATGGCACTCTCAGGCTGAATTGCCGATGCATATTGAAGGAGCCAAGCCTGCATCCAATAACAAATCTACATCAACGGCAATACAGCTCGAACGTAGATATCGATCGTTATTATCCGATGATAAGTAATGAATGATACTATTTTAGTTACGATTTACAGGTAATAGTTGAATATATCAGTGAATTGCTGCCGATATATCGGTAGATCTTAGATATCAGCATCAGGGTTAACATCGGCAAATGGCCTACCGAAATCACACTCATATCGGCAGGCTGATATGCCTATTCATCGCTATTGTGAAGGGCATATACTAGAGACAAATCCCTGGAATCCACGACGACTACGATAATATGGCGTTTCACAGATGGTAAGATGCAATATCCCTTCCTTATTTCGCCGATATTTATGATAATATTTTATCCATGAACCCCAATTGCCGATATCATCTTGCTGATTATGTACAATAACTTTCAATCCTAATATTCATCAATTAATCCATTTTATTTAGTCGTTTATGTAATGGACTTGCACTGTCTAGCAGTATTAGGAAAGGTACTTGGCCGATACGAGATTGCATAATCCGTATTACTCAGCTTGTATATCTGGAGCCAGACCTAAACATTCGCAGCATTTTTCAGACCCCGCATTCCTCTATCAGTTAAATAAGAACGTTGGAATAACGCTCAACTTTTTGTCTATAGCCTTTATAATATGTTCATTCTTCCTCCTCCTCCAAAGTACCCCTCATATTACGGGGCAGCGGGCCTCGGGCCGCGAGGAGGGGAAATCCAGCCTGCTCTGGAGGCAACCAACAATTTAACCCCTATGGATGCTGTCGAGCATTCCTTTACATCTCCTGAAGGAACTTATAAAGGAAAACTTTGTATTTTCATTGCGACTCCTCTTCCGCATCCTTCCGATCCAATTCCATTGATTATCAATCCTTTGGCGCCCACAAACACTCAGCCGTCGACGTTCTCGTCGGGAATCCGGCTTTCAATCTCGGCTTTCCGCATGAAACATCCTCCAGGATATCTTCAAACGTTGTCACAAATTGGCCTTAACAATCAAGGTGCTACAGTCTCGACTCCTACGTCTACAAGACCTTCTACAGCCTCGGCAGCTGCATCACTATCGAAATCGGCCTTTGGAATCAATTCGTCTTGGACAACGTCAATTTTCTCTGCCTCGGGACCTCGAAGAGCGTCTGCTGCCAATATTTCAGAAGATCCTTCCGGCCCAACTTCGGCTGTTTCTCCGACAAATCCTGAAGACCCTTTTGCTGATCCGGAGCCCCGGGCCTCCATGGATACTCCTAATAGCCTTTCTACGTCTCTTCCGTCCGCTGCAGCACTTCCAGGACGCAAAAAGAGCACTGTGAGCGTGACGGGTCTTCCTCTGTCGAAGACAGCTTCAGCAATGCCATCTTTAGGCAATACGGGCATTGAAACGTCGTCCCTGATCCCAAACACTGTTGTCCCGATTCCCGTAGAAGCCAAGGACTCTAAGAGACGTAAGCCAAAAAACTCTCTTATTAAAAACAACTCTTCATTTGTCTCGCGAACTGTAGTACATGAGCATTTGGCTAAAAGACTCCAAGATCATTCTAAAGATGACTATTTCGCCTGGGTAAATGTCGGAAGGTCCCTTTCATGGCTTGATATGTCGGCTAATTCAGCTTCTACAATGCATGAACCTCTTTCGAAGATCCTGTTCACCAAGTCACATCCTCTCTGTCATGATATAAACCAGTACACACGCTGTCCTGGCAGTATCGACCTTGTAATGGGAACTTCTTCAGGGGACGCGTTATGGGTCGATTCGACTTCAAACAAGTATAACCGCATCAACAAGAACGGCGACGTCACCCGGGCAGCCGTTATCGATGTTAAGTGGATCCCGGGATCCGAAAACCTCTTTGTAACCGTCCATTCCGATGGATTGATGTGTATTTTCGACAAGGAAAGAGATGATGCAGGGTTCACGGCCCAATACCCTCCCGATACTCAAGATCCAAGATCAACTTCGACCTTGAAAATTATCCGCTCTTTACACGGCACTACGCCCTTACCGGGAGCCTCGGCGGCCGCAGCAAAACATAACCCCGTAGCAGTATATAAAGTGTCAAATCGCCCTCTTACTACGATCGCCTTCTCTCCTGATGGTCATACACTTGCTGTAGGCTCTAATGATGGTTATCTTCGAGTCTTTGACCTTAGAACTGAACAGTTCACTGATATCTTTCCTTCATATTACGGAGGATTCCTCTGTGCTGCATTTTCCCCAGACGCAAAGTATCTTGCAGCAGGAGGCCAGGACGATTTATTGACTATCTATTCGATGGAACGCAAAGCAATTGTAGCAAGAGGCCAAGGTCATAATTCATGGGTTCGACGACTAGCCTTTGACCCATGGGTGTCTGACTCTGCTATCTATCGTATTGGAACAGTAGGAGAGGATGGTAAGCTTGTACTATGGGATTTCAGTCCTAAATTGCTCAACAGACCGAAATTGGTTCCTGGAGCATCGAATTCAAGTCATCGGCGAAATGTATCCGGTTCTGTATCGTCCGTAAAAGCTAGAAGCACTCATGAGAACTCCGATCTGGATCTTACACAGCTTCCTTTCACTGGAGATGCCATTGTTCATCCTTTCTTGCCTCAATCGGAGATCCCTATGATCCCTCCTATAGTGACAAAACTTGTAAAGACCGTCGGGGGAGAACCAGAGCCATTATCGGACTTGGTGTTCTTGGAAAGGCAGGTCCTTGTAGCAGGTAAAGATGGCAGAATTTGGATATGGGAGAGGCCGGAGAAGGGGAGTTGGTAAGCGCTAATCTGCCACAGCAATGAATGCACTTTCAATTTATGATTCTATTAAAATGTATAACAATATATAGTAACTAAGACTAAGTACATTATGATATCAACGATATCGCGAATCTAGACCTCTATACCAGACTGTAGATAATCGCAACCTGAAATGAATGAACTACGGATATCGACTTATGTCGCTAATATCGGTGACACGAGTTATCGAGAACAGAATCACGGGAAACATATGTGGATATCGGCAAGCTTGAGCCCTGCCGATATAAACGCTCCCATACGCAATATCTACTTATTACGGATGGGCAACATAGCGAGATATCGGCAACTAGAACGTACCAATATTTCTAATTTAAAGGTCATTGGACATGAAATGATTAATACATAACTTTGATCTACTCGGAAACAATAACACTGGCAGCACCCATTCCAGTTCCAATGCACATCGAAGTAACACCGACCTTCTTTCCAGTATCCTTGAGTTCGGACAACAGAGTGGCCACTTGTCTGGCTCCAGTAGCTCCGAGAGGATGGCCAAAAGCAATGGCTCCACCTCTTGGGTTGACCTTGTTGATATCAATACCAGTCTTGCGGATACTGTATAAAGCCTGAGAAGCAAAAGCCTCGTTGATTTCGAAAATGTCAATATCGTCTACAGTCAAGCCCAGGTCTTTGAGAACAGCAGGAATGGCGTAAGCAGGGCCAACTCCCATGATCTCAGGAGGAACTCCGACAGTCTTGCAGTGGACGAACTTTCCAATGATGGGTTGTCCAAGTTTCTCAGCTACAGATCGTCGCATTAATAGAACGGCACCAGCTCCATCAGAGACTTGAGAAGCATTACCGGCATGAGTAGTTCCTTCAGCAGTGAAGGCAGGCTTCAACTTGCCAAGAGACTCGGCAGTAACTCCACGACGAATTCCATCATCAGTGTCGACAACTACCTCGATCTCCTTGTCATTTTTGTCCAATACTGTAGTCTTGACAGGGATGATCTCGTTCTTGAAAAGACCAGCATCTTGAGCGTCAGCTGCTTTCTTGTAAGAGTTGGCAGCGAAGGCATCTTGATCCTTTCGGGAGACATGGAATTGTGAAGCTACATTCTCAGAAGTGATTCCCATAGGAATTTGACATTTGGCAGCCTCGGCATTATTGAGGAGTTTAGGAGGGAACTCAACGACTGCACGAGGTCCATATCCATGAGACATAGATTCTACACCGGCTCCGATACCGATCTCGATCTGTCCAGCACGGATCTTGTTGGCAATGTCGTTAACAGCCATGAGTCCAGAAGAACATTGTCTGTTGATTGCAACAAAGGCAGTAGAACTGGGGAATCCGGCAGCAAGTGCAGCAGCACGATGTTCATTAGCACCAGCTCCATTGTTCAAGACGTTTCCAACAGCAATATCTTCAACTAATTTGGGGTCGATCTTTGATCTGGAAAGAAGTCCTTCAAGTAATCCAAGTAAAAGTTCCGAAGAAGTAGTATCTTTAAATCCTCCTCGTCCTCCTTTAGTATGAGCAGTTCTATAGGCAGCAGTAATGACCACATCATCAGGGTGCTTTTCCTCGATTCTGCTAACAGCAGAAGCTGAAGCCTTGTTAGAGACTAAATGTTGTGATAAGTGGTTAAGACGATCCATTGTGTAGTTTTATCAAGAAGTAAGAAAGTATCAAGAAATCAGGGACGTGGGGTAGCTTTATATGAAAACTGGGGAGGGGGCCCGTCGGGTCACATGACCTCAGTTTTGCCGAGGTACATGATTGCTAAAATCGTAAAATGAATTTCTCCGGGATTTTGGCGGGTCCCGAAATGTAAATTAAAGGAACGGAACTGGAGTCATTTGATAATATTGTGATGATTTCTAAGCATGTCTAGTATATTCTGGATATTGTCGGAATTCCACAAACACATTAATTCGAACAAGTGCTTGTGTTAAGGCTTTGCAGGTTTGACTTTCATGTGCAGGTGACCCTGAAGAAAGCCCGGCCGTCCGTCTAAGCCGACTTCACAATCCCTCATATGAAATAGACCATAATAAACGGTCGCAGATTCGATCTAGAATATTTATCCGATATTTATTACAAATAATATACTATTTATTTTGCTTGTGACCGAGGCCGATTTGAATTACTGAATTTAATGCTAACCGGCGTTTGTAACCGATATCTACTCCGGGGATTAATAACAGAAAATTGAAAATTCTAAAAAACCCCGAGGAAAATGTCTACCGAGGCTGTATAATATTGAGAATTTGAGAATTTGAGAATTTGAGAATTTGAGAATTTGAGAATATTAAAAAATAGCCAACAGATAAGAATAAATTATTAGACAAATTCAGATATTATCCTTAAAATTCCTAAAATACAGATAATAATATCATAGAAATATACACGAATTATCGGATAATTATATCAATAACTATCATCTTCTGCTGGAACTTTGTAGAAGCAGCTGAATTATTCTGGAATAACTTTATTTTAATTTTGTCACACTAACACATGACTTGGATTAATAAGACTCTTCTCCACAAATATATTAAGCCTGAATAATCCAGGGTCTTGGTCTCCACATTTCGATTCTGATTTATGTTTCATAATGCACAGTTCGGAGCATTTCTTCAGTTGTAGTTATGATAGCTGTCCTGTGACTCTGTGAGCCTCCGAAACCTTCCTGAATCGAACCCTCTCAAGGTTCTGCTCTTCTGATATAGTCTACATAGAAATGCTCAATCGCAAGGAACAGATCGTTATTGAAGACCAAATTATTCCCTTATAAATTCTATATTTATGTTTGCTATGGAATGGCTTTGATAAGTATTTCATTTGCTGCGCATGTTGAAAATCCATCCATCAATTAAATGACATTTATTTAATGTTCACATTTCAAACTGTAATAACAATTTTCTGCGGACGTCCCGTAAAGATGAAATTTGTTCTAGCAAGCCATGTCTTATGATCCCATAAAGTATACCATGGAAATAATTTTAAATACAATATTGAGCTTTAATGCAAATAGTTATAATTCAAATAATAGCTAATAAATATCACACTACTAAGCTTAAGAATTCTCGAATATTCTTACTTTTGTACCATAGCTCATTTGACTCAAAATTGACCGCCGCGATGATCTTTCGTAATCTCCCAGTTACTCATCATGAGCAGTTCTGATTCAGAACTTGAATAATATTTATTTATTTATTGAAATATTTAAATTTGGAGCTCCTATCTTAACTTCTTTCATTAATATGGCATTGCCTTCGACGACTGCTCTTCCTGACCGAGGAACTGGCTCTGAAGCACAATCAGAGTCACAAAGAATTCCTGGTGCTTCAAATGGCCCAACCAATTCAGGTACATCAACTCCATCGGTTAGATCAGACTCTTCAGCTACATCTGCCCCTAGTAACCGACGAAAGCGAAAGCCCAGAAAAACAGTGAGTAACCCGTCTAATCATTTTGACTTTTCTAATAAGGTGAAAGAGCAACGAGATGGTTCGAATCATGGAGCCACTTCCGTTCAATCCTCCTCGTCCGTCCAGTCCGTCCAGTCCACCTCGTCCACGGCAAACCCCTCTTCATCTCCCGTCTCGCAATCCACCCGACGGCAACGCACTCTCAAAGCAGACTCTTCACGAATTGTCTCTCGTCCTAAACCAAAAAATATAAATCATTTAGGACCTCGAAAGTCTGAAATCCAACAGTTGATTCTCGGATATCCAAATGCCATTTATGACGAATCTCAAGGTACTTTTAATATCTCTCTTATTCCTTCTGATCCCGACTTTGCTTTCGATATTGCTTCCTTGGAATTTATTTTAAACATCCCAAAAGATTATCCGCATTCCATTCCTTGGATATCGGTGCAAAATAAAGACATTCCCAAGGGATATTCCGTTAATATTGAGCTTGGATTTAAAGGCATTGCTCAAAACAATCTAGGGAAAATGTCATTAATGAATATGACTTTACAATTGGACAAACAATTGGAATCGTTTCTTAAGCAGGAGAAGAGAGACACTATAAAAATTGTCCGCACAAAAGCAGGAACTTCAGGGACAAGGACATCAGGGACGTCAGGGACATCATCAACAGAAAACTCTCATATTCAAAAGGAAAATACCACTCGTAATAACAAAAATCCATTTTGTTTCCACAAATCTTTCATTCCTCAATCAATAAAAGATTTGAGGAAGGAACAAATAACTGTTTTAACCCACCGCATGAAGGATCAAATTTCCCTTTTTTCTGAAGCTGCTCATTCTGGTTCTATTTACACTGTCAATATAATCGCTGCGAATGAAGATATGTTACCTGATCAATTAACAGGAGTGTTAAAAATCAGATTATTAGTTCCTTCTGATTATAATCTTACAGCTTGTTCAATCAGTATTCCATCTGTTAAGGATGTTTGTGCAAGGAATGTAGAGGAAAACTTTAACAATCATGCCAAAACTGCTAAAAATTGGACATTGATTTCTTTGATGAATTATTTACGTGAGAAAATGGCTGAATTGATGCTGCCAACTGGAGATTATACTGAAACAAAGGTTCTTCAAGAAAAGGTTAATGACAATGTTGAAACAAAACCTCAAGAACTTGAAAAGGGACCTCGAGAACCTGAAAAGCTCGAAACAATAAATGAATCTAAGGCTCTTGATATATCTGAATCTAGCGACAGTGATGAAGAGACCGATCACGAGGCGGATCACGAGGCGACTGATCTCATTGATACAGATCACGGTCATTCATTAACACCAAGAGGTATTGCATTGAAATTTCCAGGCATTAAAATAAGCAATATCGGCATTCTAGAGTGTCCATCCATCAACGTGTCAGTCAAATGCAATCGCTGCAAGTCTCTAACCGATATTCATTCAATTGTATCGGCTCCATATGGCCGAGACTCGAAACCGGCTGCAGTTCATTGTTCGAAATGCAAGACTGTACTGGCTGTGTCGTTCCAAAAGGACCTCATACACAGTTCTAACAATAACGCAGGGTACTTGGATGTTCAAGGGTGTAGTCCTTTCATGCTTCTAGAAAGCTCCTTTCTTCCTACTTGCGATAACTGTACCATCACTGCTACTGCTCCTCTACGCAATGTTCCTATCTCGAAAACAGTGACAATGAATTGTCGAGAATGCCACATCAAGATGTCAATATTTGTACCTGAATTCCTGTTTGAAACTGTCAGTGACAGTGGTATTTCTGATGAACGCATGTCCCGAGTTTATGCAAAGATTAAAAAGGATGATCGTTCTGGTAAAGAAGTTGGTATCATTGGAGGAACTCCTTTGCCTAATGAAGGTACTTGCAATCATTACAAAAAGTCAAACAGATGGTTTCGTTTCTCATGCTGTGCTAAAGTATTTGCTTGTGATAAATGTCATGATAGTGAAAGTGATCATATTGCAGAGAGAGCAAATCGTATGATCTGTGGAAAATGTTCTAGAGAACAGAATTTTTCAGACGTCTGTAAATTCTGCAAACATCAATTTGATAATCGACATTCGGCATTCTGGGAAGGAGGAAAGGGTACAAGAGATAAAGTGAAAATGAGTCGAAAAGATCCCAGGAAATATAGGAGAGTTGCTGAGCATTAGCTGTCGATGCTCGAGTTTACTTGGAAGCGTATAGAGCTCTAACTCTTCTCAGGGCTGTTCCCGCTCTGCCGATATGATATCAGGAGGTTCAGTTTCGTATCGGGAGCCTGCATTAAGTTGATTGAACGTATTTGTATTATATATTAGTAAACCATATGAATAGCATTCTGTGAAATCTGTGGAGTCAGACATAAAACTGGTCAACTAAAGTTAAGGTTTATATCGGTGGGTCTTTTCCGATACGATATCGGTTATCCCATCTTGCCGACATTTAGGCATGTTTCAAATCTCGCGTTTAAAGTTATGAACGATATCTGTTCGAGTTTCAGCTCACCAAAACGATATCGGTTAACTAGATCATTACAGACAGGAGACTGCGGTAAGTGTAGGTGGTTCAAGCAACTAAGTTAGAACTAACACTGATAAAGACTATATAATTTCGCAGATAATACAGGGAATCATTAAAGTGTTTCAAAGAACCAATATTTGAAGAGAAATGAAACACAACCGCTATTTTTCATAGTTTGGTTGGCGAAATTTGCTGCCGATATCGTATCGCGGTCTCCGATATTATTCGTGATTATTAGTAATTGATATCGGTGATAGCTATATTAACCGTGATTCTATCGTAAAACAGATACAAAGATCACTAATATCTTTTATTGAGCTCAATATTAACATCTTTGACAATGACAAACGCGTAAAATACTCTAGATATCATTTTATCAATACTTATAGATTGTATTATTCCTTTTCGAACAAACTATTTTAAAATCATTTAAATTATCCGTGTTTTTCAGTTACAGCTTTACATAATCCTGTCAACGTTTTTAGTTAATCTACTTGTCCTCAAAGTGATCATCAACCCACACGACAAGACAACCTCCAACAACTACTGTGACTTGTTCAGTAATCGAACGCTGTGATCCTGTTGCAAAGTGAGATCATCTTACGTTACAATGGGCCGGCGCGGGTCTGAGGAGGGTGATGACCGCAAACCTACAAAGACAATGTCGAAACAGTTCAATTCTATGCTATTAGAAGGAGAGGATAAGGAGGTGGTTAGAGAACGTAAAGGGTCGGTTCAAAACCACTTATCTGGGCTTTTCTTTAGCAGGGAACGCGATTCTATAGCTGTTTCCCCCCCTACTCCTCCTTCTAGAGCCAGTTCTGTAGGTAGTAACAATACTACTACTAGTACAGGGACAAGTCTATTAAAGAAGCTTTCGAAAGGCAGTTCAGGATCAGGAACAACAACTGGTACTTCTACAAGCTCATCGGCTCCTTCCGAAGGTCCCTTTTCTATTCCTTATGAGAGTATATCGTCGAAATCTCGCAAACCGATTACTGTCAACTATCTGCCTGCTTCAGGAGAACACCGAAAATATAGCGACAGCTCATTTACACCTACAACTGTCATAAGTGGTCCTATTCCACCTCTACCGGCCAAATCTCACTCTCACAGCCATCTGCTACCAATTCCTCCTCCTGACTATGCTAATCATGGGCCTCCACCAATGAGTCCACCACTTCCACCGAATCCTCATCAGTCATTGAATCCTCACCAGTCGCTAAATCCTCATCAGTCATTAAATCCTCATCATCCTCACCATAGGAATTCCACTTGGAGTTTAAGGAGTAGTAGTGACCATGGAAGTGGTACTTCTACAGTAAGAACGTCAACATATTCAGTAGACGATGACCATATACCTTTGACTCCTCAAAAGTCATCTTCTATACGGTCTGTAGCAACGACATCAAGCCAAGAGTTTCACTTTGAGAAACCTTTAGATGATCAAGAAGTTCATCGGATGTTTCTAGCTCTAATGGTAAGTAACTGGCGATATATTGATCGCACTAACACAAGAACAAACGGGATTTTTCTCGACTCCCTGATGCTGCTAAAAAGCAGATGCTCGAATACCCAGTTCACAAGAAATGGATGCTCATCTACCAAGATCGACTGTCGGAATTTCAAAGTGAAGCCAAAAGGTCTCTTAGTTCACGAGAAGACGAAAATACCCCTCAATGGTTTGTCCGTAAAATCATGGACAATTCCATCACTATAAAACAGCTAGAAAACCTCTGGGTTTCGTTAAGAACTGAGCCTGTGAGTTGGGTTCAAGGGTTTATAGATGCTCAAGGTCAAGTAGCACTCTCTACCGTGTTATCGCAGTTAAATCATCGTTCTTCTCAGTCAGAAGATCAATTAGAACGTGAATATGTTCTAGTTAAGTGTGTCCGCGCGATTCTCAACATGAAAGATGGTGCTGATCACGCATTGCAGTCTACAAAATGCGTACCAGCTTTAGTAGGGTCTTTAGTTTCTCCGAGGCTTGTTACGAGGAAGCTGGTTACTGAAGTGCTTACATTTCTAGCTCATTGGCAGCCTCCCGTTGGTTACGACCAAGTAATGTCTTCGTTAGATCAATTGCGCACTCATAGAGGAGATATGGGACGCTTTGATTCATGGATGCGGATTGTAGAGCAGACATTATTGGGTCGTGGTATTAACGGTTCATTAGTAGGAGCTTCTGAAGAGATTCGAGCTGGAGGAATGGGTGTAGAAAGCTTGCTGATAGAATATGCATTGGCTACAATGTTCCTGGTCAACTCTGTAATCGACGGTACTCCTGATTTGCGGGTAAGAATCCATATGCGATCGCAGCTGAAAGCATCTGGACTTCCTTCTATAGCCAGGAAAATGCGCGAGTTCAACTATGAACTCATTAATGAGCAAATCGCAAAGTACGACGATGCTGCAGCTATAGATTTCGAGGACTTACTAGCTTTGGAACGCGATCAAGATATTAAAGATATGGATAACCCTGTAGATATAGCCAAGGAGATCTGGGATCGGGTCAAAGAAACCGGTTCTGAAGGCTATTTCATATCGGCAATGCAGCATTTTTTGCTTGTTCACGAGAATCCGTCAGATGAAGGTGCTAGAATGTTCCAACTAGTCGACGGACTACTTTCTCATGTAGTTATGGATCGTATAATGCCTGACATCGATGTTAGGAACGCTCTCAGCTTTTCAGTACAGAAAATCCTCGACCGGCTTCAAACAGATGATCAGGCAAAACGGGCTTTCACTGAAGCTAAAGAGGCCAATAAATCTGCTGCTGCTGCTTTGGCTGAACGTGATCAAATGCAAATTCTAGTAAATCTTGGAGCTGATGGAATGGTTGGTAAATTGCAGAAAGAATTAAACGAACAGTCTGAAATGCTGCGATTACAGCGCCGAATAAACAAGACTCTTCAAAGAGACTTGGACGAACTTAAAAGAAGCCATGTTATAGAACTTCAAAACCAGGAACTGGAGATCCGAGAGTTGTATCTTATGCTCAAGGAAAGTGGGGTCATATTAGACCCTGAAGAGATGTCTGAAAAGCAGGCTCTTTTGTCCAATGGGATGATAGATCGTGAAAAGATGACTGGAAAGATCGAATCTCAGCTTGCTCGCAGAAAGACAGAGTACAAGCTCGAAGGAAAGGCTTGGGACGTAGAGCCAAGCCCGAGATTAAGAGAACTTCGCGATAAAATGGAGTCTTTACAAGCTCAGGCAAGAGAGTTGGAGATGTACAGTTTTGACGAGAACGAAGAGATCAAGCAAAGTGAGGATAGCGATGCTATTCCCACTATCTATTCTGGCGCTAAAGCTGATCTGTTTGAACAGCGTCTGCTTCGATTGAATCGATTGAAAAGATTGCAAGAAGAAAGTGGAGATGTTGCAAGATCTCTTTCAATCGATCTTTCTGAATCGGAGTCTTCTAGTAGAACGAATTCCGTGGTTTATGGAGATTTGGCCCCGATCCCGGAGAGAGCACGATTGATAAACCTGAAACCAAAAGAGGAACCAAAGGGGGTGTCACAACCGCCTATGCCGTTCTTGTCTGAACTTACTAGTAAGGTTATCAAGACTGAACCGGACGATGATGTGGAAGAAATCGCTGCTAAAGAGTTTGCCCCTAAGAATGTGGCCGTGGCATCTGCTTTTGCTAATAGTCCCCCCCCTCCACCTCCGCCACTTCCTGTATCTTTCTCCGGAGCCCCTCCTCCACCTCCTCCTCCCCCCCCCCCCCCCTCCGAATCTGTTACTGGCCCCTCCCCCCCCTCCCCCCCGCCGTCCCTTCCCCCTCCCCCACCCCCCCCCCCCCCCCCCCCCCCACCCCCCCCCCCCCCCCCCCCCCCCCCCCCCC